>CAWUFW010000478.1:1200000-1800000 GCA_963921515.1 Calotriton arnoldi | reverse complement strand
ATGATTTTTCTGTTTTGTTAACAATATCTCTCTGGCTTAGTCAGAGAAATGTTGGGAACAGAATTGGGCCAAAATGGGAAAAACAGTGTGAATCGGTGCAGAAACACCAATTCTTGTTCGCCTTTTCTCAGCAGAAATTTCATAATGGTCCCCTAGGTCTGCAACCTAAATCTACTAGTACCTGCAACATCAGTGCTTCCAAATGGGGAATACCAAAATGGCATTCTTGAATCACTCATAAATGGAGTAAAGAGTACACCATCCAGTGTTATATATTGTATTTCAATTGATGAACTCTTACTCCAAATTTAGAACTCGTTTTAAATGCTCCTTTACAAATACAGAATGCTTATTTTTACCAGCCAAGATTCTCTAAATTCAGAGGGCTTTAGCTGGAACATATAGCTTCAGTCTGAGTTTAAAATAGCCAGGTATATTCCCCAAACAGACGCACATGTTAAGGAAATTGTGATTAATCCTAGGAACATTTACAACAGCTCTAGTGTCTAAATTCTGTAACACTTGAGTTTCTGATATTGTGTTAGAAAATATTTCTGTAGTCCAATATTGAGCCAGTAGCAACCCAAGTTATTGTGTCCCATTGTTGTCAGCATGTAGGGGGCAGAGTGTCTGCAACAGCATTACACAGTAATTCTATTTATAGGTAAAATTGAATCCGATATCTCCTAATATGTTCCCCTTAGGCTGGGATGAGGAGAAATAAAATACTTCCCAGTATGAATGTTTTGATATTTAGTTATTAGTGTATTAAGTGTATTTTATTTTAGCAGATCCTTAGCAGAGTAACTTAAGGCCCACATTAAGACTCAAGCAATTCATATTCATACAGTCTTTAAAAAAAAAATCTTTTATGTTTTTATTTTATTGATTTTATTCAAACAGTGGAGAATACACATGCAGTAAGCGTCCAGACACATACATATACCAGACCCTTTCCTCCCTTATTTCCTTTCCCATCGCTTTGCACATTCCACGAACTTGGACTGCCCTCCACACCTCTACCTGCACAACCCATCCTGGCATCTCGCGGTGGGCGATGATGCTATGGTGGGGTCTCTCCACCTGTTGTGTCATCAGTGTTGTTCTCCAGTCCATGATAGGTCCCCCATGGTCCCCAGACTTTTTCAAATTTCCTTTACCGACTTAACTTTCATAGATTATTCTTTCCGCCTCCATGCATCTGTTTATTCTCTCTGGCCACATAGTTCCTGTGGTGGTGAAGGCTCCACCCCATAACTTAGCAATGTCCCTTTTTCCCTTTTGCTACCATGAAGCCCAACATTCAAAACATGCTTTCTAGGGAGATCACATTGTTTGGTATACCCAGGATAATCACCCGGGGAATTTTTGGAATAGCAGTATCCATCATGGCTTCCAACTCGTGTGTAGAAAACTGTTGTCCTCCTCCCCACATCAAAGGCATGTGGGACTCTGCCTTTCCCATTTAGTGTAACCAGGGACCAGTTATAATATGACCTGGGGAGAATATTAAACTGAATCTAGCGGAACCGGACTCTGATGGCAACTTCTCTGGTATGCATCAACTCTACCTCCCAATCGACATGTTCCAGATGTCACACATCAACTTCCCATTTGTCCCTCAGTGACCCCAGATTGTCCAGTGTATTGTTTAGCATAGTGTGGTATAACTTGGATACTGCTTTGCACGCAAAAGCGACTCCAAGGACCTAGGTCTGCAGCAGTCTTCGTTCCAGTAGGTCCAGTTCCAGTACCTTGTCCCTCCCAGGGCATGCGTCAATTGCAAGTATTTGTACCACTGTCATCTAAGGTGTATTCTCATTGTAGTACCTCGAATTATATAAATTCCCCTCCCGAAAAAACATCACCTATTGCTTCTATCCCAATTTATTCCCATCTATGAAAGCCTATGAGTTTACCTACTTCGGGCAATTGTGCTCTTTTCCATAGGGCATGGGCCATGGTGAGCTTCCCTCCCCAACCCACGGCATTTGTGGCATAATCCCAGGCCCTCAGGGTGGTCCGGGTCAGCTCAGGTAGGCTCTTCCAATTCCGTTTTCAATAAATGTAATGAATGTAGGTCACCCCTCCACTGGCTGCCATCTCAAGCCTATACTCCGGTTCGTTCTGGGGGTTCTGGGGGTTATGGCCCCAGTCATTCATTATTTGTAGCTCAGTAGCCCTACAGTATGCTCTCATGTCTGGAAGCACCAATCAATCCTCTGTTGTAGAAGGATCTGTATAGTGTCTTTAGAGCTATTCTCAGGGAGCCCCCATCCCAGAGCATGGTACAAACCATTTTATCTAATTTGCCGAATTATTTATCAGGGATGTAATATGGGGTGTTCTGAAGTATGTAGAGCAGCTTAGGTAATGTGATCATTTTGTAAAGGGCAACCCTACCCATGATTGTTAAAGGGAGTTTGTGCCACCTTTCCATGTCGTCACATAGGTCTCCCAGTACCTTTTCTAGGTTCAGCTCCAAAAACCATTCCTGATCCGGTGTGATCTCAATGCCTGGGTATTTGAAACCCAAGCTGGTCAGTGGAGATCATCTCTCATGCCCCCAGGCTCTCACAGCCTCTGAGTTGGTAGAGAATGGATTTGACCCAGTTAATGCTGTATCCGGAATTAGACTCGAAGGCACAGAATACGGACAGCACCATTGGGATCAACAGTTCTGGGTCCATAAGGTACAGTAGGGTGTCATCGGTATAGTGCGATATCTTCTCCGTGTCGGCTGACATCTAAAGGCAAACCCAAGATGTCCGCCCTACAATGTACCCAGCAGGCCAGCAGCTCTAGGCACAGCATGAATAAGAGAGGCACCAAAGGACAACCCCCTGTCTTGTGCCTCTACCCAGTGTAAAAGAGGTGAGACATCCCATTCCCCCTCACTGCCGCAGTGGGCACCATGTAGAGGAGAGCCATCCAACTACAGAACTTGAGCCCAAATCTGAATCGCTGCGGGGCCCCAGATAGATACCACCAGTCAATGGATTCAAATGCTTTCTCAGTGTCTTGTGACAATATCGCCCTGGGTTCTGTATCTGTTTAAAGTTTATCCAGCCACAATTGTAGGTGCCTAAGGTTCAGTCTTGTGGCCCTCCACGGCATAAAACCTGTGTTGTTGGTGTGTACCAAATCGGTTATCACCCCGGCTATTCTGTTCACCAGGATCTTAGTTAGGATCTTGCTTTAGGTGTTCAGCAGCGAGATAGGCGTCTACGAGGAGCATAGGTTGGGCGGTTTGCCTGTGTTGGGGATAAGCACAATAATAGCGTGATTGAGATCTGTGGGCAAACACCCCTCCTCTTCCGCAGTCCTGAACAGGTTCAGCAAGTGCGGGTGGAGAGGTCTAACCAGTTGTTTGTGTAGCTCAGCTGGGAGACCTTTGGCGCCCGCTGTCTTTCCTGGCTGAAGGACTCTGCCTCCCCCCCTTCCTCTAGTGTCCGGTCAGCTTCACGTGGGTTTCTGTCCACTCTGTTCAGGATGGGGACGGAAACCCCCCCCTCCCCCAAGGAATTTAATCATTTCCTGCTATGTGCAACTCATCTAGGCCGCATAGAGTCCGCAATAGTACTCCGCAAACATGCGGACTATGTCCGCGTCTGAGCGGGCGACTCCTACGTACATCACCACCTCGGCCCCCAACCACGCAGCCTCCTCTCTCCTCCCCAGCAACGCGAGAAGGTGACCCGCTTTGTCTCCCGTGTCGTATAATTTCTTTTGAACCCCTAAGTAATGTTGGAGGGTCGCCTGTGTCACATCCTTTCTGGTATTGATCTGGTGTTGCCTCCAGCAGTAGGTGGAGTGTCCCTTCCCCCGTATCCGCCCAGGCCCGCTCCAGGTGGAGAAGACGACCCTCCAATTGTTGCGTCCTCTCCTCCCTATGTTTCCTTTTAATCGCAATTATACTCTAGACCTTATCTCCAAGTACTGCCTTGCATGCCTCCCAGAGGATAACCGAAGAGGACACCGACCCCTCGTTCTCCTCAAAATATTCTTGAGTGTCCACATGTAGAGACTCAACTATATCTGCGTCTTGAAGAGTCCAGGCGTCTATCCGCCAGTTGTGTGCTTTCTTGGAGTGTCTGGTGCCCAATTTGACCAACAAAGACGACTTGTCCGATATCCCTCGGGCCATATACTGAACGCTCCCCACCCGGGGTATCGCTGTCAGTGGGACAAATATATAGTCTAATCTCAACAGAGACCCATGCGCCCTGGAGAGAAATGAGATTTGTCTCTCTAATGGGTAAAGGAACAGTCAGAAGTCGCGAAGGTCCATCGCATGGGCAAAAGGTGCAAACTCTGTCGTATTGGGCCTTGTTCCCTGGGGTGGGCATCTGTCTAACTCTCGGTTCATAACACCACCCCTCCAAGTGTTCCTAACACGGTTCATTCTAACCCTTCTAGCACGTCTCCCGGCCTTGCCAACAGAATCGGCCCTAGACCTCTGGTCCCCTCCCCACTAGCTCCCCACTCCGACCGTGAGACTGAGACGCCCCCAAAGACCTACGACACAGGTCGAGCTAGCCCTGCTATCCTATCCCGTATGCATGACGATAGAACTGCCTCTGAACCACTGCCCCCCTGTCCTTTAGCGCCTCCCTCTTACATGGATATCGAAACTCTGCACTCCAGAGCTGCCAAAATAATTCAGAGCATCCATTTTTCCATTCTGGATCTAACGAACCTCCTTCACCTCGCCGAACTCTCCTTCGCTAACCTCAAGCCCCTGCTGAACTCCACCCCCCCTCTTATCACAGAACTCCCCAAACACCCACTACCTCTATCCCTGAGACACCTTCGCCCTCGCAAGCATCCTTGCCACCTCTCGGAGGAGGAAATCCTAGCTCTCGTCCTCTCCTACAACTCTACCCTCGCCACACCAAGTCCGCTAGACCTCACTGAAAAGGAAATCCTTGCTATCCTCCAGGACTACAACGCAGCCCCAGTTACCCCTTGTCTATTACACGTGAGTGCCGAACATCCCATCTGCACGGTCACTATCAACCCCAGCAGATCAGCTACCCTCCGTAACAGAAGTGGGATTAAAAGCAATCTAGCGCCTGTACCCCTGTCCGCCCCGACTCCCGACACTCCCTCCGACCCCTCTCTGACTGGTCTCTTAATTAACTGCCGATCGGCAGTTAAGCACGCCGCCGATATTGCTGCCCTCATCCTGAACAAAAATTTCGACTTGGCACTTCTAACAGAATCTTGGCTCAACGAATCCTCATCCCCATGCCTGGACCTCTTAGTCCCTCCCAACTATAACATTGCAAGGCTGGACAGGCAACCTAGCAAGAAAGGAGGCGGCATCGCCTGCATCTATCGCTCTAACCTTCTTGTCACGGAACTTCTGGCGGATACCACCGACTCCTGCGAATACCTCGCCCTCTCCATTTGCAGCAACTCCACCCTACTGTGCAACCTGCACATCTTTTACCACCCCCCAGGCAGGAATGACTCCTTCACTGACCACCTCATGGAAATTTTCACAGCTAAGAGTTCCTCCAACGCTAAAGACATTTTCCTTGGCGATTTCAACCTGCACTGGAACGATCCCAAGGATCCTCATGTCAACGCCATCAAAGACCTCCTGGCCGATCAAGCCCTGACCCAATCTTGCTCACTCCCAACTCACTCGAAAGGGCCACTCTTGACTGGATCATCTCTAAGGAATCAACAGTCAAGCTTATCTCTATAGACCCAGGTGACTGGTCTGACCACCACGCCATCGTCTTCCTACTACCTGGCACCCACAAGACTAGGGCACCGCGCCCGGTGATTCCTAAACGCTGGGTCAGAGACACCAAGAACCTGGACCACAGAGAACTGGAGGCTCGGTGCAAATCTGCCCCCCCCCCCCTCGCATATCACAACGGTCAATGACCTCAACGATCACTACTCTGCGACTATATCGAACATTCTGGATGACCTAGCCCCACTAAAACTAAAAAGAACCCAAATCAAAGATAGAAACCCCTGGTTCACTGGATCCCTCAACAATGAGAGGAGATCCCTCCGGCAAGCTGAAAGAATCTGGAGACAGCACCCCTCTGCCGCACATCTAAAACTTCTCCGCCAGGCCAGAAATACCTACAACAGGAACATCCTCAACTCAAAAAAGAATTCTTCAGATCGGAACTGGGGAACACCAAGAACAGACCCCGTAAACTCTTTGAACTGGTCAAACACCAATCCAACAAACTGGCCAAAACATCGAAAGAAAATCCCAAGTCTCTAATATCATCCGAGGAATTCTCCTCTTTTTTTGCGGACAAAATCAAAGCCTTAGGTAACGAACTTAGTTCCGCCTCATACTCTCTACCCACTACTGACCTGCCTCCTCCTTCCACGCCACCCCGACAGGCTTCACCTAAGAATCAAGCACACTGGACCGACTTCACACTCTACGACGAAGACTCCGTCTCTAAAATCCTATCTACCTTAAACCCGAATAACCATTTTAACGACCCGCTCCCCTCCAACTGCCTAGCTGCCGCCGCCCAATCCATTATTCCTAGCTGGACTGCAATAATGAATGCCTCTCTCCGGCAGGGATCGATTCCTGACTCTCTGAAAGCCGGCCAAGTCCTCCCCATTTTGAAAAAGCCGTCGCTGGACCCAGCCTCCCCTGACAACTTCAGACCTATTTCCAACATCCCTCTCTTAGCTAAAGTGTTGGAGAAGTGTGTGCAACTGCAGCTAAGTCAACACATCAACAACTTCCACCTACTCGATGACTTCCAATCCGGATTCAGACCTGGACACAGCACTGAAACCACCATGCTCCACATCGTTGATGATGCCCTCCAAGCCCTTGACCAAGGCAAAACATGTATCCTAATCCTCCTAGATCTATCCTCGGCCTTCGACACGGTCAACCATGTAAAGCTTCTCGGACGCCTCAAACTCAGGATGGGATTGGATGGCTCTGTCCTAGAATGGTTTAGATCCTTCCTCCAAAACCGATCACAGAGATTCCTAATTAACGGCAACCTGTCTGCTCCCTCTCCGGTCACGATTGGAGTCCCTCAAGGATCAACGCTGTCCCCCACCCTCTTCAACCTTTACCTAGAACCGCTTGCCGAAGTCCTACGCACTGCAAATATCTCCTACCATATGTACGCTGACGACACTCAGATCTACATCAAAATCTCATCCCTCGAGGAGATTCTCTCCCTGAATGAGGCCCTGAAGCTGACCGTCCAATGGCTCGCCTCCAATCAACTCAAACTCAACGCAAAGAAAACAGAATTTCTCCTAATTTCCCCTGCTAAAACCAACCCTGAGATTCAGATATGGATTAAGGCCATCACAGCCTTAAATTGCCCACCGACCATTCTGGACTCGGCCAAATCACTGGGAATAACCCTTGACTGCAACTTGAACATGCGGGACCACATCAACTCGATGGCCAAATCAGCCAGATTCCACCTGAGCTACCTTTGGAAACTGAAACCCTTCCTTGACGCTCCCGACCTAAAAATGGCAGTCGAAGCACTAGTCATCTCTAGACTGGAATATGGCTGTTCTACCCTCTCGGGTCTACCCAAGATCTCCCTGCACCTTTAAAAGCCTGCCTCAACGCGGCCGCCAGACTACTTACCGGCACAAGGAAATTCGATCACATTTCTCCACACCTGAAAGCGCTGAACTGGCTTCCTCTCGAGGCCAGGATACAGCTTAAGCTGGCATGCATCACACACAAGGCTTTATACTCAAACTCCCCTGTATATCTTGCACAGAAACTTGTGGTATCCGGAGGAATCAGAAACTCCCGGTCCGCCAGAGACCTCTTGCTCCAGCCTGCACGTTTTCGGGAAAAAAAAACGTACAATCGGGCTTTCGCTGGGGCCGCGCCAAGAATATGGAACTCTCTCCCACCCGTCATAAGAAGAATCCCCTCTCTGGCACGCTTCAAAAAGGAGGCCAAAACCTTCCTTATGGGTAAATTCCTTGTTTAAACTTTTACCTTCAACCACCACAGAGACCCTGATCAACTGCCGGCTATTGCCTCCCTCGGATGACCTAGTCACCCCTCCAAGAAACCTGGGGCCTTGTCTTGAGTAACTGCAATGTAAACTTGTGGGAGGGCAGGCCGAACAAATAGACGTGGAGGCTGTATATAGTGTGCCAGCTGGCTAGTTTTATTCGCTATCAGGGAGTGTCTGTCCTTAGGGTTTGTTTTATGGGTTCTTGGGAGGGTCTTCCGGGTCTTCTCCTGTTCCTGCGGTTCCTTGTTGCTTGTGGGCGGGGGATCCTGGTCTCCTAGTGGGTCGGTTCTCCCAGGGAGGCTCATGGAAGAGAGGAAATACAAGGAACCGTCAGTCGCATCGATTGATCATGCTCGTAATCAGAGTGACCCGTAACCACACCCGTTCGGTGCTCTCAGCTATCCGGGAAAGGGTATAGTGTCTTCTGGTTTCGTGAAGGGAGAGGGGTTGCATGCAGGGAGGGTGTGTGGTTTGCTCAGGGAACGTAGTGAACAGGGAATAAACAAATTAAAGAAAGCGCCTCTTACTACTTTTGGGCGCGCAAACAGTCACTCGTGGGGAGAATAGTAGCTATGATCGTGACACTCTCCCTTTTGTGGTGCTCCCGTAGACCTCCCGCCACCCTGCTCTAAACCCTCAGCCCTCCCGCTCCCCGGTGCCCGTTCCCCTCTTTCTTGATCACTCACCGGCCCCGCCGCAACTCCTCCCGAGCTGCGGCCGCTCTCCAGCCTCCTCCTGTGGGGACCACCAATCCTCACACCACGCTTCGTCCTCGTCTCGATCGCCGTCCTCTCCGTTCCGTCTTTCCTCGTTTCCTCCGTTCTGTTCTCCACTCTCGCTCGACTCCTTCCTTCCACCGGCTTGTTCGCGTCTGCTTCCTGTTTCCTTGGGCTTCTTCTCTTCCTGCGAGGAACCACATCCGGGGTTAGTCCCTCCTACTGCCGCCTCTGATACGTGAGTATCGAAGCACTGCCCGGGCTGAGGCAAAAGGGGAGGGGTTACTGTTACGAGTACCGTAGACCTGCATCGGGACCTGTTGGGATACCGTCCTGCAGGTAGGGTTTTGGGACCGAGTTGTTGTGGCGACCCTGGATATCGGCATGTCAGGGCAGGGGTCCTCTCACAAAACTGTACCTATGTATCCTTCTATCCCTTATGTATCCAGCACCCCGCCCCCTCCCAATCGATTGTATACTCTTGTGATTCCATGCCTTTTGAACAACCCTAGGATTCTGTAAAGCGCTCTGATACCCTAACGGGTCAAGTTCGCGCTCTATAAAACATAAAAATAAAAATAAAATAAAAAAACCATTAAAACAGCTAAAATTAACAACCCCAACCTATCCCCTTTTCCCTGACATGGGTTTTCATGTACCCACTTCCCCAACTTGAGAAAGGTGTGTCGCCCACCCCAACCTTCAAACATCTCACTCAAACTTCTCCCTTCCTCAGTAAAAATCCGGCCCTCCCTGCCTTCTTTCCCACAACACTCACTGAGTTTTGGTGCACCGTATGCTCCATATCTCTGTGAGACTCTGTCTAGTCTTCAGTGTCTGAGGCCCTTTCACTGTCCTCCCTTCGCTGATCAGTAGCTGGTGCATCACCAAAGTCCATGTCTGAGGATTGAGCCTCGGGGGCCAGCTGGTCCTCTCCTTTGCATGATTGTGACCCACCCCGGCAGCCATTTCGGGACCTATGCTGCCACAGCAGCTCCCTCCATCCACAACCAGGGTCTTCCCAGAGGTGGCGGCCGACAACCCCGGTCGTTGTGGTGGTTGTTTTTCTACCCACTGCCACGCTTGGTCTGGATAGTCAAACACGTTGACTATTTTATTTCCAGGGCCTGCAGTTTCTGCTTCACCGGTTCAAATGTATTTCTCTGCAGTTCCACCAGTTTCATAAAGTGAGGGAATATAAGGATCCTTCTGGATTTGTGTCTGACCTCCCCCAGCTTTCGGACTGCATGGAGTACTATCTCGATAATTCAAGAATCGGGCAATCAGTGGTCTCGGGGACACTTCGGCAAAAGTTTCTGTCCCAGGGCCCTGTGTGCTCTCTCTATAAAGAAATATTTTGTGAACTGGTCTTGTGGGAGGAAGGTTTGCAACCACTCCTCTAGAAAATGCTCCTGCCGGGAGCCCTACACTCCCTCCAGGAACTCTAGGAACCATAGGGTATTATGTCTAGAGCACCCCTCAGCACCTTCAACTTGGGCCGCCAGCTCACCCAATATGCACCCTTAGCTTCTAGACTGATTGGCTCAGGTCTCGTGATATGTGTTTCGGCTTCTGCCACCCGACCTGTGATGTGTTTTGGCCTCCGCCACCCGACCTGTGATTTTCTTTAAGTCCTGAAGGAGTAGTGATACTACTGCACCAACTCCCCGATTTTCTTTCTCTATGGCTTGACGGAAGGATTTGATAGCTTGCAGGATGACGTCTGACCCCGTATGCGGCTATCAAGCTATCCTGGCTGATGAGGAGTGAAACCCCGAAACCGGTCCTAGGATGCTTGTTTCCAGTCCAGGGAGGACCTGGCCAGGCAGTTCGGTCTGGACTGTTCCCATGAGGCACAGGGTCAAGACTGATTTGCATATGGCTGGGTTCAAACTGGAATGGCATGGTGAGCAAAAAAAGATGGATTTAGGCCCAGATCTCTGTACTGGGGTGAATGTATGACATTGTTCTGCATTCTATCCATCAATTGTTCTTTTTGCATTTGTCACCCCGAGTGGGACGGGTATGCCCAGACGTGGGTCCCGTGCTCTCCATGCCACTGGAGTCAAGCTATCCTGGCTGATGAGGGGTGAAACCCCGAAACCGGTCCTAGGATGCTTGTTTCCAGTCCAGGGAGGACCTGGTCTGGCAGTTCTGTCTGTACTGTTCCCATGAGGCACAGGGTCAAGACTGATTTGCATATGGCTGGGTTCAAACTGGAATGGCATGGTGAGCAAAAAAAGATGGATTTAGGCCCAGATCTCTGTACCGGGGTGAATGTATGACATTGTTCTGCATTCTATCCATCAATTGTTCTTTTTGCATTCACGGCTGAGGGGGCAACCCCCAGTCCAGGCCCCTTCTTCGAGCCCTGTGCCCGCCTCTGTAAAATCTCCGCTTGACCGCCGAACTCAAAGACCGCCAGTTCACTCGCCCCCCGGCAGGGACACCTCAAGCATCAGACAGACTCTGCACAGTGTTTGGGGCAGACCCTAACTGATTCTGCTCCCCCGGTAATGGCCGCCTGGCCACGGAAGCTCCATGGCCGCCATCTTGAATGATCGGCACCTTGGCCCCAGAGGATCATCTTCTCTCGCCTCCTTGGTCTCCGTGCCGCCCCCTGGGGCCGTTTCTCAGCCACAGGGGGGTCTACTACGTGGCAGCAGTGTCCTAATGGGGAAGGATGGTTGGTGCGGGAGTGCTAGAGAATCGTGGCTGCCATCTTGCTCTGTGAAACCATGTCCCCATACTGTCTAGAATAATGTAAAAAGTGGACGAAATAGAGGTAAAATCATCATTAGGAGAGGCAGAAGACCCAAAGATGAAAGGAATGCCCATTGCTAAAGTATTCTAACTTAGAACTTGTTTTCTAAATGTAGAACTCTTATTCATTCTTAGAACTCATATAAAGATAAGCGTTCTACATTTGGGAAAATCTAGAAGGCAGATGTATGAAGCCTTTTTAGGTCTCGCCCGAGCCAGCGCATGCGCTGCTCTGGCGAGAGTTTTAGTAAGCGGGTTTTGGAAGTGCAAACAGCAGTTTGCTGGCGACCAGCTTGCGTTCACGCGAGCGTGCACGCGCGATCAGGCGCCATATGGCTTCCCTCGCCATCTGCTCACGATTACTTTCACTTTCGCGGCCGTGTCAGTTTCACGGCTGCGCGGCCATTGCTTGTTTTTTAAAGTTATTTAGGCTACAAGAGTGATTCGTGTTCCTCTCTCTCTACCGTTTGTTTCGCCCCTCTTCCTCCCTCCCTCAATTGCAGTTCTTTCTTCTTTCCCACTTGCCTACCTTCCATTACCGATCTTGCTTCCTCACCGTACACCATTGTCCACATTGCTCACACACCCTCCGTTGTAACTTTTCTTTCTTCTCTCCCGTTTGCTTCCGAATCCACTCCCACTCCCTTTGAAGTCCATGTGCTTCACTATCCTTACCTGCCCTCCATGGTTTATGTGCTTCCCCATTGCCTCTCACCCATCCTCCGCTGTCTGTGTGCTTCTCCAACTACTCCCACCCACCATCTGTTGTCCGTTTGCTTCCCAACCCCCACCTTCATTTGTCTCTTTGCGTCCCCATTGTTATCTCTTGCTTCTCTCTTTCTTCTCTCCTTCTCTCCCACACCCCCAAACTTCTCACCCCTGCCTCCCTCCGTGTCCCACCCCACCCACTTTTTTTTTTTTTGCACACAGTGCTTTATCTCGTGTTGGTTAATAAAAAAATTAAAAAAACAATGCTTGCCTCATTTTTCTTTTGTGCTTTTTTTGCATTACTTATTTGTACATGCTGTACAGCATCACAAAAATAATTATCAAAGCTGATAGGTCTCAAAGGCGAGACCTATTGGCTATGTCAATGCTTGTTGTACTTGCAAGCAGCCCAATTCTCAGAATCGGGCCGTTTGTGACTGCAAAAATACTTTTTATTATGCATTTAATCCAAAGTGCGATTCGGTAATACATTACTGAATCGCAATTTGGGTTTATGACCAAATACCATTTCAGTATTTGGAAGGCATGGGTTTAGGGTGTCCCTTCCAAATGCTGAATCGGATTGGTATGTATTAATGTTTTGCGACCCAAATCCAGTCGCAAATTATTAATACTTTACAGACTACTGAAAGGTAGTTGTAAGGCATTCTCAAACAAGAAGACCAAGGGACCCCTTCTTCTTTGTGAATATTGAAAAAATATTTAAGAGTGGGCAATAGTCCCATCAACCACTGCCTACTCTTGAAGCTATATATATATATATAGCTTCAAGAGTAGGCAGTGGTTGATGGGACATGTGATCAAGGCCGTCGATCGGCCGAAATGCGTCATGGCGACATGGTGATTATGGAATAAAAAATACCAGCACAACAATTGGGTCTGCTCTCGTCTTTTCGTATGCACGAAACGCCGGACGAGCTCTTTGAAATATATATATATAATTTTTTTTAATGCAGCCTGTTTTCCTTTAAGGAAAACAGGCTGTATTTGAAAAAACGTGCTTTATTTAAAAGCAATCACAGACATGGTAGTCTGCTGGCCTCAGCAAGCCCCCATCCCTGTGATGGCAACGATTCCTAGTGGGTCACAATTTGCGATCTACCTCATTAATATTCATGAGGTAGGTCGAATTGCGACCCCCTAGGAATCGGTATCTTGCTAACCAAACCTATTAGTACATAGGTCAGGTCGCAAAATACCACCCTGGTCGCAAAATACTGGTCACGATTTGCGACGAGTATTTTTGCAACCATGTGCTACATACATCTGGCCCTTGGAGCTCTTATTACAAATGTATCTTTCTCATTTCATATGCAAGAACTCGTACTCGAAGCACTCAACAAGTGTATAGCCCTTAATAAAAATGTAGAGTACCTATTCCACATGCGGACACAGAACACTCATTCCGACAGTAGAACTGTTATTCAACCAAGGAACTCATATAAAGATAACAGTTCTACATGTGGAAAAAGATGTCAAGCTCCTAATCCTAAGGTATCTTTCTTATTTCATCTGCAGAACTACTCCAAAAACTGAACTCTTGTTTGAAGTGTACCTCCTGTACTCACTATGTAGAAAACCTATTTCGAATGTAAACCTCCTATTACAAACATGGTACACTTATTCCAAATGTGCAGCCCTGTTTACAAATGAGGATCTCTTATTTAAAGCACAGAACAGTGTTTCAATTTTAGAACTGTTTTGTAAAGTTTCTGAAGCTGTCCAAGCCCCTTCACTTCTCCTGATCTGCACATGTAAGATATCTGTCCTGTCGGTCATAAAACCCCTGCTCTGCTGTAGTTGATGTGTTTCCCTCTGTCTGTCTGGATGTTTGCTAAGATTGTTACCAAAGAGCTCTTACAATGCAGGCTCTGTTGTTGTATTTAATGTCTTTCACTCTCCCACTTCCAGGTCGTTTGCAAGTGATGTGTTTGAAATGTTTTCCATCTTTGTACAGGACACCTGGATGTACCCCAATATCGTGCTGTTCTATCCAGAGCTAGCTCGTGCTGTACTGGCTTATCGGATCCGAACTCTGAGCGGGGCGCTCAAGAACGCCAAAAAGCAGGGACTCATTGTAAGTAAGATACTAAAGCCCTCATTCTGTGTTTGTCAGATGGTTGGCTCCACATTCTAAATGTGCTGGAAGTCGTTTTCTGTATACTTAGCAGAATGTTTGTTTTTGTGGAAGTCGTATCGCTTCATGAGAAATGTAGTGGTACCATTTAACAGCTCAGGAACTCCAAAATGGGCATCTATGATTGAGGAAAAACAGGTGGAAGTGCTTTTACTGCATTTTAATTCTCATTTATTCTAAATGTACAGTAATATCACGATTATGGTAATGCAGTTACTGGAATCATGGTAGTATCGCAATGATATGACATGCTCTAAATGAGGGTCTATCAGTAGAAATTGGTTTTAAACAATGGTTTTGTACTTTTCATGAATGTTGTTCCTCTGACGGTTTCAAAGACCTCTGCAATGAGCAAACCTACAACGCAAAGGGGAAAAAGACCAACTGGGGCATCCATGTTTAGAGCAAGTGATTCTTTGAGTTGAGTGCTACGATGCATGTCATGAGAGGCAGGCATGTGTCAGCCATGGACAAGTCCAGCCAGCTCTTGCTTATTGCCGAAATATTGTGCTTTATACTTTAATATGAAGTGGACTGATCCTCATTAAAAGGACGAGTGCTGTGCTTCAGTGGTACCATTAAGGGTGAAGTACCTGGTCTGTGTTTTGCACAAATTCTCTCCAGGCTGCTTGGCCTGAGGGCTGTGGAGCTGCCCTGCCTAAAACTCAGATATCCTGTTTTAACTTAGTTTGTTAAAACTTAGCTTCATTTGTTAAGATGTACAGTCATTTGACTGTGCTGCTTATCTTTCTATTCACAAGTGACTATGATTTAGTAGGTGTAACACACCTGTCTCCCTAGACACTTCATACATGACCTGCCCAGAGCAGTCCAGCCCACATCTTGAGGAGGGCACAGGCTGGATCAGAGCTGACCTGGTATGCATCACACCAGGGCTAAGCTTCCTGCTGTCACACACACTACATTAGTAGTGGGCCAGTACGGATGGGCTGGCAAACACTTTGGTTATACCCATACCAGGGATCAGAACACAGCACAAGAATACAAATATTTCAAGGATGGAGCTTCTGCGAGAGAGCAGGCACTTTGGGA
Source organism: Calotriton arnoldi (assembly GCA_963921515.1). Classification (NCBI taxonomy): domain Eukaryota; kingdom Metazoa; phylum Chordata; class Amphibia; order Caudata; family Salamandridae; genus Calotriton; species Calotriton arnoldi. Next base: position 1,784,593 of record CAWUFW010000478.1, on the reverse strand, counting down.
GAGCGCTGTAAATAGTATGGCTATTCACAATTAAATCAATAAAAATGTAAATGTTAAAAACCTATCCTCTGAGAGATTAAATGTGGAGAGGTCACAGTGAGTAACAGCAACTTATAAATACATTGCCTTTTTGACTGACCATAATATTAACAGTCCTTGCAGTCTTATGTGGCTTGATAAACTTTATAAACATAAAACACATGATATACCATGATTATTGCTCAAGTGCAAGGTTGCTTTTGACTGCAATAGCCCGTTTCTGGAATGGCTGTGTTTAGGATCAAAGAGTTACAGATTTCAGCTTTTTGTATTGAAAGTGCAAGATGCTGCTGGCTTGGCAGATGGCACAGGGTGTACACAGTGGCGGCTCCTCCGCAATGGCGGAGGAGCGTCGCCTCACTGCCTGGCTCAGGGCCAGCAAATGTAAAATAAAACGATGCTCTTGCATCGTTTTATTTTACTTTTGCTGGCTCTTAGCCAGTGGTGTTGGGTGGGGCGGGACTTAGTGAGTGGAGTGTACGTAGCACTCCTCCTCCCCCCCCCTCTCATGCCTAAGTGCGCTTATGTGTTTTGCCCGGCCGTCTCAGGCCGACCAAAACACAAATGCACACTTAGGTTTTCTCCAGCCCAGCTGCATGGAGCAGCTGGGCTGGAAAAACCCCACAGACTCCCTGGTCTGAGCAGGTCGTCATTCCTGCCTGCTCAGAACAATCCCCGCGCTGCTCTGCAGCACGGGGATTGGATGGGAGTCTGGGTCCCAGGGGCTGCTGGGACTCAGGAAGTGGAGAGGCTGTGAACACAAAGCTGGAGGCGGCCGGCCGCGGCAGCAAAAGGTAAGTTTTTTTTTGTGTGTGTTTTAAAAAAATATATTTTATTCACCCCCCCGCGAGGACTCCCACGCGACCCCACCCACCCCACCACCCTTTGTTTATGGCAGCCGCCGCTGTGTGTACATCTGAAGTAACTTACCAAAGCTCTAACAGGGTGGTACTGTGAAAAGGCACCTGGGACCAAAGGGAAGAGAAAGACTGACTAGACATTGTTGCCAATCAAGTATCTAGACTATGGTTCTCAACACACATAGGTAATTAACATAGTCAATATTTAAGCAGAAACTGAAAACATAATTTCTGCATTCTCTCTAACTTGTCACAGGGTGCAAAGTTCCCATGGGAAAGTGCAGTGACTGGTTGTGAAGTCTGCCCAGAAGAAATATATGGAAGAGAGGAAATCCATATCAACGGTGATGTCTTACGGGCTTTTCAGCAGTACTTCTATGTGACGCAGGTAATAACACTGAGGTACATATGTACATATAATTGGTATTGGAGATGCCTGAACACTCATATTGTAATCTCATACTGTTATGGGCTAGCATCATCTACTGTAGTCTAACAACCACACTGGCTGGAACCCAATGTCATTAGGCCTTTGTCAGCAGATTGTCACACATCCCAATTTAGACTACATGCAATCATCTGCAGTGTTTTCATTGTCAAGTCTTGGGCATGGGGATTCTCTTTTGTACTTCTGCTTTCCTTAATCTTCCAGTACTTATATTATTTTAAAGGGGAGCTCAAACATGGATTTTCAATAGGGGTCTCCAAGGGTAGCAGCTAGTATCGCTGTCCTTCTGCTGGCAACCCTGGCATGCTTTTGCCGTTGCCTGCCTTTCAATTATAATTTGCCTCTTATATGCTGATCATTTTATACGTTGTGTAAGTAAGTAAACTGAATTCCATGGTACATTTTCTTATACGTTCAAGTTTAATTCAAACTAAATAAAAGCACAGATAACCGGAACAATCATTGGCAAACCCAGTAGGTCTGGCTTGCATTTTGTGTTCTCATTAAAATATTAAAAAATCCTGTTGAGGTAAAAATACAAAGCAAGTGTTGATGCTATCTTTGATAATATGATAAGATGTAAGATAAAGCACCTGCCCGGATTGGGGTGGTGGTAAATGTATGAGGAAATGTGCCCCAACAGGATCCAAGTTGTCAGCTGAACAAGTAGCAAAAGTCTTCTTGATGGACCAAAGTAAGATAGCCGCTTTCCACCTAATTACATGGGAGGTTTAAAGAAACAGTTCAACCACAGACATAATAAATTCCTCTTAATATTGGTTGTCCACCATTCAGAGCTCATCATCAACCTCATATTTCACATAATACTCACTCTTTCCAACCCGGCTAGTTCTCATGCATCATACACATTGTCCCTTTGCTTTCTTGCTCCCCCTTTGGAATTCCTGAATTCCTCTTGATGCTCTTCTTGCAATTCAATCTCTCTAGCTTCTTCCTAAGTCCTACTAATTTTCACCTTTCTTTCATTATATTCTTTCTTAAATTCTCACTCCAATTCTCTGTTTGCACACAAGCTTATTTTTGGTCACATCAGATTTTGAATTAGGTTATATTATCAACAGTTCTTAATTTGTAAAAATAATACGTGACAGGGCCCTTATCAGGAGGCCATTGCAGCTTGCACCAGCCATTGCTCCTGCCAGCGCTGACAATGATATGGCCTACACAACTACTAAACATCACACTCCTACGAGTGTGACATTCAGACTTTTCCAGGCCACCCAAAGCTATAAGAAAGGCTTGGGTGGCAGGTTGTATATTAAAATATTAAACAACTATTGTGCTTATTTTGAAATTAGTCAAACAGCACCACCATGTGGTGCACTGTAACAAGTGCCGGTGTTGTTAAGTGCAGGCGCTGAGCACCGGAAACCACCGGCTCAAATTAAGCACTGATTATCAATCTCAAATGATTAGAAACAGAAATAGACTCATGATCTTTAGGTTTAAGAAGCTCTCTTAAGGAAACATGTAATCCTTAAGGTAAGGTGCCATCATTTCTTGACCACGGAAAGCATTAATAAAGACATTACATGATAAAGATTAAGTCAAAGGAAGCTAAAGGTAGGTCACCCCCTCTGAAAAAGAAGTGGGAATAAATGTACATAAGTCACAATTCTGAATTATTGCATGAGCAAATCGGAATATAAGTACTCTCCAAAGTTACCCTATCCATATATACTATTTTTATGCCTGCTATACTATTATTTTTAGTGGTTACCTCTTTACTCTCACTTTTAGATTAGACATACTCAACTGGTGAAATCAAACACAACAGTAAGCCAAGTAAAAATACTAAACAAAGCCAAATAATCCAGTCACTAAATTTAAAGGTGCAAAATCAAAATTTAACCTTCAATTGCTTCAAATATTCAGCTTTCGGCTTGGTGAACATTCAGAGAAACCCTAACATCTTCAACTGGATACATAAGGTACAAAAACAGACAGACTCTAGCTTTGAATATTGTGTAAAAAATCATAATTTAAAAAACTCAATACAAAAAAATCTGTTTTCATTAAGAAACTATTCAGTGATCTTCTCCAGATGTTATGCACAAAAAGTTCATGGAGGAACTTCAACAATAATTTGGAAATTTGTCAATTCGATGACTTCCACATTAGCTCAATGTCAGCTAGGTAAGACCATTCAGGAGTTGCATGCTTTTTATTTGGCACTCTTACTCTTGTTGATCTTTTTGGCTACAGGTTGTTCACTTTCACTATGGTTGGAGTCTTCTACTACTGCTGGCTCTGACTCCTCCTCAATTGTTTGTAGTCTTTGGACTCTCCAACACTTTTTTTTTTTTAACCAATCACTGATTCAGGCTACTTATCTTCTTGATGCACATTCTTTTCTTCAGATCCACCTATGACTAATACTGCATCTCACATTCTTGTCTGAATCAGCTTGATTTACTGTAAACTGATTTCCTTTAGGGGGTTTTGAAATGTGGGATTTTAGTTTCACTCCTTCATCTTGTTCTTGTGGCTGTTGAAGAACACCGCCCCTCTTCTTCATCTGCAGTATTTGCACTCTTTATGTGTGATGTGTGGATCCACTGTACTAAGCCTGCACATTATACAGCGATGTTTGTCACAGGAATTACTTGATATGGACTTTTTCACTTTGGCCCCAGGCAGGATTTACAAAGTGTTTCTTCACCACAACCCAGTCCCCAGGCTGGAGGTTGTGGCACAATTCTTCTTTGGTTGATGTTGTTACCCAATTGACCTGATATGACAGTGGTTCCGAGACCTTTTCGACCCGCGGCTCCCTTGACCTATGGGCCGTTGGCTGCGGCTCCCCATTATGTTACTTTTTTTTGGGCGGGTGGGTGATATAAGTCCGGCCTCTGAAGTACTTTCATTTTTCTCTCTGAAAATAATTGGGATGAAGCAGATGAAGGTATTATAATCATAGATGTAATCCCCAGTATAGTATGTCAGTAAAACTGCATGACCCAGAGTGCAAATAGATGTCAAAAAAGTCAGAAGTGGCTGCTGTTAAACATGACAGAGGTCTTCCAGATCAAGAAAAGGAAATTGATTTTACTTTAAATACTACCAGAATATATTTAAAAGCAGCTTTCCTGCCAATCGGTAGGGTTTCAAAACATTCTGTGCTTTTGCATAGGGATGGCTTGGAAAAACAGGCTAAATGTAGAGAAAGATGTGGTAGACAGGTTGTGTTCATACAGTGCATATTGAGACGAAGAGAGACTAATTCAAAGTTAGTAAAAAAGTGGTTGTAGAAAAAGAAAAGGAGGTGAGAAAAGATGTGCAAAAAAATGAAGAATGCGAGGATGGATTGTGAATGATGATTGGGTGAAGGTGAAGTCAGGATGAGTAGGGCAAGGATTATCAAAGTTCAAGGCCATTAAAATTAGTAGGGTTTGGAGACAATTACATGGAATTGGAAATGGGCAGAAGGAAAATGGGAATGAGAGTGCAGTTAAGAAAATGAAAGAAGATGAAGGTTGTACTAAGGTCGCGCAGGTGAAGGAACTTGAATGCAAGGGAGGTTAAAGGAAGTCACCAGGCCTGAAAATGGTGCCGGAGATTATGGAGTTGGGAATGCTGAAGCGGTGTTAAACCAAAAAGAGCTGTGTGTGTTGATTTTGCTTTGGAGTTTGACTTAAATTTTAAAGACAGGCTTAAACATCATCCGCTCTTATCTAGGCTGTCAAATATGTAGCTGGGTTAGTGAACTTTCACGTTTTTGCTCATCACACATTTGTTTATAATCAATGTAATTGTGAAGTTAAGTTTGGTTTCTTTTACCCCTTTTTAGGTCGAGCCTAGAGCAGCGCATGCGCTGCTTGCGAGACTTTTAGTAAGGGGGTTTGGAAAGCTGACCAGACGCTCGTGCGTCATGGCCTTTTTCCTGCGGTTACGCGCGCAGGGCCAACATCTGTTTCCCATTATCGTGCCCAGACGCGTGCGCGATAATTGGAAACATGCCGGCCGTGCGGGGAAAGGCCATGACGCACGAGCGTCTGGTCAGCTTTCGAAAGCCCAGGCTGCCGCGCTCGCTCGCCCCCGCTCCTCTCTTGTTTCTATGTTATATGTAACATGCTTTCTTTTCTCCCTTTGTCCGTTTTCTATTTTAATGACCCATTTTCTGACATGAGACGCGCCTAGCTATTTTTTCCGTGACCATACCCCTCGGTTTTCAATAGTCCATTTTCTATTTCAATGCATTTCAGAGTACCTCCGTCCAATATCTATTTACATTGGGTGCGGATAGAGCAGAGCAAGTCACGTGCTTTCTACGTCACCGTCTCTCCCAGGCTTCTCCTCCCGTATCTCCATCTTACTTACCACGTGTCGCTGCGGAGGTCTTCGGTCACAGGTCAGAGTGGTTTTGGGGTAGTTTGTTGGTGATCTTGGGCGGGCCATTAATACTCCGGGTAAGAGGAATGCTCCTGTCTTAAGTATGAGCGGCACGCGCTGCAAAACGGACGGGAGTGTGTTCTGCAGCCCGAGAGGAGGAGCTGCCGAAAGGCCTGTCACGGAGCCCCTTGAGCTGCTCTTGTTAACCGGTTACTGGGCTGTGGTGTCCTTTCCTTGGCTGCCAGCTTCGCCCTTCTCGAGAGTCCTCTCTGTGGTGCCACTCGTTGATTGTTGTGTCCTTTGCTTATTCTCTACCTTTCCCCACCAACACCAGTGTTGGCACCTCGACCATTCCTTTACCCCACTGTCGTGTGCGTCGCAGTCCGCCCTCAGCTCTGTCTTTTTCTGGTTACTTTCGAACCCCTTTCCTTATGATAGGGTACCTAGAGTTCCCTAGTCAGTCTTGAATTTCACGGTCTATCCTGACACATTCCCTGAGAGATCCTTGGGCTAGTTATGTATGGTTTGTGACAGGGCTCCGTTGCTGGTAGACCTTCTTGTGTTGGGACTGTGTTCTGAGTGCAGACAGGCCAGTATTGGAATGAGAGCTTCATGTGTCTGTGTTCTGGGTGCAGGCCCTGTCTTGCTGGTAGACCTTCCTGTGACCGTGTTCTGGGTGCAGGCCCTGTCTCGCCATGAGAGAGAGCTTTGGTCTAGAAGTGTGTGGTTTGTGACAGAGTTCGGTTGCTGGTAGGCATATCTATGTTGTGAGTGCTCTGGGTGCAGCAGGCAGGCCTGCCATGAGAGAGAGCCTTGGTCCGAAACCCTTACCAGTGCTCGGTTGGTGATAGGCTTATCTGTGCTGTTTTCTAGATTCCAGTCCATAGAAATTGTCTTCCACGAGCACCCGTAGTCAATATTTTTTTCAAATCTTGTATTTACAGTAATATGACCACTGAAGGCCCTGATTTTATATTAAAAAAAAAAGCTTTGACTATACCATTTCCCACTAAAAGGCAATATTTCTCTCCATGTGTTCCCATACCTGCTGTGTCACGCAGTTTGGTGCTCACTTTCCCTCAATGTTAAAGAACAATAGATGTTTCAGCACCCAGGCTAATGTGCTGCATAGCTAAATACATATAAGGTCCCAAAGGCGAGACCGATGCATTGCAAATGCTTGTTTTCTTTTGTTTTTGTGTTGTTAAAGGTTTATACAAAGATTGAGGTGTGTTATACTGGGACTGTAACCTTAAGACTCTGGAACTCCCAAGGGATTCCTCAATGAGATTGTAAAAATGTTCATACAGGCTCTCTTTGAGCCACTAACAGTGGGCTTAGTGTGTGCCCGTGTGATGCCACCCTGAGAGTTACTGAGCCAAAACAAACTGCGTTTATTTTTAGCTGGAAACCGGTTGTTACTTCAACTTCACTATAAAAAAAGTTATAGAGATTTAAAATGGTTTTAAAAAGCAGTAAGACTATAGAGCAGTTCACAAGATCAGTAATGAAAGCAGTAGGGCCAATGTCTAGTAGGCGCGCACTGACTGCGACCTCACTGAGGCGCCAGTACTTCACTTGATTTCTTTGGCTTGCCATTTTTCTGCTTCTCGGGGGTGCCAGAGACCCGCGATGTGTCATTAGCAATGGGTGCAGCCTGACACTGTGTGCTTGCTTCTCAAGGCATACATTTCAGGAAACTACCACTTTTGAGAAAAGGAAGAAATCGCTTACTATAAAATGGAGTTTAAGTGCCTGGTGCTCCATGGACCCCTTGAGGTAAGCCCCTGCACTCTTCTCGCGACTTGCTTTTTCCTAAATCTTGCAATATTGTTTCAATAGTTGCTAGGTAACTAAAGCCACAGAAGCTAGCGCCGCCACCCCTCTGAGTGCCAGAAGATAGAGGAGTCTCGGAGCAGGTCTGCGCTCACCTCTGCAGGCAGAAAGGTAAGCCCGCTCTCATTTTTTACCTGTGCATTCAGAGGGAGTTTAGTGGCGCCTCTGTCCCTACTGTATCTGTTCTCCTCCCAAGTTCTCCGGAAAGTACACACTGCTGATCCTCACAGGACTGACACTACAACGACATCAGAGCAGATTGGTGTTATTTGCAGGTCTTCTGCTCCACGTGTCGTCAGGGTGCCGTCTTGTGCCCGAATGACTTCTGAATACGGTATGTCTTTATCTATAAATCTTTTGTACACGCTTTAGCCTCATCGTAGCACTATAAATTACATGCTTCTGTTCTTTTACCCAACACTATATTGCTGCTCATCTGTTCACGGGTCCCCTTCCTCGCATTGACGGTGCACCAGGGTGCCACGGCGCACAGATTGGAAATCTCTGTGATATGAGAGAGAGCATGCAGCATCAGCCAGACCCTTGCAGTAATCCAATACAGTGTCAAAATATATATATACACAAATGCAGCTGAAGGAATGCAACGAGTTCTCATGGCTGTCCCCGTTAACACTTCATGCAGGGAAAGTCCTGTTTTTTATTGAGTATTTTTGAGACTCATGAGAACGAGTGGAAGTGCATCCAGCAACTTAACTGATGTTGATGCACACACATTTGCTGACTTCTGATATCAGTATTCCATTGATTTGCTACACTACTCCTGATGCTTCTGGTCTACAACTGCAATTTCTACTCAATGTGTAAGGCTGTACACAGTAGCTTCATTACTTCATTATATCACCCTTAAAGTGAGTTCCCTTATCTGATTCTAAAGAAGTTGGCATACCAAGTCTGAGGATCACCTCCCACAATAATAGTTTGGCTACTGTCATGCTGTCACATAACCTTGTTGGGTAGGTTTCAACCCATCTTAAAAACCAATGCACAATCACTCAAATGTATCTGAGGCTGTTATGAATAGGCATCTCCACTAAATCTATTTGTACTCTAGTAAATGTACCCTCAGACTTTCTTATGTGACTAGTTTTCACCAGTGTTTCTTCCCAGTGTTAATTTGTTGACAGGTAAAACAACGCTGGCACAAACCTTCAGCGACAGTTCTAATGTGTGGATTGAACCAGAACTTGTTAATAAGCCTGACCATAGCATCATAACCCACATGTGTAGGTGAAGATATCGAATTGGGCATGACGTATTGGTTCTCAGCTGTCATCCAAACTACAGTGGGGTCTTTTGTACAATCTTTCCCCTTTCCCACACCCTCTTTTCATCTTCTGGTGCCTCGTCTTGGAGCTCCCTAAGCTCAGTCTGGATTGGAGTCAACAAGAAACAATTTACATTGTCTTTTTCAGTTTTACATTGTTCTTGTTCTTTTGAATTGATTGTAACAGATTAAAGAGCACAGTATTTTGCAACTTCTTCTGCATATTTTTTGCCCAAAGTTATCACATAGTTTTCAGTTTTATGGGCAGCACACTTTACTACTGAAGTCTCTTTAGGATGCTGCGATGCTTCCAGCAGGCTCAAAATGTATGTCCCATTGTGGATCGGGTACCAGACGATATCATAAAATCCCATTGTGTGAAGTCGTCGACCACTGCAAAACCTTACAGGCTATCAGTGTAGATTGTAACACTCAATCCATTAGCTAACCAGCATGCTCTTATTAATGCAATTAACTCTGCTACTTTTTAAAATTGTTTTTGAATAAAGTTCTTGTGTGGTGTCATATTCAACTTGCAATCTTCTTTTGTTATGTATGCTAACTTCAAGATGCCTACATATTGGATTAGAACTAAGTTACAAGGCAACTGTAAATTTTCCAAATCATTCTTTAAAATTTAGCTAATGATTGAGGGGCTTTCTCTAAACCCTTGGGGATACTACACCACACGAGAACTTAAATGTGAAGAGATATTGACTATCCTCATGAAAAGAAATGGAAAAGGACGCTAGGCACAAGTCAATAACTGTGTACCATTCTGCATCAGCAGGACTCTGAAACAAAATCACTGTAGAATTCAGTACCACAGGACAATATGGGACTACAATTTTATTGATTTTTCTCCGGTCTTGGGCCACACGCTTTTCTAATGCCCATTAGCATGGACTTCCTTTTGCTGAGGAGTTCTAGTGAAGACTGCATCTGGTTTTACTGTAATTCTCACTACCTCTGCACTTTTAATCAATCCAATTGCCTTGCCTGTCAAATCCCATGCCTCCTCTTTCAATGTGTGTCTCAAATAAGAAGGCAAATCCTCTTTTGTAAGAACTGGGAATAAATGGACCTTTGAATGTTGTGATAATATTTCAAGTTCAGAATCCTCATCCTGCATTTGAGTTGCCATGCCGTCCAGTATGTAATAAATCAAGGAGCTATCTTGCATAAAAGGTCCCAACCTAATACATTTATATGACTCGTCTCACATATTATAAATTGGTGGTCGTTCTTTATTGACACTATTTTCACAGGAACATTTACTGATGCCTGATTAGTAATCTGTTTGTTACCAAAGCCTCCAACTTTGCCTTATTTTCCTGAGAGAGATGGGATTGGAACCTCTTTGGGTTAAACTTTTGAGCAGCAGCACCAATGTTGGAATTGGTGAATACGATGTTAATTAATGTAATGATATGTACAGGCCAGTCAATGGCAATATCAGTAAATGCGATGTGAACGTATGCCACAGCTTGTACCCACACAATGACCGTCAATACAATGTCTATGTATACCATAACTTGTGCCTGCACATCGGCATCAGCAACAATGATGCCAATGTAGTTGTTGATCCATGCTCATCCGATAGTAGTATTGTTGCAAATCAGAACAATGTCAATGTACAATCAGACCAGAGCAAACATAACCTCGTTAATACCAATACAAACAATAACAATGTACAAACTGACACCTGTATGCGTAATGTTGATAATGTCGATAAAAATGATACCAGTGGCTGCCATATTATTTTTAGGAGTTCTGATGAACTCCGATCTTTACTTTCGGATTCAACCAAGGTGAGCTCTCCATCAACTCCGAGTCAGAGATACGTGGTCAGGCAAGTCTTTTAACCCATGCCCACTCCTATCGAGTAAAAGGCCACAGGTGGGGTCCCCCATAAACCAAAGACAAATATGCACCCAGGGGAAACCCCTGATCGATTCCACAGATAGTTGTACCACAAACAAGTCCGAGATAATTGGCCCCAATAAAACCCTTTTGGCCAAAGTGCTTTCATTCCCTGGAAATGCCACAAAACTGGATGCCATATGTAGATAGGCGCACTTATTCAATCAGGACACAACAGGCACACCACATGTGGTGATCACTCGCTTCTCATGCCCGACATCTGGACACATACACACTGGCTCACACTAGCTCTCCCCGAGGTGGAGAGCCATCTGTGTCCTTATCGGATTCCCGCGTTTGTTGATTTACAACTGAGATGCTTTTTTGGAATGTAGAAAATTGTTTTATTGTACCTCATGTACTGTATAAATTGGTGACCAAAACTTTGTACATCGAGAGATTTCGAGCAGATGCATTCTGTCCAGGCTCTCCTGGCCGCAGCGTTTAATTAAACCAACCTGTCCCTGTTTTGCCAAACGCCTCTTGTCTTTTTATTTATTTAAGGTGAATTCATACCTGTGCAACGTGTTTATAGATTAGAAATGATACTGGGTGGCCATTCACCTCACATTCTACGTATGGGCTACTCTGGTCTACCTCTAGGACTGCACCAAGCATGCAATCCTCCTCCCCCTTCATGCACTCTGTTGCGACTGATTCGGTCCAGTACGAACTCCGAAAGTCTTTTAAATCTGAGGATTTTAATTATTAAAGGATGCTGTGGAAAACTTCGATTTTGCTGAAAACTGGCCATTTTATTTTAGAAGTTTTGCTACATCATTGGAGATACAGGAATATTATTCACATTGAATTGCCCTTGATTCTGCATGCTCTGCACAGAAGCCATTTGGAGTAGACCATTGATTAGGATTGCAGTCTATTCTCTCCTATTTAACTTGATTCTGCTGCATTTGAGGAACAAAATCTTTTTGAATTCGATCTGGATTCCGTCTACATTCCAGGTTCAAGTGTCCAAGGCGTCCACAATAATGGCAGGGAGTACTTTTCTTCAACATGTTTATGCTCGCATTATTCCAATTAGGATTCACAAATCCTCTACCTCTATGTTGAGGAACAACTTTCTGCAAATTGAACATTATTTCTCTATAAACCTATTCCTGACATACTCAATTTTGCGCCAGCATTTGCACCGTTATCAAAGCCCGAATCAAAACCTGAATCCACTATCTGAGTTCTAGCACTCCATGGAAAATGGTTTATCTGTGCAATCATCAGCTTTTCTTCCCCCTTCCTCTGTTTCCAATCGTAGCAGTCACTACTGTACTTCTCATATTTCAGTATCTCATCAATACTCTTAGTCCGCACACACCACACTGCTGAATATGAGAACTGAGGGGCTGATTACGATGGCGGGCGGACTTGATCCGCCCGCCATCGTAGTGGTGTTTGGAACCGACCGCCATGCATGCGGTGGTCCCGCCTACCCGATTAGGATGGGACCGCCACCGCTGCGGTCTGATTCCGCACCGTTAACATTGCAGCGGTGGCTGCTGACAGCAGCACCACCGCGATGACTAAAAGAGCATGTCGTGCATTTCACTGTGCCTGCCACGGTGCAGTGAAATGCAGGGGGGTACCACGGGTACCCCCCAGTGCACCCACACCTCCCCCCAACACAAGGGGGGCCGGGCCCCCAATCCCTGCCAGCCTTTCCATGGCGGCCTCGCCGCCATGGAAAGGCCTCCTAAAACCCACATCCTAATATGGCGGACGGTGCCTGCTAGGCACCGCCACCATATTAGTGGCCCTGTTCCGCCCGCCAGGCAATCGGTGCGATTGCCACCGGCAAAAAAGTGGCGGACGGACTTTCCGTCCGCCGCGATAATCACCGCCATCCTAATATGGCGGTGGGTAAATCTTAGTTTGATGGCGGAACGATCGCCACCGCCGGCCCTGCGGTGGCGATCGTTCCGCCATCGTAATGAGCCCCTAAGTTCTGGGTGTAAACTCAACACAAAGACTGATACAAAACCGCTAATGTCTTCTTTTGGCGGATCTTTGACTTTGGTATATTTTCTACAGATTTGCAATAGCCTCTCATCGTATGCATGCACTGATTCTTTGGGCTCCTGAGTAGCTCTCATACTTTTGCACAATTCACCTCTTTTCTGGAACTTTCTGCTTCAATTGTATTATCACTTTCTTGTACTTCTCCATTATGATAGCAGCTGCACCATTTTGAGGAAGTACTCTTGAGGTTCCTCTGTTGGCCATGATACGACTGCTTTACATTCAGCCCACTAATCCTTTGGGACGATAATCTTACACAGCATATTCAAATCTACCCAAGGCACCGTTGAAATTATCACTAGTCTCTCCAACTCCGTGTACCAATTATCTGGTTCCTACCTAAGTTTCAGACAATTTGGTGGAAACACAAGGAGCTCAGACCTTTACCAAAGAACATGCACATAATTTCCTCTAGGCGCCTGTTGTAAAGAAAATTCGGACACAAACGTTCCCATTTTAGGTTCACTCGTACTTGCACTCACCTTTTGTGCTTCAGTCTTCTTTTGTTCCTTGCCTCCCCCTTTCTTGTTCCACTTATTCTTGTATTTGCCTAAATTTCTCCAATCTTTTGTACAATTAACAAATTCTCTAATATGCACTCGTACTGTCAATAAACGCATTCCGTTCACTTCATTTTCACTCGTATCCATTCTGTATTTACTGCTCAAATTTCTCTTTTTGTATAGATCAATGTCACATTCTTCTGCCAAATCCTCAATCCTTCCCTATGCTTCACACGCGCATCTAGCTGCTTCCTTACTCAGATATTTCAATTCATCCTCCTTGAATACAGCCATCGTACCCTGCAAAATGTCTGCAAATTTAGTTTACAACTTGTTAATCTGAATTTCTCTCCTTGTTGGTTCACTCATTTGCACAGTAATAACAGTAGCAACAGCAGGAACAAGTGCATCAACAGTAGATGTAATGATATTAGCAGTAATACTCCCACCATGACCTGCTTCACTCCCAGGTGCAGTTGGCACTCCTAGTGTGTGCACACTTATACTCTGTTCTGCCGCAATATCTGGTCTGGGTGTTTGTAAAACATCTTTATATGAAGGAGATCTTGAGTTTAATAAATCATCTTAAAATGTATCCTCTTATCTGAATTATTCTTCATACTCTTCTTTTTTCCTTTTCCTTTTCTTTCTCTGTTTTTAATTTCATCATATCCAAATCAATTTTCTTTTATTTTCCTCGTTAACAATTGCAGGGAACATGCACACTGCCAACATTGTATCCTCTCTCCATTTTCTTCTCCCCGTCCCCCCATTTTGAATCTAGTCAATGTCTCCCTACATTTCCTGACATGGTTCTTCTTTCCCCTTTATTCCTTCTCATTTGTAATATGATCCCACTCATTCAGTGCTTCAAGCTGTACAGGTCCAGATTGCAATTTTCTTTCATACATCACACACATCAAATTCTCAACCTTTCTCTCATTGAAGGTACACACTGAAGGAAATTGCATATTCTTGTCATCAGATGTGATCTCATTCCATTATTCTAACCACATACATGTATGGAGCCCTGACTATAACATAATTTCATAAGCAGGAGATTCTTTCAATGGTATTTTCTCTCCTTCATTCATAGGAACTTTAGGCTTTTTAAACACAGCACTGATTTTTTATCGATCTGAAAAAATCCTTATTGTGGTGTGAGTGTGCTGCTTTACAATAGGCACCTCCACTTGGCAGACAAGGTCAGCAATATGAATATATCTTGTGATCTTGGATTTCGACAAATCCATTTACCAAAGTAAAGACAACTCCAGAATCAGTCACAATAATTCAATATTTCCAATGCACTTAAGCCCTAGAATTCCAACACATTTGAAGAAAATGCCTAGATATACACAATAATGAGTTCTAACAATCTAACACAAAAAAATGACAACATCGCCAAAATCCCTATAACCAAGACTCCTAATAACCCTCAAATCACGACTGCAGAGCCAAGAAGCCGGCACACACTATAATTCATGAGAATCTGCGCCAAACTACACGTACCACTATACACTTACCACAATTGGTAGCAATGCATTTGCCCTGTTGGCATTCACACTCCTTCGCTCAGGAACTGTTTCTGGAACACTGCTAATAATACAATTTGTCCAGGCCGTAGAAATCAAGAGTGTAGGCAGAAATCTAGAAAAGGTTTATCTCTAGATCTGATCAAATTTCTTACCTGCGTTGCCCGCATTGTCCACAAAACTGTAGACTCTTATCTTTGATAATCTGAAAAAATGTAAGATAAAGCGCCAATGCAGGATTGAGGCGGTGTTATGCTCAAGAACGTATGAGGTAATATGTCCCTAACAATATCAAAATTGTAAGATAAATGAGTAGCATAGTCAGTTAAATCAATCTTCTTGAGTCAGATAAAAGTTGGAAACCATGAAGGTTTAATAGTTCAGTAATCACTACAGAAGGCAAAATACAGCTAAGTATTTATTGACAAATAGGGAATTAGCATAAACCTCAAATAATTTTTAGAAATCAGTAATGCAGCATGAGATCTGACACAAAGTTCAGAGCATGCAATTATTCAATGTGAGTTTGCTCTGTAAGAATCAGGAAAGAAACTCCCGACTCAACTCCAAAAGAGCCTTCTTATATAGGAAGCTACACAGCAAAAAATCAGACAGTCAGCATAAGGTGAGCAAAATATTATATAGGCCCAGCACATCATATTTCAGAAAAAAATGCAATAATACATATCACATCGCAGCACAATGTAATGAGAAGCGACAGCACAGATTAGTCACAAACAAAACCGTTACAGACTTATGAGATGAATAGGCCCACTGAGTTACAGGCAGGAAGGACCTTGATCAGTTACATTTGGCTGGAAATCTTAATTCGGGGCTCACCAAGAACAACATCAAACAAAACATTTCATTTATGCACATTTTGCTGCATGTGTAGAGAGAAGAAATGAAAACACAGCCTGGCTAAATTTCACGGTACAGTTGGGCCTAGCTCATATCTGGTTTGGCTAAACCTAGAAAAACACGCTCCTATGATGCAAAACATTCACAATACTAAGCAAACATTTTTTCCTTAGAAACATCTCTTACACAGGCATTGGCAAAGGCAATAGGGGTTTCATGTGTCACCGCATGCAGCGTTAGGCACATTAGAGCGAGACTCACACACTGGAGATAATGAGCAGGAGCAGACAGAGAGGTCTTTAGTTGTAAAATAGTTCCGTGCAAGCACTGGAGTAGGGGTGTAAAAATATACACCCAAACAGCTAATAGCTTTTAGTAAGAGATGAATGCTCCACTTGGCTGAGCAAAGACTTGATTGACAACGCCTCAAGCAAATGGCTGTAAGAGCTTAGTCAAAGGAAGCCAGTGTTTGAAAGGGGCATACCTAAAGCCCACTTTATCTATGTTATAAGCACAAGGTCTGTTTGATAGGACACTGTCAAAGTCCAGACCTAAAAGTGATTACTTTCTGAATACTTCTATGAAATAAAGAACTTAAAGAGTGATGATTCAGTGTACTATTTGGGATGTAAATTAGTCCCCATGCATTGTAATTGCAAACATTCTATAAGAGCTAAAATGGTCCACCAAACAGCCAACAGCATGGGTTGAGAGGCCAACGCTCCCCTGGGTGGAGCCAAACCTCATTTTATGTATAATTTAAAGAAAAGGTAACAATAGGTCACGTTACAGATGCGATGTCAAGCCAGACCTAAAAACGGCTATGTGCTACTACTCTTTATGTGTGATTAACTCTGTAAAGCAAAGGACTGCAATAATAAAACTACTGGAATTTTCTTTTTTCCTCTGGCACGTTTCAAAATAAAATAAACTCCGCCTTCACTCTTTATCTCAAAATGTAACACAATTTTGTTCAGAGTTGAGTAAACAGAATCTGGCCTGAATGTGCAACAAGTAGAAATCTGTGACGGCACAGCAGTGCTGGTGTTGACATTAGTATTGCCCTCAAGTCATGCATGTGTTTAGGCATTATTGGGGGGTCGCCTGGCTTGCCCCTTGCGCCCCCTGGCACTGCTTTTGCAATCCATGGCCTTAAAGGTGGGAGAATTAGTGCCAATAACACAGAAGCAGCTCCCTCTTGTGGTTGTTGGGGCTCCGCTCTCCTTGTTTACTACCCATGTTTTTATTAACCCAATAATGAATAATAGATTATTATTCACTATTAGTGTAATAAAAATCGGATCACTAGGACCTGGAACTAGACGTTTGCTGGCAGCTAAGGTATGTAGAAAAATACTTTTAAATGTATGTTGTCTGCCTGTTTGCAGGTGAGAGGTGGGATATGTAAGAGACAGAGGCCCAGATTTACTGCCTAACTGCACTGCCATGTGTCAAAGGGGGAATGAGAAAAAATGTGTCGCATCTGTTTAAATATGGTGTATTTTATCTCTCCCGTCTGCAGTGGCGTATGTTTGGCTGCCATGTGCCAACGCACACACCCTTGCACCGCAGTGCAAAGGTGTGTTGGTTCTATCAAGCATAGGTTTAGTATTGGAAGTAAAAGCATGGTTTAATACTTTTTCTACTTTGTGTGTCGTACAGTACTGCACACGTGCAAAGTAGGAAAAATAAGGAGAAATAAAAATATTTCTCCTTAATTCGCCTGCCTTGAGGAGGCTTTCATTTTTGCTGCAAATGCCTGAAAACAAATTTTAGTAGATAGGGATTTGCGACAAATCCCATCAGTGTTTACATGGGAATACCAATGTACCTCCCATGGAATGGCCCCTTGACTCAATGTAGAACAAAGTGGCACATAGCATAACTTTGCTGTATCTTGGGATACTTTCCAAAGCAAATCCTATTTTGCGTTGGATAGTAAATGCCATCCCAACACTAAGTACTGGCTTTGCGTCACAAAGTGACTCAAATCCGGTGCAAATCTGGGCGAGAGTGTTTATGTGTGAGCATAGATGTCTGTACTTGTGAGCTTGGGTGAGAGTGTAAGTTAGAATGAATGAATGACCAACAATGAGTGAGAATGAGTGAGAGTAACAGTGAGTGCTAGTGACTGTGAATAAGTGACAAAGTGTAGTGAGCAAGACTAAGAGTGAATGTGAGTGAGTTTGGATGAATGAGTGAGTAACACTGAGAATAAGTCAGAGTGAGTGGAAATGAAGTGATGAAATTATGAGTCAGAAAAGTGAGTGTTAGTGAGTGAAGAAGTATGAGTTAGTCAGGGTAAGATAATAATGGCAACATGCTGACACTAGCATATTTCATGTATTTTTTGGCATTGGGTGCATGCATGGCATATGAGGGGTACCCATGACATATAGAGGCAAGCGGAGAACTTTTTGAAAAATATGGGGTCAACTCCTGAGGAGCGTCAGGTTTCATTGGCTCAGCACACCACGGAAGGACTTAAATATTTAATCAGAGCCCTTTCAGAGTCTTTTGCCTTTTAGCAAATTTATGGGAAAATTGTGTTTTGAATGCACCATATGATTCAATCTTCTAAATGTTTTTGGAGAAGAACCCGCTTGAGCCCTCTTAGAAGAAGTCTGGCTCAATCGCTTCACTCGTTTGGTACACATCAGGGAAATTATTACCCTCCATCACTTTCAAAGGTCATCATAGCAACCTAATATAGGTTATATCTAAAAAAGATATTTGTAAATGTGTTGTGGTGTTATATGAATAATTTAGCTATTATGTAACTTCAGCAATGTCAATTCTTATGGTGTCATCAGGGTTCAGATCACTTTCTAGGAAAAGACTGGCCTCATGTCAGATTATGCCACTTCCTGTAATGTCATTAAGGTCAAAGAGAGTGTGAAATGGCTTTTTGTTGACTCGGCGCTCATGTGTATGTGCTAACAGTACTGTTATGATGTGCTGTGAATTTTAAAGACCCGTTGAGCCATCTGAATCTTATCAATTTGGATTTCGAATAATTGACCAAATCCTTCCCACACCTTGTGCTAACCGACATCATGTGCCCAAATGAACAAATGGTGCCCTTTTGCTGTGGGTATGAAACAAGTGTACCTATTACTCAAGCACAGTGACAAAGGACCATCTTTGAGGATGTATTTCAGAATTCAAGCTCCACCTTCCGCAGCTTTTAATGTGAGCTTTCACCTAAGAATTCATGCACTTGCTTAGGCAGTGGGAGGCATCGCGTAAGCAGCTGCTAACCGTTCTGTGTGTGTGCCACTGCTAAGATCTGAGCTGCTGTTCTGAACTCTTTGTTTTGAAGCAAAATTGCATACTCATATTTTCAACTTGTTCTATAATGCTGGGTTTATAAATGCCAAATAAAGGGCTTTCGTGAGCGGTCGGAAATGATAAAGGTGAATGTGTGCTTTTTACTACAATAATGTTTTGTTTTCTCAGTTTTTTTTATCGTAGTAATAATATGATTGTTTGGTACTGCAATTTGCTGATGGTTTATGAATTTCTTTAAATTGCCTTTCTGTTCATTGATCTCTTATTGTTTGTGCTGTGTGCAGGACTTGGATTTCTTCAGCAAAGATGGCGGCTGGGACGTTGTGAGCGCCATTGCTGTGTACTGGTGCAGCAGAGTCCAGTGGAATGAAGAGGAGCAATGTTATCACATCAAAGGTAATTTTGGCCACTTTTTTCTGGAGTTTGCACTTAAGCCTTACGTGTCTCATTCCAAAATGTGCAACGTATGAATCCAGTAACGTGCTATCTTTGTGCCTGTATTGTATTCTAAATCTCCCCCTTCACCTCTCCTGAAAAAAAATTGCAGCGTTACAGATTCCTTGGCCCGCCAGTACTATATTGCATTGTTAATTAACTCTTTAGGTCTCGCCTAGGCAGCGCGCATGCGCTTGGAGATGACCTTTAGAAATTGGTCAGCTCTTTTCAAGCACTTGTGCTTGTGCTGGCATCCACCTTGCGGGAGTGAGCAGCGGCGCGCGTGATAATTGAAAACAGATGGCCGGCGCGCCGCTGCTCGCTCCCGCAAGGTGGATGCCAAAACAAGCACGAGTGCTTGACGACCTCTTTTCTGTCTTCATCCTACACTTCTGCGAGCTCAGTGTAGATGAGAGCCCCTCGTCCAAAGTGCAGACCGTTTGTTTTTGACTGCCCGGTCTCTGCTCATGTTCCTGCCATGAAACCTTCCTGTCCGCTTCATTTTTCAGCTTGGCCTATTACTTAATCTCGCTGTGCCGTTCACACGCCACCTCACCCCTCACACAAAAGTGCATGCCCGCCGCCACAACCCCTCCGAGGTCGCTGCTTGTTCGTGTCAGTCCGCTGTGCCGTTCTTAATCTCACCGTGCCATTCTCAACACCACCTCACCCCTTTAAGCGCGCCTTTATTTATTTATAAATAGCGCCACTTTGACTTTAAGCGCACCTTTATTAACAAAAGGCGCTGCTTTCAATTTAAATTTAAGGAGGCGAGAGCCGCGCTTCACAATGCACCTTTATTTCTGCACGGCGCCATGCAACTCCTCCCCTGTTGGTTGCCGTGGCTGCTGCAGTTCATCGACTCCTTAATTGTTGCAACATTGATAACATTCAAAGGGTAACGTCACCTATGCCATAATCGCAGTGCTCAAAATAGGAAAAGACCCAGAACATGATGGCTGCCTTGTACATTGGTGTAGTGACATTGAGTTTTGACTGATTGGTATTATTATTTCAGAACCACATGTGAAGTTCCCTGAGCCTGTGAAAGTAGTTTATTGTGTTTATTTTGCACGTCGGCCAGCTTCGCTGGAATCTAACTTGGTGATTGTGACACTGGCATGAGGGATCCCGTCCTGAGTGAAGGCATTCACATATGGCTGCTGGGACTCACCGAGCTCTTTCACAGCACATTTAAAACAGACAAAAGGTAATGAAGTTGCGGGTTCCTTCCTGAACCCTCGGCTGCATATCATTCTGCGAGACACACGATAACATTACACCGACATCAGTCCTACACCAAGTTCTGGAACAGACTCTTCCCTAGAACATGATTAACAAGAGTAAAGCTGCCCCTCTGCCCTCAGCGCTTGAATATGTGGGGCCCATTGAGCTCCTGTTTGTCAACATTCCTTTTTAATATTCATAGCCCGCCTTTGTCACTGCTTGATGTAGGAAGTTAGAAGCATGATGCGTTTAAAGTTTACTCAATCTAAAGACCGATATATAGCCCTGCACTCTTTCCAGAAGACAATCCGAACCTAGAGGAAGTAAACTTTACTACAAGTAAATGGTTTCGGCACAGACTCCTGTTCATGAGGGCAATCATCTCCCGGAGTAAACTTTCCTTACGTGGTGATACTATCCGACCAAATTTGATCTTAGAGCAGGACTTGATATTAAACAGACAGGCAGACCGGGGCAGTTTGGTAAAACTGTGACTACTGAATACCTACTGCAGGGGAAATCGATCCGTTCACCAGCAGGAATGGCACCAAGGTAGTTCTAGGTATCTGAAGATAAAGCACCAGTCCACTCAATTCATCAACCCCTTGCAGAAATGAATCAATATTTTGCAAATGGCACTGCTTAGTTGAGCGACACCCCCAGTATGCTGGATACACATCTTTGTTTGGCAAAGGATGCTTTGGTTGCTGCTCAGTGCACATGTACAAATCAAAGACCTCTAACAATGCTTGAGAAGCCTCATTGCAGATTAAGCGCGTCCAACAAGTTCATTTCCAATGAGGAGGAAAAGCCAAGATGTGGACTAGTAACTGCTCCGTAGTGCATATTGGCCATAATAGACCACGTGTCGGAGGAACTTTGGTGTCAAAGCTGTCGATCTTCCACTGCCAAAACGATGTTCAATGCACAAGGACCAAGGTAGGTGGTTCAGAGAAGGGTAGACCTGTAGCGTAGAGGGTTAACATGCCTGCCGCAAAGAATGTGTACTATGCAAATCATAGAACAGTGTTTTATGCCCGTAGCTCAGCGCGTTACTGCTTTTGTCACAGAGATCCTTTTGTTACTGTGCAGTCCATAAGTTACAATCGTGTTCTAGATTAAAAAGTTATGTTTTTTCCCAGTCTTTCATTATCCAAATTTTGCTAAAAAGAGTTTGTTTAGGTAGAAATAAATTCTTATTAGTAAGTCAACCCTAGGCATTCTTACGTTCTGAATCCTGAGTTTGTGCTTCCCAGACCAAGCACTCTTAAAAAATGCCTACCAGTATGGATGACATTTGAATCCTACACCTTGTAGTCCTCTTTGTCTTATGTAAAATTTCTATACACTGATTTACACACGTATGTATGTGTGATGTAAAATGCTCTTACACCCTACACTTATGAGAGGCGCTATAAAACAAATGAAATACATGTGATGGAGGGGCTATGGAAAGATGAGAGGCACTGTTGGAGGGTTATAGTGAAGGAATAATTTAAGATCCCCTTTAAAAATTGCTGTATCCTGGTACACTGTAAGGTCATCTTTTACTATGCTTTAAAAACAAATTCAATTGAATACATAATGAAAAGTGTGTTCTAGAATGTACATTTTTTCTCAAAATTTCTTTGGGTGGAGAACCTCTCAACCCCCCTTGTAGTAGCTCTCTATGCACTGTATGGGGGCTGGTCTGACAGAATTTGGCAGGGTTTCTTTGGCCAAGTTCGGCCCTGATGAGACTGAATGTTCATTTTGTGATAGTTTGCCCTTTTTGTGGCAGTGTTGGTTGGGGTCAGATATCAGTGCTTAATTTGTACTATTATGAAAGCCAGTCCACACAATTTTTAGGTCGAGCCTAGCGCGCATGCGCAGAGGGTATAATAGAAGCGCAAGAACGCTATGGCCTGTGTTTTTATGGTGATATATGCATTATGATTCACATGTTCTTATTCCCTAAACTGCTGCATTGCATGCCCCGATACTATGACGCATATCGTTTTGATTCCTGTTTATTCAGGATAATGGGTACCATTTCCGGACCTGCACCATACTAATAATAAATGGTGATTTATATGTTTTCTGCTATAATTATATATAAGGTAACAAAAATGCTTATAATGCTTTTTATTATAACTTTGCAACATGCTGCACAACAGCCACACTGCTCTACAACATAGCTTAAATACATTGGCAAAGCCAATAGCTCTGGCTAAACACTTATAAGGTCCCAAAGGCGAGACCTATTGGCTATGCCAATGCTTGTTTTGACAATGTCAGGGTCCGAGACAGGCAAATAAGGACAGTTGGCATTGTACACAAGAACCGTGGGAACCAAAAGCAACCCAGAAAATGAAAAAGGCCATTCATTGGTCCTTACAGTGTCTGGATACGGCGAGTCTCCCCAGGAACGGAGGGGGTACCTCCTAGAAGATTCTTACAAAACTGCGAGCAATGGTACATTTTATATCGTGTTTTTAAATACATGTTCTAATATCCA
Source organism: Calotriton arnoldi (assembly GCA_963921515.1). NCBI lineage: Eukaryota > Metazoa > Chordata > Amphibia > Caudata > Salamandridae > Calotriton > Calotriton arnoldi. Next base: position 1,761,469 of record CAWUFW010000478.1, on the reverse strand, counting down.
TATGAGTTACAGATCTTTCGTAAGTGCACTTACAAAACAATCTTCAAATAAGTACCACAGTAGCCAGTAGCTGTTTTCCGCTGCATTGGCAATCGCATGTCTGTGCCTGCTAGAAAACACAAACATTTGTCTTGTGGGCATGCACTGTTTCTATCATGAAAACCAGTGCCCACCTGATGCAGTCTGCTCCACTGGAAAGATACCGTTCAGAAATGGAATAACAAGACAATAATCCCTGCTCAAAGTACTGTTAGAAGAGAGAGAACACCATACAGTTAAATGACATTTAGCTGCTCCAATATATAAACTAATTTCAGGTGACACACCAGTGCGCCTCTAATATCTCTTTATTGCAAGGTGCTGTCGCTAATGTGAAAATTTTGCTCGGAACAGGTGACCAGGGTCGTAGCCCACTGAAGCCATGATGCCATTCTTCGGTGTCCCATCGGAGGGGTATATCCACTATAGTATAGAATATTTCCACGCCGATGTAGTTGAACACATCGTATTTTTAGAACAGGTGAGAGAGCATGGGAAGTACAAAGGGGCCCAGGCTCAACTGACACAGATGTCTACCTGCGATAACATTATGCATATCGGACTCTTTATAATGGCAAAGGATGGTCATAAATAAATTGTAAAAGGGAAATGTGCGGTTAGCATCAACTGAAGAGGCAAAAATAAGTAATGAAAAGGCAGACATAATAGCAAACAAATTATAACATGAGTGTTACAAGAAATGGTCACTCTAAGAAGAAACATTAATATGTTTTTGAGTTCTGAGATTCTGTAAAAGGACCAACAGAGGGGATCACAGCCTCAACGTCAGAGGAACTTTCCAGATTCTGTTGCAGTGTTGTCCTCAACACCAAATCTGACTTTGCCTGCTCTAGATATATTTCATATTGACCATTAAGCACCTTCCCAGCATTTCCCCAGACTTCTAGCTCTTGTGTTGATTCCTTGAACTTGTAAAAACATTTTCCTACCAACAATGGATCCTTTATATGTACCCAATCACCCACTCTAATTTGGGCACTGCTTACGATCATCTTTAATGTACCGAATACACACCATCATCAATTCATTTAGTTTTGCACCACAGTGCTCACAGTATTTTTCTTATTGACAACCTTCATCATCCAAAACAGATATAATTCTGACACCAGGTGACAATCATACATGAATTCAAATGGTTACTTGTTTCAGAGTTGTTCTGTAAGCCCATACCATTGCCCTCATGGCTTTCACCAATCAATATTAGATTTATGAGCACTTTGGATGCACTCTACTAACCTGTTGAATCATTCATCTTTCCATTGGCATGGGGGTGGTATAATCTAATCTGCATTTTTTTCAAAACCATTTTTTTTTATTTTAGAGGGTACAAAGCATTACAAGAGATGTTGCATTCAAAACCCCATTAACAGTTCTGACCTTCCTTTTTATTAGTCTCTTTCTAAAATGGCCAAAATAAGCTGTTTCAAGAAACCTTAGTTTGAAGCAGATGGTAGGGAGTGACTTGTAACCTCTAACCAGCACACCATTTTCTAGGGACAGTTCGTCAGAGACTTTCCAGAATGCCTGAAAGTCAAACCATAACATTTTCTCCCTAGGCCACCCTTCGGGGACAAACCTCACTAGTTCTTCCAAAACAACATCATTAACGAATTTGTCGGCCCACCTATTCTTGGCAGAACATAATAGCAAATAATCACCTTTTGCAATAATGCACTTTCCAATCTCTGCTTTTCTCAATCTACATCTATACCTGGATTAGTGAGTAACCAGGACAAAAAATCAGCATGCACGTTCCTACCTCCAGAAATATGCATCACCCTGAAACTAAACTCTAATATCTTGGTAGATAGCCTCACCACTCTAGCTGTGGATTTTTGATCTTCTTCCTTCTCAGTATATTAACCACAGGTCTATGATCAGCCCTTTAAATGAATGATCTTCTCCAAAGTTAGGACATGAATATTTACACACAGCAGGCACATGCAAACATTTCTTTATTTGATCACTTGGTATCTTCTTGGTATCTTCTCTCAACATCTCTCCTTGTTCTTGAGGCAAAGCAATTGTGACTTCATTGACACCGTTAAATGGAGAGAGGAGCGCTCCTTGAAAACAGGAGCCAGCAGTGTCATATGGCACACAACCCTCTACATAAGGCTGCAGAGCTGGTGAAACGTTATGCCTTTCTTGATAAGATGAAAGTTCGTTTGATGTTGTTCAGATCAGACAAAGTTACTAATGTTTGAGTACATTTTTGTAACATTCAGATAGTTTTGTGAAATCGTTAAAAAAAAATTGGAGTAGAATTACCAAAATCCTAAAAACTATCAAACATAGCTAGTCCTTGTGTTTGTAGGGGCCTCATATGATCTTTTGAAGATAGATTTGTCATTTTCTTAAGGTAATACCTTTGTCCTCCAAGATTGACAATCTTTTTCACAGTAGCATCATGGTCAGATTCTTTTTTTGTGAACATGAGAATGCCATTTTCGTGTGTGCAGGCAGAAGGAGACACAAGCAGAATCTCCAGATGTGAGATGGATAAGGTGAAAGCATGCACCATCATTGAAGACACCGCCTTGTACATCTCAGTCACCTCCAGGCAATGGTGTACACAGGCCAAAGGAGACACAACAGGTTTTCTAAGCACCATGCAGGCTTCACACGTGTTAGTCACCTCGAGATAATGGTGCTGGCAGGTGAAGGAATATGTGGCAGGATCTTGAAGAAAGTGAGGAACATTGACATGCTCTTAACAACCGGTCACCAGAAAGCAAAGGATGGTTCAATACACAGTTCAAAGCAACGTATATAGCAAAAACACCATACAATGTTACAAATCCCCAACGTACGAAATACTAATCAGAAGCAAGCCTCAACCCCCATGGAGAGGGCTGCCAACGATATCTGTAGACAAGGCAAGAGGAACAATTCCCTATAAAAGTGCAGTGCCTAGACGTATGCAGACACAGAAAGACTCACTTGAAGCCCATTCTCGTCACCAAAATTATGATATCAAGTGAGCGCGAGAAGTACAGATGGCCCAAGCTCAACTGACACTGAACCTGGAACCTTCAATTATAACACAAGGCAGATTCCATTATAGAATTCCCACCAGCAAATCCTGGTCCTGATGTCTACCTTCTATAGCAATACCACATCAACTAACATGAAAAATTGGAAGATTATCTCTCATATGCTAGTAGTGGTGAATCAAGTGGTATGACAATGTGGGCATCTAACCACGTGTCAACAATTGGAAAATGGTTGTATAGATTATGGTTCCTTTGGGGCATGGGAAATTGGTCTGCAGCACCCATTGGAAGAGACCGGATATAGCAATATAGAAACCACTCCTCAAATGTCTGATATTCTCAGATGACTTTTGCTCTAAAGATGTGAGCATGCATTTAGGGAGGGCAAAGGTGCTGGGCAAGGGACAGGCGTGTTAGATAGTTATCACATTCCTCCGCCGCTCCATCCTGTAGTCAGATCCTGCAGGCATTTGAGGAGTGTGCACATTATTAGCTTTCCCTTTTAGCTCACCAAGGGTGAGCTTTGCAGCTCTACCCCTTGTATGGTCCCAGATTTCAACCACATGCTGCTTGGTATCTGATGTGGGCAAGGAGTTGGGCTGCATAGCATGCAGCAGAGAGGACACAAATAAGCTGGCCTGTGGCATCTTCTGGAGGCTGTGAAGGATAATGTCAGCAGCTATGGTGACTTTCTTGGGCTGGGTGGCTGGCACACCCTATTTGTCATTGCAAGAAAATGTGTATCTTATTAATTTCAGCAGGCAACTCTTCTACTTTAGTTGCACTCCTTTTTTTGTCCAATCTCCCGCCTGAAAGGATAGAATCGCTAGGATTTTTGTCATGTTCCTGAATGGGGTGGAACCACAGACCACCTTTTGCCCAATGTGGAGGAGAAAAAAGGCAGAGGAATTGCCCACTCATGGAGACTCTGTGCCTTTGTCTTCAGGGACTGCCTTTGTGCATGCAAGGATATTTGTTTGATACTGCTGGGTTCCTTGCCTTAATTGTGACTTGTGTCTGTGGGTTGTTGCTGAACTCAGGATCTTAGATGGCTAATCTTGAGCGTAAACATTTGTCTGCAGTGTGAACCTATTTTATATTCATATACTGTGCATAAATTTGCCACTAGTAGTTGTATCCGGCATTGTATCTAATTTTCACAAACATAAGTAACTAGTCTTTGTTGTGCACATAAACTACTTCACTGTATGTATGTGAATATATTTGAGTGGTATGTAGAAGCTCCCATTGCTGTACTTAATTGTCAGTGAGACTCCCCTGACATGTGAGATATCATATCTTCCCCTCGTCTCTAAACCTCGCATCCATTTATGGTCCAAGACCCCTTTCAATGAAGGGAAAGGATGGCAGAAGGGGGGAGGTAAGTGGGTATTTATTAAGTTATGGGCAAGGGAGTGACTCTCTGGCAAGATGCTAACTCTGTGGCTGGAAATACCCTGGGCCTGCCCCAACTGTCATGCCATTCACCCGAAGGCCTTGAGGGAACGATCCCTCAAGCTTCTGACGGCTTGGCGAGTTGAAGGTCTAGGGAGAAATCTCTAGCCTGAGGTCGTCGTCGAGCCATTCGGGCAAGTCAAAGTCCCAAAAAAGAAGAAGTAGTCAAAGTGTGCTTTGACTTTAACTCGTCTGTCAGTCAATGAGGCGAGGTAGCGTTGCCACTCGAGGGCTGGTTCCTCGGTTGAGCAAGCACCTGGGCCAGCTCCACGTCTCCCTGAGTTTCTGGGAGCTGAAACAACCCCTGCCCAACTCACAGAATTTTATGAGGCCAAGCACCTCATATTTGGGCGTCCCGTTCCTGCTGGCACGCCTTCGGGCCCTGCGGGTTTGGGAGGGGCCCCTTCTGAATTCACACTGGTGGCTCTAGCCCCGGTGCCAGTCAGGCCCCAGGGATCCACAGATGGATCCAGACCAGCGCCGGTCATACCAATCCAACCTGAATATATGGCAACGCATACCATTACAACGCATACTTTTACATTGCAGTTTTTACAACGCAACTACCATTACATCGCATGTTTTTACAACGCATGCCATTACAATGCATGTTCATTAAGATACTTTAAAACTACCATTGCAACGCATTCCATTACAATGCATACTAATACTATGCATGCCATTACAACGCATAATATATATATATATTTTTTTTTTGTATAACCATCCCCTGGGACAGGATGCAAGGGAAATAGGGGTTTTGGGTGGGGGAGGTTATTAATACACAAGTATTAATTTTAATACTCAGGTACTTTTTAAAGTGCCTCACCATTAAAATACCTGAGTATTAATATTAAAAAATAAAAAAATGTACTAATTGACGGGGGAAAAAACATACAATTTCCACATTATTCAGCAAATACCAACTAAAATCCAAGGCAAAATGAGATTATACATAAAACAATTTTGAAGCACATAAAACGGCAGTCCTTCAACTATTTTTATTACAGCTCCTGAGCCCGCATTTACTCAAAATGACTGACATTCGAGAAGGAACGTTAAAAAGAACATTTTTACACAGAACAAAATAAATATACATTCTGTCAGATTCTGAATCACGCGAAAAAACTGTTCCCAAAACATATTTTGTTTTAAATTGTCATTTACCCTCAAAAAACGTATAAAAGATGCCGACCACCATTTTGTGCTCAGTGGTAAACTGACTTCCACCGTGACCACACACAGAAGAAGTACCTGGAGACTTTTTGCATTAGAGCAGTTGAACACTGTCCTCTACAGACAGAAGTAAGTGTACGTTTAAAGAAAAACAGCAATACAATAATAACACGTAAATCACAACTACTTACAATATACATTTTTACTTATTTACAGCATTTTCTAAAATTGTAAAGCTGCAAGCAATTGAAAGCAGATAATATCAAGCTAATCTTTCCATTCAGAAGTAAGTGAATAAAAAATCAAAAAGTTAAGAAGAATTAAAAATCCCATTAGCCATAAATAAATATTATACTTTTGATATTAACAGACATTGGACAAAAATCAACCAAAAAAACCTAGCAGGAAGAAACCACCATTCATAAAATCATATGTAAGTAAGATGTTAACAATAGTGTGTACGTTGAAAAAAAAAAAAACTTTGATATCAGCAAAAAATACATTAGCAGACACAGATCAGAAATATGTTTTAAATGTTACTATCCAAATTTAGTATGCCAACTCCGACCGGTGTTTACCTCAGGGAAAGTCTTGGATGGTGGTGGGTGCAAAATTACTATTCCTACTTCGACCGGTGTTTACCTCATGGAAAGTGTTGGATGGTGGTGGGGGCAAATTTACTATTCCTACTCTGACCGGTGTTTGCCTCAGGGAAAGTGTTGGATGGTGGTGGGGGCAAATTTACAATTCCTACTCCAACCAGTGTTAGCCTCAGGGAAAGTGTTGGATGGTGGTGGGGGCAAATTTACTATTCCTACTACAACAGGTGTTTGCCTCAGGGAAAGTGTTGGATGTTGGTGGGGGCAAATTCACTATCCCACCTCCGACCGGTGTTTTCCTCAGGGGAAGTTTTGGATGGTGGTGGGGGCAAATTTACTATTCCTACTCAGACAGGTGCTTCCCTCAGGGAAAGTGCTGGATGGTGGTGGGGGCAAAATTACTATTCCTACTCCGGCAGGTATTTGTCTCAGGGAAAGTGCTGGTTGGTGGTGGGGACAAAATTACTTTTCCTACTACGACAGGTGCTTGCCGCAGGGAAAGCGTTGGATGGTGGTGGGGCAAATTTACTATTCCGACTCCTACAGGTGCTTGCCTCCGGGAAAGTGCTGGATGGTGGTGGGGGCAAATTCACTATTCCTACTCCGACAGGTGCTTGCCTCAGGGAAAGTGCTGGATGGTGCTACGGGCAAAATTACTATTCCTACTCCGACAGGTGCTTGCCAATGGGAAAGTGTTGGATGGTGATGGGGGCAAATTGTTTGTACTTAAATTCAGAAATTAGAAAATTAAACTGTTAATTTCACATTGTCAATTCTCTTTTTTGTAAAGCATACAATCAAACTTTTTTTTAAATTTAACTTTCTCAACAGATTTAACCATATACAGAAACAACAGTAAAGGACAAACCCTCAAGCCAAGATAAAAAAAGGACATCACCACCACAGAAGAAACCAAACAAAACAAGGTAAGAATGTTCAAAAACTTTTTTCTTTTGTTTTGTTTGCAGGTTACATGTGCACAACCATTTATTTGAACCTCACAAACAAAAGCAAAATAACTTTTTATCAACTAAAAAAGCACTAATCTATTCCTTTGCAGGCTTTTTAGCAAAAATGAAATTATCCAAACAAAATACTTATAACATTTCATCTCTTTTTTCAGAACCAAAAAATCTAAAACACTAAAAAGAACATAGTGTGAAACTCCCTGAAAAATCGAAAAACAATCACCATCTACAAAAGGACTTTCGAACAAGACAACAGAAAAACCTTAAAAAGGAAGCCTTTATCATTCTCTCAAGTGAATACAAATTTAAACCTTTTTCAATGTAAGGTATAAAAGCTGGAACAAATTTCAAACAAACATTATCAAGCAAATGCTATCAAATCCAGGAACAATGTGGAAAAGAATACAGCTGTTAAATAAAGAATGTGCACTAACTTTTCACTTGCAGGCAGAATATTATTTTAAAAGCAACCACACTTAAAATCACTAAAACAATGTTTTTTACTTTCTCTTCTTTCAACAGATAATGGCAGCAAGAAAGGAAGCCAAATACATACATTCCAGCAGGGGAAACAGACTGTAAAGTCACAGTGGCTACGTTTATTGTAAGGAGAGATTAACTGAGCCCAGGTGTCATTGGAGGTGTGTGCAATATTACTCATCCCATTGCACAGGCAGAGCGGTTACTCTTGGTGACACTGATGAAAGGACCACCAAGCATAACCACACTGCCTTTGCAATGGAGATGGAGGTAAGAGAAAATATAAATGAAATGAAAGCACTAGCATCCACCTCCAATGAACCCTGTGGCTCAGTTTTGAGGGAGGTTTCACAAAACATTCCATCACATGTAGCAAGTTGTATGCCCACAATCCCCAACCTATGCAGAATTATACAGCGTAAAAAACGGGCAAGTAACCTCCTACATGTAACCCCCCAAACCTTCTCTGATATTTACATTCCACCTGAACTATCTGTAACCGTTACTAATAAAACCTTTCTTTTGCATGACAACAAAAACCCTCTTAAACAAATACTAATCTTTAGCACACCCCATAACCTTGTTAAGTTGGAGAGTAGTGATATTTGGATGATGTATGTGACGTTTAAATCCACACCCCATCCATTCACCCAAATATACACTATTCATGCCTACATTAATCACACAGTAGTGCCCTTAGTGTACAGTTTACTCCCTGATAAACAAACCTCAACATACACTGAATTTTTGTCAGTGATGAAAGCTAAAACCATGAACAAAAGTCTTGAAAAGTGTTAATTGACTTTGAATTACCTATGATTAACACAATCACCAAATTGTACACGGATACCCAAATTCAAGGATGTTTTTTTCACTTTTCACAGGCTTATTGGCGAAAAATTCAAAAAGCATCTTTAGTTGAGGATTATATATCAGACCGTAAACTACAATTTCAATTGAAGAAACTAACTGCACTTTGCTTTGTTCCTCCTGACAGTGTAGATGAATACTATACATCAATTACTGAATCTGATTACTTTACTGCAAATGAGGAAAGATTGGCACCCCTTCTAAATTACTTTGAAGACACATGGATTGGCCATCTAAGCAGATCAGGTTGTAGGAGGAAGCCACGTTTCCATGTGAAGTGGTGGAACTGCTACTCGACCTGCTTAGAGGGAGGAACAAAAACAAATAATGCCATAGAGGCATGGCACAACTCCTTCAACAAATCCATCGGTAAACCACATCCTAACATATCATTTTTTGGAAATTTTGAAGTAGGAGCAAAGTTTTCAAGAAATGAGAATTGCGCAATCATTAACAGGTAGTCTGAACCCACGAATCTCTAAAAGAACAAAAGAAATGTCCGAGCGACTATTGGGTGCAATTCAACAATTTTCATTGATGGTGGCTTCAGACTACCTAGATAATATTGCACACATCCTACATTTCTAATCTACACTAACTCCTAAACCACCTTACTTGCCTGTTTTGACAAACAATCCCCCTAATTCAATTGGCATTTTTCAAAAAATGTTTGCATTTTTAATTAAAAGTTGGGTTTCTTACCTTTAGTTGTCTTCTTTTTTCAACTCTTGGACTTGCGTACAATTCCACTTTTCACCAAGAGTCTTGATCAGTCCTCGAATCTATAATAGATAATCCATAAGAATTGATGTAAGGCATGACCCGAATTAAACTAACCAACATGGACACAGTTTGGCAAAGCCATTTATTTATCAGCAAAAAATTGATGCTGAAAAATGTACTGTGTTCACCTACAAAAAACGCATCCCCAAAAAATAATCCCGGGAAAAAAAAAAAAAAAAAGAATATTTTGGCAAGAAACCCATCGTTGCAATCCTCTCTTGAACAAATTCGGGTAAAAAGAGCACGAAAAAGAATCTTCTTTTTTTTTTTTAAACCGCTGGAAACAAATCCATCAATGTATTCCTCTCTCGAATTAACTCCAGCATGAGTCCCAAAAACAAAAAATCAATTTTTTCAAAATATCCCCAAGAGTTTTTCTGCAATCCACGAAGTCTGTGTCCATGTTCCTTCCACCTTTCAAGAAAACTGCGACGACGCAATCACTTCATTTAAAAAACTTGTTGCATCCAAAAAAATAAACAAAAAAAATATTGCTTTCATAGCACTGTTATTTAATAGAAAAAGTAACCTTTCTTTTACATTTTTTCTATTAAACAAAAAGTGTTACGAAAACAATCAACCAGACGTGGGCCTACAACTGCTACCTGTTTTGGAAAACTTTTTTAAGTTAAAACCTACAAAAATATCAAAATACACCTAGCCTAGTTTTTACAACCTCCCTCCTCTCTCCGTACAATAAACTATGACACCACTAATCTATTTTTAATAATTCAAATTTGGCTTACCTGAACGCAGCTCTTCCATGCTTCTGATCCAGACCGCGACGCTCCTCTGAATGACGAAACGTGCGTACAAGCGGCAATGTCATCTCATTCCGTAAAAAGGAAAAAAGGACAATTTCTCTCATTGACTTCAATGTTAAACCGTGGGAAAACCTACAAAGAAAATAAAAAATATGTTACAATACAGTATAACATTTATCTTTATTTTTTTAAAATAATGTAATAAAGTTTATTTTAATTTTTTTTGATTATTTATTATAACTGTATTATTTTTTGTTAAATGTAATAAAAATTCTTAAATTACTATAAATGTGTCAATTGTTTTTTTCTTACTTTTATATTTTTAATTCTTTACATTTATTTTTATTGTAATTTACATTGTCTAATTATGCAAACTTACGTTGTCCAAATATCCTTTTTTATTATTTTCAAAGTAAAATTAAATAAATTTTAAGGTTAATTTTTTTAGAGACATTAAATATATATTTATCAAATGATAGCTTTTAATTTAAACTAGATTTCGCATCTCTCCCCTACCTACAAACACCCATTTTTTTACCTTGATATAATTTTTATAAATTTTTAGTGTTAGAAAAAAATGGCTAAATACGTTTAAAGTAATTTAATAATGAGTTAACTATTAATACTCCAGTATTAAAATTAATACCTAGGTATTAATACACTCCCCCTCCCAAAACCTCTGATTCCCAAACATCCCATCCCAGAGGATGTCAAAGCTTTTTTATTAATCTTTTTATAAAATATTATTTTATTGTCATTTCTTAAATATTATCAAATAATCATATAGTATTAAAATTAATACTTATTTATTAATACTCTCCCCACCCCAAACCCCTGTTTCCTATGCATCCCATCCTAGAGGATAGGTGCATAACCTATTTAATTTTTTTTTTAATAATATTGCTTAAATTTATTATGACTAAAACTAAATAACAATTATTTAACAAGTAATCAAATTATTACCTGATTACTTATAAACTCCCCTACCAAAAACCCCTGTTTCCCATGCATCCCATCCTAAAGGATAGGTGCCAAATACATTAATATATATTTTTTTAAATACCATTTATAATATTATTAATCTAAAATAAATATCAATTTTCAACCCAAAAACAAAAATTAATACCAGAGTATTCATACATTCACAAACATTTATAAGCTTAAATAAAAAATACCTCACTTACCTCCATTACTTACCTAAAATGCGTTGTAATGGCATGCGTTGTAATGGCATGCGTGGTAATGGCATGCGTTGTAATAGTTGCGTTGTAAAGGCATTGCGATGTAATGCCTGCGTTGTAATGGATGTTTCCCATTCAACCTACCTTGGCGCCCGTCCCAAGGCCGACGCCCCTGGCACCACCAGTCCCCACTGGTGCCGCCTTCCCCATCCTCACCCCCCCCCCCCATGCTGCCAGAGGGACGGCATCCGACTCTGACGCCGACTGTAGCCATGCCATCCAGGTTAGAGCCTGAGCCCAGGTTTTTAAGGGCTAGGACTCATAGAGGAATGGGAGGGGTCGCTGGACCCTGAGGAATAGTAGCCTTATGAGGAAGGAAATATGGACTTGTGTGAGGATCTGGGTGAAGCCAGTGGATGGGACACTTCTCCAGATGAAGGCATGCTTTCTTCCCCTACTGTGGCTATGCAGGAGGGAGCATCCTTTGCTATGGTGGTGCGGAGAGCGGCTGAGGTCCTTGACCTTAGTTTACCTTCAGTGGTAGTCAAGAGGAATGTCTTGACAGAGGTGCTGCAGCCGGGAGTGTGCCCTCAGAGCTACTCCAGTTCAATGAAGCCCTCATGGACGTCTTACTTGGGACAGATCTAATCACAGCACAGGGGCTCCTGTGAATAGGACAATTGCTCGGCACCACCACCCCGCTCCAGGGGACCCAAAATTCCTCACCAAACACCCTACTTCGGAGAGCTTGGTGGTCTAAGCCTCAACATCCCATGTAAATCCTGGTGCATTCCCTATCCCACCCCCGGACAAGAAATCCAAGAGTCTGGACAATTTTGGGAAGATGTTTTCTGGCACTGCGGTCTATTAACACTGCGTGCTTTTCGGCTGCTATTCCCATGCCCTGTGGGATACGGTTGCGCAGGTGGTGCCAACGGTCCTGGAGGAGGACCAGGCCGTGCTCTCCCAGGCTGTTGCCAATGGGAGGGATGCTGCTAAGTTCACCAATGACACACTAGGCAGAGCGGTTTAGTCGAAAGCGACCCTGTGATGCCACGCCAGGTTGAGTACTACTGGCTTTTCTGGTAATGTCCAGTGCTCACTCATGGACTTGCCCTTTGAACGCTTCTGTCTCTTCAGAGACAGGGCGGATTTGGCGCTGGAGCGCTTTAAGGACAGCAGGGCTATGGCCGGATCCTTGAGCTTTTATATGGCCTCTTGTCACCCTCAATCTGCCTTTTGCTCCTTTTGTGGCCACGGAAGGGGTGTACAGCTATGTCCTTACCCACCCAGCCACCGTGGCGTGCAAACTTTCCAGCCTCTGCGGAGCTGTAGACGCAGTACCTACCAGCCCCGTGGGTCGGGTGGCCAGCGGTTGGGCCATTCCACCAGCCCCCCAGCAGCCGCACCCTCCAAACCCTCCTAGTCTGCCCGTTTACCATCGTGGACGCCCAGTGGGTAGAAGGATTCATCATCACCTGCCTTGTTGGCAGTCCATAACATCGGACAGGTAGGTTTTGCAGATTGCCTGAAGGGGCTACTCCCTCCCCTTCGATACTATCTCTCCCGCCATGCGATGTACATACGACAGGATGACATGACAACCACCTATCTCTTTTATGCCAGGAAGTGATGGCTCTTTTGGCCAAATGAGCCATAGAGAGAGTGCTGACACCAGAAGTAGGTCGTGGTTGCTATTCCCGCTACTTTCTGGTGCCCAAGAAGTCACCCCTGGCTCCTTTTCATCAGAGCTGTTCTAAACACGGTGCAGTTTCAGGCCAATCCTCCCGAACAGTGAGTCCAGGACATTCAGGTTATGCTACCGATGTTTCAGCCTCTATCCTGGATTTCAGTGAAACTGACTCTGGGGCTTCTGGGCCTCATGGCCTCCTGCATCCTGCTTGTGACACCTGCCTGTTGGCCTATGTGGGCTCTGCAGTGGGACCTGAAGTTCCAGTAGGCGCAGCATCAGGTGAATCTCTCCGACATGGTCTTGATCGCGGAGGGAACTGCAGAGGACCTGCAGTGGTGGTTTACAAAACGCGATTGGGTCAGTAGAAGATCCCTCTCCCTTCCCCACCCAAATCTGACAGTAATGACAGATGTGTCACTCCTGGGATGGGGCGGCCATCTGGGAGAGGTGGAGATCAGAGGACTCTGGTCTCCAGTGGAATCTGAACTCCACATCAACCTGTTGGAGCTCTGAGAGATCCGATTGGCATTGAAAGCCTAACTACCTTATATCCAGGGAAGGCTAGTGCAAGTGTTCATGGACAACACTACCTCCATGGCAACAAGCAGGGCAGGGTGCGGTCATGGACCCTTTGTCAAGAGGCCCTGTGTCTCTGGACATGGCTGGAACAGCAGGGCATATCCCTGGTGGCTCAACATCTGGCAGGTTCTCTAGAGCGGACAAACTCAGTCGAAGGTGCGTAGTGGATCATGAATGGGGTCTCCATCTAGAGGTAGTGCACGGTCTCTTTCAGCAGTTGGGCAAGACTTGGTTAGATCTGATCGCACTGACGAGAATGCGCAGTGTCAGCAGTTCTACATACTGAAGTTTCCAAGGCCACTCTCGTTCAGAGACCTTTTTCGTCTTGAGTGGAGCTCTGGCCTCCTGTACACCTTTCCGACCGTACCACTCCTGCCCAGAGTTCTCAAGAAGATCAGGAAGACCGAGCCCAAGTCATCCTCGAGGCTCCATATTGGGCACGGAGAGTCTGGTATCCCGAGCTGTTGAGCATGACCATATTTCCTCCGATCAGGCTGCCCCTTTGGGAGGATATTCTGTTGCACCTGCAGGAAAGGGTTCTCCACCCGAGCCTGTCAACTCTCCACCTTCTTGCATGGAGATTGAGCGGTCAAAGTTGACTGCTTTAGGCATTTCGCCCGGAGTCTGTAATGTTATTGTGGCAGCCAGGCGTCTCTCCACCAAGACAGTTTATTCCTGCCATTGGGCAAAATTTGTGGCATGGTGTACAGAAAGACAACTTGATCCCCTTTCTGCCCACCTTTCTCTGGTTCTCCTGTTCATCCTTTCCCTTGCCGAGCATGGCTCTGCTCTGGGCACTGTTAATGGGATATATTTTTGTAATATCTGCTTTTCTTTGGTTGCCTGACCAACCTTCCCTTTTCCAATCCCCTATTGTACATAGGTTTTTTAAAGGGTTGCAACATATGTTTCCTCCCTTTCCTTTCATTATGCCTCAGTGGGATCTTAATCTAGTCCTGACGTTCCTTATGTGTGCACCGTTTGAGCCCTTACATAACAGTCCTCTCAGGCTCCTTACCATCAAGATGGCCTTCCTGGTGACAATAACATCTGCCTGGAGGGTCAGTGAGTTTCAGGCCTCATCATCCAAGCCTCCTTATCTTATCATCTACCCAAACAAACTGGTTCTTTGTACAAGAGCTTCCTTTCTTCAGAAAGTGGTCACAGCATTTCAAATCGGCCAAACCATCACTCTGCCTATTTTATATGCTCTGCCTCATCCCTCCAAGGAAGAGGAGCAGCTTCACTGTCTGGACCCAAAAAGAGCGTTTTCGTTCTACCTTGACCATACAAAAGAGTTCTAGGTGGATGACCTACTGTTCATGGAATATGTCGGAGTGAAGAAATTATGGGCAGTACAAAAGAGGACAATCTCATGATGGATTGTACTCTGTACAAAATCTGCTACACATTGGCTAAGAAGCAATCCCATGTGAGCTCATTCCACCAGAGCTAAATCTGCCACAACTGCATTAGCTGCCACAACTGCGTTAGCTTGCTGAGTTCCGGTCCTGGATATCTGCCAGGCAGCAATGTGGGCTTGCCTGCACACCTTTACCGAACACTATTGTCTGCACAGTCAAGTCCGTAGCGATGGCCACTTTGCTCGTTTGGTCCTGCAGGACGTCCTCATGTGAAATTAGTCCGCTGACTTGCCTCCGGGGAGGTATTGCTTGGGTATCTATTCTAAGGTAAGGAATCTGCGGCTACAAGTCTCTGCCAGATGAACAAGTTATTTACCTTCGTGAACCCCTTATCTGGTAGAGACCATATCTAGCTGCAGATTCCTTACTGACCCACCCATTCTCCCCGCTCTGTAAACAGATTTCTAGGGACAAGGCTTTCCTCTTTCAGGGCCCTAGTTTTCCACACCAGATGGTCCGTGTACTTCGTGGCTCCGCACTTCTGGTGTGGAAAGTCGCAAAAAGTAACTGACGTCAGCGCACCTAGGTGGTGCCTATATAGGCCCATTGAACGTCACTTTAGGCGCGGATGGCGCCACGCAAAGCCGAATCATGCCACCCACCGGTGCACAGGGGTACTGTTCAAAAAATATATGTATGAGGTGATCTTTAAAATTGCGTAGGCTGTGCCCAAATCAGTATTTATTCACGGTCCGTCTGACAAGGTTAAAAGCTGGGGAAAATGGACTAGTTGGAGTTACTATCACTCCTTGGCCCTTAAGTGTGATCATTTTAAAGATTATCTCATATAGATCCCACACCCTTTTTCCTTAAAAAGTGCTCCCTTGTAAGGAAAGGGGTTGCAGCATGCCTGACCTTCAGAGGGTCAGGAAGAACTTGATGATGGGGCATGTCACTGGATAACATTCTGTGAGTGAGAGTTCCTTTAAGAAAAAGGTCTTTCCCTTATATCCAGTGGGGCCACCCTGGATGACTCAAGGTTGACTCTCTCTTGATTGAGATGCTGTTATGCGACATTGTTCAATACAAATTATCTTGCAAACTTATAATTTAAAAATAACTCACTTTAGCATGAAAAAACGGTTATGCATAGCCTAATGGTTCTCACGAACTGCATTTGGCCTAACTATTATCATGTATATATATGCTATACGGTATCTTTATCGCACATGCACTGTATTGGTAATGCACCAGACGCACTATAATACACATTATTAAGCACTATTTGGAAATAAATTAGCATGCCTTGTGGTTGAGGAACTTCATTTCAGTGTTCGATGGTCTTAGCATCAAACGTTCAGAGATAATATTAAGTCTGTGTTATTTGACATGAAAAAAGAGAATAAACGATCTAACACCACAAAAAGGCTATATAAAGAATTTGAGGTATTTAATATATGTTCAGTCAAAAGAAGTAAGACACTGGCTGCTGATTTTCAGACTATGAAGGCAAATAGAAATATATGGAAAGGCTTAAGGAGAATACAATTAGGATGTCTTTTATGCCAAGGTCTCGATCAAACTTTGAGGCACGTTTTACCCTTTTGTAAACCTTTCCATAATGTAGCAAAGATATATTCGTACAAATTTTAAGAAACTGCAAATTCAGTCAGTATGGGAAATTGTATCTTATGTGATGAATTGTAAAGATTTTCAATTGTGTTGTAAAATGGGAACTTTTTTTTTAGGATAAATGTTTTTAAAAAAATGGCAGTTTGTGCATGGGGTGGTTACAAATGTTTTTAAAGAGGTGTGTGCTTTACTTAAAAAAGATTATCTTGCCAAATCAAGCAATAAACTACTATGACTAATGAAGACAGCAAATTTATCTTCAACCGGTTGAAGAGTCCACTGAGCCTGTGAGTTTATGACAAAAACATAATGTTAGAAATGGGGTCTCTAGTTGGCAGTGGTTTGCACCCTGTCCAAGTAGGGACCCACAATCCTAGTTAGGGTAAGCGTAGTACACACTACGTTTACCTGTGTTCACCTTCAGGTAGCTTGGCTCTGAGCAGTCAAGCTAAACTAAAGAGGCAATGCGTAAAGCGTTTGTACACACACACACACACACAGTAACACAGTGAAACCACCCCAAAGGTACTCCACACCAGTCAGTGCTTGGGACGGTGCATTGTCCAATGGAGGTGAGGCTTCACTGAAGCGTTGGTTCCAGCAGGTGGTGCAGAGTCGGTGAGACAGTGATGCCTTGGACGTTGCCAGGCACAGGGGAGGTGGTGTGGCATATGCGGCAATACGGGGTTGATGAAGTGTCGAGAGTCAAGCTACACAGCGTCACATTCGCAGTGTCGATCTCACACCACGGGACCACAGATGCTGCGGTGGAGTCGGAGTCTTGTGTCATGGACGTCAGTGACACAGCACTCGGGACTCACGCTGTGGTGGTTCTTCAGAGGTGCTGCGATGGAGCCTGCGTTGTGAGTCGCAGTCATTACGTTCAGCGGGAACAGCGGCTCTGGTGTAGGCAGTGGCACAGTGTCCAGGAGCAGCGTGGCTCCGAAGTCACACTCAAAGTCAATGTGCTGGTTTCTTCTCTTTTAGAACAGAAAACTCATGTCAAAGGGCCCAGGAACTGGAGTTGGCACCACTTGGCAGAGTAGGGCTCTCAGTAAGAAAACCCTTGTGCTATAGATGAAGTCTTTGATGACCCTGAGACTTCCAACAGGAGGCAAGCTCATATCAAGCCCTTGGAGAAACTTTGAAAAGCAGGAAGTAGAAAGCAAAGTTTAGTCCTTTCACTTCCAGGACAAAAGCAGCAGCAGCAGCAGGCCAGCACAGCAAAGCAAACAGCAAAGTGGCAGTCTCTCCTGACAGAAATCCAGCTCTTCTTCCTGGCAGAATGTCCTCAGTCCAGAAGTGTTCTTAGTCCAGAAGTGTTCTTAGTATATGGTGTTAGAGGACCAATACTTATACCCAATTCAGCCTTTGAAGTCAGGAGACTTCAAAGAAAAGTCTTTGTAGTGCACAAGACCCTGCCCTTCCTTGCCCTGGCTCCAGACACACTTCAAGGGAGTGGAGGCTTTTTTGTGCAGGGACAGGCACAGCCCAACTCCGGTGCAAGGGTCAACTCCTCCCACCACTCTAGCTCAGGAAGGCTCATCAACCTGATGATGGGCCATCAGAATATGCAGGGCACACCTCAGCTCCCTTTGTGTGACTGTCTAGAGTGAATGCACAGAGCCCAAATGTCAGCCTGACCCAGACGTGTATTCAGAGACAAGTAGAGGCACAGAATGGTTACCTTAAGAAAATCCCATCTTTCTAAAAGTGGCGTTTTCAGACCTGCAATTTAAAAACCAACATCACTAAAAGATGTTTTTTTAAATTGTGAGTTCAGGGACACCAAACTCAAATACTCCATCAGCTCCCAATTGGAAGATACACTGGTAAGATGTTACCAGGTAGCTCCAATGCTAACTTATAGGAGAGATAGGCCTTGCAGTAGTGAAAACCAAATTAACAGTATTTCTCTACCAGGAAATGTAAAACGCTTCAGTACATGTCCTACCTTTTAAATACAATGCATCCTGCCCATGGGGCTGCCTTGAGCCTACCTTAGGGGTGGCTTACATGTAATAGAAGGGAAGGTTTGGGCCCAGCAAGTGGGTGCCCTTGCCAGGTAGAAATGGCAGCTTATACTGCACACACAGGCACTGCGTGTAGGTGGTACAATCAGTGCTGCAGGCCCACTAGTAGCATTTGACTTATAGGCCCTGGGCACACACAGTGCACTGTACTAGGGACTTACTAATAAGTCGAATAGGCCAATCATGGAGACACCCAATATCAGTACATTTTAGACCGGGAACACTTTCACTTTAGCACTGGTCAGCAGTGGTAAAGTGCCCAGAGCCCTAAAACCAGCAAAAAACGTAAGGCAGCACATGATCAGAAACAGGAGGTCAGTAACAAAAAGACAGGGGAAACCATACCAAAAGATGCCAGGTCTAACTCATAAGATTAATGCCTGAGTTTAACAAACATTGACATAGCCAATAGGTCTCGCCTTTGGGACCTTATAAGTGTTTAGCGAGACCTATTGGCTTTGCCAATGTTTTCAAAAAGTGACACAGTTGAAGACTGCATGAGGCCACTTACCAGAGATGACTACTCAGGGGTCTTTAAAATAGCATATTAGAAAAATATAATAAAAATATAATAAGATCCCGAGATGCAGCTCATATTGTCTTTAAAAAGCAATTTTACTCAAATGCAGTTGCTTATGTTGATTAGGAAAATCTTTTCCAAGAAGATTTGTCAGTTTCTTTAATGTCAAATTACCACTGAAATCATGAGTTGATGAAGATAAAAATGTTCATGATGTCTCCAAACAAAAAACACTATATTGTGGTGCGCGCAGTAAATCCCCTCTTGTCCCGCTGCACATCTCTAGCACAGTAACTGACTCAATGTTTCAGAGCTCTCGAGTTTCCTGAAGAAGTCTATGTGCGAGTATGTCACCCAGTCTGGACTTTCTCATTGCATTGTGCCATTTGCAGCCTTGGTTTTATACCATGGTAAAAACGGAGGGATTTGGAATGCAAAATAAAAACATGGACTGGATGAGCTACCCCCATATGGCCCGGTGAGGCTTGAGCCCCACTGCGTTTTGTTTTTTAGACCAAATGTGGTGGTGTGCTGAATACAAAATAAACAAACCTCACTTCTTGTTTATGCCAAGAAGATGCGGGACTGGGAGCAAACAGAGAGACTTAACAAAAACAGCCCCCTGAGTAAATACTGCATGTCGAGAGACAGCGCATGCACTGCCAAGGCTCGCCCTAACAAGCAACCACAAGCCGGTAATGCACTATTCCATATGGTATCCACAGTAGCCTCAGACTTGAAATCCACTCTTCCACGTGGTAACCAAATACATCCCCTCACTATGACAAACCTGCAGTTAAGAAGCACTTTTAGAGTCAGCTTGTAAAATGGACAGGTTCAATGAAGGTGTCATGGCTCCCACGTGTGAAAGCGCAAAAAATAATAGAGGAGCACTGCAGACAGGCGGTGTTTTGATCAGCTTCACAAAATAACGATGCTCCACTAGGAAGTATGCTACAATGTTGGTAGACAGAGTCCTTTTTAGGTCTCGCCTAGCGATGCAGCGCATGCGCTGCTCGCCTTGGCGAGTTCTATTGTCGTCGATTTTTGTTTGGAAGGGGGACAGGAGATGTGCACGTGCCCGGACAGGCGATGTGCACGTGTACGGCTCCTGACGGCGTTTCTGCAGAACATGCGCATGGCGTGCTTTCACTTTCTTTACTCCCCGCTTCTACTTTCTGCACTTCTGCGCATGCGCGAGATACTCTGGATCATCTGCTGTAATTTAGCCGCATGTCTCACAATTTTCAGGCAGTATGCTGCTCAGTTACAAATGTGTGTCTAAATATTAGCTGCTTAAAATACTGAAAAGGGAATTACTAGTAATATTTCATGTATGCCTGTCCATGATTCTGACACGTGGTCTGTTTGACACCCTGATAAGCGCACAGCTGTGTGCCAGTTCTTTCGTCCACACCTGCAAGGGATGTCGTGTGCCCGATTAATTGGTGCAGAGAGCCCTTGTGTGCTGAGCACATGTTAAGAGCGCTAACATAACAACAGTTATCACCCTGCCTGCTGACGCAGCTTCCCAAACATGCTTTGTTCAGGTGACATTCGTGTTTTTCATTATGCAAGCCGGTTTTCAGCAAAAGTCACTGCTCACCAGTGTTCTATAGTCAATGGCGATGAACGTGGCCATAAACCAGGTGACAGGACGCCTGCAGGGCCTGTGCGCACAATCAAGAGGACATCAAGGTGTGTCAATATTATACATACCACCAAATGACATTGTTTTCTAAATGCGCATCCATGTTAGAATTAAGAAGGGTTCCCTTTTACTATGTTATGCAGGTTTCCCTACTATTGAATTTCAGGTATCACTGCATTTTTCTTCACCTGCTAGGTTGTAGCAAATCGGTTTGCACTTCTGGTGAATGACGCACTGAAATGAAGCCCCTTTGACCCTTGTCACCAGCTGCCGCAGCTACGGCTTGCTCAGGAGATGCCTCCCGCCTCTGGGGCCGCCCCAGCTGGTAGCTAGCATAGGCCCCCGGCTTTTGCAATGCAATAGGTCTCGCATTTACGTAAGTTTTAGCTATTGGCATTGTAAATGACAATGACTTTTATTTATGTTTTTGGTTTTAAAATGTAAATAAAAGGCATTGTCATTTACAATGCTGATAGCTTAAACGTGCGTAAATGCGAGACCTATTGCATTGCAAATGCTTGTTTTGAGAGGGACAGCTGGTTGATGAGTAGAAGAAGGTAGTAAAGGGACAGGTGCTTAAAAAATGAAAGGCTGAAGGCCAGAGGCTAACTGAGGATGACTGGGGTGGTGGAAGGAGTAGGGTGCCTTCACGTGTTGCAATAGCAGGGAAGCAAGGGTGCTTGCCACTGCTCAAGGCACTGTGTGACTGGCACCATGTGTTACATCACTCAACATTATCTGCTCTCGGTCACCCGGTATCATGCGCATTGATAAATCGAGGGGATGCAGTCTGTTAAATATAAATGCTGCGCTCCTGTTTATTAATGTAGCTAACTGCAAAATAATAGAACGCTTGTTGATGTTCTTACCTGAATTTTCTCTGATAAGAATTGCTCAGTAATGTCTGTGCAATACAAACGGCGCTGTGAGCCGCAATAGAACACTTAAAGGTCTATTGAAATCATTATTTTCAAAAACACCTTTCCTGTACTCAGTTTTTTAAAATGTTATATGTACTGCTGATGGAAAGTGTTCCTCTAACCTTTTCACTAGGCGTACAAACAGTGCACCACACCACAAAGTACTTGAGAAATGAGAAGCTTGCAGCTTTACCGAGGTGAAAGCATACGTGTTTGGGTGCGTGAAGTAAACATTACATTAAAAGTGAATAAGAGAGGTATGCGGAACACAGAGGCACAAGAGAAAGGAAGTTGAGGGCTGGTAGCAAGACACACAGAGGTGAGGCATGATAAGAGGGCTAGGTGGGTAGAGAGTGATATTCAGAAGAATGTAAGCAGGAGGGGAAGAGAATCCAACAGGGAAACCGAAGTGAGCTAAGGCCAAGTAGTAAATCACATAGAGGCGCGAGGCAGGAAAAGAGGGCTGGGCAGGGAGAGAGAATTATTTTGGAGAAAGTGAACAGGCGCAAAGAGCGATCGGGAAGAAAGGCAGTCACAGGCCCAGATGAGAAAGCAAAGGGGGATGGGGGGACCCAAGAGACCAAGCACAAAATGGAAGGGGCGACGGCGAAGAGAGAGCGACAAGAAATCATAACAAGAAACAAGGCACGAGAAACAGCCTAATGCTCATATAAAAGGAGAAAAATAATCTCCACAGACCTCATACACACTACTGAAATAACACTCCACTCCTCCCCCCTTCACGCCCGCCATGCCAAGAAGTAGTAAAAGACAGTACCGCCCACCACTCTAGCAAAGTTTGTATTGTCGCGAATACGTAATCTTGAAACATTTTTTAGGTTGCAAGAGCCCAACCACCATTTGATAGTTTTGAGAGACTCGCTAGTCTTTTGCAGTGCCCCCATTTTCATGCCTTTATTGTTAAGTACACAATGATACACACCATTCTACATCCTACCAGTAGGAGCCACCTTTCGTGTAACATAGGAACTGATGATTTACAAAGCAATGATAAGCTGGAAAACATAAACAAGCAGGATCGCTAGGGTGTGTGTACAGGAGGAAGAGGAACGGGCTGATGTAGAAAAGAAAGTAAACGCACACCCTTGGGGAAAACACATCTGACCTTTTATTCTACATCTTCACATGAACATCAAATGTGACGCGATAAGAATTGTGGCGCAGTGTTTACACAAAAGCGCAAAGGAGTGAAAAACCAGAGCTCTCCCTTGTGTGAACTGCTCTTGGACAACCAAAACAATGTTACCCTCAGTAGTTGCTATAATGGGACAAGTGAAATGATACATGTAACAGGGGCAGTCCTCATGGGATGTTAAAAAAAGACCAAAGGGAGGGACTATTAAGCATACGCACCAAACAAAAGCAGGCATTTATGAAGGGCAGAAAGCGAAACCAATGAAAAAGATGGGAGGTTCTTGGATGTCACATTGTAGATATAGTATGTCTCAGAGACAGCACATGCGCTGCCTAGGTGAGACCTAAAAAGGATGCTGTCAATAGTGAGAAATTCAGGAGTAGAGCAGTGCAGCTGTATTTTCTACTTTGCTGCCTCTGCTGTTTATCAACTTATGGCCTGATTACTAGTTGAGCAAAAGTCAGGGAGTAGATCAGGGTTCTATTTACCCCCACCCTGTGAGATACTTTTTCAGAGTGGTATATACCTACTATTACAAATTCTCTCCTGGGAATGGGCGATACCATGGAGACGGGGTATTTATTGCACCAAAATCCACCTCTTGCCTTTTTTTGGTCATTTTCTCTGATATATTTTGCCAGCCCTTTTTCTGGAAAAATATGTTGGGAAAGCTGCAGGGTGTAGTAATTTTCTCACAACTCATAATTCCCATTCCTGCACACGCCTTTGTTTGCTCGGTTATTGGAATGACTGAGCGAGCCATAAAACTTTAACATATGTGTGACATGAGGGATGTTTCTACAAGTGTAACAGTTTTGCAAAAACACATCAATGAGGACCCAAACTGTATCCACAAAGAGTGCAGATTTTTTTTTTGCCTGAGCCAATATTCTGTGAAGAAGTACAATACGCCCAGTAGTATGCAATGGCTGTCTTCTTTATTGAAGTTGCTTCCAATGTACAGAAACGTCCTATCCACAGGGCACCCCATCAGCAACTGACACAGTGGAGTTCTGGAGCTCACACACTCCAGCAACACCAATACTCTAAGAACACAGAAGGCTCCAAAATAGAATGAGCTTATGCTAAGACCCTTCAGCAGCAGGCTACATACCAATTACCACTCACCTTCCCCCAACACTTTAGAGAAACTAAGAAACAAAGAAACAAAGAAAACTCAGGCCAAAACAAAGTCACGCAGTGCCTCAGGAGCTTTACAGCTCCTGCGCAAAGGTGACGAAATGTCAGGTCACACCACAGGGGCGTCCAGTTTGGTTTGACCACCAGGACACATGAGAGCAATCCTGCCAAGATTCCATATACTGCCATCGTCAAGTTTGATCGCATTCTGGAACAACTTTGTCACCTTAAAAGGCAGAGAGTATCTAGAGGCAGCAGACTTCTGTGGATATCGCACTTTCACCCTGTCACCCACGCGTACATCTGTGTGAGAAACAGCATGCCTTACATCAAAGTTCTCTTTCCTCTTGATGGTCTCGAGATCTGGTGCTACCCACCAGGGGACTACAACAGGATTCTCAACACCCACACCTTTCCCCCTCAACCAAGATTGGAACATGTAGGTGTTGGGACTACGGCCCCTAAACAGTTCAAAAGGAATTCTACCTGTAGTAGAGTGGGGAGTTAGACGGTACACCATCACCCTCTCCAAAATCTGTCTTCCAGTCCTTGCCCTGAGCCTTAGCAAGTTGGATAGACTCCTTTAGCACCCGGTTAAACCTCTCTACCATGCTGTTCGTTTTGGGATGATAGAGGGCACAACGCTTGTGCTTAATGCTTCTCTTCACCAAAAATTCTTCCATTTCTTTTTAAACCAATTGGACACCATTGTCTGTTAGAAGGCATTCAGGGAGCACTTCTCTGCTGAAGATGTCGTCTAAAAACCTTACGACATCTCTTGTCTCAATACTTTGTGTTACTTTGACTTCGGGTCATCTTGAATACATGTCTATCAGAACAAGAACAAAAGACTGACCAGATTTGCTGGTCACTGGCCCCAAGATATCTAAGGCCACCTCTTGCCAACTGCGCGTGGGAGCATCACGTATGACCATAGGTTGAACCCTGGTCTTGTACACTTTGTTGCATGCATTACACTCCGTGCAGTCCCTCACCACACGTTCCACAAGAAGGTCAATCCCCAGCCACCAGAAGTGCAAACGGATTCTCTCCTTAGTTTTCGATATGCCTTGGTGGCCCCGATGAGCTAATTGAATAATTTTCATCCTAACCTGTGATGGGGGAACAGGTTTGGTGCCCCGCCAAAGCAAGCCCCCACTTACAGATAGCTCATCCTATACATTCCAGAACTTGCAGACCTCCTCACTCAAATTCCTTATGCCAGACCAACCTTCAGTCACCATTCTGCACACCTCACAGACCACTGCATCGGTCTTCATCGCTTCCCTCCATTCCTCTTCACTAAGAACTTCCTCTATAATCTCGCACACTTTGTAGTCATCATCCTCCCACAACTCCTCTGGGTCATCAGACACACAACTAGTTTGCTTAGTAAACACGCGAGAAAGACAGTCAGCGACTTTGTTCTCCACACAAGGTATATTATTTACAACAAAGTCATAGTCCTTCAGGGCAACCACCCACCTACAAATCCTGGAGGAGACGGCATCTAAGCTTTTCTTGCAAAACAAATCTTTTAAAGGCTTGTGGTCAGATCGAACTACAAAGGAACTTCCCCAGAGAAACTTTTTTAACTTCCTGATGGCCCAAAAAATGCACAAAGCCGCCTTTTCAATCACTGAATATTGTACCTCAGGACCTACAAGCGCCCTAGACAAAAACATGATAGTCACCTCCTTGTCACCTTTCACTTGCGTGAGTACCGCACCCAACCCCTTGGAACTAGCGTCTGTAATCAAAATGGAGCGGGCAACGGTATCAAACCTCTCAAGGGAGGGTGCACAACTAAGGGCCTTCTTAATATCTACAAATTCAGTTTGAGGGGACCAAAGGAACTTTGCCCTCTTTCTTCAAGAGAGTCCTTAACGCAAAAGTGGGGCAGGCAAACTAGGGAACAAACTTATTATAGTACTGGGCCATCCCCCAAATGGTGACCAAATCATCTCTAGACTGTGGCACAGGGAGATCTTCAAAGGTCTTCACAAGGTGGTCCCTAGGTCTAACCCCTTCCTTTGTCAATTTGTGGCCCAGGTAGTCAATTTCTGAAAGATTAAACTTGCACTTGTTTTCCCGCAAAGTCAAATCCCGGGACCTAAATCTCTTCAGGACCGCCCGAAGTCTATCGTCATGCTTCTGTTGGGATGAGCAATGGACCAAAACATCATCTTGGTATATCTTAACTCCAGACAGCCCATTCAATACGTCCTCCATGGACTGCTGGAACACGGAGGCCGCAGAATTCAAGCCGTAGGGGAGCCGGGTGAATTTATACGTTGTGAACGGGGTTATGAAGGCCGTTAGGTCCATGGAATCATCATCAATTTTGATCTGTGATACGCGGCCTTAAGGTCTAACGTGGAAAAAACTACGGCACACTCCAACTGCGTTAGCATCTCAGTGATATTGGGGAGGGGATACCTGTCAGCAACAAGGCCCGATTGGTAACTCGAAGGTCCATACACAACCTTTCCTCTCCAGAAGCCTTGCATGCAAGAACAACTGGAGCCAACCAATCAATTGCTTCAGTCTCCACAATGATGCTCTCTTTCTTCAACATCTCAAGCTCAGCGCGCATGGACTCCCTCAAAGCTAAAGGTACACTGCGCACCTTGCAGGTTACAGGGGTGGCATCAGCTTTAAGAGTGGTCCTATGCGTATACCCTGAGAGACACCCCAACCTTTCACTCAACACATGCTCAAATTCACCACACAAGTCACACGTCTGATCAACCTTCAAGAGGTCACCAGAGATAACATCCACAGAGGACTTATGAGAGATGTCTCTAAGAACTATGCAGGGATCACCGCCGGGAACCAAAAATACCCCCAGGTCCCCTTGATGGATCCAGCTGATAATACTATTGCCTCTGTAAGAGATGTAAATCTTCCCCGCAGTCAGCCTCCCTTTGCACTCGATGTCACCCACGAAGTAACCAAACAGCTTTATGGCTGGCCACCATAGGCCAGAACTTGATGTCAGGTTTAAAAACCTTTGCTTTCCCTTTTAATGTTTTATCAAAGAAATCCTTGGGTATCAGAGAAATCTTTGCCCCAGAATCAAAAAGAATATTGATGCTATTACCATTCACCTCGACTTTGTCAGTGGGGCTCTTACCCTTGTTCTGTCCAACCTGAAGTACCACCTCCCCGCAATGTATCTCATCGTACTCACATTCACTCTCGCTTTCCAGGGAAACCTCCTTCACACGTTTACTTTTCTTGTTTTTCTGAGCTCTACAAGCCTTGTCTAAATGACCTATTTTCCCGCAATTGTGACATTTGGAAGTTAGAGCAGGGCAGGACTTATCGTTGGCTAAGTGACCAAACATATCACAACGGAAACACTTTCCCTTAAAGACCTTCGCAGAGTTAAGAGCCAAAGGAGCATGATTCGCAGGCTCCGAATGCTTCAAGGAGGTTCTACTCACACTCTGCACCTTATCACTCAAAGCGCCATTTTCTTTCTTTATAACCTCCACATAGGCGAGGCAGTGTTCAATCCTTTTTGCAATCAAAATGACCTCGCCCCTTTCTGCATCTAATATTTACAAATCTTTACTATTCCCTTCAGACAGACTTAAGTCAAAAACAGAGAGGATGTGGGAGAAGGACTTTTCTCAAGAATGGCCTCTTACTACCTGGGAAAGCATTTGGTCTAAGCTCCATGGAACCTCTCGAGCTGCGAACACCACACAAACCCTGTTTTTTATTTACCACAGATTATTAATTTCCCCTATGTCCTTAGCTTCTTTTTCGTCAAACTCATCCCCTACATGCTGGTCCTGTCCCTGCCCTGCTGCAGATTTTAAACATATGTTATTTGAATGCCCTTCAATTAACCATTTCTGGCAGGTAGTTTGGTCTCAAATTACGAAAATCTTCAAGGTTCATATTCCTTATTCCATCACGAACATATTTTTAGGCTCTTTATCCCCACAATGGCCGCAAGCTTCAATAAGTTTCAAACTTTTGGACTTACTAATAGCTATTGCATTCCACTTGATAACTTCAAATTGGAAGCAAGCGGATAAAGTCACTTTTAGAGCTTGGTGGAATGCTGTCTGCTTTCATCACAGACTTGATACTAATTATATTTCTCCCATATCACTAGCAATTAAGAGAGATCGTTTATGGCTCCCTTTAACAACTTATTTATCTCAGTCTGCCTTATCCGCTGCTAAGTCTAAGAATGTGGCTGATGATGTTCAAAAACCTCCTTGAGTATACTCCCTTTGCCTGTTATAACTAAAAGTTTTAGATGGCTTCTCTTAAATACCGAGAATTTGTTTATATTATCTTTCTCATCCTTTATTTTATGATTATGCTTACAGTGTTTTTATTATATATGTATCTTTATATAATGTTCTAACTGTTATATTTTGATTACCTTAGTTCCTTCTCCCCTTTTTCATTTGTCCCCATAATACCTTTTTACTTTTTCCATCCTTATAATTTTCTTATCCCCTTTCTTCCCTATGCAAGTACA
Organism: Calotriton arnoldi; assembly: GCA_963921515.1. Classification (NCBI taxonomy): domain Eukaryota; kingdom Metazoa; phylum Chordata; class Amphibia; order Caudata; family Salamandridae; genus Calotriton; species Calotriton arnoldi. The sequence goes on along the minus strand of CAWUFW010000478.1, from coordinate 1,732,942 downwards.
AAGTTAATTCCTATACCTTCTTTATTTTATCTAACTATTTTTTATTGTTAAATAGGATGCATTATATTATGTTTATTAATGTTTTATCTCTTTGTACTTTTCAATAAATCAAACTTAAAAAAAAAAAAAAAAACGACCTCGCCCAATTTGGGGTCATCTTTTTGCCACAATTCATCCTTAATTTTCTCTATGTTGCAACCCAACATGAATTGGTTGCGAATACGTTCTTCCAGTGACCCCCAAACTTGCACGTAGCCCCTAACTTTCTAAGATCAGTCACATACGCCTCGACTGATTCTTGAGGCTTTTGGAACCGCCTTCCGAAGTGATACCTCTCTAAAATGGTACTCACCTTAGGAAGGTAATGCTTGTCAAGTTTTTTTAAACAGATTTCAAATTCATTCAGGCTATCTGACTCACTGTCACTTAGATCAGGAAGATGTTCATATACCTCTTGCCCCTCAGACCCCAAACAGTGCAAGAGCAGCGCAGATCTCATTTCAGCACTTAAAGAGACCCCACAAACTCGAGCATAATTGAGGAAGACCTTCTTCCAGTTGGACCAGCGGATGTTTGGTTCACCAGGATTCGTGAGATAAAATGGGGGAGGGGTGACGTTCTGCATGCTGGCATGCAACCCCTACAAACGATAACCTACCAGCGAACACTAGATGACAGGGCGTTAGAACAATGACCCCCTTCAAATATGCACATGCACGCTAAGCAGAACAACCATGCTCGAACGTGGAGCATGTGAGTCAAGACGAAGGTCCTCCAGTGTGTGAACTTTGCACACAATATCTTTGAAGTTACCAAAAGAGAGTCTGTCGCCAACTCTGTGAGTGTTTTAAAGTGTGACAGGCAGATGTGCCTATCACTGTAGAAAGCAGTAAAGGGGAGCTGCCCAGTTCTCCTAAGTACGACAGGCTGGGGAATTGCCCAGTTCTCCTAAGTATGACAGGCAGGGTGTGCCTGTCACCATTAAAATAAACAAGGAAGAGACTCTCACATCGCGTTCGGTGCGCGAGCCTCGCACCTTCTCCCTCTGCTGATATAGTGTTGTGCTTGGTGTGCGCACTTCGCACCCGAGTGTTGTCCAGCTAGGCAGGGGAAAGAGCAGCAGCACAGGGAAACCGCACGTCTCTGGCTACCAAGGAGACGTGGGCATGGCTCCCAGAGCGACATCACTGTGCAAGCGGCGAAATGTTAGGCAGGACGGCACCTTTCAGAAACTGCACGTCTCCGGTTGCCAAGGAGACGCGGGGACGGATCCAGAGCGACGTCACTCCACAAGGGGCGATGTAGAAGGCTCTTGTTGCCCAGGGAACCCAGAAAGGCTTGCGTAGAGTGTTGCTAGGTGCATGACGGACGTCAAAGTGCGGCAAAGAAGGTCCTGATGCTAAAGGCAGCAACGCAGCAGAATGGAGACCCGCGACTGTCTGCAACGCCGAGCCTGCGCGAGCAGGTAGAAACGGGCGCCATTTCAAAGAATGCAAAGGGTCGCAAGCAAGTCACAAGGAGTAAGCTCGCTAGTTTGTGGGGCGATTTGTTTAATTTAGGAAGTCCAAAGATTAAAGGCAAGTAGGGCGAGCGCTGCAGGGTTAGCGCAGACAATACCTTGCAGTGGCCCAGGTCCACAAACGTGTTAGGACGTTTCAGGGTCTAGTGAATATCAGAGCAGGAAGCAAAGTTGTTTTCCTTCATGGTCTGACATCAGGGTCCGATGTTTGCCAGATCGTCTCCAGTGTGAAGACATACAATACGCCCAGTAGTATGCAATGGCTGTCTTCTTTATTGAAGTTGCTTCCAATATACAGAAACGTCCTATCCACAGGGCACCCCATCAGCAACTGAAACAGTGGAGTTCTGGAGCTCACACACTCCAGTAACACCAATACTGTAAGAACACAGAAGGCTCCAAAATAGAATGAGCTTAGGCTAAGGCCCTGCAGCAGACTACATACCAATTACCACAGTCTCCTTAATACTTCAAATTAAAGCTGCAGCTTTGCACAACAAGAAGTTGCGCTGCTGTGTGATTAGAAGAGGACTTTGAGGTACTTAACTGAATTACCTTTGACATTTTCAGCTGTTAAGACGGCACACATTTGAGACAAAACTACCCAAGGTATACAATGAATAACCGCCTATTTTTAGAATGGTGCTTCTTCTGTTTCTAGGCACTGTAAAGTGTATGTTACTACTACCCTTCTTAATGGTACTTGGAGTGTACTGCTGGGATTCAAACTCTTGAGCTGCAGGTGTCAGTACGGAGAAGTTTATTTCTCTGCGCCATCTTTCTTATTCAGTGATTTGTCATATTTTGTTTCGCCTGAAATCCCATTTTCTACATAAAAGTGAGTATTAAAACAATCCTGCTTCAAAATGTCCTCCGGAGCTCTGCAAGGGATAACATCTATACAGCATTAAAAGTTAATTTGGTGTGGTGTGTCTGCCCAAATGTTATCAATTGTGTGATGTTGCTGAATGCCAATCACGCCTGAGAGTTGATTAGGTACTCTCACATCCATTTTCCTTTGTCGATCTTGCTTTATTGTTGTTCAAGCTTTTTGCTTCTGAATATTGAAGAGGGGTGCTCCTAGTGACAATCTGCCTATTTCTTATCTCTTATCTCTGGGATGAAATCCCTCTATAGTGTTTTGAGAGGAAGAAGCAGTTTAGTAGATCATGATGGTTATTACAGGGGATGGAAGTTAGGCCTGAAGCACGGACAAGTATGGCCCTCTTTGGAATTGCCAATTGTTCTAAAGTGTTTTCAAAGAGTTCGTATTGTTGCATACATTTTGAGTGAAATGTCTCTCTATTGTTGCAGGTGTGATGCCCCCGGATGAGTATAATTCTGACATTGATAACTCTGTCTATACCAATGCTGTTGCTCAGATCAGGTAAAGGTTTAAAGAACATTTAACCGCATTCCCATAGATGTCTCTTCTGAGTGAGTATCTTAAGTCATATGCTTTGTGGACAACGAAGCCTAAATAGGAATCCTTTGAAGCGTGGCCTATGTAATTAGGGCCATGAAATAAAACGTGAACTAAAATCCGGAGCTTCATTCAGTGTGCCACCTGCCAGGATTTGCGGGCGATACTATGCCTCTCTGTGAGTTTTCTGTAATTGCCCCCAGCCGCATCACATAACATTGAACTCATACAACTAAAACAAGCCAGGCCTAATCGCTCTGCCATATCAGATAAATCAATACCAATGATTTTAATCTGAATAATTAGGATGGAAAATGTTTCAATTGTGAAAAAATGTTCTTTTGAATTAAGCAGTACAAATGTCTGTGGAATGGAAAGTGGTCTTCAGTGTCTCATTCATTCCCCTTCACATCATATTCCTCTGCAGTCTTTCACTCTGTTAGACACTTTCATTGTTTTTCTTCCTTCACCTTTCTGAAATCCTCATCTGCAAATCTCGTAGGTCATCCTCTTCATCACTGCCTTTATTCTGTCTTTCTATCTGTGCCTCCTAGATCACACCTGTCCTCCATTTCAACTACACACACACACACACACACACACACACACTCTCTCTCTCTCTCTCTCTCTCTCTCTCTCTCTCTCTAACTTTCTCCTTCACTAGTAAACACGGCATTTTCTTTTCCTGTAGTGCTGTCAATATTTTCGCAGCCGTGTACCTCCCTCAAACACTTTCACATACATTGGTGATTACAGTTGCCACATATGTCTCCATCTCTCTGTGCGCTTGGCCGAGATGCTAAAAATTGAATGAGTGTGTCTGAACACATTAATGACCACTCTCTTTCACTGTAAAAAACTCGCACTCCCTTCAGTCTCAAATCCAGAGCTCTCAACCACAGCCCATCATGAACTCATCTAAATACCTAGAGGTCACTCCATTTGGAGGATGCCCTTTACAAAAGTCACATGTTGCACAGAAAAAAGCTACAGTAACACACCTAGAAAAAGCAAATTGTCTTAGGAAATGCAGGATGAAGTAAAATGTGAAATGGAACTGCATCACTGTCATGGTTTTATGTTAAGGGTTTTTACAGTCTTTTTTTACCACTTTGTTGTAATAATCTTATTTAATGGTGAAATCATAATGTGTGTTATAATAAAAATATCATTTGGGCTGCCTGAGCCACAACTGGCATGAAACCAGTTCTGTTAGTCATCTCACCTCTAGAGGCCAATACACATTCCTGTCTGGAGTTGATGAGTCTGCCTGCGAGAGTCCAATACCCTTGCCTGTGGACCCAGAAAGGGAGGAGTGCTGTCAACAACTGGCCACTTAGCAGGAATTAGCCATCTGGGAAGGGCGGTAGTAAAGGTCAGTTGGCAGAACAAAACACATATTCAACACTTATTCTTTTGACTAGCTGATCCCAAATGTGGCTTACATGATCTGCTCCCATTCATTCCAGAGACCCCTAGACGCTTTAGCTCCAACCTAGCAAGAGAAAAAACTGTTTTAACCATGATGGAGTGGAGGGGAGCTCTTCTGAAAAAGGATGTGGCCAGAGGCCTGCCTGGTGTTTCTCCAGAGGGAAAAAAGGTTCAGCCATGTTGAATTTAGGGCTTCTGGAAAATGTTACTGTGCAGCAGAGAGGAAGTGCTGAAGATGATGGTGGGCATAGGGTTTGAAAGTAGCCAGAATTTGTTAGGGGAAATTCTGCTATCACAGGCTAATGCACAAGATAGGTCTGGCACCTCAGTAGCACCTTCTTAAAATATTCCTGGACCTCAAAAGACTCCACTTGAAGAAAAATACACAGCTGCCTTCTGTTGGAAGAAGAGGAATAAAATACTAAGGAACTCATGACTCCTGGTACCCAGAGACTTGCACTGCTCTCCAACGGTCAAGTGGTTGGCTTCCTGTTTGCCTGCTCCAGGGACCACATGGGACTGATATCCACAGAGGCCTGGATTACAGGAGCCCTGAATGAAGAGACATCTAATTCTGAGATCCTGAGAAGCCTAGCCTGAGAACCCAGGGGCTATAGGAATGACCCAAAAAAATATTCCCAGCTGTTTCAAAAATTTGGGAACTTAGCAATTTTTCCTTCTTTAGACCACCGGGACAAGGTGCTAATGCTTTCCCAGGGGGTTTAGACCCATGGCGGGAAAGAAAATCAGGTTCATCCTGCTCAGAGTTTTTTGGTGTACTGGAAACAGGTTCACTGGGATCTCACAGTAAATGTATCTGGCCTTGTGGACCCATGCCTGACTGCAGCTTCCAGCCTTGTCCTGCTGGAGAATTTTGCTGGCTGCAAACAAAACATACATGTTCAACATGAGCAGGGAAAAAGAAAATAGTTCCAAGACCATCACTTCAACATACTGGTGCAAACTTGCCAGTAGTTAGGCACTGCTCTCTGGGCATTAACAAACCACAACAAGCATTGGCAAAGCTAGTAGGCAGCACTCTCTCCTGATCTATCCTTTATGAATAATTCTTTAGATCGTCGCCAGATTAATATCCTGCCTTTTTAATGCACCAAAATGCTTTTGGGTTTTAATTTCAAGAGCACAAATTCTCAGTATGACTAATATTCGCTGTCGTAACCTTTAGGCTGGAGTTGGAAAGGACTTTTACCAGTCGATGGGTCAGAAGAGCAAATATAGAAATATTGTTATCAGCCACACATTTTATCAAAAACCTGTTCAGGTGGAAACAGGTGCTACTAGAGGTGGACAAAATATGTGAGACCCTGGGTGTATTCTCTCTTGTTAAGAATATTATCAGACTTTACACTGAGATTAGATAAGTACATGAAAGTAAAAGAAACAAGTAAGCCTGCTTGCACTGTGATTGCAGACAGCCACAATCAACCTGCTACTAAATTCACTGTAATCTAAGGGCATATTAAACAAGTGGGTGCCGTGGAAAAACAAGAAACATAAATCTAGTAACTTTAAAGATCATAAGAACGACACTGTACAGTGTTGATCAGAGTAAGATTTTGGAACGAAAATAACTGGAATGCAAGTGCATTTGCAGAAACACTGGTGCTTATGACATACTAAATCAGTCCCACAGTCTGCAAAACAACAATTTTAAACTATTTAGAATAAGGTTGCATCTACAGAAAAGCATTGGCAAAGCCAAAAGGTATCGCTTTGCCAGAGTTAGAGCTATTGGCATTGTAAATGATAATGTCTTTTACCCATTTGTTATGGACTAGAGTGGATGTATGTGGTGTGTAGTGGAATTTAGTGAGTTGGATTGGAATTGTTAGTTGTGGAATTGTGTGGTGTGTAGTGGAATTATGTGGCATAGTATGCAGTGAAATTATGCGGATAGTAATTATGTGGTATTGAGTGTACTGGAATTATGTGGAGTGGAATTGTATGTCATTGAGTGTCATTATGTGCATCTGTATTTTGTGTTGTGGAGTGCTATGTAGTGGAGTTTAATTATGTGGTGTGCTGTTGAATTTTATGGAATAAGGTAGAATTGTGTGGTGTGGATTGGATGTATGTGGTGTGTTGTGAAATTGTGTTGTTGAGTTGAATTATGTGGTAATAGGGGTTGTGAAAAATCAAAGCATTATACAAAGAGCTCCTATACCAAAGGAGACATTCCCATTTAGTGGAAAATGGCGGGGGGGAGCAGTTTGTGTCTACTAGTCCACAGCGAAAATAGCAGTGCGCTAAGCCTACGGCACTCGCCAGCTCTGCACAGAGAAATTGAGACAAACCAAATGGCTATTTCCCACGAGCTGTGAGAAAAAATAGTAACCCAAGGAAGAGGTTAGGAGAGAGGCTGTGTTAAAAAAAGTTTTTTAATAAAAGGACCTAAGCAGAAAAGGAAAATGCAGAAATAGACAAGTCCTATGACAATACTCCAGAGCACACAAAGTACATACAACAGATCATCCTGCAGCGCAAGCACTGTAGACTCGACTAACACGAGCTATCAAGGCAGTCTTCAATACTCGATGATTAATTGTGACAGTGGATAGTATTTACCGCAGGGTGTGCCATCTGTTCTGCCTTACTCCACTACGGGTTTTCCTTTCAATCTATTAAGTGGGCTCTCTGCAATGCTTCTTTGTTTTTAGGTCGAGCCTAGGCAGCACGCATGCGCTGTCTGCAAAACCTTTAGTAATCCCTATACTGAGTGTAATCCCGCATGCAATTTACGATTGGCTAACTCCTGTGTGTGTCTTACTTGCTGGCTCCTCATTTGTTGGTGCTCCCGATACATCACTTCCATTTTGTGATCGGGAGCACCGGCCAACTACAGTTTCCTAACGCTGCATGCAGTTTGTATGTCCCTTTGAGGACTACTTCAACAAAGCGAAGTGTTGAAGCTTGAAAACATAACGTTAGGGAATCAGGGACACGGTTCACCCAACTTGTTTCAATTTTCCTTTATAACATGGGTTCACGCTGGCAGGTTGGAGGAGCGAGTACGGTGCTTCATCTAGGTACTACACCGCTCTGATAAAGTGAGCAACATTGAACCACAAAACCACTCTACCATATTAACACTCAGTGGCATAACGCAACACCTGCTGAATTCCTGTGCCATATACTTACACAGATCGTCCATGATTTTAGCGTAATGCTAATTTTCCGTGGTGTAATCTTTTATCAGATGTCAGTCCGTAATGTTAGTACATGCGGCTGACATAGAAACGGGTCCGATCACCAAATGATAGGCTTTGTGTTGTTTGCCGGTGTCCTCGTTTTGTAGGCTGCCGCTGTTTTCATGCTTTTTCTTTGGTTAGTTGGGCAGCTTTCCTTATTGGACTTCGCTAGCCCCGCCTTGGAAAAGAGGGTAGTGTTGCTGCTAGGATTTGTGCCAGCGTCAATGGGAGTTGGTCAGCACTCTGGCACTGTGCTACCTTTCTGTGATTCTGCAGCTAAAAGGACGTCCAAAAGAGGAAGGGAGCCAATGGGTTCAGGCAAATCTCTCATGCGAGCACTAGGCGATCCTTAAGCACACAATATCGTCGATGCAGCTTAGCAAGAAATATGCTCTTAGAAATAAAGGTATTTCAGTGCACTACAAAATCTTTAATCACGTCCCTCGCATGTTGTTTTTATAAGTAACTAATGTTATACTCTCAGGAGAACAACATTTAAAATGCACTTTTCGAAATTGGGTCAATAGCTATATTCAATATTCTACATAGAAGTTTTGGCCATTGCCCTCGCCTCGTTATCTGCAGACAACAAATTAAGGAGTGTATTGCTCCTCGCCTGACACCACCCCTTTAAGTCATAAACCTGAAAGTATGAGTCAGCTGTTAAGAAATTTCTAGCCTTTGACCCACGGGCCGTTAGCCGCCTCACACAGCTGCTAAACGGTGGAAAAGCCTTACCGATACAAGCAGAATACTTCGGGGCAGTTCTGTGCTATAATCGGAGGGCCTTAAATGCCCAGTTCTAGTGACATTAATCTTTTCCTAATGGTGTAGATCCACCTCTTACCCTTAGCTTTGTGAAGCGGCCCATAGGTGTTTATATACTGCACATCCTCTTGGTGAACACAAAAGACAAAATTTCACTTTTTAGTGCACTGAAAAAGACTTTGGAATTCTAATAAGGGCCATGATTTTTTTTTAAACTGCGAATCCAGCGAGTAAATCGAACTTGGCAAAATATGAATAAAAATGTCAATTTGACGATCTGGGTGAGACATGTAGCTGTAAAGTACTCCACGTAGGCAAGTTGAAGTATTAAAGTTGAGTTCTTTATTTACTTCGCCAACACAGGCTCCTACAGAACATCGGAGCGTGGGGTACGCGGCTGCTGCTAGGTCATCAGCTGCCAACTGTCAAAGTCGCCAGTTGGCAGCTGGTGACAGTACAGGCGGTACGGTGTCCACGCAGGGACACATGGATGCAATTACAGTTACGGTGTCCTCGCAGGGACACAGGTATATGAATCACAACACATCCTCGCCCTTAGGAAGAGAGAGAGAGAGAGAGAGAGATCGAACATTAGGAAAACGAAAAGGATGCATGCAGTTACAATCTACTCACAAATGTAATCTGAAAGTTTAACTGGTGGCAATAGCCGCCTTCCTGCCCTGCTCCTGCTGATGGGTAGGGGAGAGTCATGTACGGGTGTAGAAGGCAACTGTCTTCTAACTCTTCCTGGGGTACCAAGATCGGGTGAAGTGTGAACTGGTGCAGAAATGGGCTGCGTGACGTTGCTGTGTGCCGTGGTGCGGTGTGTGGGAAACTCATAGTCAGATTCATAGTCTGATGCACAACGTTATGCATCGCTGTGTTTGAGGTTTTCGGGACACTCACTTGACTGATCAGTGGGCACGGTAACGTCGGGATTCTCCGTGGGTTGTCTGTAGGCGGAGAGGGCGGAGAAGTGCCACACCCTACCATCGCTCAACAGTGCGGAATTGCAGTACACCTTACGCACTGATAGGGGAGGGGTGTATCTGTCCTGACCCTTTCCTATGTGCCCACTTCTTTTGACCTTGACAGTGTCCCCTACCCTTAGCTCAACTGGTTTGCACCCGTGCTTGTTGTCGTATTTTTCTTTGCAACTGGACTGTGCGTGCACTAGCATTTCTCTGACAAGATGAGCAGACCAGTGTATTCTCTTGGCCGCCTTGACCCAACCCACATTGTCCTTGGACAATGGAGTCCTACCCCGCATGAGCTCAAATGGGCTGTGACCTGTAGTTTGGCAGGGTGTGATGCGGTAAGCCCATAGTGTTTTGAGTGTCTCCTGTTTCCAGCTAAGGTTGTTGCTGCTGGCCAACTTGACAATACCTTTGATAACTCTGTTGAATCGTTCAACAGCACTGTTACCCGCTGGGTGATAAACTGACGTGGTTTTGTGTACAATTTGGTGTCTTTGTATGTAATTCTTGAATGTCTCGGACATGAATTGTGCCCCGTTGTCACTGACAACCGGTTTGGGGGAGTCCCTCCCGTGTAAACACGTCATCAAGGAACTTGACTACGCTATGTGCGTCTGGTTTTTTCACAAATTTAAGTTCAGGCCACTTTGTGAAATGATCAATGATGACTAATATGTACCACTGTTCTAGATTCTCAGATATGGGACCCATGATGTCCACACCAATTCTCTCCCATGGCATGGATGGGCAGGGAATGGGGTGCAAGGGGGGTCTGAATGTTACCTGTGTTTTATCTGAGTTGACGCAAAGGGTGCAATCCCTGACCATTCTCTCTACCTCTAAGCTAATGCCTGGCCACCAGTAATTGTTTTTGACCCTGATTTTTGTTTTTGCAATGCCTAAATGTCCTTCATGACACAACTTGAGTAACCTCATTCTAAGGCTTCTTGGAGGTACCACTCTACCACTTCTTAATAAAAATCCATTCTCCTGCGACAATTTGTTTTTTACCTCCCAGAAGTGTTGTAGTGGTTCAGCTAATTGGCTTTTGCATGTCCATCCATCAGATAGCATATTTATAACCTGACTTATAATGCTGTCTTTTTTTTGCTCAGTGAGCCATTCTTCTTTTGATATGCCGTTGAATTGTTCTATTACGTTGGCTATGCTTGTCTCCTCTGTCTCTGACATGTGGTCATTGTCTGTTATCCCGACAGGCATCCTGCTCAAAAAGTCTGCCACCACATTCTTCACTCCTGGAACATATTGAATGTTGTACAAATAATCAAACAAACGCACAGATAGCCTGGCCAATCTGGGTGACGCATTATATAACCCCTTCGTTGTAAAAACTTTGGTAAGGGGCTTGTGGTCTGTGCATAATGTGACTCTGCTGCCCCAAACAAATTGTTTGAAATGTTCCAAGGCCCACACGCATGCTAGTGCTTCACGCTCTATGACCGAGAATTTTTCTTCTGCAGGAGTCAATGAACGTGAAGCAAAAGCTATTGTGTATTCCACACCTTGGGTATCCTTCTGGGTGAGTACAGCGCCCAATCCCTTTGAACTTGCGTCCGTAGTAACAAAGTTTTTCAGTGATGGGTCGAAGCCTTGCAGAGGTAAAGCGGTGCACATTTCCTTTTTGAGGTCCAGAAAGGTTTTATTACACTCCTCTGTCCATTCAAACTTGTTTCTCAGTTTGAGCAGTTGCCTCAAGACATATGTTTTATGCGAGAAGTTTTTGATGAACTTTGCGTAGAACTCTACCATTCCCAGGAAGGACCGTAGTTCATCCTTATTGTTAGGCACCGGAGAGTCTTTTATGGCTTGGAGGAGTTCTCTTTTAGGGCTGATGCCTTCACCAGTGGTCTCGTGGCCCAGATAGTTGACTGAGTTGCTTGCGAACTTGCACTTAAGGTGCTCTGCAGTTAAACCCTTTTCATGCAGGATTTCTAACACTTGTTTGACCTTGCTGTCGTGGTCTTCTCTTGTTCTTCCCATTACAAGGATGTCGTCCTGGAATAGTAGTATACCTGAAACTCCGTCAAAAATGTTATGCATTAGCCTCTGAAACATAGCGGCTGCCGAAGCTAGACCGAAAGGTACTCTAGTAAACCGGAAACACCCGAAAGGTGTGATGAACGTGGTTAGCTTTTTGCTTTCACGATGCAGAGGCACCTGGTGGTAGGCTGACTTCAAGTCAATAGTGGAGAACCACTTTATGCCCTTGGTTGTTGCCAACATCTCACTTATTTTGGGAGGGGGAAACTGTTCCACTACAATATTGTCGTTGAGATCTCGTAGGTCCACACATAACCTCAATTTGCCATTGGGTCGTTTAGCGACGACTAGGGGTGCGACCCACTCCGATGCTTCCACTCTTTCTATGATTCCATCTGCTAGTAGTTTTTACAGTTGAGCTTTCACCTCATCCCTTATGGTAAATGGGAGATTCCTTGCTTTGTGTACCACAGGAGTGGAATTTGGCTTAACCTTTATTCTATGTTGGTACCCTTTTAGGACCCCCACCTCTCCACTAAATACTTTGGGGTATTTGTCCAGTAAGGACTTTGCATAGTCTTCGTCGCCTGCAACACTTAACACGGGGTCTGCTTTGCTAGGGTCAAGGATTATACCAAGATTGCCCTGGTCTATCCACCCAAGTACAGATGGTCCTACTCTGGACACGTAAAGTTTACCGGTAGACTCTCGCCCTTTAAATACAAAGTTAAGTTTCCTGTAGCCGCATACATCTATTTGGTCACCCGTGAATGACCTGATTATGATGTCTGCTTTTTCAAGTTGTTCACCTAAGCTGGGTTTGAACTTCTCTTCCCATATCTTCCTGTTGACAATTGTATATGGTGACCCTGAGTCTGCAACAATGCTGATATCAACACCCCCAATTGTCATGCTGCATATGGGTTTTCTCGTTTTGGTGGAACTCGTTTCACTGACTCTGTCGACTTGCTTTTCTTCAATGTTAAGTACAAACATGTTCATTTCGTCTTCATCAGACATGTCTTGGAAGTTAGCTTCAACTTCATCCACTATCTTTACAGAACGTGAGTTTCGTCTCCTGCACGCTTTGAAAAAGTGACCTATTACTCCACAATGTGAACACTTCACACTGCGTGCAGGACATTTCAAGTCATTGCCCATATGAGATGTGCTCCCACACCTGTAGCAACGCCCCCTGTTGATAGTCTGGAATTTATAAGATGTAGGTTTTGTATTCTTTTTATTCCAGGTTTGTTTAGGGTTGTTCTTCTGCTCAGTCACTTTATTAACCGTGTCGCCCTCTTTCATCTCTTTCTTCTCTGTCAAAACTGCCTTTGCGCAACGGCCTGTGAGCTCAGCCTTTCTTGCAATATCAATGATATTTTGTAGCGGGTATTCGCCCTTGGCCCACAAACTGACCTGGATGCTTGAGTTGGACCCCTGCATGACTATTTGGTCCCTTATAAACTCGTTGTGCAGACCACCAAAACGGCAATTGATGGCAATTGAAAGTCATCAATAGATTCTTCCTTACCTTGTTTTCTATGGAAGAATTTATATCTATCTACGCCAACACAGGCTATTGGCTTGTAATATGTATTAAGGTCATCTATTACATTAACGAAGACATCACCCTCATTCTCTGCTCTCACTTTCTTGTTTATGGCATTATACACTTTTCTTCCTCCAGCGCCCAAACAATGCATAAGCATTTTGTATTTCTTTTCTGCTTTTACCTCCTCATCCTCTTCCAATGTTGAGATGTAGTTAAGAAAATACTCTCTCCATTCTTCCCATTTTAGAGAAGGTTCGCCGCCTGCACGTAAGAATGTTTCTGGTGGTGATAGGTTCCATACATAACCTGTCGCCATGCTGTAGTTTTTGTCTGCAACAATATGTTTATATTTTTTTCTTATGCGAATAGTCTTTACCAGGATGGGGCAAAAATTCTGCAAATCTTTCTTATTGTATTTTTACCGATGTGTAACTGAGGATGAAGAGTGTATTAACATTTCTCCAAGATTTATTGTGCTTTTACTTTTTCATGTGGACCCTGCGCAGCAATTGTTCGATTTAATTAAAAGACAGGTTGTTCTGACTATAGCCAATAAATGCGCTGACATTTAAAAAAAAAAAATACCTCTAGTATGTTTGTTTCCTTAGATCCGGCCGAACGGGATTTTTTTTAAAAGATGCCGAAGATCCGCTTCGTTCCGCTGAAGGCTGTGTATTTTTTTTTTTTGAGATGGCGCCGATGAGCGTGAGTGGTGCGTCATCAATTAAGCTAGACCGTAAGTTTGTTTGCTCCAAGATGTCGCTCGGCACGCTGCGTAGGTGCGTCGACGTTTGCGTCTTGATGCTGCAGCTGACTGTGACGCAGTATACAGCTGGCGGTTGCTCCCGTTCGTTGAAGTGCAATCTGACAGTTGAACTGCCACTGTAGGAAATCCGTTGATACAGAGTGTACTACGAAGGGCTCCCATGAGAGGAAAACAGATGAAACTGCGTTCTTGTCTGGTTCCTCGAAGACTAGTTTTTCTTCTCCATGTAACGTTGACTTTGCTGTAGATATCAAGTAGACATTCAATATTTGCATTAGACACCACACACTTTAAACCTCTGATTCACGCCTAAGTTGTGGTGAGCTACGCCGTGAAGGTGCTTAATTTTTCCACGCACAATAAATCTTCTGTTTTTTAAAGTCTGTGATTTTTTCTTCAGAGAGTTCACGCCACTCTGCACTGCTGACTGACCTGGCCGTCGTCTGTATTCCTTTCTTCGTGATTTCTTTGGTTAATTCTTTTTTTTTGCGTAGTGCAAACTTCTTCTTCTCGTACTTCTTAAATTTTGTACTTCTTTCTTTAGTTTTATTACGACCACGATGCAGCGTAATCTTCACTTTTTTTGAAAATTTCAAAACGGTGGGTTCTCGTGTTGGCGATCGTCGCCACTTTGTAAAGATCTCCACGTAGGCAAGTTGAAGTATTAAAGTTGAGTTCTTTAGTTACTTCGCCAACACAGGCTCCTACAGAACATCGGAGCGTAGGGTACACGGCTGCTGCTAGGTCATCAGCTGTCAACTGTCAAAGTCGCCAGTTGGCAGCTGGTGACAGCACAGGCGGTACGGTGTCCACGCAGGGACACATGGATGCAATTACAGTTACGTGTCCTCGCAGGGACACAGGTATATGAATCACAACAGTAGCAAGTCTTCAAACCGTCTATTTTGCTATTATAGTGTTAATATGATTTCCTTGGAAGACCCTTTTTTAAAGTTTTATAGTACGCAAGCTCTGCCTGATAGCTTTGGAACGCTTTATTGAGCACGAGATTGTTACTCTAAGTCCGATTTATTTATTTATGTTAAGGCACAGGGAGATTAAGTGATTTAAACAGTATTTATTTTAAGAATTGCCTGACTTCTACGAATTAGTTCATTCAAGCTTGTTATTTCAGAAGAAACTTTCCACGTTTTCCCTCCAGAAAAAAACACACTAGGCACAATACGCCATGATGACATCTAAAGATGCTTTTCTTCTGTGTGGTGTTATTTCATGCCCAAGAGTTGTTTTAAAAACAAAGGTGTGGCATTTGCCTTCTCCGCCATAATCGGTCACTGATTAGAATGTGGTGAGAAAACCCCACACAACTTTTATTTTTTATTTATTTAAGGAGTTTTATATAGCGCCAGCCTGACCCGAGGGTATCGGAGCGCTTCACAACAGTTTTTGAGCAAGATTCATACAGTAAGCAGTATTCTACATATAGGTTCGGCAGTCCAAGTGTGTTGAGCAGCATTGAGGTAGAGCGTGAGTCCTGAGATAACCTCATAGAGTGCACGTTGTCTTGGGGTTGATACAGTAAGTCAGGATTCTACATATAGGTTCGGCAGTCCAAGTGTGCTGAGCAGCATTGAGGTAGTCCGTGAGTCCTGAGATAACCTCATAGAGTGCACGTTGTCTTGGGGTTGAACCAATTAAGGGGGGAGCAGTTGGGGGACGAATAGCAGGGAGGAGGTAAGTCTTAGGGCTACAATGTCAGGAAGAGATGACGAGCAGGGAATAGCGTATAGATGGCGGCTATCCATTCGGGAGGGAGCGGTTGAGGAAAAGGACTTTAAGTTGTTATTTGAACTTTGTGAAGGACGAGGTAGTCCTGATACCGACTGGAATGGCGTTCCAGATTTTGGGCGCGTTTCCGGCGAAGGACCGTGCGGCAGTTTTTTGTTTGCGTGTTTTCATGGGGATGAGTAGAAAGGTGCTGGAGCTCCTGAGGTTCCTTGTCTGACCAGCCCTCTTGAGTTTGGCAGCCAAATACTCAGGTTTTCCTGTGTGCAGGGCTTTGTGTGTGAGGCAGGCAGTTCTGTAACTGGCACGCAGTTTGATTGGGAGCCATTTTAGTTCTCTGAGTGCCGGTGAGATGTGATCGTATTTCCTGATTCCAGTGACCATTCTAGCTGCTGCGTTGAGAGTAGTTTTGAGGGGTGCTGGGTGAGATTTTGTTGTACCAGTGAGGGTGGAATTCCCATAGTCGAGTCTGGATAGCACCAGTGATTGGGTGGCTTGTTTGAGGTCGTTGGTTGGGATGAATGGTTTTATTTTGTTAAGTAGCTTCAGGTTGACGAAGGCACTCTTTGCGGGGTTCTTGATGTGATTGGCCATGTCGAGTTTTGAGTCTAGGGTAATTCCTAATGATTTAACGGAGTGGGTCAGAGTGTGATTGCCATTAAGAGCATCCAAAGCTTTTAGCCATTCTGAAATATGAGGGTTCTCCTCTTTGTTGGAGATGAGGAGTATTTCGGTTTTGTCTTGGTTGAGTTTTAAGTGGTTAAGCGACAGCCAATGTTGGATTTCTTTTAGAGTGACATTTAGTCTGTGAATGTCATCAATGGAGGAGGTTTCTAGATAGATTTGGGTGTCATCTGCATAGAGGTGGAAAGGGATGTTAGCATTTTTTAGTAGGGTGGTGAGGGGTTCCATATATATGTTGAACAGTTGAGGTGAGAGCACTGAACCTTGGGGGATGCCCCTGTTGACAGGGTGTAGGTCGGAGGTAAAGTTTTTTATTTTTATCCTTTGTGAGCGGCTGTGTAAGAAGGAGGAGAACCAGCGTAGGACCACCTCATCAGCTCCTACCCTTTCTTGTAAGGCCTTGATGAGAAGTTGGTGATCGACCGTGTCAAAGGCTGCCGATAGGTCTAGGAGAATGAGGAGGCAGCATTGGTCGGTATCGAGGGATTTGTGGATGTCGTCTGTGATGTTAAGGATCGCGGTCTCGGTGCTGTAGCCTTTTCTAAAACCCGATTGGTGGGGGTCAAGAAGGTTGATGTTATCCATGTGCTGAGTCAGTTGTTGGAGGACGCATTTTTCAAGGATTTTGGATAGGAGGGGAGATTGGAGACGGGTCTGAAGTTATTCAGTTTCTTGGAGTCCAGGCCTGGTTTTTTTAGTAGTGGCGTGACTTGGCCAACTTTGAGGCATTCAGGTATGATGCTGGTTTTCAGGGAGCTGTTAATGATCTTGCACCAGAACGGGGCTATGGAGAGTCTCAGTTTTTTGGTCAGTTCGGTGGGAATCGGGTCAAGGACGTGAGAGGCTGGTTTGGAGGTGGAGATCAGTTTGAGGATCTCGGTTTCCGGGATGGGGTTGAAGGACTTCCAGGTTTTTGTGGGGTGCTTGGGCGAGCTATCTATTGTCACTGGAGGCAGGTTTTTGCAGACGGGGTGGACGTTGATGTCCAGTGAGAGTTCAATCCTGGTGATTTTTTCTTCGAAGAAGTTGGCGAAGTTTTCACACAAGTCTTTGGAGGCCAGTAGGGAGGATTCCGGGGGTTTGGAGGTTTGTTGTCTGATGATTTTGAACAGTTCGTTTGGCCTGTTTTTTGCGTTGTCTAGAGCGTCGCAGAAGAAGGGGATTTTTTGCTGCTGATGTGTTTTTTGTATTTCCTTCGGGCTGCTTTGAGTTGTTCGAGTAGGCTTGAGGAGGGGTTGCTCCTCCATAGTCTTTCTGTAGCTCTTAGTTGTCTTCTTTCGTTGTTAATGTCCGTGTTGAACCAAGATCTGGATGGGATGTTCCTGGTTTTTTTTTAGTTTCAAGGGGGCTACTTGATCTAGAATGGATGTAATGTTTGTGTTGTAGTGGGTGGTGAATTCTGTTGTGGATAAATCATCCGTGGAGGCAGTGAGTAGAGAGTTAACCCTTCCCTCTAGGTCAGTCATGTTAATCTGGGTGAAGTTTCTAGTCCATTTCGGAGGGTCTTGGGTGGGGGGTTTGGGTGTGATAGGCTGGGTGAGGTGGAACAGGATTATGTGCTGGTCAGACCAGTCCACGGGCAGGGTGCGGTCTATCATGACAGTGCCGTGCTGGGCGATAATGGCGTCTAGGATTGCTCCTTTGTTGTGGGTTTCCTCTAAGCAGTGTTGGGTAAGGTTGTTGCTGTGAAGCAGCTCCTTCAGGTTCTGGATTAGCGGGCTGTTTTCTTCATTCCAGTGAAGATTGAGGTCGCCCAGAATAAGGTTGTTCATATCTCGGAGAGAGCAGTGGGCAATCAGGTCGGACAGGTGTTCAGTGAATGTGGTGGTGTTGCCTGGGGGGTGGTAAATGAGGTGGCAGATGAGTGTTTTATTGTTGCTAGTGTTAATGTCGACGGTTAGGCATTCAAAGGTGTTGTAAATGAAGGAGTCTATTTCCGTCACGGAAATATTGTTTTTGTGGATGATGGCTATGCCTCCACCTCTTTGATCTTTCCTATCTTTGTTGGTGATAGCAAAGCCAGGGGGGACAAGAGTATCCATGAGTGGAAATGAGGAGTCATTTAGCCATGTCTCAGTGATGAATGCTATGTCTATGTTGTGGGTGAGGATGGATTCCGCTAGCTCTGTGGCATGCTTGGTGGCTGATCTGCAGTTTATGAGCATGCAGTTAGTGGGAGACGTCTCTGTTGAGTGTTTTATCGTTCGGGGGACTGTGGGGATGATAGTGCATGTGGCCGGGGGTCTAGGTGATTTCGGAGGGGCCTGTTCTCTTCCCAGTCCGGTGATCACCTGTATTTTGGATTGGAGGGTGGCAGTAATAAGATTGTCGTACGAGGAAGCGAGAGCTGCCGCTTCAATCGCAGATGTGTCATCTCTAGTTCTTTTCGGTCTCTGTGTCTGATGAGAGAGGGGGGTAGAGATCCCTTCTGGATGGGGAGCATTGGGAAGCCTCTGTTGCGAGAGAGAGGGGAAGGAAGGGTAATGGTGTGGTTCTAGGGGTGCGGCGAGGTTGGTAAGGATTTCACTAAGCCCCTGGATAATGGTGGTTATTTGGCTTTCAAGCAGGGAGAGCCGCTGGCCAGTCTCTGTGTCGGTGTGGGTGTTCTGTGCGGGAGAGTTAAACCTGGGGGGGGAGAGCCTAATGTTGTTAAGTTGCTCTTTAGCGGTGAGGTGTCCGTGTGGGATCTAGGCAGGGTCGGTGGTGCGGGGAGGCGGGGGCCATGTTGGGGCGTAGATGTTAAATTGCATGAGGGACTGGGGAGGGGGTTGGGAGTCACGTACTGTGTGTTGAGGTTGTTTGAAGTGGGTAGGGAGGGAAGGGGGGCGGGGGTCGGGAGAGGGTGGTTGCTGGAGGGGGGTAGAGGAGTTTTGTTCTCTCTGGTAGTGTTGGAGATGGTGTCTAGGGTGCACCGGGATGGTGGGTGAGTTCTGTTGGCGGGTCGGGTTTTTCAGGGAGAGAAGGATGGGTGGGCAGGGGAGGAGTGCGTGGGAGGGGGAAGTCCGGAGGGATGGGAAGAGAGCATCAAAGATTTCTAGGTTGTCGTTGTTGGCTTGTATCAGGACTGTGCCATTGGAGTAGATGGTCGCAGTGGTGTTCCCATTTCGCTTAGTGTGGTTAGGGGCTGAGAAAGTCAGTTTGCAGCTATTGGACGTGTTAGTCATTTTGGAGATATTGAGTTGCGCTCTGAGGATGGAGTTCCATGTTTCGGGTCTTTCAGTGTGGAAGATGAGATCCATTTTTACTTGTCCTTTGGAGGCGCAGTGATAGGTGTCCACGAATAGTGATTCAGGATGTTGTCTGATCAGTTTTTGTTTAAAGGTTTTTTTCGCTTTAGGTGAGAGGTTAGGGGGGAAGCTGATCGAGAAGGAGTTCGGGCTGTGCGGTTTTAAGTGGTTCGCAGAGGCGGGGTTGGAGTAGGCTGATGTGGCGTATGGCATAGTGACTAAGTGGGACGGGGGGCAGGCACCCTATAAGGAAGGGTGGGCTAGAGTTTCCAGAGCTGTCCGTAGAGGGGAAAGTGCGAGTAGTAGAGAGATTTCGTGCTGTTGCTCTAGGGCTTGTTGTTGACTCTCCAGAGCCTAAGGCTGAGGGTGACTTCTAGGAGGTCGTAGAGGCAGGGTATCTGCGGACAGGGCAGCTACAGACTTTGCAGGTACAAAATTTCTACTCGCTATACCAACACAGCTCCGGCCTGCTTGGTTAGCAGTTGTTTAGCAGCTGTGGAATATCAGAGGGCTTCCGACCCAAAATCTCCATATGGCTGTGACTCAGCGCTGGGAAAAAGAGCGCGTCGATATCTTGATAAGAGGGATCGGAGCTCCGCCATTTGAAGGTCAGGCAGGCTTTGCAGGAGGAGGGAAACATCCTCATCTTTCTTGCAGTTCTGATGTGGGTGTGAAAAAGAGAGCAGTTAGTACAGTTCCAAGATGGCCGACTCTTAGCTTAGTAAGCTTCTGCTTATGTGCTGGAAGTCCTATTTCCCTTTTAGTTTCCAGCATGGGTCCTTCTTCTTTCTCTAGGGAGATGGGAGCTAGCACCTAGAGAGCTGAGCACCATGGAGATTATAACTGGTACCAGCACATTGCAAGACAAGGTAGACTCCGGCTGATTGTATTGACAGAGAGCTCCCCAGCTTGATGTAAGATGAAGGGTTGAAGTGAGCTTTATGTTGCAGCAATTTCAGGTGGCTGTATTGCTGAATTGATTTTGCCGAAAACCAAATCCCGGGCACCATCTTAGGGTCAGGCACCGCACTGAGGGGGATCGCCGTATTAATAAGGTCGATTTTCGGGTAGAAACGTTCCCCACAGACAGCAGATCCAGCCTTATCACAATAAAAATGCCCAGAATTTCCAATAGCCTGTAGCGCAGCTCCGCAAAAGAAGATTAAGCGATTCTCGTACCTTTCATGCAGCCGCCATCTTAGAGTCAGGCCGCTTTAGTTAGAAGTCACTCGTAAAGTACAGGTTCTTTAACGTTGCATCAAAGGTTAGTATACCTTGTCGAGAGGTGAGGTCATTCAGTGCACCTGAAACAGGTACTCAGGAGGGCAATCCGGTTCATTTCCGTGCCTTCAGTGTTGGTTTTGGTATTTTTTTCGCCGTCATCCGCCATTTTGTTTCTGCATGTTACTTCGGATTGCGGAGTTGCGGCAGCAGTTCTGCTTCAAATAGCGCCTTTCCAAAAGCCTCGATATCACCCACAGGAGCAGCGCTCCATCAGAGATTGAAGCCTGGTGCTTAGAATCAGAATCGGTCCGGGGAACCCTGGAATCCAAGCATGACGTCTCCGTATCCACTTCACCTGCGGTACTAACGAAGCAGCTTCGCTTGATTACCAACTGGTGAAGGTTTAAAGGAAACATGCCTGGTTGTGTTCTCAGCTGGCAGTTTACATGACCCCTGAACCGGTACCTCTCAAGCGTGGCACGAGGGACAGGAAGAAGGAAGTACAGCTTCACAGCAGTCATTGTTCTTAAACGTCGACTTTAAATGCAAATGGGAGTACTCAATGTTTGTATAACTAGTGCTTGACACGCACACTAACCCATCATGATGAACTGTTTACTGGTTTCACCAAACTGGTCGCGATATGTACAATCTCAGGAGAGCATCAGTTCGTCACACAAGTTTAAAAATGGCAGCAACGGTGTAAAGGGCTAAAGCAAGGAGGCAACCTGGCTCCTCCCATCCCCTTTTTTGGATGGAAGAGGCAGCTATTGGCAGAATGGGCTCTCCGAAGCTATCGGCTCGGGTGCCACTGTACCTGCTGTACTATCGACAGCAACACCCCTTCAATTGTCGAGACGTGGAGCTACACGCCCCCTATACATGATTATTAGCCAAACACCACATACTAGTTCGAAAGGTGTCAAAAGACATGTTTTAAACATATGTAGATCATGACCATATGGAGTTGGCAGACACGTTTATATCATATGTAAAACCATGACCATCTGGAGTTAACAGACATGGAATAAATGAACCTGTGTTTGCTTTTATCGTGTATAGGAGTGTGAACAGTTCTGCAGTTATTAACCGCTCTTCGCCATGTTGTAATTGGGAATTACCACGGATAGAAAGACTGTCGTGACTGCACTTAAGATATGTGTATCGTGTACACCACTATTCACGTTTGGAGGGAAGCGGGCCTGTTAAGTGATGTTAGCTTTTCCACGTAGCATGGATTCAGCATACATTTGTATTTGGCAGAATTTAATTAATGGCATGTTCGCTTCCTTTTTGGAATGCTGAGTTTGACTCATCCAATCTGAGTGTTAACATTTCCGTATCTGACTACTGTCATTTACTTTCTAGGTTCAGTAGCTGGTAGATGAAGCAGACAGAGGTAGTGGCCATGTTTAATTGCCTGTGTTGGGTGGCATGGCAATGAGGTATTAATAGCTATATGTTGTTGGTCACTAACAGCTGTTATTTGCCCTCTTCTCAGTTTGATTCCTCACATCTAGCCCATAGCAGTGGGCCGATAACTAAGATTTAAAGCTCTGTGCAGAAGGCTTTAATGCTGGTAATTCCTTAAGTAGAAGCCACTGATGTGTAATTATTAGTCTGGTGACCCTGATATGTCTCAGAGCTAATCTGTCCACCGTATAACTATTCTTTCAGTATGTATAGGTAACTGCTGTTGATTGTGTACCCTCCAACAGCAATGACATGAGCTTGAAAACACCAAAGTGATGGATAAAAATGCTTGAATTAATCTGAACCACTGGTAATTACTCTGTGTGCACTACTTTCCACACTTTTTTAGCTTGTGTGTACTAATCCCTACAAAGCCCAACCACCTGCACATTTTTCTTGAGCCAACATCCCCTAGCCTCTGTGTTTTCAGTCCGTTCAAACTGATAACCCATTTTAATCAGAACACAAGCAACCCTTGATGCTATTGGCCTGAGCTAGAGATAATTATCTAAACTGCTGCCTGTGACCAGGTTTTCTTGATAAAATGTGGGCTGTTAAGAATATTCTTTTAAAGGTGTGTTATTAACCCCAAACCTACTCACTGGTCCAGCAGAGATGTTTGTTTGCCTAGTATGTTTAAAAGATACAGGTCTCATTCTTTGTGTGTAAGTGTGGTTACATGACAGGTTCATGTGACAATGCTGGAGATGCGCTGGTCACACACAGACCTTCTTGTCCTAGAGAGGCCGTTTGACCAGTTCTTACTTACACTTGCTCTATGAGCTTGCAGCCTTACTTCGTGAAGCTACCAGTACCGGAAGGATTACAAAGGAGCTCCTTTTAACACCTAGTCTGCTTTCAAGTATTTAAATAATATTTAAAGGGTTTTTAGTGACTCAGGAAAAAAGGCGCCCAGCTCAATAAACGGTAGTGTGTAAACTGAATCTAGAGTGTACGGTGCTACCAGGTAAGGGGATAATTCCCTAAAACCCCTCAATGTGTGTGTAAGGTCAAGCCCTACACAATGTCAATACAATATAAGTCCCGGGCACACATAAACCAGGTGTTAAACCACTAATGGTTTTAAAATTACGAAAAAAGTCTCAATATTCAATCTCCAGTGTATTCATTCTTGTTTAATTGCTCAATGGAACACACGAAAACCAGCCGACACGTGTTTCGTCGCCAATGGGAGTTAACCCGCGACTTCCTCAGGGCTGGGAAAGATACAAATAATACTATCAGTGTATGCAAACAATAATAGCTTGTATATCAGTGATTAAGTGTCTAAAATCAGTGACTTACACCTTAGCGTGGAAACCCTAATATAAAGAAAGACAAAAAAACAGAAAGCAAACACGACATCAATAGTGACTAAGTTCGAAGGAAGGAAAACATTTTTTAGATGAACAACACATACTGAATAGTGACAAAAACGTAAACAAAAATGTGACCAAGTGAACTATGACCGGAGAGACAATCAATAATTGTCACAAAACATATAGTAAAGAAATAAGTAAGTATGGATCCGTTCAAAGAATATATCGAGGAAAAGATAATGTTAATCATCCATGTAGGTAAGAAGGAGGAACACTAAAACAAAAAAATATATAAATAATATATAAAAGAAGTAACGGAATAACTAACCAAATCTATTGAAGTACAAAATACCTTGAGACAAGTAGTGTGACTCTTGGTACGAACTGCAGGGGTATAAATGAAATATATATAAGTAACTATTTCACTAGGACACAGAGACAAGGACTTTTAAAAAAAAATAAAAAAAATAAAAAGAGCGCTTACTGCTCTGCCGGTGATAATTCCAACCCGGCTAGTCACGATGTATCCAACATGAAAAAGAAAATGTCTGAACACAAGTGATGTCTTGCAAGGAGTGATGTAATCTTCGTATTTAGCTAAGGAGTCAAAGAAAACCAAAATATAATTGCTATTGCCAAGGCTGAAAACTGCAGACAAGTGAGGACAACAATAAGGAAGGGTATGATTAAAATACTGACGCGCTCACCCAGTTGCCGGTGATAATTCCAACCCGGCTACTGACGTAATACTAAACAGAGTAACAGTCCCAAGTATTTGGTGCCTCAGTAGAGCCCAGCCAACTGTCATGAACAGAATCTGTCTGTGATACAGGTCCTGTATGAAACACAAAATGCCAGAAAATGGAGTTCTGAGCTCTACCCACAGCCTAAGAGCTGTGGTGTAGAGACGTGTCTATCTACGACAATAAGTAAGACAAACAAGGCATGTTAAGCCTATAATCAAAAACAATACAATCCAGATTTATAGCCTACGAAATGAGGTGAGCACTAATTCTGTAATAATGATAAAAAATCTAGTCTACCACGTGCACACATAAAATGAAAAAATCTCACCTTCAGCAGAATGCTGAAGTCGTGACAGGCCTAATCCTGTAGAATACTCGTAAACGTGCTGCAAACTTCTGAAGGTACGGAGAGTATTCTGTGTCTATAAAACGATAATAAGAGAAATAGAACGTTTTCAGCCAAAAACGAAAGAGATAGAGAAGGCTAAAATCGAGTATCCTAAAGGCTGACAAATAAACTCGCCTAACCGATACATTCACAATCTTACCTACAAGCGGGTGCGCTGTAGAGTTAAACTGCCGGTCTGTGCCAAGTGATTTGCCGGGTCTCGGAAAGAGTCGGACCCGGAAGTGAATTTAAGCGTTCTACGTGAACGGAACACTAGAATGCTGACCCCTAAGTGTACTGAAAAAACGTTATTAAACACATAGTCGTCTCTGTTCCTCGAGGTAAGCCCGTAATATCGAGGTATTCTATTTGTAGAAAATAATAATGTAAACAAAACAAAATCTCTGTATATATATAGGACTTGCAAAAAAGAGGGGGGTATGTCCCAAACGGTAAAAAAACAAGCCTCCAAACTCTGTAAAATATATATAGGAAAGCTTCCACGTATGGTAACATGAAAGAAATTGACAGAACAAGAGAAGAGATATACACGGAACTAGTATTCGTGAAAAATAAAAACATCCATACATAAATGGGGCTTATTCCCAAGGGGTGATAATGGGCGTAGACATATATTAAAAACATTACAATCACAAGAACAAGAAAGGTGATATCCACAGAACTAGTAGTGCGTGGGAGATAAGAATGTCCATACATAGATGGAGCGCGTCCCCATGGGGTAACAATGAACGTAACATCTCCTAGAAAATGGTGACAATCCAGAATTGCTCAATCACCATATTAGTTGATCATATATTATAAACATTACTATATAATGGTACATGCTCGGGAGCTCACACACTTCTGATAAATCTAAGAGCATATATTTATAATCAATTGACATGTAACACAAAGACAATTTGCGATTATAACAGCCATAGTATGAATTCACGCATAATCACAAAGTGACAAGGGGTAACTAATCCCCTAAAAAGTACTGCATCTCACGATCGTAGTTTAAGCCATGCTCCACTGTCCGGAGGCGCATAATCCAGGTTGCTTCTGCGCGTCTCAATTTCAGTTCTCTGTTCCCACCACGTACACTCAATTGGACATTCTGTATCCCAAAGAATGAAAAGGTCTTATGTGTGCCTTGGGATGGACATGTAGCAGCATGTAATGCTACCGGATATCTAGCATCATGCTGATGTAGAGCTCTTACATGTTCCCCAATTCTCTCTTTTAGGGGCCTGATGGTGCTGCCCACATACTGCTTATTGCATGCACATTCAATAATGTACACCACGAATCTTGTTTGATAGTTGATATTTTGTCTGATATGGTAATTCCTCTTGTCCGCACTCTCAAAGTTACATGTACGATGTTTAGCCCATCTACAGACCCCACAGCACCCACATTTGTAGAAGCCCACCGTGTGTTTGGACAGCCAAGTGGATTTTCTGGCAACTCTAGGGACCGTAGGACTCAGCCTGTTTCTAAGGGTTCTTCCTCTCCTGAATGTTATTTGTGGATAAGAGGTGATATGTTCATTCAAAGCTACATCTGCCCGTAGAATTCCCCAGTGTTTGACTAGACTTTTTCGAATCACATGGCTCAAACCATTAAACTCAGTGATCAATCTTACTGGTTGTCTGGATACCTGTTTAGGTGTTTTTACACGTAACGTGTCTACTCTAGCGACATGTTTAATCCTGTCTTCCGCCGTTTTAATAACCTTAGTGGTGTATCCTCTCCTCCGAAATCTTTGTTTCATGTCCCTGAAGCATGTCTGCAAATCTGATTCATCACTACAGTTTCTTTTGGCCCTCAAAAATTCACCATAAGGTATGGTCTGAAGTTGATGTGCAGGGTGCGAGCTGTCTGCGTGTAAAACCGCGTTACATGAGGTCTCTTTACGAAAAAGTTTACTGTGTAATTTTTCATCTCTGATAAAAAACTCAACATCCAAGAATGTTATTCGGGATGTACTCGATTCCATAGTAAACTTCATGTTGTAAAAGTTATTGTTCAGATGCTCGTAAAATTCATCCAATTTGTCTTGTGTGCCTGACCATAGTAACAGAAAATCATCTATATAGCGCCCCCAATAGATGATTGAGTCAATCCATGGAGCTCCCTGATTACCCCAAACCCAATCCGCCTCGAGAGTGCCCATAAACAGATTGGCAAATGACGGGGAAAATTTGGAACCCATGGCGACTCCTCTGATTTGTTTATACCATCTGTTGTCAAACATGAAGAAATTGTTCTCTAGGATGAGTTTCATCATCGAGATTAACATTGAAGTGTGCTGCCACTGTGTAGCTGGCCTCTTGTGCAACAACTTAGTTATTGCATTCAGACCCTGGTCAGGTTTGATGCTGGTGTACAAAGACACCACATCCAATGTCACTAAAATCATGCCTGGTTGCCACTGTAGGTCTGTAAGAATACTCAGGATATGTCTAGTATCCTGAATATAAGATGGTAAGTTACGTACCATAGGTCCAATGAAGAGATCTACATATTCAGCCAGCCTCTCCGTGGGGCCTCCTATACCAGACACGATAGGTCTACCCGGAGGGAAGGGAAGGTGTTTGTGTATCTTTGGGAGAGTGTATAACCAAGGAAAAGTAGGTCTGAACACTTTCATATATCCCAGTTCATCATCATCTATAAGCCCTGCTGTGTGCCATTCAGACAAAAGTTTGTTGATCTTAAAGTCAACGGGCCCATAGGGTTATGTACCAGTTCTTCATAGCAAGTCTTATCCTGTAATTGAGTCAGGATTTCATTGTTGTAGTCTGTACGGTTCATGACAACAACATTCCCCCCTTTGTCAGCCTCCCTGATTAGGATGTCAGTATCAGTACTAAGTGACATGAGTGCAAGACGTTCGCCTGCCTCAAGGTTGTCTCGTTGTCTATGTCTATTTCTAGATCTCTTTTTCTCAAATTTATCAATATCCTCAAGTACCTGTTTATGGAAGGTATCTATAGGGTTACCCCCTGGAAGTGTCGGTGTCCACCTTGATTTAGTTTTTAGACCACTGGATAGAGTGTAGTCCATGTCTATATTAAGCTCCCGTAGGAGTAGTTCCATGTCATATGGAGGTTCCTCATGGTCTGTTAATGATAAAAGTAACTGTGTGGCTTGCACATCCTGTATTGTCAAGACATTGGAACCCAAGTCACTGGAAATGTTCTTAGTTGTTTTATTAACAGATTCGTTGCAAACAAAATGTTTTTTTATTTTAAGACCCCTAATAAATTAAAAAGGTCAATTTTGAGTTGACAGATATCCCCAGGTTCAGAAGGATTAAAACTCAAACCTTTGCTCAAGAGGGAGATCATGTCTGGTGTAAGGTGTCTAGATGATAAATTGACTACCTGCACCTCACTATCTGGAGCATTTATTTGTTCCTCACATCCCCTGACCTCAACTTCTTTCTGTAATCGTCTCTGTCCTGCTCTCTTCCCTCTGTGGGTCTTGTGTCTGTTCCTCCCTTGGTAGGTTGTATTCTGTTTCCCTTCCGTATCCGTTGAACTTCCCTTAAAAAAGAAGATTTAGTATGATCTATACACGTTGGGCTTTCCGCCTCGCTTTCACTAGTTAGAGGGGCACTCAAGGAAGTGGAGCTTGAGGAAACCGATGCTGTCCCTATTCTCACTGGTCTATCTGCTTGTAGAGTGGTCTGAACCAGTTGATCATATTTTCTGGCATATGTAAAGACTCTACCTTCTCTATAGTCTATCTCATCCCTTTTAAGTTGTCTCGCTTTCCTGTTCTTGATCTCATTTTGATGGTTCAGACCACTCTACAAGCAGATAGACCAGTGAGAATAGGGACAGCATCGGTTTCCTCGAGCTCCACTTCCTTGAGTGCCCCTCTAACTAGTGAAAGCGAGGCGGAAAGCCCAACGTGTATAGATCATACTAAATCTTCTTTTTTAAGGGAAGTTCAACGGATACGGAAGGGAAACAGAATACAACCTACCAAGGGAGGAACAGACACAAGACCCACAGAGGGAAGAGAGCAGGACAGAGACGATTACAGAAAGAAGTTGAGGTCAGGGGATGTGAGGAACAAATAAATGCTCCAGATAGTGAGGTGCAGGTAGTCAATTTATCATCTAGACACCTTACACCAGACATGATCTCCTCTTGAGCAAAGGTTTGAGTTTTAATCCTTCTGAACCTGGGGATATCTGTCAACTCAAAATTGACCTTTTTAAATTTATTAGGGGTCTTAAAATAAAAAAACATTTTGTTTGCAACGAATCTGTTAATAAAACAACTAAGAACATTTCCAGTGACTTGGGGTCCAATGTCTTGACAATACAGGATGTGCAAGCCACACAGTTACTTTTATCATTAACAGACCATGAGGAACCTCCATATGACATGGAACTACTCCTACGGGAGCTTAATATAGACATGGACTACACTCTATCCAGTGGTCTAAAAACTAAATCAAGGTGGACACCGACACTTCCAGGGGGTAACCCTATAGATACCTTCCATAAACAGGTACTTGAGGATATTGATAAATTTGAGAAAAAGAGATCTAGAAATAGACATAGACAACGAGACAACCTTGAGGCAGGCGAACGTCTTGCACTCAAGTCACTTAGTACTGATACTGACATCCTAATCAGGGAGGCTGACAAAGGGGGGAATGTTGTTGTCATGAACCGTACAGACTACAACAATGAAATCCTGACTCAATTACAGGATAAGACTTGCTATGAAGAACTGGTACATAACCCTATGGGCCCGTTGACTTTTAAGATCAACAAACTTTTGTCTGAATGGCACACAGCAGGGCTTATAGATGATGATGAACTGGGATATATGAAAGTGTTCAGACCTACTTTTCCTTGGTTATACACTCTCCCAAAGATACACAAACACCTTCCCTTCCCTCCGGGTAGACCTATCGTGTCTGGTATAGGAGGCCCCACGGAGAGGCTGGCTGAATATGTAGATCTCTTCATTGGACCTATGGTACGTAACTTACCATCTTATATTCAGGATACTAGACATATCCTGAGTATTCTTACAGACCTACAGTGGCAACCAGGCATGATTTTAGTGACATTGGATGTGGTGTCTTTGTACACCAGCATCAAACCTGACCAGGGTCTGAATGCAATAACTAAGTTGTTGCACAAGAGGCCAGCTACACAGTGGCAGCACACTTCAATGTTAATCTCGATGATGAAACTCATCCTAGAGAACAATTTCTTCATGTTTGACAACAGATGGTATAAACAAATCAGAGGAGTCGCCATGGGTTCCAAATTTTCCCCGTCATTTGCCAATCTGTTTATGGGCACTCTCGAGGCGGATTGGGTTTGGGGTAATCAGGGAGCTCCATGGATTGACTCAATCATCTATTGGGGGCGCTATATAGATGATTTTCTGTTACTATGGTCAGGCACACAAGACAAATTGGATGAATTTTACGAGCATCTGAACAATAACTTTTACAACATGAAGTTTACTATGGAATCGAGTACATCCCGAATAACATTCTTGGATGTTGAGTTTTTTATCAGAGATGAAAAATTACACAGTAAACTTTTTCGTAAAGAGACCTCATGTAACGCGGTTTTACACGCAGACAGCTCGCACCCTGCACATCAACTTCAGACCATACCTTATGGTGAATTTTTGAGGGCCAAAAGAAACTGTAGTGATGAATCAGATTTGCAGACATGCTTCAGGGACATGAAACAAAGATTTCGGAGGAGAGGATACACCACTAAGGTTATTAAAACGGCGGAAGACAGGATTAAACATGTCGCTAGAGTAGACACGTTACGTGTAAAAACACCTAAACAGGTATCCAGACAACCAGTAAGATTGATCACTGAGTTTAATGGTTTGAGCCATGTGATTCGAAAAAGTCTAGTCAAACACTGGGGAATTCTACGGGCAGATGTAGCTTTGAATGAACATATCACCTCTTATCCACAAATAACATTCAGGAGAGGAAGAACCCTTAGAAACAGGCTGAGTCCTACGGTCCCTAGAGTTGCCAGAGAATCCACTTGGCTGTCCAAACACACGGTGGGCTTCTACAAATGTGGGTGCTGTGGGGTCTGTAGATGGGCTAAACATCGTACATGTAACTTTGAGAGTGCGGACAAGAGGAATTACCATATCAGACAAAATATCAACTGTCAAACAAGATTCATGGTGTACATTATTGAATGTGCATGCAATAAGCAGTATGTGGGCAGCACCATCAGGCCCCTAAAAGAGAGAATTGGGTAACATGTAAGAGCTCTACATCAGCATGATGCTAGATATCCGGTAGCATTACATGCTGCTACATGTCCATCCCAAGGCACACATAAGACCTTTTCATTCTTTGGGATACAGAATGTCCAATTGAGTGTACGTGGTGGGAACAGAGAACTGAAATTGAGACGCGCAGAAGCAACCTGGATTATGCGCTCCGGACAGTGGAGCATGGCTTAAACTACGATCGTGAGATGCAGTACTTTTAGGGGATTAGTTACCCCTTGTCACTTTGTGATTATGCGTGAATTCATACTATGGCTGTTATAATCGCAAATTGTCTTTGTGTTACATGTCAATTGATTATAAATATATGCTCTTAGATTTATCAGAAGTGTGTGAGCTCCCGAGCATGTACCATTATATAGTAATGTTTATAATATATGATCAACTAATATGGTGATTGAGCAATTCTGGATTGTCACCATTTTCTAGGAGATGTTACGTTCATTGTTACCCCATGGGGACGCGCTCCATCTATGTATGGACATTCTTATCTCCCACGCACTACTAGTTCTGTGGATATCACCTTTCTTGTTCTTGTGATTGTAATGTTTTTAATATATGTCTACGCCCATTATCACCCCTTGGGAATAAGCCCCATTTATGTATGGATGTTTTTATTTTTCACGAATACTAGTTCCGTGTATATCTCTTCTCTTGTTCTGTCAATTTCTTTCATGTTACCATACGTGGAAGCTTTCCTATATATATTTTACAGAGTTTGGAGGCTTGTTTTTTTACCGTTTGGGACATACCCCCCTCTTTTTTGCAAGTCCTATGTATATACAGAGATTTTGTTTTGTTTACATTATTATTTTCTACAAATAGAATACCTCGATATTACGGGCTTACCTTGAGGAACAGAGACGACTATGTGTTTAATAACGTTTTTTCAGTACGCTTAGGGGTCAGCATTCTAGTGTTCCGTTCACGTAGAACGCTTAAATTCACTTCCGGGTCCGACTCTTTCCGAGACCCGGCAAATCACTTGGCACAGACCGGCAGTTTAACTCTACAGCGCACCCGCTTGTAGGTAAGATTGTGAATGTATCGGTTAGGCGAGTTTATTTGTCAGCCTTTAGGATACTCGATTTTAGCCTTCTCTATCTCTTTCGTTTTTGGCTGAAAACGTTCTATTTCTCTTATTATCGTTTTATAGACACGGAATACTCTCCGTACCTTCAGAAGTTTGCAGCACGTTTACGAGTAATCTACAGGATTAGGCCTGTCACGACTTCAGCATTCTGCTGAAGGTGAGATTTTTTCATTTATTGTGTGCACGTGGTAGACTAGATTTTTTATCATTATTACAAAATTAGTGCTCACCTCATTTCGTAGGCTATAAATCTGGATTGTATTGTTTTTGATTATAGGCTTAACATGCCTTGTTTGTCTTACTTATTGTCGTAGATAGACACGTCTCTACACCACAGCTCTTAGGCTGTGGGTAGAGCTCAGAACTCCATTTTCTGGCATTTTGTGTTTCATACAGGACCTGTATCACAGACAGATTCTGTTCATGACAGTTGGCTGGGCTCTACTGAGGCACCAAATACTTGGGACTGTTACTCTGTTTAGTATTACGTCAGTAGCCGGGTTGGAATTATCACCGGCACCTGGGTGAGCGCGTCAGTATTTTAATCATACCCTTCCTTATTGTTGTCCTCACTTGTCTGCAGTTTTCAGCCTTGGCAATAGCAATTATATTTTGGTTTTCTTTGACTCCTTAGCTAAATACGAAGATTACATCACTCCTTGCAAGACATCACTTGTGTTCAGACATTTTCTTTTTCATGTTGGATACATCGTGACTAGCCGGGTTGGAATTATCACCGGCAGAGCAGTAAGCGCTCTTTTTATTTTTTTAAAAGTCCTTGTCTCTGTGTCCTAGTGAAATAGTTACTTATATATATTTCATTTATACCCCTGCAGTTCGTACCAAGAGTCACACTACTTGTCTCAAGGTATTTTGTACTTCAATAGATTTGGTTAGTTATTCTGTTACTTCTTTTATATATTATTTATATATTTTTTTGTTTTAGTGTTCCTCCTTCTTACCTACATGGATGATTAACATTATCTTTTCCTCGATATATTCTTTGAACGGATCCATACTTACTTATTTCTTTACTATATGTTTTGTGACAATTATTGATTGTCTCTCCGGTCATAGTTCACTTGGTCACATTTTTTTACGTTTTGTCACTATTCAGTGTGTGTTGTTCATCTAAAAAATGTTTTCCTTCCTTCGAACTTAGTCACTATTGATGTCGTGTTTGCTTTTTGTTTTTTTGTTTTTCTTTATATTAGGGTTTCCACGCTAAGGTGTAAGTCACTGATTTTAGACACTTAATCACTGATATACAAGCTATTATTGTTTGCATACACTGATAGTATTATTTGTATCTTTCCCAGCCCTGAGGAAGTCGCGGGTTAACTCCCATTGGCGACGAAACACGTGTCGGCTGGTTTTCGTGTGTTCCATTGAGCAATTAAACAAGAATGAATACACTGGAGATTGAATATTGAGACTTTTTTCGTAATTTTAAAACCATTAGTGGTTTAACACCTGGTTTATGTGTGCCCGGGACTTATATTGTGCTTTCAAGTATTGTCCACCACATAGTACATGGGACCTCGGATTTTTCTTTTTAGATCTATAAATTAAATTTGACTTTAATTTTGGACTCTGCTACTACTAGATTATGAAGTTTCCCACTTCCTGCTTGTCAAATTTCACCAAGTTCCTTACGGAGCCTAAATAATAACTTAGCCTTAAAAAAATGTTGGGCAGCACCCCATTATATAGGGTGAAACACGTGTTGGGTGGCAATTGGAATAGTAAATAACCCAAACATTTTGATCTAAGGGATTCTTTTGTTAATCTGAGTACAGCTCACAAATCGTATGTTAGAATGGTTCATGAAGACAATAATATTACCAGAAGCATCCAAAAATAACTGTCTTGCTCGCTGTATATGAACCTTTATACCTTTGAGTGAATAATGCATAAAGCAGTAAGATTTTGGTAGAAACATCTGCCTTAGGATCAAATAATATTATTTGTGCTGACCTGTAAGAGTGCACATTTTAAAAACGTGATCAAAAGGAATAATGCTCAAAGGGATCCTAAATTAATAATAATGATCATTTGGACACAAATTATTATTATTGGACCGTAACATAGGACACTATCTTTGTACAAGATAATAAACAAGCATTTGCAATGGTATAGGTCTTGCATTTGCTAGAGTTTGAGCTATTGGCATTGTAAATGACAACACCTTTTATTTATGTGGCAGTAAAAGAAGTGCAGTTACTGCCAGCCTTGCTTATCGTAAGCAACAACTGTGAGTACAAAGTACATGTTTACGTACCGCTTGCAGGTTTTCAAAACACATAAATAAAAAGCAGTGTCATTTACAATGCCAATAGCTCAAACTCTCACAAATGCGAGACCTATTGCATTGCAAATGCTTGTTTAAAATGCTGTGGGCTGCTGCACCACCAGCATAGGGGAGAACATAGGCTGCCGGCACCTCACTTTTCTTGCTAATGCAAGAGGTCCTCCTCCAGCAGGAATCAGAGAACAAGGCAAGCTGTGTATCTGCCCATCTCGTAAACGTGAGTCAATGCATCTCGGCCACAACATTACAAATATACATATATAATACGGAAATGAATTCCACTGGCCCATGCACCGCTCGCAATAATTTCTCTCAAAACACAACGCTGACACAGGCTCCAGCAATTTAAATGCAGGTCACCATACCTCAGGAATAGCGGCATAAAGAAGCCCTCTCCAATACAGAAATTAACTCAGCAGGCCCACGCACCTCTAGTTACAGTTTCCTTTTCACAACAAGCATTGGCAAAGGCAATAGGTCTCGTCTTTGGGACCTGCTATCTTTGTCAATGGTTTTAGCTGTGCATCCCTAATGCTGTGCAGCATGGTGAAATAAAAAAAGACCTATTGTGTCATTTTGTAGGTGCACCTCACGCATGCACGTGTCTACAATATGACACAGGCACTTTTGTTTGTCTTTTTAATGGCCGATTCAACTTGGATTGGCGAATGAAAAGAAATGATGCATGAAAGCAACACAGGCAGGGGTGTGGAAGCAAAATGGGAGCTGAGCGAGTGGAGGTCAACAACACGGGTTTAGGGGGGTGCAGAAGCAACTCGGAGGGTGCGGGTTGGAGTAAGCAGCATGGCGGGCACGGGAGCGGGGAGCAAATGAGTGAGAGGGAGAGTAATGGGGAGCGCGGAGGGTGGGGAAGAAAACCAAGCGCGAGAGAGAGTATTTGGAGCCGGGAGCAGGGAGAAGCACATGCGCGAGAAAGCAACATGACAAGTAGGGGAGCACAGCAGGACAAGCACATCACAGAGGGGTGCAGGGGAGAAGCACACAGGCAAGAAAGAGCAGCACAAAAACAGAAAGAGAAGCACACTAGGGAGACAGCTGGAAAACACATGCACTTTATAAGAGTTCTTAAACAAAAAGAAAAACCTGAATAGGTGAGCAGTGTAAGGTCACAGTAATGCACCCATGCTCCAGGAGAAGGACAAATACAAGAAGAGGAAGGAAAAGCCACACACGCCAACGAATATGAAGCAAGCAAATGAGAGTGACAATTAAGCCAACCAGCGGTAAGCAATTGGCAGGCTTAAAATCCAATGTGAGCTAACGATCCACCTCGCAATTGACAGCACATGCATTGACTAGTAGGCGAGACCTAACAAAAACCGCTCACGTAGTGGACTAAGTACTGTGTGTGTTGAAAGTCTACCCCAGAAGGGGGCACACACAAAAACAGGAGTTTCTAAGTAAAGGGGGTGGGAATCAGGAGCATTTGAAATAAAAGAAGGATGCTTTTTGCTGGGTGGTCATAGGTAGGTAGTGCCTCCACACTGCATTTAGTAAGGAATGCTGGATGAGGTAATTGGTTAATTTCTTAGATACCACGTGCTGCTAATGATGTGCTTCAGTGTGAGCCAAACTAGAGAGGGGATATATTAGTGGGGAATGCGCTTTCGTTAGCAAGCTCTCTGAAGGGCTGTTATGCCCTTTGAGAGTATTTGGACTTCTCTGCTGTTTTGTTTCACTTTAAATAGCACTGTTTTAGCAATGCTCTGCTATAACTTTGCCAAGGTGCTATCAGTATCTTTCAGCACCTCCAAAACGTATTTAAATGGTAAACATTGAAACTTTTCAGCAGAGTTGCTATAAGTTTTTTAATTGCACTGTGTGAACATTTGCCAGAGGAGCTGGTATACTCACAGTGGGTCTGCATCAACATTTTTTCAACTGTGTCTTGCCCAGCCAGAGGCGCAACTAGAGTCAAATTTGGGGGGGGGGGCTAATAAAAATTTCAGAGGGGGCTAATTCTTCCAGCAATAGGAAGAGTGGAGATGCAGGGGCTCTAAGAAGGGGTGAAAGAACAACAAAGCCTCGTTAACAAGTAAATGGTCGTTTAAAGACCTGTGAAGTACTCGGGTGTGGCTGCAATATGACGGACGCTAGACCTGCCAGCCCACAGCAGCTCAAAAACTGTCAGTAATGCAGTTTCCCGGGCACACATACAATTACTTTCATGCAGCCTTAGAATGTAGAACAGGAATGTGAAATGTAGGGAGAGAATATACTTGGAGGGAAAGGAGGAGTTGACAGTTGGCGCAGGCAGGACAAGCTGTGTCCGCAGTGCTGTAGGGCTTGAGTACAAGGAATAAAACTGTTAAAGGCATTACTTGTGAAGTCTTTATCCAGGAGAATCCACCACAACAATATTAGTGATGAGCTACTCAAGCTCTGAACCCACGCTGTTTATCCCCATTGTCAAATTCTTCTTTGGATCGTTCCGGTGACAGTTTGGAGTGAACACTCGCAGCAAGGATCGGTTTAGCACCGGGAATGCGTTTCGTTCTACATCATTCGCTGAGCGATTCAAGATATTGTGTATTCTTTCTGAGCATCCCACAATGTCCTCTATCAGTTGGGCACAAAGCGTGTGCGCTCTCGGGGCGCGAGCGGACTTACTCTCCCGAGCGAGACTCAACTGCATCCAGCGAGACTCGACGCAAGCATTAGCAGGCTAGCAGCGCAAGCGAGTCTCACCGGCAACCGGCGCGTGCGCACTTTCCTTGCGTTGCCATATTCCTCAGAGCGAGTGTGTGTGCCCAATTATCAGTGTTGCCAGATTTTGAAACCCATCCCAAGCCCAAAGATGCTCAAGTATAAGCCCAAATTCAGCCCAACGCAGACCAGTGTCAGCCTAAAACCAGCCCAAAGTCGAAACTCTCAAATTTTGCAAAAGTAGTCTTCAGAAGACATTTTAAGGATGTATCTAAATTCTATTCAATATATAGATAGTGGGAGGAGGTTAACTGGGCACCTGTTTTAATAAATACTCATTTTCAAGACCAGTCACCACTTTGACTTTTCATCTTGTAGTTCTGTCACCACAAAACCAAACCTGAACCTGGCCTTCATGAATTACCTCTACAAAAGCAGATTATAAACCACTTTATGTCTATGGATAGGAATTTCAATGCTATCTCAACAATGTGGCTCCAAAAAAGAATACTGGAAAGGTTATGCAAAATTAACACTACACAATGATCTACATATTAAGAAACATCCCCTTATATTAAAGTAATTGCAACCAAACTTGTTTGACACTGCTTAACATTCTATGTACTTGTCTGAAGATATTCAACAACAAAAAACTCCTTCACAATGACAGTATGGGGCAACAGCAAAAATAAACATCACAGCAGACAAATCTGAAACACAGTTTTTGTGCAAAACAAGTGTACGTAAATGTGAAGCAACAGTGGGAAAACGGAGGGTTGCTACAGTAAGACGAGAGTTCCACACTTTTCCAGTTAAAATGTAAGGAGAGGCCAGAAAAGAGACAGTCACCTAGTCTGACCGATTCCCTGCCCTCCGATCTAAAGTCCTTCACCGTGACTACTTACTCTGGCACTGAAAAGTATAGAGGACATTGTTGTTTCCATTGTGTTGCAGCAAGCGCTCGACTAAAGCTCCTAGTCTTGGCAAGCAGCAGATGCATTTGTTTGGGGTACAGATGAATGCAAGGCTGTTGGAGCAGAAAGGAAAATGACCCAATTTCCCAGAACATTTGGCGACACCCTCAACACTGATACTCCCTCAACTCTGATGCTGTCATACTGTTCGTGTTCCATCCCACTTCATTCCCCTTCATCATTAGCATTGTCTCACTCCCAAACCACCATTGGTCTGGGCCCTCTCATGAGGCTCCTTTACTCCTATCAACCAGCCAGGGCTTTAATTATTCTTGCTCTTAACTTTAAATTACAGCAAATCGCCATGAATGATTGCTCATGTGCAGGAAGGTATCCCTTCCTGCACATAAGCAATAATTTAACAAATGATGATTTGCAACTTCTAAATGTGCTGCACAGTGCAGCACACAGAAGTTATAATTCGCCATTCTGGATTCTTTATGTGCAGGAAGGGATACCTTCCTGCACATAAACAATCATTCTCTTAACGATGGCACCCTTGCACTATCGTGCAAGGGTGCCTACGTTGGCGCTATGCAGCTGAGTTTAGAGCCAGCGCTAGGGAAAATGCAGGGATATGCTGCACCATTGTAAATACAGCGCATCTCTGCGTTTTCAGAATGGAGGAGTGTGGCATTAGCAATGTTTGCTTAACGCCACGCTTCGCAATTCCCTTGTAAATATGCCCCTTAGTTTGGTGTGCGTGCAAATCCTGCATTGCCGATCCCTGGTGAGTTGCACTACTCCTGCTGAAACAAGGCCAATGGAGGTACCAATGGGTGAGGCGGACTGGCCTCAAGGGACCTGTGACTTCAGTGACAGAGTCACTATTGCTCTAGGGTGTGCTGCTTCTTAGGCATACCTGCAAGACTGGAGGTGAACTTCAGTATGGATTGTGGTGGACAGACCTTCAAGGTGCTATGACACCAGGGCTTATAAGGTCTAGCTAGGGTTTCTAAGGTCTAGCATGGGAATGTGCTTCCTCAGGTGAGTGGTCTGGTGGACTGGCCATGAAGGCTGAACCTGGTTCCCCAGTACCAAATTCGGCAGCTCTGGCCATAGTGTCACATCCTTTCCCCCACTGAACACCATACTGTCCCACTGAGAGAAACTAGCCCTGCCTTCAGCTACATCCCAATTGTGCCCTGCTATAAACACCTGGATGCAACTCAATTCAAATTATGCACAAGAGTAATATGCTGCCTGAAAAAAAAGTAACAACATCCTGGAAAAAGCAAACCCTCATAGGGAATGCAAGATTAAGTAAAGCATGTGAAATGTAAGCAGAACAACATGGTTATTACCTTAACACTTTTATACTCATTATTCAGAAATCAATGAGTGTTTTTGCCTGAAACGTTAAGCACATGACTACAGGGCCCGGAAGGGACCCGTTTCAATGTCCATTGCTTAAATCCTTACAAAACATAAGTAGTATGGTTTAAAAAGACCACATCCCTGAACACAGAGCAGTAGTACACATTTTATAAACTAAAATAAGGAAAAGAGCTGATAAGGATCACAATAAACATTTTCCACTCCAGTCATCAACCAGGTATTGCAGAACCTCCTGGAATGGTGCACTACCACACCCAGGGAAAACAATGTTGTTCAAAGAATGACGAGAAAACGAAAGTAGCACTTCAATGGAAAACGTTGTAAAGTGGTGCCAATGTGTTTGTGTGAGAATAAAACCAATCTGGCCACTTTGCAGCTGCTGTGTAATGCTTTATTCAGTTATTTATTTTTCCTATTTTGCACCTGTTTTTTCTCTTGGTCCCGAGGCTGCACTTTGGAACAGAAATATGTAAGAAAAAGTCGACATTTCCAAGAAAAGTGTTTCTTTCTTTTTTGTATCCATTTCACATGTGGACGAATGAAGTAAAGTAGAATGAAACAGAGGATAAGAGACGTTTATTGTAGCACGGGTTTCAGCAAGTGAGGAGCTGAGAGAGAGACAGAAAGAGAGGGAATAAAAGGAAGAGGGGGCAGCTGACAGCGGCAGCGCAGAAAAAGTGGACACTTCCTACACTAATCTCAGGGCACAAGTCCTAAAAAAAGAAGTGGGGGGACTAACCTAGTTAATCTGTATGCAAGTGGCATCGCAGCGCGTGGCATCGCAGCGCGTGGCATCGCAGCGCGTGACATCACGGCGCGTGACATCACAGGAACTGGCATCACAAGAAGTGATATCAGATCTTAAGCAGCTCACATATATGCTTAGCAGGTGTATCATGAGTACATTTGAGCACATTTCGAGTATACTTGCAAACCCTCCTGATTTAGGCAGAAGATTCACACTTTTGTACGCTACATATAAAGCAATGTTACCTTTTGTCCGCGTTCAGCTTTCTATAGCCATAGTGCTTTAAAAGAAATAGTGATATTTAAATCATTACAACGCCTCCTCAAGGGTAATAAGCGTATATAAATGCAATTTATTTGTGCAAATACTGGGAAAGATCAACACATCTGACTTCTAACAGTGCATGCAAATCTCCTAAACAGAGCCTGAACAAAGTGAAAAGCTGCCTCTTTAAAGTATGTGTGAAGTGCTAACAAGGTGTGAGCCTTTGTTTCCCCTCTGCTGCATTTGCATCAGGTGTGAGGCTCCTGACTGCTGCCAGCCAGGAGACTCCAACAAAAGGAGGCTTGATGACCCCTGAGACTCGGCCTTTGTTATGGCCGAGTATCCCAGCAGGAGTCAGAAATAAGAGAGCCTCGTGCCCGCCTGCACATTGTTGTGATCGAAAGCAGACAACAACGTGCAGGCGCTGCTGAATGTGTCCCGGTGTTTGGAAATTATACCGGGACGAATTCAGCATCTTTTTTAGTGGGGCCCAACTTCTTGGCAGGGTGGACGGCATCCACCCTGTGAAAGAAGTGGGGGGACGCCGTCCACCCGCGTGGACCCCCGACTCGTGCCCTGACTAATCTCACCTTAATACACCTGCTGGGCACCAAGAGACTCCCACGCACAACAGAAGCAGGCTGCAGGGTAAGCAAACCAGCCCTGCCTTGACACTCGTGACTCCTCCTCTCTCTCTCTCGAGATCTCGTGGTCTACAGCACTCCGAGTACGGTGCGCGCCAAGAGAGGCAAATGAAAAAGTTTTTAAAAAATGATGACAGGCCTGCCCCTCGCAAGATGATTGGTCCATTCTCTCTGGGGGCAGGCCATCAACAAGAAGCAGGGCCTTCATAAGTAGCGCGTTCGCGCTATGAATGATTGACGGCCCTGATTATAACAGATTCTCTGTGGGCGCCGTAGGAACCACTAATTTTGCGCTCACTAGGGCAAATGACGCCCAACTTTCCGCAACCCGCCAGGGTAGTTTTTTCCCGCACAAATGGGAAAAATGTCGCCCATTTGTGCGGGAAACAGCCCAATCTGGCAACACTGCCATTTATCGTCTGCATCAAGGTCCCGGATTGGCGGAACTCTGCAATAGTATTCCTCATGCCTACACACCTTTCAGAGTTTGATTGGATAGTGTATCATTGGTTAGGATGGCTGAGTCCTTCCGGCAATCGACGGCGGGCATCTTAACTTGAGACAGTTTCTGAGTACTTGACATGTTGAGAGCCTGAGCATTGTTCCTAAGCAATTACAATGTTCTGTTCTTTTAGATTACCCTAGGAACCAGGGCATCCAACTAAGATCCTAGTACTTAAGCAACTCCTATCTAAGCCTTTTTCTGCTTGAGGCTTTAGTGTTACTTTATTATTATATTTCATGAACTGGGGGAGAGGATGTGGTCTGACGGCTAGACTGCCGACTTTGGAGCTGAGAAACCGAGCCTCTGGGTCGTCTCCACATCCTGTGATTCTGGGCAAATCACTTAATCACTCCGTGCCTACCAAAAAAAAAATATGAATGTGTCCTTGTGTAACGGAACTGGTGCTCATGTAAAGCGCTCCAATACCTTCGGGTCAAGTTCGCGCTATATAAATCTGCACAAAAAAAAAAAACTAACCAAACAAACATAAGCATAATTTTACGTGTGGGGATCCAATTTTAATCCTTCTAAAACGAACTGTGGCTACGTTAAACTTGCCATCTCCTCAACCTTTAATGGTGGCTGAGGATGAACCTAATATGAAATGGGAAGAATGGAAGAAGTATTTAATTAACTACAGTTCTATCTTTGACAGTGATGAATTTACACTAGACATGAAAACGAAAATATAACTACATTGTTTGGGACCTGTTTTATAGGTGTACAATCGTATGGACGAGAAACTCCATTTGGGAGATGAGGGGGATGTATTTACACACGCACTTCAGGATCTTGATGCATATTTTTCTCCTACTGTGTGTGTAGCAATTGATCGTTATAACTTCTTCCACGGGAAGCAGGGTGATAAGAGAAAATTGAAGACTTAATAGCTGCAAAAACTTGACATTACATGTAGGTTTGGTTCATTACATGATGAACTACT
This sequence comes from Calotriton arnoldi, assembly GCA_963921515.1. Classification (NCBI taxonomy): domain Eukaryota; kingdom Metazoa; phylum Chordata; class Amphibia; order Caudata; family Salamandridae; genus Calotriton; species Calotriton arnoldi. The sequence goes on along the minus strand of CAWUFW010000478.1, from coordinate 1,690,685 downwards.
TAGGAACCAGATCATCATGCATTACAATAACTCATGGTGAGTCAATGTTACAATAAGTTATGTCTATAATGAACTAGGCAGAGCACACTTCTAGGTGTGAGAAGGCTGTTATTTCCTCAGAAAGAAATAAGAATGCAGATGATGTAGGGAAGGTAGTCACTAAAAAACCTAATGTTAAGGTGGAATATGCAAGTGACAAGTCTAAAACAATTAAGAAATATAATGTGAACAATCAATCAATCAGGTGACTTGTAAAGCGTTACTACTCACCCGTAAGGGTCTCAAGGCACTGGGGGGGGGGGGGGTAGGCGAGCGGGGTTGCTGATCGGCTGAAGGCACCGTGGTTCAGTCGAAGAGCCAGGTTTTGAGGTCCTTCCTGGATTGAGGCAGTGACTGTGATTGCCTGAGATGGACAGGCAGGGTGTTCCAGTTCTTTGCTGCTAGGTAGGAGAAGGACCTTCCTCCAGCCGTGGTCTTGTGGATATGTGGGATGGTGGCCAAGGCCAGATGGGCGGAGCAGAGGTCTCTGGAACAGAAAAATAGAAGATCTCAAAGGCAGGTGTTATCATTTTGGAAGTTCGGGACACCTAGCCCATGATGAGAAATGTCCAGTGGCAAACCAGAAATGCTCAAGGTGTGGGGTTAAAGCACTGTTGGAACTGCCAGTGTCTGGTTGGCTGAAGGGATGCCACCAAACAGGCAAAACTACTGCTTCTGTTAAGGGCAGGTGATTACACTCGCTGTATAACCCGTGCTCATCCTTGGGTAGCTTGGCACTGAGTAGTCAGGCTTACTACAGAAGCAATGTGTAAAGCAAAGGCATAGCAGCCACTTGCGATAAATGCACTGAGTGTCATAAAAGAGACTGCACACAGAATGTATGTAAAAACGTTTATGTTCGAGGCATGTGTGCTGTAGATACACATGCTTTGCATACTCCTGCCATCTAGTGTTGGGTCCGGATGTTTGCAAGTTGTTTTTCTTCGAAGAAGTCTTTCCCAGTCACGAGGTAAGGTGACTCCTCCTTTCGGTGATAGTGCACATGGGCATCGACTCCATTGTTAGATTGTTTTCTTTCCTCCATCGTGTTCGGACTTGGTTTGCGGCGCTCCAGTTCATGACCGTTCTTCGGGTCCCCTCGGTGCGCAACCCACTGTACCCTCGTCGGTATTGTTTTGTACGCGTCCCCTCATTCCCGCATGTCTAAAAAATCTTCAATCGAGAAGATGTTGTTGGCGCCTGTAGTTGAGATATGGAAGATTATGATATTACTTTTGACTTTCAGACAGACAAACCCCTAGAAGCACACAGGTCGTTGACAACCTGACCGCCCTGTTCCTGCGGTGGCCAGTATATCCATCATTTTTCTTTATTATTTTTCTTTAAACACACATGCAGAGTGACTTACTACATTTTAGGTCCTGACGAATGCCGCTGGATCCCTTTAGGGGACCTACTTCAGGCAGAAACATGTTGACCTCTATCAGGGATATATTTGGTTTAATCCCTAGTCTTCACTTTTAACCTTTGTCCCCGAGACCCTCCAATAAAGATTTAGTGGATCCACGGAGACAATTTTATTATCACTTTACTATTATTTTTGCACTCTGCCTCCCACTCATCTATTTCCATCGCTCATCTAAGAGAAAACACCTCAGCTCCTCCCCTCAGCGAGTTGTAGCCCACACCTTGGTGTGAGGAGGGAACCCATATGATGAAGCATGTCACCTAACGGTGAGTGAGGGGTCTCGTCCTGAAAGGATTTCTCCTTCCTGCTCTCTCTGACATTACATCTCTTCCCTTTCTCTTCCTCCTTCCCTTGATCCCACACCCAGCCAGGCGTACCTTATGTGTTACTAATTATTCGAGGGGGTCAGTACAGACCTGGCTTCATAAGATCCCTAGAGTTCCACTGTGTGTACTGCAACACTTTCTTCCCATGTGGTAAGCAATAACAACAGACAAATGGGTCTAAACCTATACATACTGTCAGAACACTTTCACATGGTTACCCTTCAACAAGTGCTTCCACTTCTACTACAAGGCGACTTTATGTCGACACTAGACTTAAAGGACGCATACTTTCATATTCCTGTCCACCCAGCACATTGCAAATATCTCAGGTTTGTGATAGCAGGAAACCACAATCAATTTAAAGTACTTCCATTCGGAGTGACTACTGCACCCAGAGTATTCACAAAATGTCTATCAGTGGTAGCAGCTCATCTAAGAAGCCAACAAATTCATGTCTTTCCATATCTGGACGATTGGCTCATCAAAGCCGACCCACAGAGAAAGTGTTTACAACACACTCAAGCTACCATAAACCTTCTCCATCAATTGGGATTTACTGTCAATGTACAAAAATCCCATCTTCAACCCTCACAACTGCAAACATATTTGGGAGCAACGCTAAACACTCACACAACTCTAGCTACTCCCAATGCAGCCAGGATTCAAAACTTTCAAACTTTATTACTACATTTTCAAACCAACCAGTACCTAACAATGAAGACTTTCATGCAGCTGTTAGGATTGATGGCATCATGCATTACAATAGTGCCTCACGCAGGATTACACATGCGTCCTCTACAGGAATGTTTTGCACGTCAGTGGAATCAATCACAGGGTCAATTAACAGATCTAGTGTTGGTAGACAGCAGCACTCATTGCTCTCTGCAGTGGTGGAACACACAAAAGGGCGGCCTTTCATCGACCCCATTCCACAAGTTGTACTAAAAGCAGATGCATCTCTCACAGGTTAGGGTGCCCATCTCCAGCATCTAACAATTCAAGGTTTATAGGACACCAAACACAGAAGTCTCCACATCAATTACTTGGAGCTTCTAGCAATTCAACTTGCACTAAAAGCTTTTCAGCCTCATCTAGTAGGGAAAGTTGTCCTTATCCGGATGGCCAATATGACAGCTATGTACTATGTACAAAAACAGGGGGGGGAGACACACTCTCTACAGTTGTCACGCCTCTCTCAGACCATTTGGCGTTGGGCGATACATCACAAAATACATCTTCTAGCAGAACACCTTCCAGGAATGCACAACCAGTTTGCCGACCTCCTCAGCAGGATGCGGCAACAAGTACACGAATGGGAACTTCATCCCCAGGTTCTCCTTCCGTACTTCCAAAAATGGGGATTCCCACAGATAGACCTCTTTGCCACAGCAGAGAACTCAAAATGCCCAAACTTCACCTCCAGATTCCCACACCATCTAGCCAAAGGCAATGCCCTATGGATGAAGTGGTCAGGGGTATTTGCTTACGCTTTTCCACCTCTTCCTCTACTTCCATTGCTGGTTCGGAAACTCAGACAGACATCACTCGCACTAATTCTAGTGGCGCCCACATGGGTTCATCAACCATGGTTCACAACACTACTAGAACTGTCAGTAGTGCCACACCAAAAACTACACCTCACTTCCAACCTTCTCACACAGAGCCGTGGAGAAATCAGACATCCAAACCCCAAGGAGCTCAACCTAGCGATCTGGCTCCTGAAGTTATAGATTTTGGATATTTAAACCTACCACCATATTGTATGACAATCCTAAAAGAAGCAAGAAAACCTACCACTAGAGCATGTTATGCAGCAAAGTGGAAAAGGTTTGTCATCTATTGTAAAAATAACACAATTGATCCGCTTGAGGCATTTGTATTTGTTAAGCGCAACATTCATCCCAAGGGATATCACGGCTCTAGGAAGTGTTTTCCTGAAAAAGAGGTGGTGGTAGTGGAGGACTCCTCATCTAGGAGCAGAGGGAGCTATGTTAAGGGGCTGCATGTGCTAGTATCTATATTCTGGGAAACAGCCATGTTTTCAGCTTATTCCTGAACAGTAAGTATTTGTTCATTAGGCGAAGGTCTAAAGGAAGTTCATTCCAATGGACAGCTGCCAGATTGGAAAAGAAACGGCCCCTGCCCTAGCTTTCTTAATACGATTAGTTGTGGCCACGGCATGGTGGCAGGTCTTCAGTTTTCGTGTGGGAATATACAATTCGATTTTGTCCTGCAATATTCGGGGACCGCATTTGTGTAGCGCTCTGTGTGCAAAACACAGAAGCTTAAATTTGGCCCATTGACGCATGGGTAACCAGTGGAGCTCCCTCAAACATTCTGATGCTGATCTGTATTTGCTTTTGTTGCAAACCAGCTTGGCAGCGGCATTTTGTATCACCTGCAGTCGGGTGAAAAGATACTCATGCATGCCCACATAAAGAGCATTTCCGTAGTCCAGTTTACTAGAGAGTAATGCCTGGTGATACTCTTTCTTCAGGTTAGAGGGATCCATGAGAATAGTCTTCTTAATAGCTTTAGCATAGCAAAACGTTTTCCGCATAGTGCTCGCACTTGGTCTTGCATGGGTAATGCATTGTCAATCAGCAAGCCCAGGTTTTTTACAAAATGTTTAGGTTCCGGGGCAGCTCCTAGTGACTGAGCCCACCAGGTGTCATTCCAGACAGGGGCTCACCAGAGTAGGTGAGCCCCTCCTAAGAGTAGGATTTCGGACTTCTCAGCATTCAGCTTCAGACAGTGCTCCGTCATCCATGTTGCTATTTATGAGAGGCAGTTGACTAGGTTATCTCTGGTGTCCTTTGTGTTTTTCTTCAAAGGCAACTAATAGCTGTGTATCATCTTCATAGGAGCAGATGCTGAAGCTCCATTTCCTGCTGATCTTAGCGAATGAAGAGACATAGACATTGAAAAGAGTTGGGCTTAAAGAGGCTTCCTGCAGGACAACATAATTGATGTTTTTAGAGCTGGAAGAGAAAGGGCCCATTTGAATTTTTTGTGTTCTATTGCTGAGGAAGGAGTTGAACCATTGAAGGGCTTTCGAGTGTAGTCCTTTTTCGTGCAGGATTCTCAGGAGAAGATCATGGGATACAGTATCGAAAGCTGCCGACAAGACTAAGAGGACCAGAGCGGCAGCTTTGCCCTGGTCCACCAAGGATCGGATGTTGTCTGCTACTGCAAGTAGGGTGGCTTCTGTACTGTTCGAGGCTCTGAAGCCAGTCTGGGATGGATCCAAAAGATCATTGGTTTCTAGAACGTTAACCAATTTTTTGTTGACCAGTTTCTCCAATACTTCTGACAGGTATGGCAGTTGGGAAATTGGTCGGCAGTTTACTGGGTTATGGATATCTGTACCAGCTTTTTTTTAGTAGTGGAAATATAATAGTTTCCTTCCATAAGTCCAGGAATACTGCAGTATCAAGGGATTTATTAAAAATCTGTGTGACAAATGGGCGTTAGACTGATGCAAGTTGAGCAAAGATAAAGTGGGGGCAAGGATCAAGCGGGGATCCTGCTTTTACCTCAGTCATGGCTTTTGCGACCTGCTCTTCGGTGAAAGGGGCTAAGGTGCCAAAGTAGACGTATGCTTCAGGGTATGGAGCTAAAGTTTCCCAATCTAGTTTGTCAGAGATGGCCTGGGTTTTAAAAGAGGAGTAGATTTTAGAGATTTTATTAGTGAAGAAATTGTTAATTGTCTCTCAGTTGTCACTTGAAGGGGTCATAGTGTGGGACATGCAGGTAGGTTTGCATATTTCTTTCACAATTTTATAAAACTCCTTAGGTGAGTTACGATTGTCATCTATTCGTTTTGCATAGTATTGATTTTTAACTCTTTTAATAGCATTATGTTAGGGCATCTGCTCCCCTTTGAAGAGCAGTCTATCGTTAGCTCCTTTACTCAGTCTCCATTTATGTTCTAATACTTTACATTTCCTTTTCATTTGTCTCAAATCAGATGAATACAATTTCTCCGATGGTGTTTTTCTGTTCGGTTTGCTTCCTATCTTGGGAGCGCACTGATCCAGTGCATGAGTGATTTCAGAGTGTAGTAACTCAACCTCTGCCTGGGCAGAGAGTGTCCTAGCAGTATTTAGGTTATTTGGGGAGAAGTGGGAGGCGAACAAATCAGGGGTAATGTGATTCCATACCCTTTTTTCGCAAATGGAGCTGTAAGCGAGCCAGTTGGCTAGAGTGGCATGTTGCAAGAAAAGACAATCGGAGAGTGATCGGTCCAGGGCAGGGGTGTAACCTTTGAGACATTAATGGATTCGATATTAAAGAACAGCAGGTCAAGGGTATGCCCTGCAATGTGAGTTGGTCCTTTAATCCATTGTTTTAACTGCAGTAACTGCATGTCATTTTCCAAATGTTTAGCCACAGAGTCATCGGAGTTTTCAAAATGAACATTGAAGTCGCCTATAACTAGAAAATTGCTATGTTTTAGGCAGGATGAGAATAATTGAGACAGTAGTTTAGTACTAAAGTCAGGCTTGTATCCCGGGGGGTTGTAAATTACTGCTCCCCCTAGTGGTCTGTGGTCTTGAATGGACATTTGAAATGCCAGAATCTCATGTTCACCTATGGAAGCCACTGACTCAGGAAGACAAGTAAAGCAGTCTGAATAAAATGGCTATTCCCCCTCCCTTCCGTCCCCTTCTATCCCATTTTATAAGTTTATAGCCTGCTGGTAGGGCGGTAGCAATGTCGGGGGAGTTATTATCATCCAGCCAGGTTTCTGTAATGAAGGCTAGATCAGGTGTTAAGTCATTTAAAATGTCCCAGATCTCAAGGCAGTGTTTGGGCATATACCTAGAGTTAAAATAGACGCAATTCAGCTGAGATCCAGCCAGTTTAATAACATTCCTAGCTTGCTGATCTAGTAATGCTTGACTAACCCATTTACAGTGAAAGCATGAAAAAGGGCCCTCCGTATTATCTGGTGAGGCTTTCACATATGGTGCATTGTTATGCTGCCGGGGTTTGGCCAGCTTAAGGAGCATCTCCCTAGAGTATTGGTGGCGGTTACTAGGAGCTGGTGTAAAAGGGGCAGGGTTCCTGGTCCCGTTCGGGCACGGACGGGCGCAGATGAGCTTGCCGTTGGTGCGCCTTTGGCACGCCAGCGGCGCGGCCGCACAGCGGCCGCACTGTGGCCCCTTTTATGTAGTCACCCATTACCAAGAAGCTAGAGTGCTGCCCCTCCTACTGCACCGCTTCCGGTGACTTTCTGTTGCGCAATACCTCACTCGCGGTATGGCGGCTTCCCACCCTCCCGACTTCACTCCAGTAAGTGGAGCAAGCTTTCTAGTTTTGCTAATTTAAAAATTCGGATTCAATACGATTCAGTAAAACTTCAAATTGAATAAAACAGTTCTATTTTAAAATTTCAAAGCGTGATGCTTGATTTTAAAGTGCAATAGTGCGTAATCAACTTAGGTTCAGGAATCGGCAGCCTTACATTCTCTACGCCACGGCCCCGTGTATGTGCATCTATACAAAATATTATTTGCTATCTTTTGCATCTACATAGTTGGCTTAGCTTGCGCATCTATTCGATTACATCTTGCAGCGGTAGCTGCATATCTACAAAACAGACATTTGTCCCTATTCAAAGTTCCAGTAATTAAAGCTTTTATGGAAGGCCTTAAAAGAATAATACCACCCAGGATACCACCTGCACCAATCTAGAACATCAACATTGTTCTCACAAGGCTTATGGGCCCACCCTTTGAACTATGACACAATTGTCCATTACAGTTTCTCTCATGGAAGGTTGCCTTTCTAATTGCTATCACTTCATTAAGGCGTGTTGGTGAGTTACAGGCATTAACCTTAGAAGAACCCTTCTTTCAACTTCATAAAGATATTGGGCCACATGCATCAAAGTTTGCATTTGCGATTCCTAAATTGGGATTTTTATGAAATCGCAATTTAGGAATTGCAAATGCTTATGCATTCAGGAATCTCTAAAAAATTGCGATTCTTACACATTCCTTAATTGCGACTCGCAAATTGCGAGTCGCAATTAAGGAATTGCTTCCCATTCATTCCTATGGGCCTATATGCCCATAGTAATCAATGGGAATTAGCATGCGCAATTTGCGAGTACCAAATAGGTACTCGCAAATTGTGCATGCAATTCAAGGTGCAAGGGTGCCAAAAGGACACCCTGATGCACCCTGAAATTGTAATGTTATCACATGTTGCACACACACATGCCCCAAGGGCATGTATGTGTGCAACATGGAACTTTGAAAAATGCACTTTTGTGCATTTTTCAAAGTTCTCGCAAATTACCATCAACTTTGAATTGATGGTAATTTGCGTTTCTTAATTGCGAAATCACAATATTTTTTGGGACTATGCATTGTATTTAGAAAATCGCAATTTGTGATTCCCTAAATGCAATCGCAATTTAAGTAATCGCAAATTTAGCAATTACTTAAATTGCGATTTTTGCATTTGGGATGATGCATCCCAAATGCAAAATAGTGAGTCGCAAAGGGCAGATTCTGCGAATCTGCCCCTTTGCGTACCGCTATTTTCAATGATGCATGTGGCCCATAATGCTTCTTCGTACAAACCCTAAATTCTTTCCAAAAGTAGTTTCTGCATTTCATATTAACCAATCAGTTGAGTTACCTGTGTTGTTCCATCAACCTGATTCAGTAGCAGAAAGGGCTCTACATACTCTTGATGTAAAAAGAGCATTGTTATACTACATTGGTAGGACAAAAGATTTTCGCAAAACAACTTTTTGTTGCATTCGCTCCACCTCATAAAGGAAATCCTATTTCTAAATCTGGCATTTCTAGGTGGATTGTCAAATGTATTCAAACTTGCTATGCTAAAGCTAAAAGAACTTTAACGAAACCTCCTAGAGCACACTCTACTCGCAAAATAGGAGCATCTATGGCCTTTTTAGGGAACAATCCCATAGCTGACATATGTAAGGCAGTTACATGGTCAACACCACACACATTTACCAAACATTATTGTGTGGATGTCTTAGCACGTCAACAAGCTAATGTAGGACAAGTGCTAAAAACACTTTTTCAAACACTTGCAACACCCACTGGTTAGCCACCGCTTTGGGAGAATACTGCTATACAATCTATTCAAAGCATGTGTATCTACAGCACACATGCCTCGAACGGATTGCGTTACTTACCCTGTAAGCATCTGTTCTTGGCATGTAGAGCTGTGGATTCACATGCGCCCTCCCTCCTCCCCGGACAACTGTGGTTGTTGCAGTTCTTATTTATTACATTACATACACATGGACATCTCTGTACCACACTCACTTACTCCATTCTCACCCTCTTGCGGGAAAACAATCTAACAATGGAGTCGATACCCATGCGCACTACATCCAGGCCTAGGTAGGATGAGGCGCCCTGATCGGTACACGATGATCCAGGTCGTGCTCAGGCGATCTGGGCACAGCGACTGGTGCGCGTAGGGATGAGTTGCACCAGGCACTTCAGATTTCAAACATGATGAGTTGCAAATTCCGTACCTCCCTGGTAAGGAGGCACAGTGACCGTTGCACTTTGAGTTGGGTTGCACCAGGCAATTCCGGTTCCACACACAGTGAAGAGTTGCAATGCCGTATCTCTCTGGAAATGATGTACAACGTCCGGTGCACAATGATACAGGTTGCATCAGCCAAGTCCGGTCACACACAAACAGGTGCATGTTTAGCAGAACCACATGAGGTAGAATGTGAAACTACTCCAGGTACACCCCCACCTCCGAGGGTCGCACCCTGTGAATCGGACACCTCATGCAATGAGCATGCAGTCAGCATGTCGCACAAAAGAAATGCAGCACAGTTGACAAAACGGGCCATGCAGGGTCCCGCAACCGGTGAATCTGCTCACCACCACTAGACGCTTATGAGTGTCGAGGTCCCCGCAGTACGGGAACCACACGCCTCAGATGCGGGCAAGATTTCTGGGGCTCCACACTAGTCAATACGGTCTTGATACACAAGTCTTATGTCCATGCTCATACCACACTACCAGTTTGGATTTAGTAGTCGAGGTGGGCACTTGAGAGTGTACCACTCTCCAGATGTCACATGTAGATGGTGTAGGTTCCTCGGGGGAGATCTTTGATGTCCCTGAGATCTACGGCGGAAAAGGAGGCCTGCCGTTGGGCCCTTGGAGCGCATACTTCAGAGCGCCACACTTTAGCAGGTCTTTGGCCCAGGCCAGTCTCTATTTGGACAGTTATCCTCCATGTGCACAACAGAGTCCTCTGACAATGTGCACCACACAGTCCGGGTTCTCCTGTCCCACGTCCCCACAAGCATATCTCACACTTTGCTGGAGGATGGCACCCGTAGTTATACTGTTGTGCGTCTTTGAAGTCATGGTGATTTAGGGGTTTTCCCTTTGAATCACAGATGTCTCCCCTAAATTGTAGGCCTGTCTGCCATGGAGCCAAGGAATGCAGATCTTAATATTTAGTGGGGCCATGATCCGGCCTCTAGAGGCTAAGTGTCACAACCTCTATCTTCAATCTATCCCATTTGGCCCTCAAATGGCAGAGGTCTGCCGTTCCTGTGGGATGCCCATGTGTTATGGCATGTCAATTGGGGAATCCACAGATGTGCTCGCCCTGACCCCTGGTGTCCACTGGAGCCAGACACCATGGTCCCCAAGACTCTTGGAGCATAGAAATGTCAATAATCTATAAGTGGCATTTGGAAGTTAGTTATGCCAATACCCCCTTTAGCAATGGAAAGGGTTTGGCACTGCAAATCCATTGATATGAAACATCATGAGGCTGCTCCACTGCAATCCACCATTGCAGTGTGAAGTACTGTCAACCACTTCCCCATATTAACTTATGGGTAGAGCAGGCCTCATAGGTAGTGAAAACACGCATAGGTATTCCTCACTACCTGGGTGCACGTGCGCTATCGCGCACCCCGACCTGCAATGGCAGGAGGGACACATAGTTCCCAGCACCAGGGGTGCCAGTGCGCCTGCCCGTGTCTGCACAGCAAACTGGGCATGGGTTTAACATGCACTAATCAGCGTTGGCAGGCGGCACATAGGTGCAGATGGGCCCTGACAGCCGCCTACACTGGCAAGCATGAGTTTACCCACAATATATACTAATGCGCACCCACCTGTCTGCAATGACAGATAGGCCCGTGTTTCAGAACATGGAGTCAGCACCATTTCCCAACACAAATAGGAAGGGCACACGCACTTTCAGGTGGCAAGGAGAGGCGAGGCAAATCGCTTACCCAGGCCCGAGCACCTATGCTGCCAGTGCACACAGACCACTCTGCTAAGCCCAGCTGGACATGGGTGGACACCCTCATGGACTCCCAGCCCGCAACAGCGGTCCAGGCACCTTGCCGCTAGCACCATGAATAGAAACATGCAGACACAGAGGTTAGAACACGGGGTTGCAAGTATACACTCATCAGCCCGCGATGGCAGGCCGGGCACCTATCCATCGTGCCATGGGTGCTGGGGTGCATCCTCCAGCCTGCCACGGCACACGGGACACTTATCCAAAATGGCATCAGGGCCAGTGTGCACACCTTGGTCTGCATTGGCAGATCAGCCCATGTTTGGGAAAAGCGCACCAGCGCCTCTTCCTAACTTTTGTTGGAAAGCGTTCGCACTTCCCCACGGCTTTGACAGTGAGGATGTGTGGAGGGCACTGAGGCCACTCCAGCGATCTGGTTACTTCCCAGGAGTATCCACGGGAAGAGCCTAACTCTAAGGCAGGGGATACACCATTGGTGGGGGTTCCTCACTACCCGGGTGGGGAACAACAATATGTGCCGGCCCGGCCTTCAGCCTACCAGCCCTGGTGTGTCCTCATGATATGGGATGACCTACTCCAGATTTGCTGAGGTGAGGCCTGCCATGCAGAACTGGTATAGGGTTGACAGATATCCAGTGGGTTGCACACTCAGTGCTACGTCCCACTACTTAGCCCATGCCGTACCCGCCCCAGGTATGTGGTGTACCTGCGTACAGGGTGCACTGAGGTACGGCACCAAAACCCCTTCGTATCCGCACCCACAGCCCAATGTGGGTGAAGCGGGTGCACACACCTTCCCACCGTATGGGGGAAGGTGCCCAGTTTCCTAAGGTTATGCAGAGAGAGTCGGCAAAGACTAGGAGGAAAAAGTGAAATATTTTGGCATAATTTCCCCTAAGGAGGCTACATCCAACAAGGGCATTTTGCTAGAGTGTGCCGTAACACCAAATCTGTGAAATATGTAGTGGAGGATGAGTGTCTGGAAGAGGACCAGGTAGATTCTAACAAGGAACATCCTCAAGTTCTATGTATTCATGACAATTAGTGCAAGTCATCGGGCATAGGAGGAGTAAACCTTTGTGTGATGATTTGGCAGGTTGAGTGAGTCTAAAATTAGTGCAGATTCCGGTTCACCATATACCATTATCAACAACGGAGTCTGGCTAGATTCTTTTGTTATAAAAATCGGATCTGGGTTGATTAAACCAGACATTAAACTGCAAAGCTTTACCGGGGAACCTATATCTTTACTGGGGTTCTGAAAGTTGAAATTTGAATTACAAAACAGGTCAGCAGAATGCAAAATGTATATGACAGAAAGTGGCCCATAAGTTTTGGGGTGGTGGGATCAAGGTGAGTTGGGTATATTACTTGACCTGAATAGTCCTGATCCTGTTTTAATTGTGGATTACGAAACACCTGAATGAAGAGATTTTATCAATTAATTTCCATCAGTATTCTCAGGATCAATTGGAGAATTAAAAACCTTTGTACATAAATTAAAACTGAGGGATAATGCACAACCCTGCATCCACAAAGTGAGAAACATTCCTTTTAGTGTAAGGGAAGAGGTAATTGAGGGATTAAGGAATTGGAGAAGTCTAGTATTATTGAACAAACTGAATCTTCGGATTGGGTTGCCCTTCTGCTCATAGCGCAAAGTGAATGGACATGTCAGACTGTGTGTCGATTCGAGGGAACCTAACAAAAAAATTTTTGTTGATCAATTTTCTTTACACTGCATCAATAAGTTACTGTCAGTTACTAAAGACATGAGGTGGTTTTCCACTATAGACCTTACTACTACTTATCACCAAGTATTATTACATCAAGAAAGCAGTCACTTGTCTGCATTTATCACATTAGTAGGTTGTTATCAGTTTAGGAGAGTACCATTTGGGCTAGCATCAGCAGCAGCTATGTTCTAACGTTTAATGCATCAATTGTTCAAGGATAGGAAGAGAGTCACTATTTCCAGGTTGATATTCTAGTCATGGGTTGGAATAGGGTTGAACATAATGAACAATTTGAAGCTAGTGCTAAGTGTGCTGTGGGAGCATGGGTTGACTGCTGAAGCAACTAAATATAAGTTTGCAAGAGGTAAGGTAACATACCTAGGACATGAAATTAGCTCCAAAGGTATTACCCTGAAAATGGAGCTGATTGAGGTAATTAAGTGTGCCCCATCTACTACTGGCATGTCAGTAGGTTGTTTCGTGGCCAAGATGGCGGCGCGGTAGGACGCTTGGGTCCGTCGCTCCCGCCTGCTGCCGGCCAAATTATAGCATTTCTGTTGCTTAACTGTGGCACAAAGGGGTGGAAAGTATCCAGCACTGACACCGGAGAGCTCCGGTACAACTGGGCTATCGCCTGAACGGCAAGAACAGCGGTGGCAAGGCTGACGCCGAGAGACAGCGCGGCCCTCAGCGGGCGTGGCCGGTGGAGCAGGGTTTGGACGGCCTGGTCCTGCGTAGTGCCCTGTGAAACGCAGGAAGGATCGCAACCCGGCCCAGCGGCGAGGAGGTGAGCAAAGGGTGCTGTGCAGAGCGGCGGCCGCGGGGGCTGGGCAGCTGGGCCCCGCCTAGGCCAGGTGGCCGCGATGGGCGAGGGCCAAAAATCACGCTGCTGAACGCGAGGCCTGGGGACCGACTGGCGCCCCAGCAAAGGAAAGCGGACAACACCTGTATCGGGCGCGAACCCCAGGGAGGCTCCGAGGGTCAGCGCTCCATGTTGCACGGCCGTGCTCAGTCCGTGGCCTCCTAAGTCACCGGAGGCGGAGGTCTGGACCTCGGGGGCAGCGAGCAAGCGGGATCTCCGGCACAGCAGGGGAGGATGCGCCCCTTGGAATAACCTCGTGGGCCCGGACACGCCAGGCAGGGCCTCGAGGGATGCGGTGCTGTCCCTTGTGTCACGAGAGGCTGTTTGCCCTCCCCATACTTACACAGCAGAAGAGGTTACACGGCGACCCACCAGCAGCTCTGCTTCTGCTCCCACAAAGGGAACCTTGGGTGAATAGCAGACACGAAGGGCACAACAGGAGAGCCAGAAGTGTTCTGGAGCAGGAGTGGAGTTCCACCTGGAGCACAGGGCTTCAGCCCTCCAACACTGGACATAGACAGCCCCCACAGCACTAGAGAGGTCGAGTTCGCCTGGGGGGGCCCCCCTCACACCGTGATCATGCTCCCAGCGCGAGGCCCAAGACACACCAGGTCGAGGCCCCCAGATAGACGGCACCTGGTCGGCTGAGGCTGTCATCTGACTGGGGGAAGCGCTAAAACACCCAACGGACGGAAACAACTGGCTGAATTGAATCTGGACAATGACCTCCACCTGGGTGAAGAAGGACAGAACACTCAAGGAGATGCTTACGCGCCCCTCGGGTGGCAAAACAATGGAGAACCCAGACGCAGGAGAGGCAGCCCGAGTACAATCGAAGGGCGCGAAGGAGGAACCAGTGACGCGTGCATTCCTGGAGTCGCTCCTCACAGCGCTCCGTGAAGATCTACAGACGGTCAAACGAGACCTGTCCCTGGAAATCAAAGACACTAGAAGAGATGTAGATGCACTCGGAGAACGGGTGGCCTCGCTGGAAGATAAAGGGAACAATAGAGACGCTGAAATGGCAGCCTTACAGCAGTAGGTCATCCGCCTCCAAGACCAGCACATAGATCTGCAGGCGCACCTAGAAGACCTGGAGAACCGATCTCGCAGACACAACGTTCGGATTAGGGGGGTGAAAACTAATGCAGAGGGAAGCGACATTTTTGGCTTTGCAAGAGACTTGTTTAATCACATCCTCGGCAACCCTCCTAACACTGAGCTCAGGCTAAACAGAGCGCATAAAGTGGGCCCACCGCGCTCTGACAGAGCCCCCCCCCAGCAGACATTCTAGTCTGTGTGCAGGACTATCAAACAAAAGAAGAGATCCTCCGCAAGGCCAGGTCCATGCACCCTCTTACTTTTAGGGACCAAACTCCGACACTGTACCAGGACCTTGCCATGTTGACACTACAAAAGCGCAGAGACTTCCGACCGATCACTGCACATCTCCATCACCAGGCTATCCCGTACTCTTGGGGCCACCTGTTCCGGCTCATCTTCCTCTGGGACGGCAAGCTTCACCAGCTGAGATCACTCGCCGAGGCAAGTGGACTGCTGGGAGTGGAACTACCAGAGGAGGACGAAGAGGGGGAAATCCACCCCCCAGGCACGGCGGAGCAACCCCCACGATGGCGTCGTCAAAGTTGCAGGCGACGTCCGAAAAAACCTGACCAAGCGGAGATCACGAAAGGGCAACAATAGGCGCTGGAGCCCATCCCGGCCGCTCTAGCAAAGTCGCAGGTTCCATAAGCACATAACCTGGGCATACACCCTATCCATTAGTTGAGGGCGGGCGGTGGGCGGGGTGGGGACCAGGCGCTTGGCCACACCATGGTCCCCGTATTTGCTGCCTGGCAGCCACATATGGCTGACGGACTATTTCTGAAAGTTTTATTGTTCATTTGTAAGTATGTTTTGTTAGTTTATAGGGTTAGTTTTGGGGGTCCTCACTCACCGTACCACCGCACTATGGAGCTATAGAATGTGGTTTTCGTGTCCTTAATGAGAGGCGGCAGAGAACAGCTGAGACAGCTTACACTTAGGGCTCCCATTGCAGGCCTTGCACTCTCCTTTCCTGATGCACCCCTCTGACCTTAAGATCCTCAAACTTAATGTGAGGGGCCTTAATAAGCCGGTAAAGCGTAGGGCGATACTATCGTACCTAGAAAGCACCAAGGCAGACATATGTCTCCTACAGGAGACCCACCTCCTTGCTCGCTATTGCCATAGGCTTAAATCCCGTATGTTCACCACGCAGCTATTCTCATCAGGTCCTACCAAAGCCGCTGGGGTGGCTATCCTAGTGTCCCAGACCTTCCGAGGCAGGGTGAGACAGAAAGAGGCAGAAATTAAGGGGAGGTTACTGACTTACCAGTTCACAATTGGGGGCCAAACATTGATAATAGGGTTGATTTATGCACCAAATGAGGGGCAGGAGAAATTTTTCCATGAGGCACTGACAGAGGCAACGGCCATGGACGAACATAAAATACTCTTAGGGGGAGATCTTAATCTAGTATTCAATAATACCCTTGGTAGATCAGCACAGAGATTCGGACAGACAGGAGCCCTTTCGCCAGACGGGTTAAACAGGTTGGGGGAGCTGGGCCTGATAAACCTCTGGAGGTCCCTACACCCCCAACTTAGGGAATACTCCTTCTTTTCAAATGCTCACAAAACATACGCCAGACTTGATTACCTGATAGGCTCTAGGGCTATCCACGACCTTACCACGGAGGTGGACATAATTGTTGCGTCCCTTTCGGACCACTCCCCGGTCATGGCCACACTGCCGCTCCCCCCTATGCAATGCCCTACTAGGCGGTGGCGCCTCCGGGACACACTTTTACAGCGCCCAGAAGTAGTCACACAACTCCAGCGGGCCATTGACGAATACCTCCTCCACAATGACACCCCAGAAACACGCACAGGAACACTATGGGAGGCATTTAAAGCGGTGATTTGGGGCGAGCTCATCGCGGTATCAGACGAAGATAATGCATGCCGCAGGAAGAAGAGAGAGGAACTCTCCCAGCAGATCCGAGAGTTAGGGCAGATGCATCAGAGGACAGAGGCACCACGAGTTTGGCGCCAGCTTGGCGCAGTCCGAGATCAACTCGCGGCCATTGACCAAGATCGGGCAGAATACGCTTCCCTGTGACTGCGCCACTCCTATGTTGGAGGGGACAAATGTGGGTGCCTACTGGCGCATAAATTGCGCGAGAGTAGACTGACACAAGGGGTCCAAGAGATACGAGACTGGGGAGTTGGTGTCGGACGACGCTGCCATAGCAGGGGTCTTCCGGGAATTTTACACTCATCTCTACTCCGGCCAGACGCTAGATAGCGCAGAGGGCGACGGTTATTTAGCAAAGGCACAACCCACTGCGCTGACTTTATATCAGGAAGAGCACCTAGAGAGCACCTAGAGAAAGATATCCGGGTGGAGGAGGTTATTGCGGCAATTTCGTGGCTGAAATCTCCCGGGGCAGATGGCTACACAGCGGCCTTCTATAAAACATTCTGCCCAGTGTTAGCCCCTCTCTTAACCCGGCTTTTTAATACATTCTCAACGCCAGGCGCAATCCCGACCTCAATGCTAGAAGCCGCAATTATAGTTATCCCCAAACCAGGGAAAGACAAAACCAGATGTGGCTCGTTCCGCCCCATTTCCCTCCTAAACATAGATTTGAAGTTATATACAGGGATACTGGCTTATAGACTCAGTACATACATGCCCGGCTTGATCGACCCCGACCAAGCGGGTTTTATACCTCAACGTCAGACCAGTGATAATACTAAACGGGTCCTGCATATCATCGAGAAAGCCACAAGGACCCCAGGAGAGTATATGCTCCTGACTATAGATGCCGAAAAGGCCTTTGACCGGGCTCACTGGCCGTATCTTGAACAGTTGCTGACACTCTTTGGCCTGGGAGAGAAAATGAGGACACAAATCCTGAACTGCTACCGCTCCCCAATAGCAACTGTCAGAATCAATGGGCACACATCAACCCCCTTTCCCATAAGTAGAGGTACAAGGCAGGGGTGTCCCCTTTCACCCCTGCTATTTGCATTATAAATGGAGCCACTGGCACAAAGAGTGAGGATAAACTCGCACATTGCTGGGGTTCCGTTCGGAGGAGACATCCACACTATCAGCCTCTACGCTGATGACATCTTGGTGATGTTGGCCAACCCACATACCTAGCAGGGAGCTTTCCTTACGGAGCTGGACTCCTTTGCGAAGGCCTCGGGATTTAAGGTGAATATAGAGAAATCCGTTGCCCTTAATCTCTCCCTCCCACCCCAGGTAGTGGAAAGTTTGCGGGTTCAGCACCCCATACAGTGGTCAAGCAGCACAGTCCCCTATTTGGGAATTCAACTGGCACCCACACTACAGGCCACTGTTGCTGTCACTTATCGCAACCTGCATAACCAAATCCGCTCCGACATGCAAAGGTGGAAACATTATCCTAGGTCATGGCTAGGGAGAATAGCCGCAATTAAAATGACTGTCCTCCCCAAAATTCTGTATCTGTTTCAAACACTTCCTTTGCGGCCCCTCCCGGTTTGATCCGTCGGATGCAGACGGAGGTCCTGCAATTTATCTGGCAGGACCGTAAACCGCGAATGAAAAAAGCTATTGGCTTCTTACCGCCCAGTGAGGGAAGACTGGGGATCCCAGACCTGCAGCTATACTACTACGCAGCACAATTGAGACACCTCATGGAATGGAGCCGTACCGAATCTGAGAAACACTGGTTGTTTCAAGACCGGGCGGTGGCAGGCACGTCTCTCCAAAAGGTCCCCTTTTTGAAAAAGCCACACAGGCCCCCAAACCTGTATATGTCACACATAACACACACAATAATGGCGGCATGGGATCAGACCAGTACCAAGCATAACCTAACTACCTTTCCTTCCCCCGTTACCCCACTCTTTGACAATCCAGAATTCGGCCAGGGGTACGCATTGGCGCTACTCGGAGTGCCGTGCCCTAGGGCACCTTTTCGATGTAGAGGGTGTGCTCTCCTTCCCGCAGGTCAAGTCAGATTACGGGATACCTGAGTCAGAGAGGCTGCCTTATCTGCAGCTCTGGCACTGGGCATTACAACCACAAAACAGGCCCCATGCACAGAGACATCTTACACATTATGAAAAGTGGCTCATTACCAGGACCTCGGACAAGAAATTAATCTCTGACCTTTACACAATGCTAAACTTACGACATAAGCAGACATATAATGCGAGCCACGCCCGTTGGGAGAAGGACTTGGGGAGGGAATAAGGAATGGGAGGGAGTCTATCACAGAGCAAGACACACAGCGAGTAACATGGGACTGACCGAAACTCTGACGAAAGTAGTAATCTACTGGTACTACACCCCATCGCGAATACATAAGGTTGATCCCAAGCAGAGCGCAGATTGCTGGCGTGGTTGTGGGGAACAAGGTACGCTAGTACATATCCTGTGGGAATGCAAGCACCTACAACAGTACTGGACTCAGATACTGGATGAGATCGATACGCAGCTCGATACTCAATTACCCAGATTCCCAGCTTATATGCTCCTAGTGGTGCCAAACCCACTAATGTACCCCTTAAAGTCAAGAAGAGGGCATCAAATAGGGTTAGCTTTGGGATCAGCCATACAAAACATTCTTGCTCACTGGAGGACCCCCCAGATTCCCACACACATGGGCTGGCTTCATCGTTTGTGGCACTTACTAGGGATGGAGAAAATAACACTCACGCTGTCTGGGAAAGGCTCGGCCTTTGGGGAATTATGGCAGGCGATCTTGTCACTACTCACATCTGAATTTCGTGAACTTACTTGCCCTAAATACTTACGTTTACTACACTTGCCAGAGACTGGAGCCTCTGCCGCCCCGGATAAGGATTAACAGACATCACCACAACTCTAAGCCTCTGAGGGACACAATACTATATGGTGAATGGAGGGAGGGGGGGTAGGTAGGGAGGGGGGGAGAGAAATGTGCCTTTTTGACTTCAGTTTGGATACTATATACGCAGGGCTATGTATAGTCCATGGTAATGCAAAGTCTTTATTTGGCATTGTTTGATTGTTTTCATAAAACTGCAATAAAAAGATTTAAACCTAAAGGAAGGAAGAATGGAGCACTGGAAGTAAGGAAGTATGACTGGGTGGAGGATCAGATGATAGCAAGTAAGAAAAATGTTCTTGCTGACGTTGCTACATGGCCAAGGGTACAAGAGGTACAAAGGACTCGAAAGGGAATTATGCAAAATGGCTTATGGGTAATGCGATTAGACCATGCTTGATGAAGAGAGAGTTTAGCAGTAAATCCAGAAGGACAATTGTCGGACCCAGCCATTGCAATGATTTTGTAGCATAATAGTGTTTTTATGTAATTCAAGCACTAAAGTGTTATTTCATGTTTTCTAAAATCGAAAAGTTTCATATTTTTCACAGTTAATTTTATTATTATATGCATATGTTTTGACTATTGAGTTCATGTTTTCTCATTTTGTGTTAAGGGGGGAGGTGTGTATTGTGTCAGCACCTCCAAAACATTTAAATGGGACGACATTGAAACTTTGCTGCAGAGTTGCTATACGTTTTTTAATGGCACTTTGTGAATATTTGGCAGAGGAACTGCTACGCTGTATTAGCGTCTTTTTCAGATGTGTCTTGCCCAACTGTAACTCTTCACCACAACTTCTTTTCACAGCTGAGAGACCTTTATTATTCCTGTACCATCATTTCCCCTGGGGTTGTCGTGCTTTCATCAGACAGTTCCATGAATTGTCGGCATGGCTGCTGTTCTGTGCCGCCCACCACTTCTCTGCAGTTTTGTTGTACATTTAAAGGGACAGCATTGGGCCTTCTCAAAACCTGCTGACCCGAAGTCAAGAGTGAAAAATGTTCAATGTGCATGGAAGGCAGTTCACTGTCTCGCCATATCCCAGGTTGTGGTCCCTTCCCTCGCTTGGCAGTGTCCTCCTCTCTGCATTCCTGGAGACAGAAGGAAGCTTGGTAAATGACTGAAAACTCACAGTCTGACTCTCAATAATCATTTTAACCTGTGCTTTCTTACTGGCTTATCAAGTTAAAAACTGACACTTCGACGTCAAATTGCCAATTCACACACACAGGCGAAGGTAAGAGCTTGATTGGACTTGTTTCCTGCAGCAGACTGAGGAGGAAATATAAAACTAGGGAGCCTATTGACAGCACTTCAACTCGTTGACAACGAGAGACTAATATAAGAACTGAAAGAAAAGCAAGAGTTCCCGGGGGGGTGGGGCATGGCCAAGATGGCGGCTGGTGCGGACGCAGCTTGAGAAGCGCCGCAGTCCGCCTGTCCAGTATCCGGTACTTTCTCCTGGCCATCCCGCTGCTGCAGGCCCACACTGTCACCCTTACACACAGAGTCAAGAGCGGGGGTCGAGCGGAGCGGTTCTGTGGCAGGGGGCACAGAATTTGCGCCTTTTCTGGTGCCTGCGGCACGGACAGATCCAGGTGCGCTCCAGCAGCAACCGGCTCAGTTGGGCCACGCGCCGGGGACCAGGTCGTACCTGGGGGCCCCCTGACTGGAGACAGAGGTGGTCGGCGTGCACCCATGCGAGCCCCGAGCCTAGCCGGGGGTGGTGATGGTGATCAGCGAGTGAGGCCCACTACAACGTAGCAGCACCTGAGGCCTCTCGTGAGCCGCGGGGTCACCTGAAGAGGACAGGGATTGCCGCATCAGCCGGACTGCAGGGCCTCCACACTGACTTCGCGGATGCAGTGAGTGGACTGCAGGCCTAGGGCCCGATTCACAGAACTAACTTAAGACAAAATCCTAAACTTACTACCATTTTGGTATTCACAGAAGGCACTTACTCATTTTGGTATTCACAGAAGGCACTTACTTACTCATTTTGAGTAACTTACTCATTTTGTGTAACTTACTCATTTTGGTATTCACAGAAGGCACTTACTCATCAATGAGTAAGTGCCTTCTGTGAATACCAAAATGAGTAACTTACTCATTTTGAGTAAGTTACACAAAATGAGTAAGTTACTCAAAATGAGTAAGTAAGTGCCTTCTGTGAATACCAAAATGGTAGTAAGTTACTCAAAATGAGTAAGTTACTCAAAATGAGTAAGTAAGTGCCTTCTGTGAATACCAAAATGAGTAAGTGCCTTCTGTGAATACCAAAATGGTAGTAAGTTTAGGATTTTGTATTAAGTTAGTTCTGTGAATCGGGCCCCTAGTGCGCGGGTCGTGCCTGCATTCCCGCACCTGGCCCTGATCGCGGATGGGAGCTAGGCAGAGCCGCGGATCGCGTTGGCTGTCCGGGCCTCCGCTGGTCTGGTGCCACGACTTGATTGGGACCAGTGAGTGTGGTGAGAGGCCATGAGTACTCCCTCGTGGGACGGGCACCACCGGGCGCTGCAGATGAAGAGCTGTTGTGGACACTAGGTCCTGCCTCCCCCTCTGATAGCTGCACCACACGTCGCCAAAGACCAGAGGAGGGAGGATGACACCTGGACAGAGACCCCTGGGCTCCGCTGATCCTGAACCGCTATTGGCCATGAGGTAAGGAGCACCTCACGCCTGCGGCTGAGATTCATGGCACCGTCTCCCTAACGTCTCCTCTATGGCTGCACGGGTGACCCCCCCCGCCCGGCTCTCGCAGTGACTGCCACTGTGGAAGGGCCCCCACTTACGAGTAGATCTGCACCACGGAACTAACACAGTGGCTATGAGATGGCCATGGTAACGGGGATTTATCTCAACTACTATTGGCATATTCCTGCACGCTCTTTGTTTGGCACTGACTTAACTGCTCCGCACCTCGCCTATTGGATACCTAGGCGGACAACCGCACCCATGCACAAATGCCATAATAGTGTTACTGCTGTACGCAAGTGTGCAGGTACACTGAAATGGTCTTTGGCAATTGTAGATCGTGCATTGGGGGGCAGTGGCGTAGCAAGGTCAGGTGGTACCCGCGCGGAAAACTTCTTGTCACCCCCGCCCACATTGAAATTATTAAAATAAGGAAAAAAAAGATAGTTACACATATTTTTGCCATTTTGTCACCCCCCTCAGTGACATTTTGTCACCCCCCTCTGTGATGACACCTGGGGCGGCCCGCACCCACCGCACCCCCCTTCCTACGCCACTGTTGGGGGGCCATTGCGGTGGGCTGCACTGGAGTCTGCGGTTGTTCACTTGAGGTGGTCGCCCCAGATATGTAGCCCGCCTCTTCATTGTGTGGCGCCATGCAGATGGAGGTGCCATACTTGTGACACATTGAATCCCCTCATACCTATTCCGCTACCCAGAACTTAGAGACATGGGCAAGGATAAGCCACAGAGAGGGGCAAAGCAAACTGAGATGGATCAATACACAGCTCAAGGAAGCGCCTAGAAGAAGGCTCCCCCATGTGGGCCAATCCCAGAGAGCGAAAAAGTGCAGACTGATCCTACTGGAGCCCAAATACTTGCAGCTATAGAGGCCTTCAGGCCAAGATCGATGCAATGTATCTTGATATCGAGCTGTTACGAGTTAACCTTCTCACTGTATTGGAAAGATCTCTAACCACTGAACAGGCTGTGACTGAACTGATGAATGAGATCTCTACCTTGAAGGCAGCCCTCGCAGATCTATCTGTGGCCCTGGAATGCCGAGGATGCAGAGGGCCGTTATCGCAGATGCAATCTTTGATTTGTTGGATTTCTGGAGGAGGCGGAAGGGGACACCCCAGACCTTTTTCTTGAAAATGGAATAAGGAAGCATTCCCTAAGGCGGAACTCTCTGCGATCTTTGTGATTGAACATGCACACTGGGCCCTTGTGCCACCGCCCCCTGCGGATGCCCGGCCCCGAACTCTTATTGCAAAGGTCCTCAACTACAGGTATCACGACTGTATCCTTGAAGCTGCCCATCAAGATGGAGACCCAGCCTTCGAAAACCATGTAATCCGCATTTTCCCAGACTACACACGCTTAGTGCAACAACAGAGGGCGTCCTTTGGAGGGGTGAAACAGAAACTGAGGACAATCCTGTCAGACCCTGAAACTCAAACGTTACGTAGGAAATGGAGGGGGCAGATGTTCCCTGCCACCTCCTCCACATATGCAAGGGGGTTGGTGATTTGGGTGGCCCTGCAAGTTCTGTTCCAAGTACATGGGTACACAGCATATATACATTGAAGGTATGTGGTGGTGCATGGCGCTCTGGATGGTGTGGAGGTTTATCTGGTTAATGTCTATGCCACAAACGTAGACGATGGCTAGTTTTATTTGGACCTAGAGAAGCTGCTATTTCCTTACATGGGGGTGCCAATAATATGGGCAGGAGACTTTAATTGGGTGCTTCACGGTAATTTAGATAGACATCCCCTGGAGCTGCATACTAAGTCCAAAATGTCAGCAGCTTTGTGGGATGTGAAGGACCGCTTGCACTGCGTCGACATCTGGTGCGAGACATACACTGAAGTACGAGGGTATACTTGCTATACGCCTTCCTGAGCCATTTTTAGCAGACTTGACCGTTTTTGGGTTTCTGGGGAGGCTTCTGCAGCTGCAGCGCGGACCTACTAATTGGGCCACTTCATGTCAGACCATGCCTCGGTATTGTTGGAATGGGGGTTGCACTGCAGTATGCCAAGGGTTCCATTGTGGCGTCTGCTCCCTGTCCTGACAACTCCAGTTTCCCATTACGATTCCCTGCCCTACGCCTAATCAGTGACCATTCTAACCACAGTACAATGAGGTGACGTCGCCTAAATGTTGCAATGTGCAATTAAAAAAGCTGAAAACAATGAAAAGTAAATAACTATCAGCTCCGGAGCCTGTAATGTACTTTAATTTTTTAATAATGTATCTAACTTGCGATTACCCGCATTGGTAAACACTGTGAATAAAAAATGTTTTCAGTTTTGTTTGGAAACCATTACTTCCAGCCAAGACTGCACTTTGGCGCCACCTGTCTTTCTGACATGTTCTTCCTTTCCACTTAGCCTAAACTTTGCTATTGATTTGGCTGTTCTGCTTCAAGTCCCCGTGCCTGAAAACTGGAAAGAAGTTGCGAAAAAAGTTAAAATTCCATTTGACCTAGAGAAGAAGTATCACCCCGAGTTTGATGGGTATGTAGCAGGTGAGTGGGCGTAAATGTACCCAATTGACATTTCCTGTGCAATTCCCTGCCCGGGCACCTGTCCAAGTGGCATTCTTTACATCAATACAAGAGACTGCTGCATATTTATTATGGGGAGTGGAAGTCTGAAGCAGGAAAGGTCGTTTGAACTTTCCTTTTCACTAGAATTTGTTTAACCCTGCATGATTGTTATGCCCAATGGGGCCAGCTTGATCAATGTATTTTCCTTCCTCCTCCTTCACCCTAATAATTCACTATTTTGCTCAATTAAAGGGCTAAAACCTTGTTCATCCACCTAGGCATATCTATGTAGGACCCTGATGCTCCACAGGGTTACACCTTTGTAGTGAGATCAGGCTGTCTCACAACCTTCAGTCTCATGTTTCCCAGGCCCCATCTTTGGGGAATGTTATACAAAACCCTATCACCACTCTTTGCAAGTAGATCCAGCCCCTTCTTTGCACTCTTTAAAAAGAGAACCACACGGAGAGAAACCATCACTTTTTGAAAATAGTTGTAATGGTGCCAGGCAAGGAGTCTGGGTTGAAATGTTTGCTCATATTTTTGATTGATAACATCAGACGTTCCATCTCTTCGCTAACTAGGTGACCCTGTGAAACAGGCAGATGTTGTCTTGATGGGTTACCCACTTATGTATCCCATGATCCCAGAGGTGCGCAGAAATGACCTGGAAATGTATGAACCCATCACTGACCCAGAAGGGCCAGCAATGACATGGGTAAGGTAGCTAAGCTTTTCTTTATTATCCATACTACCCAGAGGCACGAATATATTTGATACTGACTATTAAGTATTGTGATATCTTATTCTCTCCTCAACCTGTTCAGGTTGGGAAAACTGTCATGGCACCCACAATATGACACGTCTCTCTTGTGTTTCTCTTCAGAGCATGTTTGCTGTTGGATGGTTGGAGCTGAAGGAGATTCAGAGGGCACATGGCCAAGTGCAAAAATGTTTTGCAAACATTACAGAACCATTTAAGGTGGGAGTCATAGAGCGCTTTAAAAAAAAAACATTTTCGATCTATCCCCAGGCTCTGCTTTCTCATTTAAAGCCAGGCGAGGAGTAGTACTGCTGGATTATAAACAGTCTGTGCAGTAACCCTATGTCAGGAAGTGAAAAGCACTTCACA
Organism: Calotriton arnoldi; assembly: GCA_963921515.1. Taxonomy (NCBI): domain Eukaryota; kingdom Metazoa; phylum Chordata; class Amphibia; order Caudata; family Salamandridae; genus Calotriton; species Calotriton arnoldi. The sequence continues at coordinate 1,664,692 of CAWUFW010000478.1, read as the reverse complement.
GTGCACTACTCAGATGATGAACTTCCACCTGTCCTACCACTCTAGTAGTTTATGATTTTTTCTTGTACCTGCTTTAATATTTATTTCCCATCGGACAGCGCTACTAATGTTTTGAGTTTTCACCAGAAAGCTAAACCTCCACATGTAAGATTTGTGTTTCTCTTGTTCATGGTGTCATGCCTGATTGCCAGGTAGTATTGTATAGTGGAATATGTACTTTGCTTATTTCCTCCTTCTGACATTGATGCCTGAGACGTCACTGTAACGCCCTGCCGGCCCTGATATGAAAACCTGATGAGAAAGTAATTTTTAGTATGTAGGATTTCACTTATTTCTATCCTCTCCTTCATGCCTGGACCTTCTGGCTGCCCAACCCTTCACGTTTCCCATGCCTAAGTATGAACTGTAGTGTTTCAGTCTGCGGTCTCAACATGAACCTTTATCCCAAAGAGATCAGTGAGTATACTGCCTCTGAAACAGGTTACCTATCAAATCTTTGCTTGCTATCTTCGCTGTGGTGTAACACAGAACTTTTTATAAAGCTGCCACACTGAGCTGGTAGTGCAGTATCCTTTTCTAGTCACCTTCCCCCTGATCATGGAGTTTTGCCTGTCTTCACTACCCTCCCCGGTCAAGAGGACAGTTCCTCCCTGTTATCTCCACCTTCATTTGTATTTCCCTTCCATTAGGAAAGTTCCATACCTGCCCATTGGCCCACAATACACCCCCTCTCACCTTCATTCACTCTTCGCCTTAGAAGCGTACCTTCATTTTTCCTCCATCACGCTCTCTTCCCGATAGTGCAGATCCTCCCTTGTTCCACTACCCTCTCTTTCCCCATCTGTGTCCTTTAATACATGGTAGTTACATTCCTCCCACATGCAAATGCTTCCACTCCTGGTAGAGCAGTTCCTTCCCATAGTGCAGTTCCTCCCACTCCAAATGCTTCTGTTGCCTCTGTTTTCTCCTCTGTTTATAGTAGACTGTTCTATCCTTTCATTGGCATACTATAATGGTAGTACAGTTACCCTCTCCTCTGAGTCCTAGGGTATATTTAATCTAACCTGCCTTGTAGTTTTGTTTTTTAACTCCCCGCTGGTAGTGTGGTTTCCTCTTGCTTCCTGCTAACACAGTTCTCCCATGGCCTTCCTCCAAGTTTTACTCATCTCGATTGAATGCAGCAGTGCTACTCCATTCTCATCCCTTGCCACCTTCGCAAATGATTTTCATGTGATTTCTCATGCCCTAATTTTACTTCTAGGCCTGTTGTAGCAATACCCCAGTTCATGTTGTAGCAGGAAGCCACTACTTCTATGACAGACAACCAGTGGTCGGACCATTTCTCACCTTAGTCTTCGGGGGTATCAGCCCAGAGACAGGTGGGCAACTTGAATGTATGGACTGAGATAAAAGCTAAAGTATAAAGAGCCTTGAGAAGATCTTGGATGTAGGTATGCCTGTCCTAAAGTGTGACTGAGTGTGCATCAGCTGTTCATGAAGGATGCTCCTAAGACATAGAAAGAGGAGAGAGAAGACAACACTAGGTACCCTTACCAAGCACAACATAGTGTAAGTAAGCAGTGCATGGTAAAGCAACAGTAAGTGCTGCTACAAAAGACAATACTTCTATAAGTGATTTATGAACAGACATGATTATATGGATCCTCTAAACCTGTGGTGAAAATTTCCAGACAAAAAACTGAAAAGACCCTGCAGATAATAGAAGTTAGAAAAACAAAACATGCTGCTGCCTAAACATGGAAAGCATATGCTTTCCATCTTGCAATGATATTGTACTTTGCGTTTCGTTGTTTTGAAGTTCCAATATGGCCGCCTCGTTGTGAACCAAAGTTTTGGATATCTTGGGGTGGTAAAACTATGAAACTATAGACAATACTATTCCATGACGGTGGCCTGGTCTAAAGTCTGTGGCCTCGCAGGATGCAGTACACTGCAGATGAAGTGAACAGCAAGCAAGCAGCCTGACAGCACTGTCTGGGGAGCTGTAGTATGTTCTAAAAATAATGAAAATAAAAAGATGAGAAGGGAAGAAATGAGAGGGAAAAATGTAAAGCTGGGGGACTGGCCCACCAGTCCTGGCACTGAAGCACACTCATTTTTAGAAAGATGTTCACATGAGCAGAAAAATGCAGTCACTCATAGGACAACAGAACAAAAGTCTGGAGTTACTGATGCACTGGCCCATGCTGAATGCAATCTGTGAGATTTTATGTAACAAAATACCTGTCTGCAGGATTAACATGGTAGTATAGCAATCAGCCCTTAAAGGCTTCTTGGCTTTAACATGTGTTATATAATAAATAAATGCAGCTAATTGAATTTGAATTTAATGTATTGCTTTAAGCAACAGGTGCCTTTCACAAGATGGAAAAGAGAATTAAAAACAAATTAAGAAAATATAGCTTTGAAAAAGAACAGGAAATACACAAAATGCATTGGGGTAAGGGAATAAAAAAATTAAGTAATGCGACTGAAAATTAATGGACATTCTGCCACACCACATTAGCACTCAGGAGCATATTATCAAGGGGCCGCGATAACATTATCGCCGCTTTAGCGTCCGTTTTCGGCCGAAAAGCGGCGATAATTTTATCGCAATATTAGCAAGGACACGCTAGCGCGTGTTTCCGTGATTTAGCACCCGCTTTGCATCGCATCGTTAATGAGATGCAAAGTAGGCGTGCCCTCAATAGACTACATAGGGAAATATCGCGAAGGCAGCTTCGCAATATTTACAACAATGTCCCGGCCGGCGTAGCGATAAACAAAATCGCGCTAACCGGCCATTAACGCTGGATTTTAACGTCTGCTAAAATCCAGTGTTAGGCATACTTTGCATGGGAGGTGGAATGTGGGGTTGCGACCACAGGGTCGTATCAGCAAGGTCATCGCTGTTTAGCAGGGAACATCGCTGGTTTTCCAGCGATGTTGGGACATTTCCCTGCTATCGCTGGAATGTTCATCGCCAATGCGCTAAGCGTTGTAAATACAGCGCTAGCTTGGCGATGAATTCCAGTGATAGCCGGCGATAGGGAAACTCGCGCTAGGCGCGGCCAGCGATAATTATCGCTGCCGCTTGTTAATATGCCCCTCAGTTTTCTTCATCAGAAATGTGAGCAATACATCCTAGTTGGAAGGGGAGTTTCTTTAGTATTTTTAACTTTCATTGCCTTCAGTCACACCAAAAGTTTCATATTGGAGGCAACATGTCTTAAGATCTGGTTTCTCCTCAGGTTCTCTTGTAGGGTCCTGGCCCTAGAACCTAACACCACACATTCAGAATGATGTCCACTGACTTCCAGAATTACCTTCCTTACATACTGCAAGTCCTGTCTCCAAGTAATAGTATGGCTCACTTATTTGTTAACCAAAATAATGTTTTGTTCCACAGAGCATCAGATGGCTCCCAACACATGGTTCTAGGCACCTTTGTGATCACAAGGGTATGGGTATTATCTACCAGGGATCAAACAGACTTCTCTGTAGTAGGTGGCATTGACAACTTTAATCCTAGCAGTGGGCCTTTGGGCATTTGGCTCCTTTCCTCTATTGACGAGCAGCAACCATTAGTCTTATATTGCTTCCTGTCAGCGATATCTCCTGCAGGGTGGCATGTGTTTTATTTTTTGTCCTCACTGCCTATGATAAGAATTCTGTTTGTGTTGCCCTGCTGAAAAACATTAGCCCTGTGGAAGCAACCGGAGAGGGTGTCTGGATTTTACTTTGCTGGGACGGCAGGGAGTGGGATTGATGGAGCTTGTTGGACGTGCTGCATTTTGCGATTTCCAAGGAGTACAGTGGAGGTGCATGATTTCATTCTCAAGGTGGAAAGTGACTGAGTGAGCTACGTTTGTGTAGCTCTTGACTTCACTATTGCCTTTCTTGTGGGCACTTCTGAAGTCTATGAGGCTATATTAATGTTTGCATTCATTTTAGCTTTCAGCTCTGTGAGTACTTCTATTGTAGGAGCAATCTCCTCCTTCAGTATGTTGACTATGAACAATATTTCATCCCAGGTTTTCTTGTCCGTCTGAAGCTCACGTGGACTTTTGGAATAGGGAGCACAAAAATGGTCACTTCTGCAGGCTTCATACCTAATGCATGGTAGTTACAAAGCCCCATAAATGAAGCTTTTCCTGCTTTCAAGTACCACTGTTGTAATACTTTTCCATGAATTAATCACGCTGGACCTATTGTGCGGGCTGAGAATGTGGACACTATAACTGATGTTTTGACTTGCTCGGAGGCCCTCATTATCACCTCTTCTGTCGACTGCTGAAGTTGGATCTCATTCCTTTCCAGAATATCTGTGAGATTTCATTTAATAAAATACCTGTCTACAGCCTCTAACATAGCTTGATAATCCACCATTAAAGGGCTATTGACTTTAACAAATGCTTTTCACAATAAATAAGCCGCGCCCACTGCCTTTCGCATAACGTTTTATAATAAAGAGATCAATCCTATGGCTTTGGACATAACCTTTACCATTGAACTAATCAGGCCTGCGCTCCGTAACATTGATTTGTCACCATAACTAACTCAGGCCTAATGTATTTAGTGTAAGTGTTCCAACAAAGCTACCATCAGGCATACAGTCACACAATCAGAAATGTAAATAACAATACAGTTGACAAAGCAAAATGCTAGGTTTCCTAAGAGGGCCTAACATTGCATAATCTTTAAATTGTAGCAAATAGAAAAAAACAAACACCATAATTATCTAATTATATAGAAGTTGTTTAATAGCGTCACTGTGGCTGTCATCCATCACAGTGGCATGTGTGTGACCGAATGGTCAAACACAACTTTTCGTGATAAAGAGCCTGGATCAAAAAGCTGGATAGACAAATGATCAAAGCTCCTGAAGGGTAAGCACTCTTTCTGTGGAAGCATTCAGCGTTTGACAAATACAATTTTGCACTCAGGTACACCAGCATCTGAGGGAGTCAGTGTCCATATCGGTAGTACTCCTGAAAGTGCTTTTTTATCTCATAAGGTAAAGGAAAAGATGCACAATCAAGCCAGACATAAAAAGATAATTTTAATAGGAAAATACATATAGGATGAAATAATTACTGGAAGGTGAAAATGCAACACAAAGCACTCCATCTATCATCTTATTGTGTTTGCTATGTTCGCCCTAAGAGGCCAGGGAATGCCCAGACGTGGGTCCCTTGCTCACTTTGACACTGGATTCAAGCTAGCCTGGCTGATGAGGGGTGAAACCCCGAAGCTGGTCCCAGGATGCTTGTTTCTGGTCCAGGGAGGACGTGGCCTGGCAGCTCGGGCTGGACTGTTCCCATGAGGAACAGGGTAAAGACGGGTTTGCACATGGCTTTGTCCAAACTGGGGTGGCTTTGTGAGCAGAAGAACGATGATGGATTAAAACCAGATCTGTGACTGGGGGTGAGTGCCTAAAAAGTTTCAGCGCTCCGTCCATCATCTTATTGTGTTTGCGGTGAAAATGAAAGCCACCACACAGCAGAAATAGCAATAGCCACCACACAGCAGAAATATCTGAAAATAAAATCCTTATCAATGGTGACTGATCCCATATGTTGTATAATGATGTTTCTGCGACAAATTCCTGCCAGCTCTGGGCTCGGAAAATACTGCTTGAGGATTGCAGAAACAGCACATAAATTGTTAGGCCCACTCTACAGTTTATCTTACAGTCCTTTAAATATAATTTTCTTGGTTTATCTACAGCCCTGTGATAACCTCAGTTGCTTCGCTTCCCCTTTACCCAGCAGGCTCTACACGGTAATACATAAAAGCCACCTAGGGTGAAAATAACCCTTTACTACTGTCAATGACATATGTAAAACAGCAGTCACATGTGATACAAAGTCGCTGTGAAATCCGTTGATCTCTCTAGGGCTGAAGTGATTCACAGTGACAGTCTGCGCATCACATACTGTGAAGACGTTAACCACCTTTCAGGCGGGTGAGAGCAAGAAACCTCTTCCTCAAGGAAGAAACACAACAGCAGCTCCATGCCTTCTCAAGTTGCCATCAGAATGAACCCAGAGCTCCTTCAACTAGGGTCTGTGATTAAACCTCCTCAAGATGACTGACAGATAATGACTGAGGTGAAAGGATGCTTCTAACTGGAAGGTCACAGTGATGCAGACAGGCCATGTGCCAAACGGAATGAAATGGGGTCTAGCATGTGGTCCCAATTCTGTGGTACATAATGTGCACCTTATATAACTAATGCCTGGCCCATTCAGAGATAATCCCTTACCTGGCCTTATACTCACATTAGCAGCCCATGCAGAAGCTGATGCTACTATGCTTCAGGGACCCTCTGACTCCCATGAGCCACTGACATACCACCATAACGTTTGTATCCCCTAGGAGCACTTCTTCTGGCTACCACCCAGGCAGGTACCACCTGAATGGGCTGCCATATAATCCCTCAGCCTGCTTAGGGGTTTTTTGGGGTGGGGGCTGTACTATGTCTTCACAACAGTGTATTACGTCTGGAGATTTGCTGCAAACATGATCTACCTCCTGCCCCCCCTTCCTGCTCAGTGCTGGTCATGTGAGTTTGACTATGTTCCATGGCACCTATGTGCCGCGCAGGGCCCAGAATAATCTAGTGCATGCTTGTAAAAGTAGGCTCAGTTTAGATACTGAAGATCACTTGTTTCAAACTTGGACTCCTTAAACATAATTCTTTGTCGCTGTCACACTTCTCAATTTGCTTAACATATACTTGAAGTTTGCCTGCTCACTATGAGTGCCTCATCTGGCTAATTCTTAAACTATTTGAATCTCACAGTGATTGAAGAAGACCGCATGAATTTCACCGTTCTAAAAAGTAAATTTAAATGCATGCAACATTAAATACAGGGCAGCATTAAATTGTAATGCCATTCCTTCTAGAAATGTGCATTTTGTTTTTCACAATTTCGCAGAATATTGTTCAGAAACATAAATCAACAAACGCAACTCGGAAGGGTTGTTGTAAAGTCTTAAGAAGTGGGGTGAACAGAATTACAACAGAACAATGGGTGATTTAACCTATTACACTCTTTAAAAGTGCGCCTATCTATATTTTACCATTATTGTGGTGTATCTCACATGGAGACTCTCAGGTTGGAATAACAAAACTCTATTACAGATGCGTGCTTCGCTCCACATATTCTGTATTCTGGTTCGATCATGCAGTTCTGCTCTGTCTTAAGATACCTAACATCTTGTCCAGACATCTCCAATGAGCAGCTAGTGAGCTACCAGTAGCTCTGCAACTACCTGTGAGGAGCTCTCCTGTGTGCAACCCTGTCTAATCTTTTGCTTGCTTAAATTATTCTATGTTTGCCAAAATTAAAAAGCATGTATTCAAGATGAAAATGGGTGAATTTTCAAAATATCTTTAAAGCTATTATATGAGTTGGAGAGATTTATTACTGATATTATTACCTTGGTGTCAGGGTATTTGTAGTATCCTGCTGCTCAGCCAGAATGACTGCCTGATGGAATGTTAGTGTTTGGAATGTGTGCGTGCGTGAATCAGTTGGATGAAGGGCTGAGCAGCAGGGAAGCTGCTCCTGGTGGGGCTCCTACTTAGACTCTGACTTTACCTCTCTGTATCTAACTTACCACCTCAATAAATCTACGTGGTAAACTACCTGGCTTGGAGCGTCCTTTCTTCGATACTACAGTATTACAGATATGGCTGTTATGTATTACCCATGCAGAGGCATTCCAAATTGATCATGCTTTTTAGGTCACGTTTGCAAAGAACCTTTACAATAAAGGGCTTGGAGCCAGCCCATTGCTAACCATTCATTGGCTGCATTGTCACTCTTCTTTGCCACCTTTTAATTGGCCAGTGCATGCCGGGCGTCACTTCCTCTTCTTTCTTTGGAGCATAGACCAGGCACACATTGATTTGACTTAATTAGTGTCTGTCCAACGCTTGTGCTGTGATTCAGATACTATTTCTATCAATGCTGGACTTTTTATATACATCTTTTAAATATATTTTTATATTGCTTGTCACTGTACACGTACAAGTTTCAGTACACTTCCTCTTTTCCAGTTCTCATGCTGCTCACTCCATTCTTTGTTTTCAGATGCATTTTTGGACATTGTTTATCTACGCCTGCATTTTTTGGCTTGTGCACCAAAAAAAAATACATTTTACTTTGGTTGGATTAAGCCGTTATAATGCATAAATAACATACTAACAACACATTTACGCTTTCATGATGCTTGCTGCCGCATGTCAATTTGCATTGCCTTTCAGCCATTCATCCTGTTTATGCGTCATGCCTTTCTGTTGATTTTAAGTTTGATTCCTTGTTTAAGTTACTTACACCACAACTTTACTACTCTATGCCACGCCATTCTCTTCCACTCCTTTCCACTCTCCACTCTTGGCCTTTCCACTCTACGCCACTCCACTCTACACCACTCCACACCACTGTACTCTACTGTATGCTCTCCACTTCATTTCACTCTACGCCACTCCTCTGTATGCCACTCCTCTGTATGCCACTCCACTGTATGCCACTCCACTCTGTCACTCCACACTCTGCCACTCCACTCTATACCACTCCACTCTATGCCACTCCACTCTGCCACTCCACTCTGCCACTCCACTCTGCCACTCCACTCTATGCCACTCCACTCTATGCCACTCCACTCTGTGCCACTCCACTCTGTGCCACTCCACTCTACGCCACTCCACTCTAGGCCACTCCACTCTATGCCACACTACTCTATGCCACTCCATTCCACTCTACACCACTCTATTCTGTGCCACTCCACGCCACTCTTCTCCACTCCACTCTACTCTTCACCACTCTACTCTGTGCCACTCTATTCTACCCCACACAACTCCACACAACTCCAATATACCCCTCTTGACTCTACACTATTCTACGCCACTCCACGCCACTCTGTTCTGCACCACTCTACTCCACTGTACACCAGTCTACTCTTCACCACTCCATGCCACTCTACGCCATTCCACACCACTTTACGCCATGCCACTCGATGCTACTCAATGCCACTCTACTGTACACCACTCCATTCCACTCTGCGCCACTCCAATGTACTCCAGTCTGCTCTACTTTACTCCACTCTACACCACTCCACTTTACTCTACACCAATCTACTCCACTACACTCCCCTCTATGCTAAGGGACTGTTTGCCACCTCACTGCGCATCACTCTATGTAACTCTACTCTACATCACTCTACACTCCACTCTATGCCACTCCAATCTACGCCACGCCACTCCACATGCCACTCTGTCACGCCACTTCATAGGCCAAGTTGAGACCTATTGGCTTTGCCAATGCTTGTTTACTTTACTGCTGGCAACCCTGCCTCTAATGCACTGATGTGATCACTGCTGACAATCTTAGATTGGGTGGTCACTATTATATCATTAATATTAGTAGCTTGGGATGATGTTCATCGAACATAAGTCGTTCTTATTACAGAACATTTTGGAGACCCCTGATCTTCTCCCATTTGAGCCACATTTGAAATCTAATGTTGCTTTGTCAGGCTCACTGCTTTGATATAGAATGAGGTGACAGTGTTCATCAGGCTTTGGACATGATAGAAAGTTACTCATTCTTTAAAGTAATTCCACCAGGCCCTAATCATATGTTTGTGATGGTAAAAGTGCGGATTTTTGTAATTTAATCTGTTAAATTTTCAGACGAAGTGTTGTCAAATTCAGTTGTGAATTCCACGAAGTTCTTGGCATGAGTGCTTTATTTTACCTCCTGATAGATTTGGACAGAGAATGCTGATGGATCTGGAGCAGTGAATTTCCTGACAGGAATGGGTGGATTTTTGCAAGCTGTGCTCTTTGGCTATACTGGATTCAGGTGAGAGTATGTGGTGAAGCAACAGATGCACACTGATTAACACACATACACACACAAATATAAAACTGAGTGTGAATATTCTTTGAGAAATTCGGGGCTATAGTGACCTTAAGGTTTGTAGTCAAGCTCACGAAAGTTATTATGTTCATACATTAACAAACTCCGCCTCATCTATCCCCCTGTACTTGCCATGACATCTTGCATGATATCGCCAGTAGCCAAATCCCTAAATCAAGTCATTGTTTAGAATGAGCACCAAAACAATTCACAGAAATTCACAACATATAAATATTTCTCATACATATTCATTTTGGTTGTATGCAGACCCTTACTGGAGTTTAGCAATGGCTTAGTGACCAGGTCAACACTGAGTGGCATCACTGAAAAATTCATGCTAGTCATTAAACTGAAAAACTCTAGGTCAGAGGTTCAGTGTGCCTTATTTAATGCAGATTGGTTCATCTTGCCATGGTTTTAAGGCAAAAATAATGTTTTCATGTTTTAACAAAAATGCAAGTAGAAATCCATATTTGTAGCTCAGCAATGACTGATTCTAGTTTCATGAAATTTGAAAGGGATTGGCCCAAGACACTTGGTTGAAAATTTCTAAGGGCATGGGTGCATTTTATTTTTTCTTTTAGTAATCTTTATATTGCTTTATTTTCATTTTACTTTTCACATGATGCAATGAACCCAGCAGATGTCAGAGCACTTTCCCTAAAGTTGGTCGAGGAAAACATGACTATGAGTTTTTAATTGCCTGGCTTATTTATGAAGATAGATATTCAACACAATTACACCATGAGGTAAATAGCATGAAAAATGTACCGTGGGGTGCAGTAGAACAATAGGTAAGAGATTAGAGGCTCGTTAAAACATATGCATGTTAGACAGTGTGTAAAATAGGTTTCCTAGACTTACATTTAAAGATCTGGAGTGACGGCGCTAATCTTAAATGAGTGGGAAAATAATTTCAAATTAATGGGACACTGAAAATGAGTGTTCAAGGGCCATCATTTTAATGATGCAATGTGTCTTAAGACGTAGTTTAGACTGACTTCTCAGAGCGCCCTTTTTGTTAGACAACTCTATTTTCTGGGTGAGAGAATTCAGGTAGATGGACTTGTACATGATGCTGGCTATCTTATAAGCAAGATTCGAGTGGTATCAATTTTGTAGCATCAAAAGACAGGGAGAGTCTCAATTTTTTTGAATTGATGATGATCATCCTCTAGTCGAGTGAAAGAATTCCTGCAGTAGAGCTAGACGATACTATAGTGCGTCTTACGCTCCATTCTTTAATAGAACATCACCAGAGCTAAACGGTGGTCTTGAAGTCCTGTGGAGGAATTACAATTTTGAAGTTGTATGATATCTTAGGTGAAATTTGGCACTGTTGGCAATTTCGTTAAGGTGAAGGCTGCAGGATTTATCAAAAATGATGTTCAGAGGTTTTGCAGAGGTTACAATTTTATGGAAAAACTTCAGTTCCTAAAATATTTCAGTCCATTCAGGAGGTGGACCCTGTTAGAAATGGGGTCTCTAGTTGGCAGAGGTTTGCACCTTGCCCAAGTTGGGACCACCACCCTTATCAGGGTAAGTCAGATACACACTCTAAATTAACCTGTGCTCACCCTCTGGTAGCTTGGCACAGAGCTTTCAAGTTTAACTTAAGAGGCAATGTGTGAAGTATTTGTGTAACACTCAAATTAAGGCAACTCAATGAAGACACCACAAAAAGATTCCACACCGGTTTAGAAAAAATAAAGAACATGTATTTGAGTAAAACAAGACCAAATTGACAAAAATCAAATCAGTAGAAGTCGAAATATGAATTTTTAAAGAATAAATGCAAAAACTGTCAATAGCGCTAAATGTTACTCAGGGTCGCGCTAGACCAGGGTAAATCTGAAAAGTCAAGCCAACCATGATGGAGCATGAGTAGGATACAGTTTCAAACAGATCCCGCTGAAGTTTTACCTTATCAAGTTGAGACAAGAGTCCCGTTCGCGGGGAAGAGGTTCGCCAGGAGCACAGTGAGCATCACTGACGATTATCTGGTGGGCACAAGAGTCAGCCGGGCGTTACGGGCGGCAGATGGAACTTCGCGGTTGCTGGCGGTAATACTTGCTGTGCTAGGAGATCATGCTGCGGCGGCTTGTGCTGATCCTTTGAGCGAGCGGTGCAGTCCCAGTATGAACAGGCCCGTTCACAAAGAGCCCAAAAGCTTAATTTAAAGGGCCCAAGAGCTGTAGATGATAAAATCAGCTGCAAAACCCGCTTCCGAGGCCCAGAGATTGGAGGGGGCATCTCAGGCAAGGGTAGGACTCATAGAAGACAGAGTCCAGCAGCTCCAGCAGTCTATTGTGTCCCTGAGATTTCAGAAACCAGGAGGCAAGCCAGCAAGCCCTTGGAGTCATTCTGGGTTCAGTCCTTGGCCTCAGCGGGGCAGAGATCAGCAGGGCAGCTCAGCAAAGCAGAGAAGCAGTTCCTCGGAACAGTCAGTTACAGCAGAGTGGCAATCCTTCAGAACCGCAGCCTTTACTCCAGCAGAGTTCGCCCCATGTCCAGTTGTGTACTGATTTGTAGGGCTAGAGCCTTAGTACTTATACTCAAAAGTGCCTTTGATGTAGGGGGCGACTTCAAAGAAACTCTCTAAAGTGCACAAGAATCCCTTTCAGCCCAGTCCTGGCTCCAGACCACCAGTAGGGAGTAACTCAGCCCTTTGTGTGATGGCAGGATACAACCAATTCCGATGTAAGTGTGAGCCACCTCTCCCCCTTCCTGCCCAGGAAGGCTATCAGTATGCAGATGGATGCAGATGTATCTCCTGTCACACCCAGCCCTTCCTGTGTTGTGGCTGTCTAAAGGGAATGCACAAATGGTAGCTGTCACTTAGCCCAGATGTGTATTTGAGACAGGCTGCAAGGCACACAGAGCAGTACGTGCAGAGAAATGTTCACTTTCTAAAAGTGGCATTTCTAAAATGATGTTAAATCCAGTTTTACCATTAAAGAGGATTTGTCACCACCATTCCAAAGATATTAAAGATGAAGTAGCTACTCCTGTCCAATCAGGAATTACAGCTTGAATGGTGTTTTAAGGAATCCCCAATGCTAACCTATGGGAGGAGTAGGCCTCACAGCAGTGAAAAACAAATGTAGCTGTCTGTCACTGCCAGGACATGTAAAACTGAAAAGTACATGTCCTGTCTTTTAGTTACACAGCACCCTGCCCTTAGGGTTACTTAGGGCCTACCTTATGGGTGACTTATGTATAATAAAAGGGGGGTTTAAGGCTTGGCAAGTGGTTTTAAATGCCAAGTCGAAGTGGCAGTAAACTTCGCACACAGGCCCTGCAGGCCCACTAGTAGCATTTAGATTACAGGCCCTGGGTACATGGTTAACCTCTTTACAAGGGACTTACAGGTAACTTAAATATGTAAATCAGGTATGCATCAATGCCAACATGTTTAGTGGAGAAGCACATGCACTTTAGCACTGATTAGCCGATTAGCAGTGGTAAAGTGGTAAAGTGCTCAGTCCTAAGGCCAACAAAAAAGATGCAGCAAAACGTGGAGGTCAGCAGGCAAAAAGTGGGGGCAAGACCACCTTAAGCAGGACAGGTCCAACAAACTGTTACCTGTATCTTGCAGAACAAATTTCCATATCATCCTCATTTCCACTACACAAAGCAAACCCAGGTAGGCTGGAAATCCAGAAGGACCAGAGTGAGAGGAGAAGCAGCAAGCTTCGTCTAACTTAGGACCTAGAATCCAGTACTGGTCCTGCAAACGGCTCCCTATATCCCTCCAACAATTATGTCAAAGCATTAGACAAGCTAACTTCCCATATACCACTCATCCCATCTCCCCGATCCGTCATTGCCCATAATGAAAAACTGTATTCTCCACCATCAACATACCGTGCCATGTAATGCATTTTAGTACTTGTGTCATGGATTCTCCAGCTCTCCGTGTTTTGATACTCCTCCTATTTCTATGTGTCCCCAAAAAGTATACATGCCCCATTCTTAATGAATGCATTATAATTGAACAGCGTTCTCAAAATAATCTTCTGAGCTATTCAAAGCTCCTGTCTGCATCATCGTTGAACTTTGTAAATTATCCTTTGTCTCCAGGTATGGATTTCATCTCACTGTGTACAGCCATTTCTTGCTGTTCATGGTTATATTTGGCTCAGTTTGACTACCCTAAATAAAATCAGTGTTAAACACCCAACTCATTGGTACTCATTTTATAATATTTGAAAGATTAACAACTGAGTCAACTTTGCTAGCTTTCAAATCTAGTTGCCAGCAAAGCTACCTTTCTATCTTTGATGAATTTGCCAAACAACATGTGTTCATAAAATGACCAACTCTGGTTTTCCTGGCATTTCTTTTGAGTCTTCCTTTATTACTATGGAAAGGTGCACGTAGGTGAGTGAGGGAATGAATGTGTTAATGTGTTCGTATGTGTCACTGTGTGTTTATCTGTGTGTGTCCACATTGCACTCATTAAGAGAGTGATAGATGTCAACCTGAACATAGTAAATAACAAAATTACAATCTGTCCCTACAAATGTCTCGTAGAAGTAATCAAACTGGCTACAGTGAAATGTAGGTGGAATGTGTTATACAACTCAGCATTATATACTCTTTAAAAAACATAAATCGTGGGTGAGTATTTGTAAAACGGATGTGCATCTAAAAAAGAGGTGCCTATTCAGATATGGTGTAATTGTGAGTATTTTTTCAATCAGGAAAACCAGGCTTCGCTTCTGTTGTGACAGTTGTAATGGACTGTGTTACTCGTGTTTCCCATGGTGCATATAGGGCAATTAGGCAGTGTGCTGTGGGGTGGTCTGATCAGGGGTGGCGCGGCCCCTCAGGTTCACCCTCGGCAGCATTATTGGGGTTTAGTGTGTCTGAAGTGGTGTTGTGCTCGCTCTGGAAATCACTCATGATCATGTCCCAGTTTGACACAATTGGAATCTTGCGGAGACCTAGTGTGTCTTTCTGGTGTAGTGTGACGCTTTCTGCTTTGGCCCATATTTGCAGGGAGCGCCACCAGACCAGCATCTGAGGGAGTTCAGAGGATTTCCACCTCCTCATGATCAGCCGCTTCGCTACCACCATTCCCAAGTCAATAAAACGGGAGGTCACTGCGGTAGAGATCCAGGATACAGGTCTCCCATTCAAGGGGGATTGTGCGCTCTGTGGAACGAGTCAGGGCCTCTATTACTACTTTCCAATATCCCTGGAGGCGCGGACAGCTGCACAACATGTGCAGCAAGTCCGCATCTACAAGGCGACAGTGCGGAAAGGCGGAATTTGTGCAAGTAAAATATTTGTTCATTTTGGCTGTCATGAGGTACGCTCTCTGCGCAATATAGTATTGTATCAATCGAAACACGTATATTAGGGCTTTATAGTGCGGCATCCCACTCAGTGTCTGTGAATGGTGTAGGTCCTCTTCCCAGAGGCGGCGATAACATTATCGTGGTGTGGTGTCTGAGGGAGGCAGCAAACCACTTCGAGAGATGCCTGCCTCGCCTCATGACGTTCAGATATTGGATTGTTAGGTGTGTCAGAGGTTCATTTGTCATATCACTCCATTGGTTAGTCAAGGCTGCTAGTAGCGAGCGATGTAACAGAAATTGACCCGACTGCCGTAGTGACCCCGCGACCCCTGGGTGTGCCCTGCAATGGTAAAGCAGGTGCATTCGGTTTCACACTTCAGGTGATGTATAAGCACCTGCGATAACATCGGTATGCTATGTTAAGCAGTAGAGGTGTCAGCGGTTCCTCCTTCGCACAGGAATGGAACAAACTGACCAGGGCGTTGAGGGACGAGGGTGAGGAGGTGGTGGCTGTGTCAGGTAGGTGGTGGTCCGCCAGCCACCGGGCTGCCCATTGCAATTGTGCGGCGAGACAGATCAGTGCCAGGCCGCCCCGGTTGGTCGGCAGGTATAGTTTTTTAATGGCTACCCGGCAGGCAGTGTTCCTCCAGAGAAAGTCCCTGATGGTGCTCTCCAGGGTGCGAAAGAAGGGCGGTGAGATGTATAGGGAAAAATTGGTAAAGCAGTATAGGAGTCGTGGCAAAAGTTTAATTAGTGCCACCCGGCCCATGACCAATAGCGGGAGTGTACCACAGAAAGACATCTGGGATCGGATGGATGTCAGTGCTCTACCCAGGTTGCCCTCCCTGAGGTCTGCATGTTGGCGATAAATCCTTATTCCTAAGTAGCGGAAGGCGTCAATTCGCCATTCTATGCGAACTCCATTGAGCTCATACATCGAGTCCGGGCAGGTACGATCAGAAGGGTAGAGCCATGACTTCGCTGCATTCACTCTCAGCCCCTACAGGGCAGCCAAGTCTCCTAAGGTGTGCGCCAGCAAGGGTGGGACCGCCCTCACGTATTTGACATATATTAGAAGATTGTCCGTGTGTAATGAGATTATATGTACTTCGTCCCGTAGTGGAATGCCCCAGTCCGTGCCTCTTGCCCAAATAGCCTTTACTAGTGGTTCTATAGCTAATGAAAATGGCAACAGGGATAATGGGCATCCCTGCCGGGTTTCCCGCCCCACCTTGATTGGAGCAGAGATGTAAGGACCTGTCCGTACTCGTACTGTCGGCTCCCTGTATAGCAGCTTAACCATGCGAGTGAAAGTCCCTCGAAAGCCCATAGCGTGGTAATGCAGCAAATAAATATTTCCATTCCAGGGAGTCTAATGTCTTTTTCGAGATTCAATATTAAACATCCTGAGTAGGGCCATCAACCGGTCGAGTATGCGGCTACTCTGAAAAATCGCCTCAGGTTTGAGGACGTATTGCGGGCAGGCATTGCTGTTTTGATCAGCATCGATCAGGGTTGAAATCAGGGGTGCTAATCGGTCAGCCAGGGCTATCGCCAGAATCTTATAGTCAGTGTTCAATAGAGCCAAAGGCCGGTATGAACTTAGGTCAGTGGGATCTCTGTCAGGCTTTGGCAGCGAGACCAAGCAGGCTTCGCGAAGTGATGAAGGTAGTACTGACTCTGCCAAGGCCGCAGTATATAAGGCGTGCACCGCAGAGCCAAAGTCGCAGCATAGGCCTTGTAATATTCAGCAGGCAGACCGTCCGGTCCGGGGGTTTTGCCCGTCGCTAGCGTCGCAATAGCCTCACGGATCTCGCCTAGGGCAGTTGGTGCTTTAAGCGCCTCGCGCTGCTCAGACTTAATCACGGGCAGCCTCACCGAGTTTAGGAAGGCATCCAAGCATACCTGGTCATGCTGAACAGTGGACTCGTATAGCGCCGCATAATGTCGTGTCATCTCAGGATTTCCTGCTGTGTGTATATCATGTGCCCCGTGCTTGTACGCTGAGCGTGCATGGGTTGGCGTGGCTGTTCCTGACATAATAACCATGCCAGCAACTGACCCTCTCTATGTGATGTTGCATGCATGTGCGCAGAGTGTGCTGCGTAATTCAGACATCTAAGTCCCTCCAGCAGCTTGATATGTTCGCTGCACGCTTCGTCGAGTCACTGTGTGTCTCCTAGGCGTATCACTGCCCCGCCTCATAACGCAAGAGCTCATGTTCAATCCCACTAATGGCTTTGCTCTGTTTGTGGATGTTCCATGTGAGCCCAAGTCTATGCCCCCTGATAGTGACTTTGAAAGCGTCCCATTTTAGTAGTGTGCTCCCTGTTGAACCCTCGTTAGCCTCAAAATACTCTGCTGTCACTGCCTCCAGAGATGCATGGAATGCTGAGTCTTCTAGCGCTGCCGGTTTGAGACGCCAAGTGGGGCTGGGCGGTAGGCCTGCGTCCCGCTTGAGCTGCATGTACTGAGGGTTGTGATTGGAATGTAAGCGCCCTATGTATTCTACCTGTCCAATCAGGGGACGTAATGAACGAGACCCCACTTTACGGTCCAATCTGACGTGTAGTCCATGCACAGAGGAGTAGAAGGAGTATATGCGTGCATGCCATATATCTATCAGGGACCAGAGGGCGAGCCAGGCAGTCAATGTCTGCACTTTCGACAAAGCTGTGGTGCGTGTTAGGGGCGGGAATGATCTGTCCAGAGCAACGTTAAATACACAGTTGAAGTCCCCTCCTATCAACCAGAGGATCCCGCTCCATCGGGCCACAACATCGGTCAGTTTGCGTAGGAATGAGGCTTGTTCAGAGTTAGGGGCATATACGGAACCCACCAGGAAGCTGCAACCATTTAATCTACCCTTTGTGATCACATAGTGACCCCCCTCATCTGCCTCCACCTCTCCTACTATATATGGGGTCCCCGCATTTGCCCATATCAACACCCCCCTGGCCTGAGACGAGTAGTTAGTACTAAACACTTGCCCTCGCCAGCGGAGGTGGTCTGCCTCAGTCTGCGTTAAATGGGTTTCTTGTAAAAGCGCTATGTTAGTGGATTTGCGCTGCAGGTATGAGTATATAGAATAGCGGCTTGTCGGTGTGTGTATACCTCTCACATTCCAAGTGACAATATATACTCATGCCATGGCGAGTGTTTGTTACTCGCATTGCTCATACAATACCCGCTTCTGAAGCTTGTTTCAGTGTTCAAGTGCAGTCGTGTAAGAGATTGAGTGTCTGCTCGTCGCTCTGTAGGTCTGGAAAGAAAAGCGGTGATCTTAACTGTAACATGTACAACTTCATGAGGTCGGACCCGTAACATGAATCTACCCATACTATATCGCCCAACCGGGGCAACTAAAAAATGTCCTGGTGTCTGGTAAGGGGTTGCGTGTGATGCGGTGTCAGCTCCGATTTACCCCTATGGTATCCTATGTGGAGTGCTAGATGTGCCTCGTCATGTCTAGTGGTGTCGTGTGGCCTGTTGTGGTGTGACAGTGCTGCTCCCCACGGATTCTGTATCTTAGCCCACATAGGGATCTAACCATCACCCCTATGGCAAAAGCACTGGGCCCTGCTAATGTAGGGCCACCCCATTATACTCAATGAGTTCTGCAGGGTGTCTGATCAGCCGCGCATCATCTTACGCCCATTAATATGATATCGTCCGAGGTCTGCAATGTACTGACAGGTTGGGCCGGCGAGTTCGGACCCCCAGACCATACAGGAGTGGAGTCCTCTTCATTCTGAGACGTGGCTGACTCCACATCTTGGTCTCTGTTCTGTCTCATGTCCCAGCTGCTACATTGAGAGCGTCTCTCCTTTCTGTTATGATCTGCTCCAAGTTGGGGACAGGTGACGGCGGAGCAGAGTGGCCAGCTCCCCTGCTTCCGCCCCTGCGGTGACCTCTCTTTTCTCGGCATGTCTCCATCCCGCCTCTCGACGACGTGTGCCCATCCGTGAGGCCAGCACTTTCCAGCCAGTCCCAGGCTTCTGACGGCAAGTCAAAGAAATGGGCGGTGCCCTTCGCCACCACCCGTAGCCGAGCTGGGAACAGCAGAGAGTAGTGCATGTCTAGTTCACAGAGATGACGTTTCACAGCTTGAAAGGAACTCCACCGTCTCTGTACCTGTGTTGTATAATCAGGAATTAGAATAATCTGGGTGTTTTGGATCTTGATTTCATTAAGTTTGCGTGCTTCTCTCAGGACGGTGTCTCTGTCCCTATAGTTCAGCAACCTAAACAGCAATGGTCTGGGGTTTGCGCCCGGTGGTGGCTTGCGAGCTGGCACTCTGTATGCGTGTTCCACCACAAAATGGGGCATCAGCGTGTTCTCAGGCATCCGGTCTTACAGCTAGTTTTCAATGCAGGTCTCCGGATCCTGGCCCTCTTCGCACTCCGGGAGGCCAACCACTCTTACACTGTTCCGGCATGATCGGCCCTCTGCATCTTCTAGCCTATCTTCCAAGGTAGATTCTTCCAGTAGAATCTTCCAGTAGATTCTTAAGCGCTGTTGCATTTGTGTGGGTTGTTGGCTGTGGTTCTGCCAGGGTGTGCTCATTGGTGCAGACTTTGTCGGCCAGCTTATGGTGATCCGCACATGTTAGTGTGAAATCTGACCTGACTTTGACGCTTTTGGATTCTAGTGATGTGTGCGTTTGGTCAAGGGCAGCTCCTATTTTCTTGATGGCTTTCTGTACCATGTCCAGTTTAGTGGCTAGCACTAGATGCAGTGTCTCTTGATCTGAGTTGCGTCCCCATGCGATATCTCGTCCATTCTGGGACGTGCTGCAGCTTGTGGAGCATGCATTCTTAGGTGGCCTATGACTAGCTTTTGGGCAGTGGGCATGTAGCAGCTTCTTACGGGGTTCCCCTCATGTACCAGAGACTATCTAGTTATGTCCGCAACACATTCGGGTCCGTCTCTAACTTCAGGGCAGCCACTTGCCTTGCGCTTCATTTCCACCCAGGACCCAACTTGCGTCGCCTTGGTGGTGCTCAGCGGTTTCTGTTCCCGTTGTCTAGTTCACCCAGTCACATGAGCTCACCATTCAGTGGAGAGGGTGGTCCGGCACCTAGGGGAAGCCCCCGCGCTACCCCCTGCTCCGTCCCCAAGCTGTGTCCCCGGCGGAGCAAATATAGTCAGGGCCTCTGCCTGCCTCCTCTTTGGGCTCAACTACAGTCCGCCACCTTGTATGATGCCGCTTAGGTCCCTCTATTCCAGTTCTTGAGGCGCCTGCCCAGGGACAGCTCCCTTCGCCTACTGGCTGCGCCTGTCGCGGCGCCCAACCTCACCGGTGTGGTGGTTGCTGTCAGGTGTTGTGTTGGTGCGCCGGTGTGACACCACCGGTGATCAAGGAAAAAAACTACCCCAGCACTTAAAGAATACACTTTGGGTACCCGTTGCTCCGTGGCTCACCGTCTGACCCACCTCAAGTAGTGTTCTTTGATTAGGGCCTCGTGGCTCCACCCGGGCGGGGCAGCCGCTGCGTTCGTTTCTCAGGGGTGCCCAAGCTCTGTCCTCACTTAACGCCTCATGTCCTCAGCACACCAGCAGTCCGTGTGTGTTGTAGCAGTTAGGCCTGGATCCAAACCTTCTAGTGAGGCCCGCACCATGCCTCCATCCATCGGTCGTCCTGGCATAGGGAAGGACATGAGAGTCCGTCCCAGCCTCTCGCCGCCACTCCCTGACTCACTCAGTGCCAGTCCCTGTGTGCGCGTGCACTTCTGCCTCAGGTATGTGCCGCGTTTGGGCCTAGGCCCGAGCCAGCCTCCTGACCTAGGCAGCCCAGCATCCACACGGGGCTCACTTCTCTCCCCCGGTCTCACCTCTGATCCGCGTGGGCGCCATCCTCCCTGATGGCCAGCCAGCTGCCGCCTCTCTCTGCTCAGCCACACACAGACCACGGTCAAAGATGGCCGCCGCCTTCTGCTCTCGAGTATACCGAGCTGCTGCTGGGTCAGTGGAACCGGTGTCTCACCGCTGCATCGGATCTTCGTGCTGGCAACTCCGGCTCAAGCACGTCTTCTTCTCTTCCACTCTGCTCGAGTTCCCGATGGGCCTACGCCCATTCCGACCTCCGGGCTTACTCGGGCTCCTTTAGCATCCAGGCCTGAGTTTCAGGTCTGAATGCACACTCTGTCACTCCGCGCTCATCCAGAGCCCGATCCGGCCTCGCCGCATCGCTCCAGTCCTCCACACAAGCCTCAGTGGCTGGCGCCGGCCGCAGGTCCTCCTCCTTGTAATGGTCTCAGGCTGGGCCCTAGGCCCACATGCAGATCATAATGATGGACACAGGCACCAATGGTTACTGGGTAGCAATGGCCACGAGCACGTGCGCTCGGCCCCTTTTATTGTCAGGGTCACCTGACTGGTGACGCCTGTGAGGGGTGGGTGTATAGTGTTGTTGAGGCACAATGCAAAACACTAGACCGGTGATCAGGCGATCACTACATCCCTCCTAAACTTTCTTTAAAGTCAAAACAGAGTCCAAACCTGTGGGAAGGAAATAGGATTGAAACACAATACAATACAATACCAAAACTTCCCCGAAGCCTCTTTAACTGCTTGCCATCCGCCGACAATGGAATCCTTGCAGTCGGGATCACTAGTTCTCTTTTGGCACAATGTCAGGGTGCCCTGTGGACCTAGTCTTTCTTGGACTCAATAATGTGGACGGGTACTCCTCAGTCTCTCTCGTTCTGTTCCACGTGCAGCGAAAGTACATGTGGAGTGATGGTGGATGAGGTATGTTCTGTGTTCCACCACACAGTCCTGGTTCAGGTATTCGCTCCATATAAGAAGACGTGATTCTCTCTGCAGATAGGTATGCAGTTGCAGGACGTCCCTCTCACGGATGCCCCTCTCTTGTGGGTATCCCCTCTCACAGGATGACCCGGAGGCCCTCTTCTGCCAGGCTTCCACTGGACTGGGTGGACTTCCGCCGTGTCACTCCAACCACGTTGGAGGAATCGCTACGGGCCACCTCTCGTGTCCCACGCTCCGCCTGAAAGGGTTGATTGTTGGCTCCTGCCCTTTCACACGAGACCTTCGTCCTCCCGGGACCTGCAGACGAGCGGCTGTGGATCCATCTCTCGTGTCGGGACCCGCTGCCACCGGCGTCCCTGAGGCCCTTGCCCCTTGGATATCCACGATCTCCCGTTCTATCCCAAAGGTAGGTGTTACCAATGGACCCTCCTGCTCGCCTCTGCCGTTACCAGGAGATCTGGGGACTCGTAGGTAGATGTCGTAGATAGGCGTTGACTCTCAGTATCCCTGATATTCTCCAGGCCCTGTGTTCCGATGGTCATGCACTTTTCACCTTCCTTTCAGGTGTTTTCCTTCTGGTGTGTGATTTGACCTGTCACACCTCTTTCCTCTTCTCCTCTTATTTTCTTCTCCTTCATGGCGTCTTGCCACTTAACTTCTGTCTTCTCTTTGCTTCCTTCGCGACGCGGTCTGGTCCCCTCTTATACTTGTCTGCCCTAACCAGGCTTCTCCGTGTAGTGTGCACTCCACACGTATCTTCCCGGTCTTGTCCTAACACTCTAGGACACTGTCTTTACTTCGCTCTGTGACTAGACCTGTCGTCGCGACCTTCTTCCATTCCGTTACTTCCGATCAATATTGTCAGACTTCTCTTCTGACCTCTTCTTGGTCCTCGTCCCGGACCTCTCCTTGGTCCTCTTCGTGACCCTCTCTTCGGTCATTCTCTTCCCGGACCACTCCTTCATTTTCCTTGTCTGACTTCTTGTCCGGTCTCATCTCACCGACTACTTCACTTGGTCACGGCTCTTTGACCTCTTCTGCGGTCACTGCTCTCTGACCTCTTCCGCGGTCACTGCTCTCGGACCTCTGCGTCGGTCACTGCTCTCGGACCTCTGCATCGGTCACTGCTCCCTGACCTCTTTGTCGGGCACTGTTCTGACCTCTTCGTCGGTCACTGCTCTCTGACCTCTGCGTCGGTCACTGCTCCCTGACCTCTTCGTCGGGCACTGTTCGCTGACCTCTTCTGCGGTCACTGCTCCTCGCGCCGGCCTCCGCCCCGGTCGCTTCTCGAGCTTCTTCCGGTACCGTCCGCGTCCGGGGTACCTCTTCTGCGCAAGGTCGCTTCTTGCGCTCTTCTTCTGTTCGCGGTGGCGTCCTTTCGCCACTTGGTGTGCCCACTGCGCACTTACTCCAGTCACTCAGAAACTGGCTGCCTGGATCTGCTTCTTCAAACTTTGCCATCCAAGTGCGTTGCTCACTGCTGTCATCACTCCTGCGGCGACTACCCCTGGCCAGTAGGCGTCACCGCACTTCACGCAACCTTGGCAGCAGGTCCTTTTGCGGATTCCTTATAGGATCATTTGTAGAGATCTGCCCTTTTGAACTTTCCTTACAGGCCCACTGGTGGGGTCTGCCACCTCATCCTATGCAGTTGATTTCCCCTCATCCACTTTTCTGGGTGACAGCTATCCCAGAGCTGCTTGGTCTTACCCCTGGCACCTTTGTCTTTGTGTCCTTCAGACTGGTGCGCCCTGTACCCAAGCTGTCCTTCTGTGCACCTTTGTAGTGTGTCTAAGCCCGTGGTATTGCTTCTATTGCCGGGTCGCCTTCACTGATTTAGCCTGTGTAGTACTGCTTATCGGCCACACGATGGCAGTGTGGCATTATGTGAGACGGGGCCCAGGCTGTTTGCATATAAACCACGGCCTCGCGCATTCTCTACTCTTCTCTGGGTGTGCCGGTACAAGGCTTTCTCGGTGCCTCGGCTATTCCTCGTGACTTCACCCACACGGCACAGGCACTCGCAGCAAGGTAGGTGCGTTACTTATTTTGTCTATTCACTATTTACATTGCGGACATACTTCTGTTTTATTTCCTGTGCACATTCCACCTGGGCGCCTCTCCGCTACAGTTATTGATACGCCCGGTAGCCCTCTTGCTCTTTGGCTCTTTTGATTATAGCTTGGGCTGAGATTGTCCCGGCTGTGCTCGGATGGGCCTCAGCAGCTTTACTCACGCTGCGGGCCACACTCCCCTTACTGTAAATGTGATGCATTTACTATGGTTTACGCACCCTGTTTCTTACCTCTAAATGTACTTTTATGGTTGTGAGGTTTTGCATAATGTGGTTATGCTAGCGAGGTTATTATTCCCTAATGCGTTTAGGTTGTGAGATATTTCCTAATGTGATTTATGATTAGCATGTTAGTGTCTAATGCGTTTAGACCGATGAGAGAATTGCATAATGTTTATGATGGTGAGGTTGGCGTCTAAGGTTTTGCGCCTAATGTGATACTGTGCATAATGTGGTTTATGTTACAGGCTGATGTGCTTATGGGATTGTTACTGAAATTGGCTTGTGGACATTGTCTCCTCCCAATATGGCAGGCATTGAAAAATGCTGATACTCCCCCTGCGTTTGGAGTGTCCCCCTGGTTTGGGCCAAATGATGCTTACTGTAAAAGCATGGTTACTGCTTGATTCCTGATTGCGCCCGGCATTTTCTACCATTCAACCATGCGCCCGCCTAACCCCTCCCGTAACTCGAATCTCGTGCGTTACGGACCCAACTCCTGGTCCATTAACTACCCAGACAAATTGACCAGTAATGCAAAAGAGAACTTCAAGCACAGTACTCTAAAACAACACCCGGAAACACTCATTGTAGATAACTACCACACAGCGACCAACGGCAACACGAAAACTAACTTCATTTTTTACACTAATCGCCCGACTAAATGGAAAAACACCTTCTCTCTTCACCTTAAAGTCGCCAAGTCAGTAATCATTCCCTATGGTGAAAAAATCTCCACCACTATCTCTCCGACCTTCAAAGGGGAACTCACCATTTCCATCTACAGAACTGGAACCATTCTCATACAGGCCACCGACCCGCACCTCACCACTTTTGACCGCCACTTCCCCACACTTCTTTCCTCGTTAACTCAACTGAGCCACCAAACCCTATCTCCCCTATCCCCCACCACCCTCACTAATAACGTGGAACTGATCCAATCTCCCTGCCCTGAAGAACCTCTCTTCAACTCATGGACATCCACCATCACTCACTACAATCACACTACCCCCATCATTACTCTCCGCCGCCAAACGCCCACCATTATTACATCAACTGATCACACCAGGAACAACAAAATCACAATTAACAAACACCACAAGGCCGATCTCGTCAGCTCGGACTTCACCCTCAGCCCTCCCATGACTGAAATCCCCACAGGCACTCCCCCCTCGACCTCTGATAATCTGAACCCTCCCTCTCAAACTACCCCTTCATCCAACACAGACCCTCTTCCCCGGACCCTTACTTCCCCCTTGTCCAACGTCATCTCCAATCCATCGGTCACTCTCCCCCCTACCACCACTGCACACTCCCCTTCCGATGTCCCACATCCACAGGCACAACCTGTCTCCACCACTTACCTCACTTACAACCCCCGTGACTTCCCCATGTCCAACGTCTTCACCAATACAGCAGACACTTTCCCCCCTATTATCACCGCCCACTCCCCGTCCACCATCGCACACCCACATACACAACCTGCCTCCACCGCTAATCTCATTGACATTCCCGGAACTCTGACTTCCTACCCAGAATTTCTCTCCCTCCTCACTTGGACAGTAGACCCTCTACTCCTCCTCTGAACTCCTTGAATGGGAGCATTACTAATCCGGCTCCCCGCGTCCAACCTCTCCCCTCTCCTAATCCCACTGATTCCGTCCAATCCCTGACCCCTGTTCACTCTCCCTCCATAGGCCCAAGTCATTCTCGACCCCTGCCAGAAACCTTAAACTTTTTCAGCTCAATAACACAGCAACTGAACAGAATGGAGCAGAAAATTAACTCCCTTGCTGCCGATCTCCTACACTTACAACAAGACCTTCTCAACAGGACCAAGCCACCGTACTCCCTCTCGTCGGGTAGATTTGCTCAAACCCCCTCAATACCTCTCCCATGGCCCCACAGAGCACCCCCCGACCCTCCAGTCCGTCAACGAGTCAGGCACTTCGACCCAACCGGGATCGCCTCCCCTTTCGGTATTGAAACCTGATGTGACCAACGACCCTTACCTCGCTCTGAGCCAGAAATCAGCCCCTTTCCCCATCCCTGTTATTGTTGGCACTAACAGAATCCCTAAAACTGTCCACTCGCCTAGACCTCCTGCTCAATACTCCTCTATCCACCTAGCTCCCCCACCACCAAGGCTCCCCGCCCTCTCTCTTGCATGCTCCTAAACTGCAGATCAGCAGTACAACACGCCACAGACATTGCTGAAGCTCTACTCGCTGAAGAAATTGACATCGCTTTCCTCACAGAATCCTGGCTTAATGTCCACTCCACCCCCATTCTTGACATTCTCACCCCTCCAGGGTACAACATCATCAGACAAGACAGGCCAATCAAAACTGGGGGGGGACTAGCCATCATTCACAAAGCTGGAATACAGATCACCAAACTTAAACCTGCAGAATACCTATCGTTTGAATACCTGGGTGTCGAACTCACTGCCAAGGGCACCTCTCCCATCAAATTCCACACCATCTACCATCCTCCTGGAGAGAGTACCCTTTTCCCTGAAGAACTAACAGACCTAATAACACGTTTCTCCATGACAGACACAAAAGACGTGTTCCGGGGTGACCTCAACATCCACTGGAATGACCCAGAAGACTCCACTGTCCAGAACCTATCCAACCTACTTGAAATATACAATCTCAAACAACTCTGCAATGAACCAACTCACATCAAAGGTGCAACACTGGATGCGATCATTACCAACAATGAACTGGTCTCTCTGAGAGCGATTTCTCCCATTGACTGGTCAGACCACCACCTCATTCTGTTCAAGATTGATGCACTTGTCAGACACCAACCTATTCGTGATGACCAACCTAAGCACTGGACCAGAAACATCAAAAAAGTCCCTTTACCCGATCTTGAATCCAGGATTCATGCCCATCTACAACCCCAACCCTCATCATTGACGGCCGATGACCTCACTACACACTTTAACTCTAAAATGACAGAGGTCTTAGACCAAGTAGCTCCACTCAAACTCAAACAAATGAGGCGAACCAAATCTAAACCCTGGTTCAATATGGATCTGAATAACGAAAGGCGTCAACTCAGACAAACGGAAAGGTGTTGGAGACTAAACCCCTCGACCATGCACCTAGCGCAACTTAGATCTGCTCGGCAGGCATACAAAAACACATTTTCAGTGAAAAGGCGTCTTTCTTCCGCAACCAACTAGATCTGGTGAAAAACAGACCGAGAGAACTCTTCAACATTGTCAAAAGCCAAACAAACTGCACTCCCTCTAACGAAATCATAGCCACCAAAGAGCGATGTGAAGAAATTGCCACCTTCTTCTCTAATAAAGTCTCAAAAATTGATCAATCCTTCCTCCAAACCGCAAACCCTCCTTCCCTCTTAACCTGCCCCCTTTAACCACCCTTGACCAATCAGAAAGAGTTCTTACCAAGGACAATCAGGTCTGCCTCCAGCTAAAAAACAATGCGCATTGGTCCGACTTTGAGCTAATGTCGGAAAACGAGGTCTTCAGTATAATCTCTACCCTAAAACCTTCCTCCCACACTATGGACCCCCTCCCATCCACAATTATAAAAGAACTCAACCACACCATTTCCCCTTTCTGGACAAAAATCATCAATGCCTCTCTCATCTCAGGCTGTGTCCCAGACTCCCTTCAACTAGGACAAATCACACCCATTCTCAAGAAACCAGGGGCCGACCCTAATGATCTTAACAACCTCAGACCTATCTCCAACCTCCCGTTCCTTGCGAAAACATTGGAGAAATGCGTTCTCCACCAACTCAACAAACACATTGATGAGTTCAACCTCCTCGACACCTTTCAATCAGGATTCAGGAAAGGCTGTAGCACTGAAACAGCTATGCTCAACATCTCTGACGATATTCACAAGGCTTTAGATGAAGGTGATGCCTGCCTTCTCATCCTTATTGACCTATCTGCGGCATTCGACACTGTAAATCATCCAGCTCTTCTGGAGACCTTGTCGAAACGCTCCGGCATTAATGGCACAGTACTAAAATGGTTCACCTCCTTCCTTCAACACCGCTCGCAACAAATTAAAATCAACCTCTGTCTCTCGAAGCCAACAAAAGTCACACTTGGGGTCCCGCAAGGCTCGATCCTCTCCCCGTCCCTCTTCAATCTCTTCATGGAGCCCCTCACAATCATCTTGAAAAAAGCAGGAGTGAACTACCACCTCTACGCTGACGACACCCAAATCTATTTCAAAATCAAGTCTCCCAACGACATCCGACACCTCAATGTCACTCTAACCGAGATCCAAACTTGGTTCAACACTAACCACTTAAAGCTCAACCCAGATAAAACGGAACTAATCCTATTCTCTCCAAAAAGCAACCATCGACCAATCCAAAAGTGGCTCAAGAATCTGGTTGCCCTAAACTGCCCCCTCGTCCTATCCGACTCAGTGAAGTCGCTAGGCATCACCCTTGACAAGAACTTATCAATGGAGGCCCACATCAAAAACTCTGCAAAAGGTGCTCTTTTCTCACTAAAACACCTCAAGAAATTGAAACCTTTTCTTCCCCAGGATGACCTCAAGACAGTAGTTCAATCCCTAGTTCTCTCTAAAATCGACTACGGGAACGCCATCCTAACAGGGACTCCAAAAGCTCACCTAGCCCCACTAAGGGCAGTGCTGAACATGGCCGCTCGACTCATATCTGGAGTGAAAAGATTTGAACACATCACTCCAGCTCTCAACTCCCTCAACTGGCTTCCTATGGAAGGGAGGTGTATTTACAAGCTGGCCTGCATCACACACAAAACCCTTCACTCTCCGGCCCCCAACTACCTGAACAACAAACTGGTAAGAGCAGGTCAATCCAGAACACTGAGAAGTTCTAACTCACTCCTTCTTATCCCTCCGAAACTGAAAAAGAAAACCACCCAATACCGATCGTTTTCTGGCAACGCTCCCAGGATATGGAACGTTCTCCCTAGAGTACTCACATGCAACCCCTCCTTCTCCTGTTTCAAAAGGGACCTGAAACTCCATCTCCTTAACAAATACTTTCCTGACCAACATCAACTAACCTAGACTTCAATATCCGAGTTAACTCCTCTCTCTCTTGACATTCAAGGATAGTGGTGACCGGTCTGTGTTAACCACCTTCGTTTGTTTTCTCTCCCTCCGCTGCACTGTTTATCTATTTTTCATGTTGTATTTTTTATCTCTGTTTTTGCTTCCCTACTGCCTTCCTACTAAGTAATGCAATTTCCTTTGGTTTTGTACAGTGTGTATGTAAAGTGCTCTGATACCCACGGGTCTAGCTTGCGCTATATAAAACTTTTAAAATAAAAAATAAAAAAGTCTCTTTGCTCACGCAGCCTCTCTCCTGCAGTCTTAGTTCCCTCGGGCTGCACTGGAACTTCGCTGCTGCTGGCCTGATCATTTTCAGTCCCTGCAGGCCACTCGCGCTCGCTTCCTGCGGGGGGGGGCACAGACGCCGGAGGCTGCTCCTCGACCATGCACCTCCGGAGGTGCTCTCCTCTGCTAGCAGCGCCTCTGCCTACGGCCGCCTCTCGCCACTTTTCTCGCCCGCCTCTCTGCACACACGCTGCGCGGGAGTGGGGGGCTGGCTTCCGTTCACGCTGGCCGCTCTGCACAGCCACAGGCCGCCCACTGTCTCCTCTTCGCTCTCCCCGCCCGCAGCAGCCTCTTACAGTTCACACGCTGCGCGGGGTGGGGGGGGGGGTGCAGGAGCTGTCGCCGGACACTGTGTAGCGTGGCTACGGGACACTGTCCACATTTAATGCGGGTAGGCTCCGCTTCAGTTGTGGCCTCGGCAGGTCAGTGGCAGATGCATGCCACGGCTCCTTGGCTTCCTTTCCATGCCCCGCAGTTGCTCACCTTCGGCCCACTCCTCGGGCGTCACTCGGCCTCACGGCAGTCTGCGGCGGCGGCGGCCGGCATCTTGGCAGCCCGGCCCTGCCTGCCTTTTCTTCTGCCCTCCTAGGGCCTTACATCACCGGACCCAGGGGCAGCCGGCTCTTCCGATGCGGGGTGGGCTCCCGCTCGGCTTCTTGCACCCCCGGGCTCTTCTCACGCCCTTTGACTGTCAGGCGCGTCCGGCGCTTCGGCGCAGGGGGCACAGTCAATGAAGGCACTGCAGGATCGGGGTGGGCTCCCGACCTCCTCACCTTCACCCCGGGGCACTTCACACTCCCCCGCGGGTCTTCACTTCGGTGCGGGGTGGGCTCCCGAACACCGTCTTCACGCCTGGGGCTCTTCACATGCCCCGCAGGCGACCAGGCGCTTCTCACGCCTGCTCCAGGGGGTGCCCTCGACACGGGCAATACTCTCCCCCTTCCACCACCTTCCAACGAAGGCGGCTGCACACGCGGGATTAGCCCACTCGTCGCCAATGTAATCGTCTCATGCTGGGCCCTAGGCCCACATGCAGATCATAATGATGGACACAGACACCAAGGGTTACTGGGTAGCAATGGCCACGAGCACGTGCGCTCGGCCCCTTTTATTGTCAGGGTCACCTGACTGGTGATGCCTGTGAGGGGTGGGTGTATAGTGTGGTTGAGGCACAATGCAAAACACTAGACCGGTGATCAGGCGATCACTACACTCCTCCCTCTCTTCACCATGCAATCTGCGTCTGCTGCCTCCCGGCCTCGGCTGCTTCGTATCTTGCCAGCGGGTTCTCAGCCCCTCCACGCCAGTCACAACCACTTTCCTTTTTCCACTGCAGGTGGTTCACTTACAACAGCACCGCACACCACATGCCAAGATGCTGGTTGTTGGGAGCAACCTCGCTCTCGACGGCAGTTGGATCATTGATGTTCACGGAGGATTGTGCAAAATAATAGGGACAAGATGCGGAGCTGTGCTAAGGTGCGTCTGCCATCTTGGCTTGATAGCCACGCCCCACTGTTGATTTCCTTGATATTAAAACAAACATTGCCCGTGGTGAGCTCAAATCCATCATTGTCTTTAGGTTCAAAACTTCCCCAATTTATAAACATGGGACACTTTTTTAGCTATCTGAATCACTAATAGGGCAACTTTTATTTTGCTGCCTGGGGCTATTTACTGTTCCAGTTGGGCCCTGATTTTTGCCCCATACTTATGGTGCATGTTCCAGACACCCAACATGGATTTGAGTAGTCAGTACATTCCAAATTCGTGAAGTATTGCCCTTGATGAATCTGGAGCAGGTGATATTCCTTTTCAATACAATGATGAGAGAAAATAAAGAGAAGAGGAACCAAAAACGGGCACATATGCTCCACACGTCTCACAAAGACATGGGTTAGACTTAATTTATAACGTACGTAAGACGGTATGGTACCAGACAATTTCGAGTTTTAAATATGGTGCTACAGATATCGTAGCCAGAATATCAACTACAAAAATATCATGAAGCTAATAATATGTAAGCAAGTATTGATTTACATTATTTGTATATGTAGTATGACATTATATGTTTTCAAAGTACATATATATGGCTATATGAGTAGTAAATTTACACTTGCCTTTATATACTTACCTTCACAATATTTTCGTAATCCACATTCAGACTACGATATTTTAGTAGCATGACATTGTGACATACGGCGTGTACGAAAAGAGACAAGAGAGAATGGAGACATGATTGAGATAGTTTAATAATCAAGCATTGTAACTACAAGGAAGATGACCAAATTTCAGTGGAGCTTTGGACCCATTTTCTAGTTAGATTACTTCAGATCCTATCCACAAAGGATGTTCAAAACCTTGGGAGAGTCACAGAGACAATTACTATTGTGAAAACAATGACAAACTTGGATCTACGATGTAGCTACCATATAAACAGACAAATAATGTGAGGTGGCAGTGCCTTTATGTATGTAAACGTTCAGAGTTTGTGAGTTCACATGTTTGTGTGTGACCAATGATTCTTTTAACCTTTACTTCAAAACTGCAGCAGTACATTCTTTGCCTGCCAAACATGATTCTATTTTATGTGTAAAATATCATCATCAAAGAATTGTATTTCGATCTCTGTTGATCATAAAAGTACAGACAGACAAAACAGCCACAATACACATATACATAAAAATATAAATATCAATAAATAGGATTATATCAATATATAAAGAGCTCCAGCAATCATTTTTAAGAGGAACAATATAAAACCACAAATTTCATAACACTGTCTAAAAGCATAGGAAGACAGAAATCATGATTAAGATCTACAGCAATATTAAATGTTCCACCACAGTACATCACAAACATCAAGTGAATCTTTTCATAGATCAGTAGCTGACTGTACGAGTTTTGCACGCTTAATCCAAAATGCCTTTAAAAACATAGCCAGACAAAAAAACAGGACTAGTGTCACATTGTAATAAACAGAACGATTCCTGGAACTCCCTACAGCCCAGATTTTTGCACAAGGGAACAATCCATTTTGCAAGTATGTGTTTATAGAAGGGGCAAAAAAACAGAACATGTATAAGCGATTCAGAACATTCTTCACAGTCTACACACAGATCGTTATATGGACCATTTCCCTGATGCCATCTACCAGTGAATGATTTAACAGGTAAGGTGCCATACCTAAATTGAAGGTAGAGTTTCCTTGCTAGTGGAGGGACAATTTAATCGATTGTATAAACACAATAACTGCGAAAATATGTGGAATTAAAATTGAAATTGGTTTGTTCTGCACTGAGTGATCTTGCCTAGAATTAACATGCTCATTCTTTTCCTAGGATTACTAGGAGCTATTTGAATTTTGACCCTGCATGTCCTGAGGAGATTGGCATATTGAAAGTTACAGGAGTTTGTTATCTTGGAAACAAGTTAAATTTCATCTTTGCAAGTGATAAGATTAACATTGAGCAGAAATCGCTCTGTGGGCTTCAGTGCCCTGCCTTGGAGGTTGTGCTAGCTGGATCTGGGCAGCGCTTTCCATTGGTCAGAGGTAGGTCCTTTGCTAACTTCAATAGTATGTTCAGTGTCAGCTACATGTGCAACCCTTAAGCAGTCCTCTTACCCATATTTTTATTGCATGTTATTCCACTGGTAGAGTTGATCAGCTCTCCCTGCTTACCAAATCCTAAAGTATGCCAGGGTTATCCAACATAGGTTCGGAGGGCTTGATCTGTGCTAGATTTTTAGGAGAACCACTGGCTACTAAATTAGATCAGTTTAGATGCATTCTAAGCAATTTGTATGTGAATAGCCTACAGATCTGGTGTGGATTCAGCCCTACAGGGCTTATGGTAATCAAAAACATATAATTCATTCAATTTACTAAGCATAACTAAAAAATAACATGTACAATAATGTGGAAGATTAATATGTGAAATAATTAATAAATCATGTGTAAATCATGGAAGCAGCTTTATGCGGGTTACAGATTAACATATCATTAAGCGCAAATAAGTGATGATGACATTGCGTCATCAGTTCCCCCCTCAAATGGCTCTGGGAGCCATTACTCAAAACACCCACCATTTTCCCTCATGACATTTCAGAGTCTGCGCTTACAGCTTCTTCAATTTGGGTCACTGTGGCTACTCGCCGCTCATTCACCACAGGCCTTGCACTAGCCTCGGATTGACTTTGAGATTCCTGAGCGTAGTCTTCATTTTCTCCCTCTGAACTCTCAGGTTGCACTGCATTGGTCTTTGGACATCAGTAGTGGCTATCAACACTTTTTCCAGTTTGTCTTAATCTCCGAGTAGAAAGGGGGTTGGGAGCACACTGCCTCACATCCCAGCACAGTTCGCCCCTTTGCATCCTGGTACATGCAGTACAAAATTAGTGCGTACTTGAAATTTAGCTGTAGTTTTTCACCAAAGTTGGTGCAGACATTGCTGTATATCTCTAGACATGTGTTTCTGGGTTCAGCCCTTCTTCAGTAGAGAGCAGCAGTAGTAGAAAGCAAAAGAAAAGTCATCTGGGGTTGCTGGAAATGCTGCCAAATTCCTCTCAGGTCACAGTACCACTCGCAGGCACACAGGTGCATCTCCAAAGCTCATCAGCTTGCTGGCTCAAGGGAGCCATTTGAACAGAAAGGGGGTTGGGAGCACACTGCCTCACCTTTGCATCCTGGTAAATGCAGTACAAAATTAGTGCTTACTTGAAATTTAGCAGTAGTTTTTCACCAAAGTTGGTACAGACATTGCTGTATATGTTATGTTATGTTAGTAGGATTTATAGAACGCACGAATACCTGGAGTTGTCTTGGCGCTAGGATTGCGGTAAGCCCAACCGATGCGTCTAGTTCTGAAATAGCCAGGTTTTTAGCCCCTTTCTGAAGATGGTGAGGGAGCTTGAACTTCTGAGCTCCATTGACAGCATGTTCCAGAGTTTTGCGGTGCCATACGAGAAGCTTTGGCCGCCCCAATTTGAGGACCGTATTCTCGGAACTTTCATAAGTCTAGCACCTGTGGAACTTAGCTGTCTGGACGGTTCGTACCAGGCAAAGAGATTCCTAAAAAATAGTGGTCCTGTTTTGCTCAGTGCCTTGTATGCTAGACATAATGACTTGAATTTAATTCGTTGTGCCACCGGAAACCAGTGGAGTTTGCGAATTTCCTTGGCTACTGATTCATGCTTTGGGATGTTCAGCAGAAGTCTTGCAGCTGCATTTTGAACTGTCTGAAGCTTTTTTTGATATTGCTTCTGCATACACAGGTAGAGCCCATTACAGTAATCCAATTTTGACTGAATTAGTGTAGTTACAACCGTCTTTCTAGAGTCAGTGGGGATGTAAGGTAGGATCTTCTTAAGTTTCTTTATCAAAAAGTGGGAGGCCGAGACAATGGCATTAGTCTGGTAAGATAGTGTTAGTTTATTAACAATCATAACTCCCAAATTTTTGGCCTTCAGAGCTGGTTTTGGCGGTTCACCCATCTCTGCCGGCCACCAAAGTTTGTCCCATCTGGGTTGCAGGTTACCGAAGACTACTACCTTGGTCTTCTGAGAGTTAAGCTTGAGACAGTGTTTTCCCATTGAAGGAAGTGGCCCTTAGAAGCCACCCGGGTTACTTACAACCACCTGCTAGGCCTTCCCAAGAAATGAAGAGTCGGTCAGACAGTAGAGAATACAAACATACCTTTATTAGTAATACTCTGCAGAGGAGTCCAATCTGACCTGCACCCTAAGATGTCTGCCGAGGGGACTGGCTCCCCAATGGCCTGCAATACCTAATCATCCCTCCAAGATCCTCCAACCATGCCCACAGTGGAAAGTTACCGGCCTGAGCCGAACATGAACAAAGAAGGCACAGGAGGATGGGCTACCACCCGCCAGATGGGCACACGTTATCTGTGATTCGAGGTCACCACGCTGAGTCTCAGCGTCTCCCAACGTGGGAGCAGAACTACACACTTGGATAGGTATGCAAGGGCAGAATGGCCTAATCATTAGTAAGTCGGAAAACAGCCTTGAACAGGAGAGGAAAAAATAATAACTAAATACAGTATTCTGCTGAGGCAGGCAGTACGAATAATGAGGCCTAGTTCAGACACAGCCTAATAGGGATTACGAAATACAAAATGGAGTCACACTTGCTAACTAAAACTTGCACGTTGCGGGGATAACTCAGTGGGTTGCATAACGTGAATACAAATGGCATCTATTTAGCCACACACTGCTAACCTAATGTAGCATGATACGAGTGCATAGCAGGAATGGGAATTTCAAATCTAACACCATCCAATTATTTATTTCCCTCATACAATTCTGAAACTGTACTGTGGGGAGGCTTGATGTTTGTACGCTGCCACCACTATCTGGGTGTCATCGCCGTAAGACATGAGACTAAAACCGAACTCTCAGATCAAAGGGGCGAGTTCATATACGTACACGTTAAAAAGGGAAGGACTCGGAGATGATCCCTGTGGAACTCCGCATGGGAGGACATATGGATCCGATTTATACTTGTCCAACGTCACTGTCTCCTTTCCTTCAGAAAGGAGGAAAGCAAGGCCAATGCCGCTCCCTTGACCCCCAGCATTTCCAGCCGCTGCTGCAGAAGATTGTGATCCACAGCATCAAAGGCGGCTGACAGATCGAGGAGAACCAGGGCGGCCGAGCCCCCTCTGTCCATCACCATCCTGATCTCTTCGGTGGCTTTAATTAATGCCGTTTCAGTGCTGTGCTCGTTTCGAAAACCAAACTGGGAGTGGTCGAGTAATTCATTTTCTTGCATGTATTGGACTAAGGGTGTGACTCTAGACACGTGTTTCTGGGTTCAGACCTTTCTTCAGTAGAGAGCAGCAGTAGTAGAAAGCAAAAGAAAAGTCATCTGGGGTTGCTGGAAATGCTGCCAAATTCCTCTCAGGTCACAGTACCACTCACAGGCACACAGGTGCATCTCCAAAGCTCGTCAGCTTGCTGGCTCAAAGGAGTCATTTGAACAGAAAGGGGGTTGGGCGCACACTGCCTCACATCCCAGCACAGTTCACCCGTTTGCATCCTGGTAAATGCAGTACAAAATTAGTGCTTACTTGAAATTTAGCTGTAGTTTTTCACCAAAGTTGGTGCAGACATTGCTGTATATTTCTAGACACACGTTTCTGGGTTCAGCCCTTCTTCGGTAGAGAGCAGCAGTAGTAGAAAGCAAAAGAAAAGTCATCTGGGGTTGCTGAAAATGCTGCCAAATTCCTCTCAGGTCACAGTACCACTCACAGGCACACAGGTCCATCTCCAAAGCTCGTCAGCTTGCTGGCTCAAGGGAGCCATTTGAACAGAAAGGGGGTTGGGAGCACACTGCTTCACATCCCAGCACAGTTCGCCCCTTTGCATCCTGGTAAATGCAGTACAAAATTAGTGCTTACTTGAAATTTAGCTGTAGTTTTTCACCAAAGTTGGTGCAGACATTGCTGTATATCTCTAGACACGTGTTTCTGGGTTTAGACCTTCTTCAGTAGAGAGCAGCAGTAGTAGAAAGCAAAAGAAAAGTAATCTGAGGTTGCTGGAAATGCTACCAAATTCCTCCGAGTACATTAGACATCAACAAAGTTTGGAAGGCCTTCACATTTAACAGTCCTGTTCGTTACCAAAATCACACGATAGGGCTACGCCATCTGAGATCCAGGCACGACTTTCTCACATACTGCTTCGCTAGGATTGAGAACATGGCACTGCTCCTCCTTGGGAGTGGACTCGCCAATTCAACCTGAAGAGGGACAGAATGCACCAAATCAGCCAGGCCTTTGCAGTAGTCAAGAACCATGTCATCTGTAATATTTACAAGTGCAGCCGTAGTCACAGCAGGTAGTCTTATGGCTCTGTCCATGAGAATCTCATGGAGGGACGGTCCTGTCCTCTGATCTGGAATGCTTCATCACCAATGGAAGGGCATCAGGTCATTTTAGAGCTGTGGATACACACACTTTAGCTTGTTAGCTACAGTGAAAACTCTGATCTACCTGCAGAGCTTCACACATACGGTTCATCACTTCATTCTTGAACTCGCTGCCACGATCTGATTCAAAGGAAACTGGGATCCCAAAACGAGGGATCAACTCTCTGAGCAACTATTTGGCCTCAGGAAGACTGTCATTCCCTCTTGTTGAGTATGTCTCCACTCGTTGGGGAAAGAAACCAACCACTACCAAAATGTAACAGAGCCCCTTACAAACAGGCATCTCGACAGAATCGAGCTGCATGCTATTAAATGGACCACCTGATCTACCTATATGACCGGTGAGGACTGGGGTTCTCCTGTCTACATTTAGGTGTTGGCACGTGACACACCTGTGGCATACCTCAGCAGCAATGACACGGAATCTAGGGTTAAACCAATATGTATAAAAGAGACAAATTATAGCTTCTCAACCTATATGCGTAGCACCATGAAAATAATGTGCCATGAGGGTAACATCTAATCAGGTAGCACAGGACAACCATCCAAAGAGACAGTTTTCATCCTCATTCTTTGCACACCCTGCTCTAACCCATCTCTCTTGTTAACATTCTGGTGCCTCTTCCTGCAATTTCTTCAACTCTTCCCACATATCATCAACAGGGAGCAAAAGATTTATGGAATTTTCATGCTCTGATTAATTTGACAATTCCCCATTAAAGGTACAAGACCAAAGAGTGCAATACCAGCTATCTCATCCATGTACCTATTTTCTGTAGTCACCACATCATTTCTGCTCTTGTGTGCTGCAAACTTTACAACGGCCACCTCAGCCAACAGCTGCAATGCATCCAAAAGTTCTATGACATAATGCCCATACTGGATGGGGAAGCCAGACGAGGCCATGAACCCCGCTGGGACCACAACTGGCCAAGAGTCCTGAACTACCCCATCAATGTTTTCATCAACAACAGGCAATGGCAACAGTGTGGATGGCTTAAGACATGAACATCTCTTTAGTGTAATGTTTTCTGCAGCAAGATTAATTTGTTTGTATTTAGTAAGGTGACTATTGGTCATGTGCTGAGTTTGAGTACGGGTTAACAAGATTGCCACAGAGTTGGGTCCCTTCAATGTAAGGGGTACCCCATTACGATGCCTTCACATTGTTGAATAAAGTCATCAACTGTGGGCACCTCCTATAGGCAACCCAGTAATGCTACGGCTACTGGGTCAAGAGTAGCTGAAAAATAGACAACAGGGCGTTTTGAGGTTCTATGCATCTGAGTTGATACTGACAGGGAGCACCCTTCCCTTTCATCACAGTAAAGTATAAAAGGCGTCTCATAGTCTAGCATTCCTAGAGCAAGAGTTATGTTATGTGTTTATGTTATGTTATATATAGTTTCTATAGTGCTTGAATACCAGGAGGCGTCTTTCCGCGGACTTAAACATTACTAATGTAGCATGTGTACCTGGAGCAAAAGAAGCTACAGAGACTTGTATAGCTAGCTCTCAGCTCAAGGAAGTCTTTTTCACACTATTGTTCCATGGTAGTGGATCTGACACATCTTTGTGTGTAAGCTTCTGTAGAGATTTGGCCACTTAGAATACGTCGGGTATCCATTAACGACAGTAGCCCACATTTCCCCAGAACATCCTGACTACTCTCTGCATTTTGGGAGCATTCATCTGCAATGTGGCAGAAATTCTATCTTGAGGCACTTTTCTTGTTCCTTTCTTCTAATAATACTGCAATTTGACTGGGGACACCTTTTGTCCGTTTTCAGCGAAATGATTAACTAGGGCTATAGTATCTTGCCTGCATGCCTCATACATCGTTGTCGCCACCAGTAGGTCATTGATGAATTCAACTAGGGCTGAGTTACATAGTAGATTTAAGGTCACCAGATTCGTTCTCAAGATCTGGTTAAAGATTGAGGGGCTCTGTGTATACCCTTGAGGAACTCTGCACCATGCCAGAACTCTGCTTCCGAACCTCAATGTGAAAAGGACTGGCTGTCTTTGTGCAAAGGTTTGGAAAAGAATGTTTGGCAGAAATTGAGGACAACTTAAGACAACAATATTGTTAATCTTTCACAGGTCTTGAACGACCCACCACTTTTTGATTTCTGTATCCCCATGGTCGGGGAATTACAAGGATTTCCTAGGATCTCTTTCAAAATGCCCTGCTCTAACATGGATTCAATTTTGGGGGTAATTTCAGCCACTGCATCTGGAGAGACGTACTGGGACATCCTAGGGAATTCTGCATCCTGTCCAAGGGTTATTTTCACAGGTTCAACACCTTTAATCAAGCTGATATCTTTGCCAGAATATTAGCAGACTTCCCCCTTCACAGAATCCTTCAAGTCGAGTGACCAATCTTTGCCAGAACGGGGAATAACCCAACAATGGGATTCTGAGTGCTCAATTTAAAATCTGCATCTTCATTATGCATTTGAAGCTCAACCCCATTAGGGATACAATAGATCACACAGTTGAGCTTGCATAAAAGGTCTCTTTCCAGCAGACCTATTGGGCTAGAGTCACTTATACTAACTAATGGTCCTCTTCAAAGGGACCTATTTTCACAGGTACCTTTAGGGAAACAGGATTCCCTGTCTGTTTGCAGTGCCTACAATTTGGACTTGTTTTCCAGAGAGGGGTAGGTTTGGAACTTCTACTGTCATAACAGTAGAACAGGTAGCACCGGTGTCTATCAAAAAGGACAAAGAATGGCCATTCACTTCTCCTTCTACATATGGGCCAATCTGGTCTACCTCCAAGTCTGCACCAAGCACGCAGTCTTCCTCCCTTCTCGGGGAACGTCAATGTGACTGGTCAGACACCAGATCTTCAAAGGTATCAAAGATCGGGAACTGTTGGAAAGTCGATGACTCCGGATGGAGTTCTAGGGAACTCTAGCACTTGCATTTGCATTAAATCTTGGAATATTCAGATTATGCTGCATCAAGGGGGCATGAGTCATGTTAGAATTAGGGAGTCTTTGCATTTGCACATTTGGGGCTGGCCTCACATATATATTAGGCCCTCTGCCATTAAACTCTACTCAATTTGGATTTGAACGGCACTCGCATTTCCAGTTGGCTAGCTTATTACAATAATGACACAGCATTGTCTTCTTTAACAAAGCTATATTCATTACCAAATTCAGATCAACAGGCATCCCATGTCCTCTACTGAGTAGGACGCCAATCCCACCCTGCACCATCTGACGACCACCTTGACATCCAACTCCGTGCATTCCATTTCCGCCACTAGTTGCATAACCAGAATTTGGGGGTACGGACCATTCTGAAATCCTTTCTGGGATAATTTCGTCTGAGCCAACATGAATTTCTCTTTAATTCTCTTTTGTCAGGCTTCTAAGTCATCACTACAATACTTTGCATACTGCAGGATTTCATCTCAAGGCTTAGACTGCCAGCAAATCATATTCTGGTAGATGTGCCAGCAAATCTCTGGGCGCAAACCAAGAATGAAGTGGGGTGGGGCCAAACGGCCTCCCGATAGAACTTTATAAACTCACACCCTCTCGAGTGGCACCCCATCTACTTAAGATCCACCTGGAGAGTAGAAGGGCAGGGGAGCTCCCAGAGGATCAACGACTGGCCTCCATAAATCCGGCAAACAGGAGGAGGACTGCGCCTGTACCGTCCCATCTCTCTGCTTAGTGTGCTTAATGCAGAGACCAAAATACTAGCTAAGCTATTAGCCTCCAGGCTACTTCACCATGTCTTCAAATTAATGCACCCTAACCAATCCGGCTTTATGCCAGGGAGGAGCACTGCCCTTAATTTGCGTCAACTCCATGGCGTGATAGGTAGGAAAGATGCCATACAGGAAGACGCAGTGGTGCTCTCCTTAGATGCCCATATGGCCTTCGATAAGATTGATTGCCTGTGCTTATTTGCAGTCCTGGAACGTATGGGGTTTAGCCCCAAATTCCAGGCTTAGGTACATCTCCTATACACGAGACCCGTGGCGCAAGTCATGGTGAATGGGCGGTGATCGCACACCTTTCCCCTTGGGTGGGAAACGCGGCAGGGCTTCCCCCTGTCGCCGCTGATTTTTGTCCTGGTTCTTGAGCCGCTGGCGGCCTGGATCAGAGGGGACCCGCTGATAGGGGGACTCTGTTGGACAGAGGGATGGGAAGACCGAATATCATTATATGCGGATTACATTTTGTTATATGTTGCAACCCCACGCCGCACCATTGCAAGGATAATGAACATCTTCACAAATTTCGGGAAATACTCCGGCTATTTAATAAATTGGTCCAAATCCATGATCTATGTTCTACATGGCCCGCCCCCGGTTTTGCCTGCGGAGTGTGAAGTGGTGGTGGTGGAGGTGGAGGTGGGCTTCCGATATCTTGGTACATTCATTAAGGCAGACCCAGACCGATTCTATTACCGTAACCTTCAGGCTCCTCTGACGCGCCTGCGGAGCAATGTCCATTATTGGCGGTCCCTACCGTTGTCCCTACTAGTGCGTGCACCAAAATGATGGCGCTTCCTTTACGCACTACAGAACACACAATACGCGATATGGCAATCCTACTTCCAGGCTATTGACTTTGAGGTGCCCGTGCCAAAATGGTGTCTCCTTAACGTATGGGAGGCGACTGTTCTCAGCCGAAAAGATCAAATTTGGGTATCCCTGGGCATAATGATAGCTAAACGAAATGTAGCTCGACACTGGGGGGCACACTTCACACCAATCCTTGGAGAGTAGGAGAAAGACATGGACTGGGCCATGATCGCCGAGAGAGCCGGATATGAAAGCAGGGGTTGCAAAAGAAAATGGGAACAGGTGTGGGGTGGGTGGAACGCCCATAGAGGTGGAATTTGTTCTGCCCCCTCCTTGAGTTCCAGGGGGAAAGTCACAGGGAGGAATTTTATGGGAAACCCCAATTATTAGACACGAGGAATGACTCCAGGGTTATGTTGAATAAAGCAAACTGTATTGATACTTCATTGGTGAATATGTACAGCTGCTATGTTATCATGACTGCAACAGACTTGTTTGTCTACTTAAAAGAATGAAGTAGGACACCAAATTTCCAAGGTCCCTGCGCTCTGGATTTTCAACACCATTATTCTGATGGAAAACCTGCTTAAGCCTCTCGTAATAGACATGCACTGACTCCTTATACTCTTCAGTAGTCCTTGAAATCTTAAACCAATCAATCTCTTTCTGAAGAACCATAGTTTTCAAAACGTTAACCACCTGAAGATAATTCTCCATGACCACAGGAGATGGGGCATTAGTTATAACATCCCTCAGTGACTCTGCAGTTGGCCATTGTACAGCTACTTTTCACTCAACCCATAAATCACCGAGCACAACAACGTCAAGTGAAGTATTCAGATATTCCCAAAG
Source organism: Calotriton arnoldi (assembly GCA_963921515.1). Classification (NCBI taxonomy): domain Eukaryota; kingdom Metazoa; phylum Chordata; class Amphibia; order Caudata; family Salamandridae; genus Calotriton; species Calotriton arnoldi. The sequence continues at coordinate 1,621,631 of CAWUFW010000478.1, read as the reverse complement.
CACCTTTGAAAGGTTCACAAATCTGTCAACTTGAGTATACCACTGATCAGGACTTTCTCTCTACTTTGGAAATTGGTTAGTAATGTGAAATGATCACCACGACTCCAAGGCACATGCACATAAGCTCCTTCATGTACTTCCCTCAGGAGATATGATTTGACCTAGGAATCTCTCCTACTCCGAGTCCGTCTGGTCTCCCTTTTGTCATCCTTTTTCTTTTTCTGAGCCTATCTATCTCTAAAATTTTGTGTGCTGCTCCACATTTGAATGTTACTGATTAGTTCTCTCAGCTGCAGCTCTCAGCCCAGGGGTGTGCATGTTCTTGAGTTTGTCCTCAGTGACGAAGATTCTAACATTTTTCCTTCATGTCACACTTTTGGAAAGGCAAATCCCAAATTCTGTAGCTATCACTTCAAGAGCCTCATTGGTCACACAAGCACGTCTATCAGCCCCCTTATATTGATACAAAAGTTCTTCGTCATTGTTGCCATTTATAAATCCCAACTCAAGAGTTCCCTTAATAATTTCTTCCAATTCTACCTTCACCACATCTAATGATCTTGAAGGGGTGTCAGTGTCTGATGACCTGGACTCATTCCTATCAATGTCTATAGTTGGCATGGTCAGATGAAGAGTTGCTCCTGTTCAGGGTCTTGCTCCGATCTCTGCAAAAGCATCAATCCCACACACAACCATAGTAGTGGTAATAGTGGGTGTGACAGGTGTTACAACAACTGTAGCATTATTCTGTGGCATTGCCGGTGGAGGTGGTAAAGGAATCGGGAGCATTCTCTAGGTAGCCGGAAGTGGAGTAGCTGCTAATCATGGATCTAGGAATTGAGTGGGTGTTAAATGTCGAGGTGAAAGAGTTCCAGGCACTCCCCCATCAAGGTGGCTCTGATCGATAGGCACACTAACAATGGTATCTGCAGGTGACTGGAGTCCCATAGATGGTTGATATCCCCCAGCTGATGGAACTATATTATACGGGGTGGTCGGGAAGCCAATAAATCACTCAAAGTCATCACTGGAGTCACTATCACTCCCTTCATTGTTCTATATTCCAGTCTCGCCCCCCTCTTGTCCTTTGTTTTTCCGCAATCTTCTATTAGTTAAAGCAGGGTATGTCCCAACTCCATCAATCATCTCTGTCCTCCAATGTATTTGTCCTGCATCCCACTTTGCTTCCATCCAACTCTGAACTGTTCCTTTAGCCTTCTTCTGATATTTTGTCTTCTCTTTCACATGTGCTGCACACTCCCATGCATTCAGGGCTTGATATTTGGCTGGTCTAGGTGTGGGCTTAATTTCATACAACTCCAGCCTCAAATTCTTAATTATTCTCAAGTTGAAAGTACCATGGCGAGGGAACTATAGGACCCTTCATTTGCAGTGATCTGATTCAAGTGTTTAAGCCAAATACACGTGTGTAAACTGATATTGTTGGTCATGTAATAGCAGGTGCACCCTCCGGAGGGGCCTCCTTGCCTTCACGGACAGTGATTCTTACATCATCTCTAACTAACGCCTTTAATTTCTTGAAAAAATTTATCTTTTCTCTATAATTGACACAAAACAAAGTCAATTGAAATAACTGCGGGTGTCAGCAAAACTCAAGGCAAAACGCAATGACACTAACTCACAATCTCAGCGTGACACCACAAAACTGTCCACTCACAGTGCGGCACTCTGTTAGACTTGGCATCTTTTGGCCTGTTTCCCCTGTCTTTTTGCTTTCTGACCTCCCGGTTTTGACTCTGTTTTTGCTGGTTTAGTGCATCTGCGCACTTTCTCACTGCTATTTAGTGTTAAAGTGCAAGTGCTCCTATTGTAAATTGGTGTTATGGATTGTTGATTCCATGATTGGTCATTTGATTTACTAGTCAGTCCCTAGTACAGTGAACTGTGTGTGCCCAGGGCCGGTAAAACAAATGCTGCTAGTGGGCTTGCAGCACTGGTTGTGCCACCCACACAAGCAGCCCTTCAAAGGTAACTCAGAACTGCCACTGAAGGGTCTGCGCTCAGTTTGTAACTGCCATGTCAACTTGGCAAGTGCACCCACTTGCCAGGCCCTACCCTTCCCTTTTCTTACATATTAGTCACCCGTAAGGTAGGCCCAAGGTACCCCTGTGTGCAGAGTGCAGTGTATGTGAAAGGTAGGACATCCCATGATGTGTGTGGCATGTCCTGATAGTGAAATACTGCCAATTTCGTTTTTCACTATTGAAAGGCTATCTGGCCCATAGGAAAGCATGGGAGTTAATTTATAACATCTTATAAATATAACTTCCCATTGGGACCAGATAGGAAAATAAAGTTTAGTATGCCTGAACTCAGAATCTAAAGATGCATCTTTTAGTAAAGGTGATTTTTACATTCTGTGTTTGAAAATACCACTTTTAGAAAGTAGTTATTTTCTTGCTTAGCCATCCTGTGTGCCTCTAAAATGTAAAAATGTAAGTCCGTTTTTATATAGCGCAGCTACTCACCCTTACGGGTCTCAAGGCGCTGGGGGCCGGAGTGGAAATTAAGTGAGCTATTGCCCAGAGTCACATGGTGCTGAGCTGAGCTGCCGCCGGTGATCGAACCGTGAACCCTGTGCTCCGAAGTCAGCTGCCCTGGCCGCTGCACCACACCTCTGCTAGGATGTGGATTGACTGTCTGGCTTTGGAGTGACAGGGACTGGGTGGGGGTGTGCAGAAGCTCCAGAGAGTCTGATGGGTCAGGGCTGGGCTGAATAGACCTGGGCTGCATTTAGAGTAGTGGGAGGAGATTTCTTTGCACCTGAATGTGCCTGGTATGCTTTCCACAATGCTGTCTCCACCCCCTGCCAGGAAGCTGGGCCAGAGAGGACAGAACTGGTTTGGACTAAGTACAGATACACCCTGTCTGAGAGGACAAAGGGATTTGGGGTAGGAGGAGGGTGGGCGCACACTGCCTCACATCCCTGCACTCACTTTGCCCTGATGCATCATAGTAAATGCAGTGCATGATAACACTTCGGTGTCAGGCTTTAGTTTTTCGCCCTTGTTGGTGCAGCCAGTGCTGCGTATCTCTGCACACGTGTTTCAGGATAGTTGTCCTTCTTCACTAGAGAGCAACACATTCTTTTAGGGGGTGCTGGAAATGCTGCCCAAAGTCTTCTCAGGTCTCTGTACCACTCGCTGGGCACAGGTGCATCAACCGGAGCTCATTAGCTCAAGGGAGCCTTTTCAAACCGGAGGAGGGTGGGCGCACACTGCCTCACATCCCAGCACTCAGTTTGCCCCGATGCATCATAGTAAATGCAGTGCATGATAACACTTCGGTGTCAGGCTTTAGTTTTTCACCATTGTTGGTGCAGCCAGTGCTGTGTATCTCTAGACACGTGTTTCAGGATAGTTGTCCTTCTTCAGTAGAGAGCAACACATTCTTTTTGGGGGTGCTGGAAATGCTGCCCAAAGTCTTCTCAGGTCTCTGTACCACTCGCTGGGTGCAGGTGCTTCAACCGGAGCTCGTCAGCTCATTAGCTCAAGGCAGCCTTTTCAAACAGGAGGAGGGTGGGCGCACACTGCCTCACATCCCAGCACTCAGTTTGCCCCAATGCATCAAAGTAAATGCAGTGCATAATAACACTTCGGTACACGTGTTTCAGGATAGTTGTCCTTCTTCAGTAGAGAGCAACACATTCTTTTTGGGGGTGCTGGAAATGCTGCCCAAAGTCTTCTCAGGTCTCTGTACCACTCGCTGGGCGCAGGTGCATCAACCAGAGCTCGTCAGCTCATTAGCTCAAGGGAGCCTTTTCAAACAGGAGGAGGGTGGGCGCACACTGCCTCACATCCCAGCACTCAGTTTTCCCCGATGCATCATAGTAAATGCAGTGCATGCTAACACTTTGGTGTCAGGCTTTAGTTTTTCACCCTTGTTGGTGCAGCTAGTGCTGCGTATCTCTAGACACGTGTTTCAGGATAGTTATCCTTCTTCAGTAGAGCAACACATTCTTTTTGGGGGTGCTGGAAATGCTGCCCAAAGTCTTCTCAGGTCTCTATACCATTAGCTGGGCGCAGCTTCATCAACCAGAACTCATCAGCTCATTAGCTCAAGGGAGCCTTTTCAAACAGGAGGAGGGTGGGCGCACACTACCTCACATCCCAGCACTCAGTTTGCCCCGATGCATCATAGTAAATGTGTTTGAAAATACCACTTTTAGAAAGTAGGTATTTTCTTACTTAGCCATCCTGTGTGCCTCTGCTAGGATGTGGATTGACTGTCTGGCTCTAGAGTGACAGGGGCTGGGGGTGTGCAGTGGCTCCAGAGAGTCTGATGGGTCAGGGCTGGGCTGAATAGACCTGGGCTGCATTTAGAGTAGTGGGAGGAGATTTCCTTGCATCTGAATGGGCCTGGTCTGCCTTCCACAATGCTGATTCCACCCCCTTCCAGGATTCCGGGCCAGAGAGGACAGAACTGGTTTGGACTAAGCACAGACACTCTCTGCCTGAGAGGACAAAGGGATTTGGGGTATAAATATTGGGGCCCAGAACTTTAGAACTCTTTTGGAACCAAGAAGACTGCCAAGAAGAAGAGCTGGAGAAGCTGTGAGGAGACTACCACTTTGCTGTGTTGGCCTGCAGTGGCTGCTCCTGTCTTGGGCAGTGAAAGGTCTGGACTGAACTTTCTGAAACTTCCTTTTTGTGAGTTTCTCCAAGGGCTTGAGGTAGAGCTTGCCCCCTGTTCAAGAAGTCTCAGGAACAGCAAAGACTTCAAGTTCTTCTGCCATCAGCACTTGGGACTGTGTGTTTTGTGCTGCAACAGACGCAGTCTACGATGCCGCTGCCAACTCCTGGTCCTGAAGGCACCGCAGAGGGCACCGCCGCAACACCGCACTGCAACCCTGGTCTCACCGATGACGCCGCCGCATGGAGCCGCTGCTTGCACCGTGACCTGTGGGCACCGCACTCCGCACCGTCTTGCTTCACGCCATCGCCTTGGTATCCCCGACGACACCACTCCACGCCGACATTGACGCCGATGCTTGCACCGTGTTTCGAGGGCACCACTCATAAGTTACACGATGCACCGTCCTCATCCCGATCTGCAGCCTTGGTCTACCGACGCCGGTGCCATCGACTCCAGTTCGTCAGCCGACGACAGCACTTCAGCAACGACGCCGCCGCTGCTTGCACCGTGACCTGCCAGCACCGTGACGAGCACCGCTTCACTTCGCACCACAGCCCTGGTCTCACCGATGCTGCTGGACGACCGTCACTGAGCCGCTGCCTGCACCGTAACCTGAGGGCACCGCACCACTGCACTTCGCACCGCAGCCCTGACGCGCGCCGGCGCTCCCAACTTCAACTGCGAGGAGTTCAATCTGCAACGCGTGTGACTTCAAGGGCCCGACGACCCCTGCACCTAACTCCTGTACTGACGCCTGCAGATGCCAGCCCTTCGGGGCTCATCGAGAGGTCGCCGACGCCCTACATTTCTAAAGGTACTGTTTTGCGGGTCTTCCCGACACCGTAGCTAGCCCACGATGCCTCGGTCAGCCAGAACTGTTTGGATTTGTTGTTCACGACGCCGTGATAGCCCCAGACAGAGCTATCGACTTCAAGGAACTATATTTCAAGTCTGTTTTGATGACTGAAGATTTCTAAGTACTGCAAAGGAAGTGGCCCGTTTAGGGTCACCCGGGTCACTCACGACCACCTCTCAGCCTTCCATACCAAATGAAGAGTCGGTCAGACAGAGAATACAAACCAATATATGTTTATTCAGATACGCTCGAGCGGAGCCCCGTCTGCCCAGTCTCTTAGGGGTGCTGCAGAGAGGACTGACATCAGCAAACATGGAGATACATTATGTACAATTCAGAACCAAAGAAGGCACGCCCATAATGGAATTTCCCAGGCAGCTGCAGCTAAACAAAGAAGTACAGAAGGATAGGTTTCAATTCTGGGGCCGGGCACACACTATCTTCGACCCAAGGTCACTCTGACCGTGCACGCCACTAGACTAGTGGGAGAAGGCCTCTATCTCTTGGGAAAGGTATGCGCTAATAAGAACAGTGTATTCATTAGTAAAGCAAGTTCCAACCTTGGAGAAATGAAACTTTCCACAACCCGTTCTCTCAAAGAGGCAAAAGATCAGTTTCAAGCATGGTTCAAAATGACGGCCAAACATAAAATGGTGCCGCGAATGCTAACTTGCATTGAATAATGAACAAGCAAAAGAAAGCGAAAACGTTTTCATTGTAACAACTGTATTGTGGATTTTTATCGTTTTTGGCCTTGTTTTGAGTATATAAAAATATTGGATATTTTTCTAAACTGGTGTGGTGTCCTTTTGTAGTGCTTTCACTGTATTACTGTTGGTTATGTGCAAATGCTTTGCACACTGCCTCTAAGATAAGCCTGACTGCTCGTGCCAAGCTACCAAGGGGGTGAGCAGGGGTTATTTTAGGAGTGTAACTCCCTTACCCTGACTAAAAGGAAGGGTCTCTACTTGGACAAAGGTGCAAACCCATGCCAACTAGAGACCCCCATTTCTGTCATTGGTTGTCAGCGGTAAGGATAGGACTTGCGTTTGCACTTGACTTACAGTGATTGGTGTGCACTACTACCATATCACAGACCATTACGTACCACATACTGTTTTTTGGTGGTCTATTTTTGCCTTTTCATCGGTCTTGAACTTGAACTTTCCAGTACAACGTGCCTGAATCAATTGCATCATCTGCTGCATCCTTGGAAGTGGCCTTTGAGGAGGAGAGGTTAGAAACCTACAATGTGAAGGAATTGAAGGCGATCTGCAAAAACCTCAAAGTCCAAATCAGGGGCCTCACCAGAAAAGAGGAGCTATAAAAGGTGCTGAGGGCCTGGGTAGCAGCCAGGCATGCTAGTGAGCTGTCCGGGGATCTTGGCATGGAGGCAGAGGAGCCTATTCCAAGGGTGGATGTGCTTTTGGGAGGGGGGCACCCTCTAAACCAGGCAGCAGTGGCTGTTCCCCAGAGGAGCTGGAGGACAGGCGGGAAGCAAGGAGAGTTGCTATGGAACTGGAGAAGCTTAAGTTAGCCATGGAGGAGAAAAGGATGATGTTAGACAATGAGATCAGGATAAAGGAGCTGGTTCAGAGGAGTAGGCTCGGCTCAGATGGTGGCAGCAATTCATCAGGGCAGGCAGACAGAATTGTGCACATCCCCAAGAATGTAAGCAAGGAATTCAAGAAGGGGGATGACATACAAAGGTGGTTTCAGGGTTATGAGGAGTCTATACACATGAATGGGGTCCCTGAGGAGAATTGGGGGGCAGGATTGTGGCCTCTTTTCCCAAAAGAAGAAAGGGACACTTTAGTGTCTTTGGGTAGGGGGTGTAACCTCACCTATGCTGACATGAAGGAGGCCCTTCTCACCAGGTATGGTCTCACTCCGGAGAAGTACAGGGATCAGTTTAGGTCCAGTAAGAAGACTGATGCCAACACTTGATTGGAATGTGTGGATTCGTTTTGCAGGTCACTGGATGGCTGGATGAAGGGCAGTAATGTGACAGATTATCAGGGGCTCTACAATTTGATTGCATGGGAGCATTTGTCTAGTCTGTTTTGCAGAGCTGCACCAGCACTTGGTCGATAGTAAGCTAACTGACCCAAGGAAGCTAGCTATGGAGGCAGACCGCTGGGTGAGTACCAGGGTCCACAAGAAAGCGTTTGGGGGAGACTCAACCAAAGGTGGGCAGGGTCCCCAGCAGAAAAGTGGGGGGGACAAGGGTAAAGCCCAGGAGTTCTCTAAAGGGCCCCAAACTAATACCCAGGGAAAAGGTTCCCATCCCCCAGGAGATATGAAACAAGGGGTCTCTTCAGGAACCCTGCTGAGACCGGCTCCCGGACGTGCTTCGCCTGTAAGTAGGTGGGTCACATAAGGGGGGGGATCCCAAGTGCCCCAAGAGGGACCAGCCACCCACCGGTGGGCAGACCAAGGTGTTGGCTAGTGTAGCGCTTGGGGAGCAGGGGTGCCCACAGAAGGGTGGGGATCTTGCAGAAATGACCCTCGTCTCACTAGGGGACAGTGAGATGGTCCCAGGAAACCAGGTGCCCCCTAACACAAAGAAACACAGCACCTGGGTGTCCATCAATGGGAAAAGGATAGAGGCTCTCAGAGATACTGGAGCCAGTGTAACCTCAGTCCGGTGTCATCTGGTCTCTGAGGAGCAAGTAGTCCCCGGGGCATTCCACCAAGTAGTTGCCGTGGACAACTCAGAGCGCCAGTGTATGGTGGCCCAGGTTCCCTTTGAATGGGGGGGGATCTTAGGTCCCTTGAGGGTGGTTGTGAGCCCTACCATGCCTGTAGATTGTCTGCTAGGGACCGACCTGGAGCAGTCCTTGTAGAAGGATGTTGAGCTCAGGTCTCACTTGGAGATGCTTGGGTTGCCAGAGTGGGCATGCGTGACCACTCGGTCAATGGCGGCCGGAAAGGATGATCAGAAGGACCTGGAGCCTGAAATAGTGGCCCAGGTTCCTGCCAAGAGAAAGGGCAGGGGGCATGGGAAACGCGCCCCTGATGTTCCCACAGTCCGGGAGGAGGCTGACCTTGAGGGGGACTCCCCGGTACCTACAGTGACAGCAAGAACGTGGTCCCGCCAGGGAGGAATTCTGCAGGGAGCAGAAAGAATGCCCTTCTCTAGAGGGTTTGCGGCAGCAGGCTGCAAACCAGGCAGCTGGTGATCAGTTGGGATCACATTGGATCTGCTGGGAGAATGGTCTCCTGTACAGCGAGCCTAAGGTCGCTGAGCCTGGGTCAGTCAGTGTGCTGGTGGTACCCGAGCGCTTCAGGACCTTCCTACTGGGTCTGGCTCACAACGTGCCTTTGGCAGGACATTTGGGGCGGGACAAGACCTTTGACAGGCTTGTCACCCACTTCCTTTGGCCCCAAATGCGAAGGCAGTCAGATGGACTTTGCAGGTCTTGCCAAACTTGCTAGGCAAGTGGTAAGAGTGGGAGGAAGGGTATGTGAGAAGCTGGGTTTCTGTTGCAGTAACCACCCACTTTTTTCCAGACTACTGATGCACTTTGTCTTGATGTGCCCTGGGTCCCTGCCAATCAGGTTCCCAGGGCCTGTGTTATTTCCCCAAAACTGTACCCAGTTGGCATCTCTGGCCACAGGTCAGCCCCTGGTAAATGGTACCACAGGTACCCAGGGCACTGTGACCAGGGAAGACCTCTAAGGGCTGCAGCACTTATTGTGCCACCCTTAGAGGCCCTGTACCATTACACTCACACACTGCCTTTGCAGGCTTCGTGTCTTGGTGCAGTACAAAGTGAATAGTCGACATGGCACACATCCCTGTGTGCCATGCCTACAACCCACTGTCCTGGCCTAGATCAGTCACGCCTCTAGCTGGGTGCCCTATACCAGTGGTGAGGGTACAGGTGCCTGAGCTGCCATTAAGAGTATATGGTGCTGGGAGTTTGTCATTACGAACTCCACAGCACCATAATGGCTGCACTGAAAACTGAGATGCCAGTGTGGGATTTACTGAAACATGCACACAGAGGGCATCTTAGAGACGCCCCCTGAAAAACGACCTACCACTAGTGTCCAGGCTGAGTTGCTGCTTTCAGCTGCCACCACCAGACATGTTTCTGGACCCCTGGGTCAAGAGCCTGCTGCTCTCGGGGGCCTGAAACAATGCACATCCTGGGACAAGGTGCTAAGCCTCCTCCCCCATGATGGGCAGGGTCCACGAAGGGGAAGCTTCAAAGGCTTGCCACCTTTGTGAGCTTCCCCAGGCCACTTGCTACTTTCAGCAACTGGTCCCCACTGGTTCTGACCCTCACTTTGGGCGGGAGAACCGGCGAGAAAAACAAGTGAGGAAGAGAGGTGTGCCCACCTCTGCCAGCTCCACCCCTCAGGTTGAAGAGGCGAGGTGAAGCACAACTCTCAGTCCCCGCCATCTTGCAGATGGGGGGACCCAGCCAACCAGGGAAAGGCTTATGCCCTCCTCCCACTGGAGGGTAGCATAATAGGGGGTGTACCCACCCCAGGGAAGGGACCCATTGGTCCCAACCTTTTACCTACCTGTAACACCCCTAATTCTATTATTTAGCGGCGCCCCTGAACCTTGCTTCCTCAGACAAGAGCCTGCAAGAAGAAAAGAAGAAGAAGGACCGAACAGCCGTGCCGAAGTTACCAAGAGGAGGACGCCCACTAACTTGGCCCCAGCCCTACCGGCCTGTCCCCACCTCGAACCTGCTCCAGCAAAATCCCAGTGTGTCCTGCAGCCAGCAACCTCGAAAACCCCGGAGGACCTGCCTGCCTTCAACTACAAAGAACACCTCGAACCTGCTCCAGCAAAATCCCAGTGTGTCCTGCAGCCAGCAACCTCGAAAACCCCGGATGACCTGCCTGCCTTCAACTACAAAGACTCTGTCTCCTGTGAACACCGGATTTGTTCAAACACCAGATTCCAGCTCCGCAAGGATCCGTGAGTTTGCACCACTCTGCACCCGATGCCCACGGCCCGAGTTTGAGTGGCCCAACACCAAGAGGAGGTCTCCCCGGCGATCCTGACCTAAGATCCGGCAACCCCTGACCTGCCTCAAGCCTCCAGCCGACGCCTACAGCTTCAAACCGGAAGGTTCCCCCCCAACCGCGACCAGGAGCTGGTAAGAAGATCCGACCCTAAAAGGCACCCCTGCACCCGACGCCCCACGGCCTTGGGTGGCCCAACCGACGGTGCCTAACCAACCCCCAACATCCCAACTTACCTCTCTAAGTGGTGGTCGCACCCAGAAGACCTTCGTCCCGAGCCTGCAGTGCTTTTCCAAACCAGAGACTCCCTATTGAAAGCTACAGGGCTTCCGACGCCAAAACAGCACTCTGCACCCGGCCGCCCTAGTGCCGCTGAGGGTGTAACAAGAGTGCATCCTTGACCCTGGGGGACCCCTGAGTCTAACCCCAGAACACCAACTCCCACAACAAAGTACTTACCTTTAAACCGATAACACTATTTTCCTCCATAGGATAACATTGACTGTTTTTCTATGAAAAGTTTCTAAGTGTGGAGTTGGAAAACCTAAAGAAATTCTTTAAAATTGTACTAACTAACAAAAACGATTTTACTTCCCTGTTTACAGGAAATGTCCCAGTGTAGTATCCAGGTATACTACACTGTGTAAGAAAAGTAATCTCAAAAGTAACACCTGTAATTTTACTAAATATCCTATTCAAAGTATATGTACTGTATTTACAAAGCATTGCATTTCTCAGTAACAATACTGTAAGTCAAAACAAAGTGCATATATAGGCTTTCCTGTTTTCAGTTTCTATTTTTGGTAAATTCTGGTGGTGTTTTTTCAGTGTTTTCCAGTGATTTCAATACCTTAAAAAAACAGTGCTTTTCAGTGGTTACTCATTTTTGCGCCATAAAAAACAGCAGAAACAGTGTTTTACCGGTGTTTATGGAACGCTTTGCTTTTATTATTGCTTGCTTTCTTCACTGATGCATGGTATATAGACAGTGTACGTACAGTGTATATGAGGTCCAAATACATTTTTACAAGTCAAACTTATTGTAGTACACCATACAATATTTCTTCAGTGAATCTTTGGAAAACAGACGATTCACAATAACGAAAGAGAAGAGCAAACTGAATTGAAAATGTGGTCATTCAATTTCTCCCAAGAGAAGGAGTCCAGAAGCTGCTTCTTTTCCCATCAACAATAGCGATGAGGTGCCTTTTACCAAACAAATGCAAGTCGAACAAAACCAGCACAGTAGTCATACATGCATTAGCAGCCTGCTGCATTTGAAAACGCATGGGGATTGGGGGGTTGACACGAGAGCAAAAATGTTTAGAGTTAAAATATTTTATCAAATATAATTTGGAATGTCTAACACTTTGGCGCTTCATTAAGGCAACTTCATAGTAGAGTCAATGCATAACCAGAGTAAGGTTTAACAGTTGCTTTTTGCTGCATATTTTATTTTGGGTGTGTGCAACCTTGGATTTATTGAGGAAGGAGAACTGACTACGTTATCGCGGACCCTGACCTAACTGCCGGTCTCCTCGTACGAGTACCCCCAACGAACGGTGCAGCCAATAGGCCAAATTAGCCTCTCCTGCGGCCCAACATTACGCCCCCACCCTCCCGATGTAGCACTGGCACCACCCAGACAATCTTCCTTGCTCCCTGTCCGTCAACAGGGGGGGGCGCAATTAGCCTTCTGTAATCTTTTCGCTGCCGCCATGCCAGACACTCAAATTATTGCACGCTCCGCCGCCTGTGTGTGCCCACCAGCGTGCCCCCCACTGTTCCTTCAATCTCCAGCATCATCCCCGTGTGTCCTTACTGCCTCGTGCCATGAGAGCCCCCCCTTTCATGAAGGTGACCGTCCGCTCCCCAACCACCTGCGCAAACTACCTCCAGCCTCCCTTGCATTTCTCCCTGTATTGCGCCCCTTCATCCCTCCCCAGACAAGTCCCCTTGAGTGCCACCATAGGCACTGTGGTTATTGGCAATGAGTTGTAACTTATTTAATTAGTCTCGGAAGGATGAAAGGCTGGGGAATAAAGACTGGGCCCGAAACCGCTATCTAAGGAAACCAGCGGCTCCTTGAATCCACTCTGCATGCGAGTTGAAGCCAGCCCGGCAGTCGATTCGAGGGCGGAGAACAGACAACCTTGCCCTATGGTCCCACCTGCCTGTCCCATCATTGTGCCTGCTATGATTTGCCGACCACCCCCCCTCCCATCTGATGGCACTGTATCTTCATTCCCCTCCCTCCCTGCATCTTACTGTGTTCTGCCATGGCCTTCCGACCTAAAAACAAGTTGCTTTTTTTTTATGTAGGTGGCCTTTGGCGATTAATTGAGAGATCCGCTCCTGTCAGGAGTGTGGTTAAAATCTAGTTCTTCTGGAATAAAAATAAATGCAGCCTCAAAAGTATTTTTAACCTTTCAAAGTTTGAAACCGATGGGTGATATTTGTGTAAAGAGAATTCCCGGAAAATCTGGAGTAACAAAGAAAAAGGCTATGGGGTCCATACTCACCTTTACATTCCTTAGCAGGTATACAAGCACAGCTGTGGGCAGCGTGAGAGGCTTGCACTGCTCCTCCGAGATATATTCTGAATGGGACCATGCTCGCATTTCTCAGCACGACATGCCCTTTTAATCTAAAAACGGTGGTGTATTTTCTCTTCTCTGTGACATCATTTTTTGGAAATCTGAGAAAAAACACCCAAGCACTCAATCTGCCCTACAAATCTGTTTTAACGCTCAGTGAAGAGCAGTGTGGAAAGCTTGCACTTCAGTGCTTTCAACATGGCAGTTTCATGACCTCCCCATGCCCGGCAAGTAGCTAACACTGCCAGAGGGCTACATCCAGGGCTTAAAGTGGGCCGGCTCCTGCCGGTGCTGGGCACAGGCAATTCCTAAAAGCAGGTGCTCAGACGCATCTCTATTGGGCTCTCCATTTTTGCCCTCACCCTCAGGGTGAAAAGAAATTCTTAACTCTGCAGCAGTGCCACTGCTCAAAGCAATTAATGTAACTTCAACGAGACTCGTTATAGTTCTTTCAGTGTCTCATCAATTCAGCACTGAAGCATTTTCAATATTACATACAACAAAGCTGTAGTTGCTGCTTATTTATCTTATGCAACTAACAACCATTGACAAAGCCAATAGCCCTGGCTCATTGTAGGTGTAATGTTACTTGTTGTATCATATATCGGGACGCAATGACAGAAAACGCAAAATACCAGTGGGGCAGCTCACTATGCTAAGCACAGATTTTTAGCATACGTGTTTTTAAGCCACACCCTTAATTACATCCACCACGGCCATTTGAGAGACCCACCAGTTTTTTCATCACACTTAAAGCCCTGGCCACGGGTACCTCGGTGTTACAGACGCAGCAAAACGCCGGCTGGGGTAATAAAACATTATACCCAGCACCAATTGAATTACGGCGGCACTTTATTTGTTCGGAAATGCTACATTGTAAGCCGAAAGCGCTTTATCTGCGCCCCCCCCACATCAACGCGCTACCACAATTGCAGGCACGTGGGGCACTGTTCTGCTCTGCATGACGGATGGCCGATCTTCCCGTAGGTCGGGCCCGGTTTGTTGAGCATTAAATTGCCCACGTGCGTGCCACCCAGTGTTTCCCCCACACTGCCGGCCTGGTGCCTCTATCCCCCTCCATGGCACCCCCGTGTGCAAATGAATCCCGCCCTTGTAAGAAATGGCACCAACCCATGCTCTCCTATAGTGCCTAGCGCAGCAACTCTCCCCCCCCCCCCGTCCCCCAGATGTGGGGGAACGCCCAATGGATCCTAACCTGCCAGAATCCATTCTTCTTATCTTGCAAAAACCTCCTCCTGGGCAGCCTGGTTCCCCGCCTTAACCTTGTAATTAGACCCCTAACTGCCCTGTCTTAAGCTGGCGAAATGAGGGCCCCTAATGCCCCTCCCTTCTCGCTACCCCCACTTACGCGCTTTGTCTAACCTCCAACCCGACTCTGATATTGAAGTGTTTTTTATGTTGCCCCTGTTGCGTCACCCCTGGACAAATACCTTCTTTGCGGTATTCTGGGAGATATATCATCCGCCCAGTCTCACAGGATGTTGAGCCACGCCGAGATTCAAACTTCATTCCCCTGCTCCAGAGTCAGCAGGTCCGAGTCTCGGGCCCCCTCGCCTCCCCCTTATACCCCGCCATTTACTACTATTGCCTTGCGTAACAACCTTGCGCTCCTGTGCCCAATTACAATTTGCACAACTCCAAAAATGGGCCTCCTGCATCCCCTCTCGCTGCTCCCATTCGCGCCCGCTCTGTCTGCCCTTCAACCCGACTCCGAAATTCTAACCCGACTCCACATTGAAGCCTTCTTCCTGATACTCAGTGCGTCACTCCCAGGCCAAAGACCTCGTTTGTGGTAGCCTGAGGACATTAACCTATCTGCCCAGGATCACTGTATGTTGAGCCGCTCTCAAGTCGGCCGCTCTGCGCATAGGGCCACATCGCTTCCTCCTTTGGTCTCCGCTATTGCCTACTGTGGTCCAGCGGGCTCCATTGACTACTCGCAAACCTACACTGAACATCCAGCATCCCGAGAAACCATCCTCCCTCACGAGCGTTACCCCTACCCCAAGCCTTTCTCGCCCCCCCTGCCGTATTAAGTACCGACCATTACCCACCCCCCATAAACATATTAGTGCCTGGATGTCCCTACCCCCCCTTGCTATCCACGGGCATTTCACCGCTCTTTATTATCCTTATCCTCTGCCCGCACCTTATATCTTACGTGTTGTAGCTTGTTAGTGGCCTAAGCCCCCGTACCCATCCCTCACCTATGAATGGCACTTGAATCCCCACTGTGCCCTTCCCACTACTCTGCCTATTTATAACCACCATCAAGCCAGCCCCAGAACACCAGTTCCGCCCTACCATTATCACACATCGTTACCTCCTCTCCCGCACATTGCTCCACTCCTGCTGCCATATGCGCTTCGAGCGGGGGCCATTGTACTGCTTTGGCTCCACCAAGTGGCCAAGAGGTGCAACAAATATGAAAATCAGTGACACTCGGTTTAAACCGGGTCAGCTGATTTTCAGCCGGTAGGGTACTGTCGGGCACACTCAGTTTTAACCGATTTCCGGACAGCCTATGCATATACAATTGCAATCCAAACGGTATTACAACTGTATATTTACTGCAAAGTATTTATCACTGTGCCAGGCTTGCTTGGTTCTAGGAAATAAAATAACTAAAAGAATATTTTTATACAAAAACAATTGGTCTGAAGTTCAGTCTTTTGGTGTGTGAATTCATTTGCTACAACAATTGCTTAACACTGTCCTCTGATAAAGCCTTACTGCTTGACCACGCTACCACAAATAGAGAGTGAGGTGCTATCTACTTTACCTCTGCCTACCTTTTGGGTTCCACTGGACTTTGTGCACACTATACCTCACTTTGGTATAGTATATACAGAGCCAGCTTCCTACATTGGTGGATCAGCGGTGGGATATACAACTTTGCATTTGTTGGACTACTTGGTTACCACCTGATCACACAACAGAACTCTTAAGTTGACTTTAGAATTCTGATTTTTTCAAATTGGCATTTTTGCAAAATTACTAAAAGTCTTGTTAGGGCCTTGGTTAAGTCCATTTAGAATTTTAGAAAAATAAAAAGTCACTTTAGCTAGGGTTAGAGGGGTTAGAAATCTTTTTTAACAATGTCTCAAAACAAGAACCCAGCTGTTAGTGAAGATAACCATAATGGCATAGCGGACCAGGTTGAGGAGCTCGACCTCACCCCTTACCTTCACTTGTCTTTCAAGGAGGTAAGGTCCCTATGTAAAATTAAAAACATAACCATGGGGTCCCATCCGACCAAACAAAAGCTGCAGGAGCTGTTGGCTGAGTATGCTAAGGACCACCCATCTGAAAATGGTGAAGACCAATCAGATGAGGAAGAAGATGGAGGGTATGAGCAGGTAGACCAACCCCCCCCCCACCACATCATAGGGAGAAAAGGGCCCAAGTGCCCCTGACTCCAAGAGTCAACCTCTCAGTACCTAGATCCCACACAGGTGGATCAGGCACTGCTGAGGAGATTGAGGTCAGCCTCAATGAGGAGGACATCCTGCTAGCCAGGTTGACCAAAAGATTAGACCTAGAGACCCGACTCCTGGCTCTAGAAAAAGAAAGAGCAGAGATGGGCCTAGGACCCATCAATGGTGGCAGCAATTTAAAAAATATAGAAAAAGAAGGATCCTATGATCCCAAAATCCCCAAAGGGATTGTCCCTAAATTTGAGGAGGGTGATGATATCACCAAGTGGTTCACAGCCTTTGAGAGGGCTTGTGAAGCTAGAAGGGTGAAGAAAACTCACTGGGGGGCACTCCTTTGGGAACTGTTCTCTGGTAAGTGCAGAGTACGACTTCTGACCCTTAGTGGGGCAGATGCTGGGTCTTATGACTGATTGAGGGATTTGGACTCACAATTGAGGAGTATAGAATTAGATTCAGGGGGGCTCAGAAAACCCAGAGTCAGCCCTGGGTGGAATTTGTAGACTACTCAGTTAAGACACTAGATGGCTGGTTGACTGGAAGCAAAGTGCAAGATTATGATGGTCTTTATAATTTGTTTATGAAAGAACACATATTAAGTAATTGCATTGATGACTAGTTGCTTCAGTATCTGGTAGACCTACGTCCAATTTCTCCCCAAGAATTGGGAAAGAAGGCGGACCATTGGGTCAAGACAAGGGTAACTAGGACGTCCACTGGGGATGACCAAAAAAAGGGGTTACAAAACCTCCCCAAAGGAAAGACAGTGAGCCTCTTAAAGATAAAAGTAAGGAGTCGCAGGTAACCCCCAAAAACCTTTCCAGGAGGGTGGGCCCAAAGACACCTCACAAACTAAAACTGGGTACCAAGGTAAGAGTAGGGATCCCAACAAGGTATGGTGTTACAACTGTCAAAAGGCAGGACACCACACCAAGGACACTAGCTGTCCTAAAAAAATGACAGCCCCTAGTGTAGCTCCAGGGGTTGCCAGTGTAGCTTTGGATGGTGATTTCTCAGATGAGGAAGTCCTCCTAGCCTTCAACTGGAAACTGGGCCCAAAAGGTGAGTTGCAGATTCCAGAGGGGAGTAGACACTTTCACCACTTACTAGTGAATGGAATCCCAGCCACTGCCCTGAGAGATACCTGTGCCAGTCACACTGTGGTGCATGACAGGTTGGTTCTCTCAAACCAGTATGTCCCAGGGGAGACAAAAAGAGTAAGGGCTGTCCCAGGAGGTGTCACTGTTAGGCCTTTGGCTGTAGTGCTCCTAGAAATAGCTGGTTCCCTTAGATGGAGAAAGGTGGTAGTCAGTAAAGACCTCCCCCTTGATTGTCTCCTTGGGAATGACCACCCAGAGGTTGGTCTGAGCCAAAGAGAGGTACTGGTCCAGTGCCAGACCTCACCCAAGAAACCTGGGGGGGGGAGGGCTCAACCTGCAGTTGGTGCAGCTAAGCCCCAAAAGAAAAAGAAGAGACAGTGTAGGAAAGGTGGACAACTGTTAGCCACAGTTCCAGTGCACCAGGGCGATTCTATCCCAGTAAGGGAGAACTCCAAAATTGGCACTGGTGAAGTCCCCCCTAGCCAACAAAAAGACCTGACTAGTCTAACAACTGTCCAGCCTGAGTTGGTAGCTCCTCAGCTGGCAGAACAGAGGGTGGAAGAAGGGTGTTCACTACCCAGTGCAGTGACCCCCTACCCTAAAACAGCAGATAGGCCCCCAGGGCCCAAAGAAGCCTGTACGTTAGC
Organism: Calotriton arnoldi; assembly: GCA_963921515.1. Taxonomy (NCBI): domain Eukaryota; kingdom Metazoa; phylum Chordata; class Amphibia; order Caudata; family Salamandridae; genus Calotriton; species Calotriton arnoldi. The sequence goes on along the minus strand of CAWUFW010000478.1, from coordinate 1,603,331 downwards.
CCCTTTACCTGCCAGGGAAGAGCTAAAGGTGTGGTTCTGGGCACTGACAGCTGGTAGTAGCCTCTGCTGGGTGTTAGCCTTCATGGCAGCACTGTCCTTGGTATGGTAGCCTAGCCCCCTGTCAAATAGCAAGTTAGGCCCCCTGACCCTAATGGTCATGGTGGGGTTGCTCAAGCTGTGGGTAAGCTGGGCTTTGCCCTAGCTAAACTAGAATTTACAGAGGTAGGCACCTCTGAACCCATACTAAAAAGATGGGGTGAAGACACTAAAGAGCTAGGAAAGTAGCATTGGGAATTAGGTCCTGAAACTGTTGAGGTAGGCCAGCTCCCTAAAGGAACTGACCTGGACAGAAGGATGTAAGGCAGAGTAGGCCCTGCAACTTTCAACCCACTTCCTCTACTCTTCCTCGCCTGAAAGACTAGAAAGACTCTCCCAGCTTTGGCTGAGTCTCCTGGCCTTTGGGCTGGGGGGAGGGGGAGGGGAGGGGCTTGTGTGAGAAGCTGGGTTTCTGTTGCAGTAACCCCCCCACCCCACTTTTTGCCAGACTACTGATGCACTTTGACTTGATGTGCCCTGGGTCCCTGCCAAAGAGGTTCCCAGGACCTGTGTTCTTTCCCCAAAACTGTACCCAATTGGCATCTCTGGCCACAGGTCAGCCCCTGGTAAATGGTACCACAGGTACCGAGGGCACTGTGACCAGGGTAGACCTCTAAGGGCCGCAGCACCTATTGTGCCACCCTTAGAGGCCCTGTACCATTACACTTACACACTGCCTTTGCAGGCTGCATGTCTTGGTGCAGAACAAAGTGAAGAGTCGACATGGCACACATCCCTGTGTGCCTTGCCTACAACCCACTGCCCTGGCATAGATCAGTCACCCCTCTAGCTGGATGCCCTATACCAGTAGTGAGGGTACTGGTGCATGAGCCCTGTACCCCTACAGTGTCTAAGTCCATTCTTAGACATTGTAAGTGCAGTGCTGCCATTAAGAGTATATGGTGCTGGGAGTTTGTCATTACAAACTCCACAGCACCATAATGGCTGCACTTAAAACTGAGAAGTTTGGTATCAAACTTCTCAGCACATTAAACCCACACTGATGCCAGTGTGGGATTTAATGAAAAATGCACACAGAGGGCATCTTAGAAATGCCCCCTGAAAACGACCTATCACTAGTGTCCAGGCTGAGTGGCTGCTTTCAGCTGCCACCACCAGACATGTTTCTGGACCCCTGGGTCGAGAGCCTGCTGCTCTCGGGGGCCTGAAACAATGCACATCCTGGGACGAGGTGCTAAGCCTCCTCCCCCATGATGGGCAGGGTCCACGAAGGGGAACCTTCAAAGGCTTGCTGCCTTTGTGAGCTTCCCCAGGCCACTTGCTGCTTTCAGCAACTGGCCCCCACTGGTTCTGACCCCCACTTTGGGCGGGAGAACCGGCGGGAAAAACAAGTGAGGAAGAGAGGTGTGCCCACCTCTGCCAGCTCCACCCCTCAGGTTGAAGAGGCGAGGTGAAGCACAACTCTCAGTCCCCGCCATCTTGCAGATGGGGGGACCCAGCCAACCAGGGAAAGGTTTATGCCACCCTCCCACTGGAAGGTGGCATAATAGGTGGTGTATCCACCCCAAGGAAGGCACCCATTGGTCCCAACCGTTTACCTACCTGTAACGCCCCTAAATCTATAGTATTTAGGGGCACCCCCAATCCTTGCTTCCTCAGACAAGAACCTGCAAGAAGAAAAGAAGGACCGAACAGCCGTGCCAAAGCTAACAAGAGGAGGACGCCCACTGACTTGGCCCCAGCCCTACCGGCCTGTCCCCACCTCGAACCTGCTCCAGCGAAATCCCTGTGTGTCCTGCAGCCAGCAACCTCGAAAACCCCGGAGGACCTGCCTGCCTTCAACTACAAAGACTCGGTGTCCTGTGAACACCGGATTTGTTCAAACACCAGACTCCAGCTCCGCAAGGATCCGCGAGTTTGCACCACTCTGCACCTGACACCCACTGCCCGAGTTCGAGTGGCCCAACACCAAGAGGAGGTCTCCCCGGTGATCTTGACCCGAGATCCAGCGACCCCTGACCTGCCTCAAGTCTCCAGCCGACTCCTGCAGCCTCAGACCGGAAGGTTCCCCCCAACCGCGACCAGGAGCTGGTAAGAAGATCCGACCCTAAAAGGCACCCCTGCACCCAACGCCCCACGGCCTTGGGTGGCCCAACCGACGGTGCCTAACCAACCCCCAACATCCCAACTTACCTCTCCAAGTGGTGGTCGCACCCAGAAGACTTTCGTCCCTGAGTCTGCAGTGCATTTGCAAACCGGAGACTCCCCATTAAAAGCTACAGGGCTTCCGACGCCAAAATAGCACTCTGCACCCGGCCGCCCCAGTGCCACTGAGGGTGCAACTTTTGTACTGGCCTAAACCCCCATTTGCCCTGAGCTTAAGTCCAGGAGCTTTGCTCCCACAACCCAGTGGCCTGCTTGTCAGCAGCCACCAACCGGAGGCACCCTATCCCCCATTGGATAACATTGGGCCTCAGCACTCTGTACCCGGCCACCCTAGTGCCGCTGAGGGTGTAACAAGAGTGCATCCTTGACCCTGGGGGACCCCTGAGTCTAACCCCAGGACACCAACTCCCACAACAAAGTACTTACCTTTAAACCGATAACACTATTTTCCTCCATAGGGTAACATTGACTGTTTTTCTATGAAAAGTTTCTAAGTGTGGAGTTGGAAAACCTAAAGAAATTCTTTAAAATTGTACTAACTAACAAAAACGATTTTACTTACCTGTTTACAGGAAATGTCCCAGTGTAGTATCCAGGTATACTACACAGTGTAAGAAAAGTGATCTCAAAAGTAACTTACCTGTAATTTTACTAAATATCCTATACAAAGTATATGTACTGTATTTACAAAGCATTGCATTTCTCAGTAACAATACTGTAAGTCAAAACAAAGTGCATATCCAATTGCAATCCAAACGGTATTACAACTGTATATTTACTGCAAAGTATTTATCACTGTGCCAGGCTTGCTTGGTTCTAGGAAATAAAATAACTAAAAGAATATTTTTATACAAAAAACAATTGGTCTGAAGTTCAGTCTTTGAGTGTGTGAATTCATTTGCTGACTGAGTGTGTACAACAAATGCTTAACACTATCCTCTGATAAAGCCTTACTGCTCGACCACACTACCACAACTAGAGAGTGAGGTGCTATCTACTTTACCTCTGCCTACCTTTTGGGTTCCACTGGAGTCTGTGCACACTATACCTATACACTATACAGAGCCAGCTTCCTACAGGGTAAAGCTCCTCTCCAACCTTTTCCAGTTGTTGGAACCCCTTTTGAAAGGGTTGGGATGGACATTGTGGGGCCACTGGATCCCAAGACAGCCATGGGCAACAGGTACAACCTGGTCTTGGTGGACCATGCCACCCAGTACCCGGAGGCAATCCCTCTCAGGACAACAATGGCGCAAGTGGTGGGCCGGGCGTTAAAGGTTTTTTTTTTCCCGCGTGGGTTTCCCCAGAGAGGTGGTTTCTGACCGTGGGACCAATTTCATATTGAAGTATATGACATCCCTGTGGAAGGAGTGTGATGTAACCTACAAGTTCATCACTCCTTACCACCCACAAGGTAACAGTTTGGTGGAGAGATTCAACCAAACCTTGAAGGGCATGATCAAGGGTCTAACAGAACCCATGAGGCGTAAGTGGGACGTTCTCTTGCCATGCCTTCTCTTTGCATACAGGGAGGTACCACAGAAGTCTCTAGGGTTCAGTCCCTTTGAGCTTTTGTATGGGCACCCTGTGAGAGGACCTCTTAGTTTGGTCAAGGAAGGGTGGGAGGCAGCCCCCAGGAAAACTCCCCAGGATGTATTTAGCTACATGCTGGCCTTCAGGAATCAAACTGCCTGCTTCAGGAAGCTGGCTCAGGCGAACCTGGAAGCAAGCCAGGAGGAGATGAAACGTTGGTATGACCAGAATGCCACTCTGGTAGAGTTTCAGCCTGGCCAAAAAGTGTGGGTCATGGCCCCAGTGGAACCTTGTGCCTTATAGGACAAGTGGACTGGGCCTTTTGAGGTATTGGAGCGCGAAAGTGATATCACCTACATGGTGAATTTGCAGTCTCCCAGGAACCCTTTGAGGGTCCTCCACGTGAACCGCCTCAAACTGCACTTTGGAAGGTCCGAAGTGAGCATGCTCTTGGCGACAGATGATGGGGTGGAAGAGGAGAGTGAACCTCTCCCTGACCTCCTGTCCACCAAGGAGCACGATGGGTCAGTTGAAGGTGTGATCCTATCCCCTACACTGAACCCAGAGCAGCAGGGTGACTGTCACCGGTTGTTGTGACAGTTTGCCACACTGTTCTCTCTGACCCCAGGTGATACTCACTGGTGTACCCATGACGTGGACACTGGTGACAGCCCTCCTGTAAAACACAAGATCTACAGGTTGACTGACCGGGTCAGGGCCAGCATCAAAGAGGAGGTCTCTAAGATGTTGGCGTTAGGGGTGATAGAGCCCTCCAACAGTCCTTGGGCCAGCCCAGTGGTCTTGGTCCCAAAGGCTGCTGCACCCTGTGCCACTCCAGAACTGCGGTTCTGTGTGGACTACCGTGGGCTCAATGCCGTCACCAGGACTGACGCACACCCAAACCCCAGAGCTGATGAGCTCATTGATCGGTTGGGGGCTGCCAAGTTCCTCTGGGTACTGGAAGATTGCCTTAACCCATTGGGCGAAGGAGAGGTCAGCGTTCTCAATCCCAGAAGGACATTACCAGCTCCGGGTGATGCCCGTTGGGTTGAAGAATGCCCCTGCCACCTTTCAGAGGTTGGTCAACCAGGTGTTGGCTGGACTGGAGTATTTCAGTGCCGCATACCTGGATGACATTGCAGTGTTCACTTCCAGCTGGGAAGAACACTTGCTGCACCTCTGGGAAGTGTTGAAGGCCCTGCAGAGGGTAGGCCTCACGATCAAGACCAGTAAGTGCCAAATTGGGCAGGGTTCTGTAGTGTACTTGGGACACCAGGTAGGAAGCGGCCAGGTGGCGCCCCTACAGCCCAAGATTGACACCATTCTGGTTTGGGAGCCCCCCAAGACCCAGACAGAGGTGAGAGCCATCCTGTGTGCTTCTGCTAGGATGTGGATGGTCTGTCTGGCTTTGAAATTACAGGTGCTGGGGTGTGCAGTGGCTCCAGAGAGTCTGATGGGTCAGGGCTGGGCTGAATAGACCTGGGCTGCATTTAGAATAGTGGGAGGAGATTTCCTTGCACCTGAATGGGCCTGGTCTGCCTTCCACAATGCTGTCTCCACCCCCTGCCAGGAAGCTGGGCCAGAGAGGACAGAACTGGTTTGGACTAAGCACAGACACACTCTGCCTGAGAGGACAAAGGAATTTGGGGTATAAATATTGGGGCCCAGACCCCAGAACTTTAGAACTCTTTTGGAACCAAGAAGACTGCGAAGAAGAAGGGCTTGGAGAAGCTGTGAACAGAGACTACCACTTTGCTGTGTGCTTTGCTGTGTTGGCCTGCAGTGGCTGCTTCTGTCTTGGGCAGTGAAAGATGTGGACTGAACTTTCTGCAACTTCCTTTTTGTGAGTTTCTCTAAGGGCTTGAGGTAGAGCTTGCCCCCTGTTCAAGAAGTCTCAGGAACAGCAAAGACTTCAAGTTCTTCTGCCATCAGCACTGGGGACTGTGTGTTTTGTGCTGCAACAGAAGAAAAGCAACCCGACGCAGTCTACGACGCCGCTGCCAACTCCGAGTCCTGAAGGCACCGCAGAGGGCACGCCGCAACACCGCACCGCAACCCTGGTCTCACCGACGACGCCACCTGACGCCGCCACGGAACTGCTGCTTGCACCACGACCTGTGGGCACCGCACTCTGCACCGCCTTGCTTCATGCCATCGCCCTGGTATCCCCGACGCCGCCGCTCCACGCCAACATCGACGTCGCTGCTTGCACCCTGGTTCGAGGGCACCGCTCGTAAGTTACATGACACACCGTCCTCATCCCGCACCGCAGCCTTGGCCTACCAATGCCAGTGCCATCGACTCCAATTCGTCAGCCGATGACAGCACTTCAGCAATGACGCCGCTGCATGCACCGTGACCTGCCTGCACCGTGACCTGCCTGCACCGCGACGAACACCGCATCACTTCGCACCGCAGCCCTGGTTTCACCGACACCGCTGGATGACTGTCACTGAGCCGCTGCCTGTACCGCGACCTGAGGGCACCACACGCCGCACTTCGCACTGCAGCCCTGACGCCTGCTGACGCCGGCGCTCCCGACTTCAACTGCGAGGAGTTCGATCTGCAACGCGTGTGACTTCAAGGGCCCGACGACTCCTGCACTGAACAAACTCCTGAACCGACGCCAGCCCTTCGGGGCTCATCGGGAGGTCGCCGACGCCCTACATTTCTAAAGGTACTTTTTGCGGCTCTTCCCGACACCGTAGCTGGCCCACGACGCACCGGTCAGCCAGAACTGTTTGAATTTGTTGTTCACGACGCTGTGATAGCCCCAGACGGAGCTATCGACTTCAAGGAACTATATTTCAAGTCTATTTTGATGACTGAAGATTTCTAAGTACTGTATTGTGGATTTTTATCGATTTTGGTCTTGTTTTGAGGATATAAAAATATTGGATATTTTTCTAAACTGGTGTGGTGTCCTTTTGTAGTGCTTTCACTGTGTTACTGTTGGTTTTGTGCAAATGCTTTACACACTGCCTCTAAGATAAGCCTGACTTCTCGTGCCAAACTACCAAGGGGGTGAGCAGGGGTTATTTTAGAAGTGTAACTCCCAAAACCTTGCCAACTAGAGACCTGCATTTCTAACACACTCCCTGACGTAATGACCAATCCAAGTACAGCACACAGGCCAACCAGCTAATACCAGCATGGCACCTATGAAGCAACTCACAGCACCTCACAGCAGCTCTCACTGAAGAGCGATTCAGCTTCGCAATAGAAAATTATTGAACACCAAAAACAAAATAATAACTCTTGTTTATTCCACTAAAGGAAAACTTAAAATACACAATCACTGTAGGAGAAATCGGAGAGTAGCACCCAAAGGGCGCTATCACACACACAAAGTGAAATCTCAACCAGTGGGAAATCACCCTGACTAGTGCGGTCTGATCCTCTGCACAAAAGAATTAACCAAAAACCAATCTCAATTAGTATACCCTCACAGTAAACAGTTTAATACGTCACTATCAGTGTGTGGCCGATAGCCATTCATGTCCGACACCACAAACCTTACCAGACATGTTACAGCACAATATACATAATATCCATGCTGGAATCTTAGACTTCGAGTCCAATAACAAAACCTTGAACTCTTGCAGCAAGCCAGTTAACCTTCATAAGCACAAGCGAAACAAATAAGCCAGTATCACAGATCTTACAACAACATGGCACCCTCTTGGACTCAAAATGGACATCACACTGCACAACACACTAGCCCACAAATACTGCAATGCACAACAGCACAATCAAAGATGCATACCCCTACTATACTCACTCTCCTAGGACACTGCAAACGCTCAGGAATGCTGGAACATTCAAATTCTCCAAACTGGACCATAGGACCCTTGTGGATGCGGATGGGGATGGAGCAGATTTAGACGGGTTTTAGGTTGAATTCTAACTACCTTCTCCTCAGTGAGAACCATCCTCTGCTACCAGATTTGATAGTGGGATAGAAAATGATGATATTTACACCGCACAAACTAGGCGCAAACTGGGAACTCCGTTATGTCCACTAGGATGGACCTTTATCTCGAACAGAGGCTCAAATCACAATTTCAGTAACATTTGAATGACAGTGAAGCAGATTTTGCCCCCCAGTAACAGCAAATAGGAGTAAGTTTTCAAACCATAAAGGTTATTAGGGAATTATTAAAGTTACAATCTCAATCAAATCAATTAGGTATAAATCAAAATTTACCTGAATACATCATACATGAATATGATCCTAGTAAGTCAATTTAGTAGATTCAAATATTGCATTGTTAAAGGTATCATATCCAAATCAAAGCAAAATCCAGTTTCCATAAAGGAAACTCCCTAACGCTAAACTAAGGTTGTGGCCAGGTCGGGGAAATTCAGAAGCAGCAGGTGCCAGAAAATATAGCATTGAAAGAAGAACCAAGTAAAAGTTCTGATTTAAATGAGAACGAACGTACATGCTCTAAAGAGCATCTCTATAGGTAGAAAAATAAGGAGCATTGGTTTCAAGAGAAGGGAAATGACATCCGCCTACAAAGGATGATGGGGCAAGTGATGTAGCTAACTAACAAGCTTCACGCAGTTAAAACACATTTCATCCAAGTGATACATTCTACTGGTTCCCATCAGACAGGAATGAATCAAAACCCAGTGTTCTCTCTGTACTTGGTGTTGGCCTCCTTCTCACGGATAATAAAATGCCAACTTCTTCCATTTACTTGAACTTCACAAAATCTCACTGAGAGAAATTGGGTTACTTATTGAGGGGGTGAAACCCTACTCAAGCAGCAATTACAATCCTTGTCAAGGTAAGGCATAAGCAAACCCAAAATTAACCTGTCTTCAACCATCTCGTAGCTTGGCACAGAGCAGTCAGGCTTAACTTAGAGGCAATTTATAAAGTATTTATGCAGCACTTCAAACAGTAATACAGTAAAAACACAACACAAGAAAAATCAAACAGCAATTTAGAAAAATAGAATACATTTTGATAAATAAAACAAGACCAAAATGAAAAAAAAACAATTGGTAGAACCGGAGATATGTAATTTTAAAGATTTCAGTAAATATAGCTCTAACTGTGGACATCTGGGTGCGCCGGACTGGGACAAAGTCACAAGTTTAGGCAGACCGCGATGGAGCGCTCGCTGGCTACAGGGTCCCAGTTAGATCCGCTGAACAAGAGTTCTTTAAATTCTGTTTGTGGAGCGTTGCAACGTCCCGTATCGAGGATGCGTCACGCAGCCGAGGTGATGCGTCGGTTCTGAGGATCTGCGGAGCTGAGATGCGAGGTCCTGCATTGTCGTTGAGGATCCCGTCAACGAGGGCTTGCATTTTGAAGTCTGGCGTTGAGGATGCGTTGCTCATTCCAGGCGATGCATCGGTCAAGAAGAGCTGCGATGTGAGAACCTGCGTCATCATTGAGGCTACCATCGACGAGGATTTGATTTGTGAGGGCCTGCATCCCTGAAGCTTCGCACAGCAGCGGTTCTGATGTGGGCTGCGAAGTCGATGTGTATATTAGGGATAGTATTTGCTGTCGACAACATCTCCATGAGCGCTTCTTTCTAATTGAGACTATTCACCACTGCCAACTCAAAGCTTTTAGACATCTTTAGCATGGAGGGATCACGTGCAGCGAGTGTGTGTAGGCAACTGTAAAGCTGCAGTGACTCTTAGGTCATTTCGAGTCCTCTTCCCCGAGGCTCCACAAAGTTGTCCAGCCCTCACCGGAAACTTGAGGGACAGAAGAGAATGTACATCTAACGACCTGAACCAGTTGTCTACACAATTGTGGAAATGTGTTGCCTTGATAGGTCTCTAGGGTCAGCAAAGGAACACAAGAATGCAAAACAGGGTGATCATACTGCAGACTTGTGCGTAAGCTTGTCGCCAGCGCAAGGATGAAATGAGACTCATCATGGCCCAGAACTTCACAGTCAAAATTTCACTTTTATATTTTAACACCAAAGTTCTAAACACACTATTTTGATGTTTCTTTGACCTTAACCACTTTCTTCCGAGCTATGACCTCTTTGCTGAAACGTTATGGTTGCTGGCTTATTGCAAAAGAGAGCACATTGAACATGTGAATGTAGGGAAGCTCATCTGAATAGCGCAGTCGGAGCAGAGCTGTGGTAAACAGCACTGCTTCTCACTCGTGGAAGTATGTCAACAAGGACCCAGAGCCTTGAAGAGCTTTTCTCAGCCAACACAAGGGCTTGCAGTAGTCTCCTATGCATTACCACCTTCTCTGCTGCTATATTTTGTCTTTGGTACTAGGGTGGGGAGAATCGCATAGACCATTTTATGCTTCCTCCACTTTTCATATCTTTTTAATTGTTTTTAAGTGATTTTAAAAGAAGTGCCAATGTATGAGCATTTGATGAGGTTATGGTGGGCTGCAAGGGCTGCATTCCATATTTGGGTAATAGAAAAGCTTCAGTTTGTACCACCTAATCTCCCTATGGCTATGCACCGACCGGAAGGCTAGTCACCAACAAGGAAAGATGACTCAGTTGAAATTATAGGTAATACGTTGTTGTTTGATCACTTGTCTGAAGGACCCAATTGCCTGCGTTTGCTTGGATGTGCATTGGTGTAATGCTTTACAACTGACGCACTCACAAAAGCACAACACTTGATAACTTGCTTATTTTTTCTCCTTCCTAGGAAATCCCGTCTCATTTCCCTCAGAGGCCGGTCGGATACAGAGGAGTAGTTCATGTTGGCCGCTTTAAGTAATGAGCCTGGGCTAACACACTGATGAGAGCGCACACACACTTTCTAAGAAAGGAGCATTCTTGGACACCAAAATGGTAGAAGAGCAGTGAAATGTACACAGACACAATGGTGCTCTTTTGAGCATAACAAACCCACTGTGGACCAATGCACAAAAAAGTCAATGTCAGCAGATGCAATCTGCATATTAATTATGTAAATACTTTGATTTGTAAACTGATGGCTCTGAAAATGTGTATTTCTGAGTAAAGAGTGCAGCCTCGTAATTCAGCAATCAATATTAAAGATGTTATGCAGAATGATCTGCATCAGGTACCACAATGTCATATTGCTCATGTTCTTTTTAATCTATCTATCTATCTATCTATCTATCTATCTATCTATCCTTTTGGTATGCCCTCTTCATCAATTGGTTTGTTCAACTGTCACTCACATTTTGCTTCTGTCCAACACCGCATACGGCATGAGGCAATGGGTCAGCTGTAGTGGGACTCTATTTTAGGTGCTTCATGGAGCAGCCCGGCCTCCTGGGAGGTGCCACTCACTTCTATGATATAAATGCTAATTATTTAACTTTATTTCAATTTATGAAAACACAAAACCATGCCAGTGCGTAGGTCAGCCCTGTTGGCATCCTCTCCAGGCTCCAGATGATGAGAGTGTATGTGTGAGCGTGTTTGAGAGTGTCAATGAGAGTGAAAGTAAGTGAGAATCTGAGTTTGAGAGTGTATGAAAAAATGATAGTGAGTGCAAGTAAGAGGAGTGTGACTGCATTAGAAGGAGTGAGTGATTGGAGTTTGTGAGAGAGTGGAAGTGAATTAGGGGTGTAACTATCAATGGTGCAGCAAGAGCAGTTGCACCAGGGCCCAGAATCAGTGAGTGTGAAAGGGTGAGTGTGTGTAAGTGTATTTGTAAGTGAAAGTGAGAACCAGTGAGAATGAGTATATTTGTGTGTGAGTAACAGTGAGAATGAGTAAGTGTGAGTTACTAGAGTTACTAGAAGTAATTCTTGACATAGGGGCTCCCGTGGAAAAATGCTCGTTCTTGCCTACTGGAGGAAATTCTTGACATAGGAACACCAGTGGCAAAATGCTGGGACTGAAATACTGGAAGTAATACTTGACAAGGGGACGCCTATTGCAAAATGCTGCTGCTAGCATACTGGAAGGTAATTATTTGCAACATGGAGGGCAGCCATGGCGCTGAGGGGCGGATTGGGGGAAGCAAGCCATGATAAAATGCTGGCTCTGAAATACTGAAGGTAATTTTTGACATACAGGCAACACATCGTAAATGGGCAGTATCAATGGTAAAATTCTGATACTGGAATAATATATGTAATTCTTGGCATAATGGGGTGCCATTAACACAATGCTGGCATTTTGCACAGTTGATCTTCATATGGGGCACTCTAAAGGCAAAATTTGGAGGAAAAAATGCTCTGAACTTGTGGCAGGTATTACATCCAACCACTTTCAAAGATCACCAGCCGCCACTGATCAGCCCACTTCAGCCATTGACTCTATTGCTACAAATGATGGCATTTTTCCTGATTACATGTGCACCTCTGCCTAAAAAGAATTCCACTTCAGTGCCAGCTCTGATGAACTAAAACCTTACTTTGCCATTGTTTTTTTCTTCCCATTCTTTATCTTTTTATCTTTTTAGTCATGCTTTGTGTTTAAACTATGTCTTCAGGTTACAATAATTCAAAGCCAATAGATTATTTTCATCTATAAGAATAATATGTACTTAACATCTTAACAGGTTTAAATACTATCGTAAGTACACTTGCTCTGTTAAAATTAAATGTGATGCTTAATTTATTTTCAAATTTAAAAGTTTCATTCCAAACATATGACTATCGAGTTTAGATAGCAGCATGTTTTCTTTTTTTCTTCTTTCTAATTTATGTGGCATATACTTGATCTACTGGCTTTGCCAATGCTTCTTTTTCTCTGTATTTGGTGTATAATACATAGAACATCGTTGTCATAGCTATGCTCAGTTTAGATGCACCTTATTTAGGTCTCACCTAATGTGTGACTTACGGCCTAATTTAGATCTCGGCGGACGGGTTACTCTCACAACGGTGATGGATAACCCGTCCGCCGAAATTTAAATCCCATTATGTACTATGGGATTTATATTTCGGTGGACGGGATATCCGTCACCGTTGTGACGGAGTAACCCGTCCGCCGAGATCTAAATCAGGTCATTAGTTTCCTCCAGCCAGCCCTCATTTTCAGTGACACCATCCTGCTGGCACTCCGCGGGACAGTGTGCCTCCAAGCAAAGGACATACCTGCAATGTTTGAAATCATTCCACTTCCACTTGCACATGCACAGGGGCAAAAAATGCAAGAGATGCACAGATATATAAATACACAGGGCGTACCTTACACCTGTTAGAATAAATAAATTCTTACTACATGTGCAAATGGCTTGCCCTAGATGGAGAACATTGGGAGCTGAAATGTTCCACATGGTTTGGGCTTGCGCTTGCCTCACTGAATATTGGGGCTGAAGTTGTGTCATTCATCAATGTGATTGCAGAGAGGAATATAGCGACACACCGAAGATATACCTGCTTGGTATGTATCAGCGCTCTACAAAACACAAACTTACACACACGTTCATCAACTTAACCATGATCCCTGCCAAGAAACAGATAACACTGAAATGAAAATCACGATAGGTCCACAGTTTGTGGGGCTGGAGGAAGAAGCTCCTCAAATGGGCAGAATATGAAAGCATAGCTTTATTCAAGGACACTAAAGGAGGCAGTGGAAACTGGGACGTTGTACGTGAATGGAAGAGCTTGTTGAAGGCTATGCGGTTTGAGGATGGGGAAACTGCATGAACTATATCCCTAAGACAATAGACTGCTCACGACCCTCAGCTACGAGCTGATCGAATAAAATGGCTCATGCTTATACCCCTGAATCACATTCAGTAACCAATGGGGCATTTAGCCTGGATACTGATTTGTTGACACAATGTATCCGTCAGAAACACATGGAAGACCCTTTAGTGTGCTGGATCCACATGTAGTCATGAGTTTACCTTGGGTTACAGTTATATAGTTCACTAACACATGACTAAGGGTACCACTGGGTACCTTGGTAGCATGCATGAGGGGGGCTACGAGAGTTGTAGACTGAGAATACAGACATCCTACTTTTATTCAGTATTATCCCTGTGCTTGGTTGTTGATTCTCAACAATGCTCAAGTACTGTTAAAAATAATTGACCTTCAGTCTATGCAGAATGAGAATGTTGCACAAAATTGGCCATAAGGGTCATAGAAGTTGATATCCTGTATCATGTCACCCACAGTAGCAGAGCTTTCACACAATTTCTCAATCAAGAAAATTCTTACCTGAACCAGCTTCCTTCATTTGTCCTGAAGCTCCCAAAGGCTGATTACTTATTCACAAGGGCATTTCCTTCATGAGCCGAGAAGCGAACTAGAAGCATTTGTGTATGTTTGCTACAAATGACCAGCTCCTGTGCTTCACTTAATATTTTGTAAACAGTTTTATGACAGCTTGCAGTATGATTTGTGTCGTCAAGATATTCTAATAACAATAATTAAAGAGGCCCCTCTCTTGATGTTAAACGTGGCAGCTAACCACTGATATTTGGTTAAATTTGGTGCTTTCTCGCCTGTCTTCTTATAACCTGCCTAGAAGTTAATCTATCAGTTGCTTAACATTATAATTTTGCAGTGAGCACAAAAGTCCATGATGGAGGGTCAAGTGTGGCATGGAAGAATGGATGGAAATCTGACCGCCCAGAGAGAGACTAGAGGGCTTTTTTTATCATGGCTTTGCATTGCCCTTGTGCCATGCAAGGGGGTATAAGGGTGATGCAAAACCTAGAATGACATTTACGAAGCCACACATGGCCACCCCGCGTGACTTGGTAAGTGTGGAGTAACGAAAGGCAGCTCAAGTCACTGCCTTGCGTTACTCTGCTTCAGAAAGGCGTTCAATAAATGGTGCATGAGCGTTTCCATGCATCCACCCATGGATTTTGGTGCATTCCCAGATTTACCATTAGTGGTAGACCTAGGAATGCGTATAAAATGCTACGCCTCCCCAACGGGGTGGGGGGCGTAACGAGGAGAAATATGCTTATTTTTCCTCGTTTGTTTTAGTGGATAAGCCTCAGAGGACTTTTTTTGTGCAGGAAGGTGTCCCTCAAATGCTAGTCAGCAGTTTGTGCCGGCTCAGGCAGAGAACAGGAATGGGCCATATAATGTTAACTATGGTGCATTCCTGCTCTCTACTTTTCACACAGCACAGCAAGGTGGATTGCAGAGTTATGTTGCCTGAATATTTGATAATTACGCCCCTGGGTTTCCAGCCCTTGTGGAAGATTGAGGAGGAGGGGTAGTCAGTTGGACCACACGTGGGATTTGGTGTAACAATGTGTATGGAGTCTAGTGTGACTCCTCTGACTGCTCAGTTACAGTGCTGAAATAATAGGATCAATGTCTTATTACTTTCTTCTGCCCTTGTTGATTTTATAACACTGAATGCTCAGATATGAACACTATTAACAGTACTATTGCCTCAATTGGCATTAGCTTTATTGCCATTAAATAGTTGCCGTCCACATGTTTTTCTGTTAAAGTACAGTGTAAAATGTTGGTATGTGACTGGCCACTGCCATGTGCATGTTCCATGCTAGATCCGCTGTAGTGATGGGGACCTGTCCCACACTTTTCCACTTGGACGGCTCTTAGTCAGCGAAGGCCTTAATATAGTCAAAGAGCAAGGCCTAGTCAGTGGGATAGCGCTTTAGAAACAGATGTCGCTCACATCAAACATCCAAAACACAGATGTCTTCAGCAACTTTTAGGATAACGGGGGCAAGACCAAAGAAATCCAGCTGTCCACCTGCCCAAGTTGACTGACCACCTTTGAGCACCACCTGCTTAGAGGATGGAAATACTCCTGGCGGAAGTACATAAGGTGGCACCCTGATTGACGAAGCAAAGCACTTAAAAGTGGTAAGCCGTACCCAAGGGGCAAAGACCACACAAAGACAACCTTACGTAAGAAGAGTTCTAACTTAAGGGACATGCCAATCACAAGAACGAGCTGAGTCCTTAGCCTAAAAGAGAGAAAGGCTTAAGGATTGTTAAAGGAGAGACAGTTTGAACTGTGGGATAGAGAACCTAACTCTGTGTTATTGTGCTATATGAGTTTGTATAATGCTCTTATGAACGCAGGCTCTTGGCTTTAAAGGCACTGAAACTCAATGACCAACCAAACATGGTAACCATTAGTGACTCAAGGCTGCAATGTATGCCGAGATGTGATCTAAAAGGAGAACCAAATACGCTCCTGAATCCTAGGTCTCCTGGATGCATAGGATCAGAGTTCTAGGGAGGCTGATGCAGGCACTATTTGAATAGGCAATTATGGATATACCAAGTTACAGTACAATTTGAATTATATACTGGTTGGTTAAAATAGGAAGGATTCACCAAAGTGGATAGAGATGAAGGACACAGGTTTTTACTACAACCCATACCTTAAGGCTCAATTGTCAAACTGGTCCCCACAAGTACTCCCAGTTTCCTGACCTGTGCTACAGGAGAAGGTCTGTAGCCAAGAGCTAGTTAATAATCAGTGGGATTGTCACCTGCAAACAATTATCAAATGCTGTCAAACAAGTCAAGAAATCATCATAGAAACATCCGTTTTGATTTTTCCAGCAATTGAGAATTGATGAACAATTTAGCATTAATGTATAAACGCTTCTACACCTCCTATCTGAGATTAGACAGGATTGGATAGATCACTTATTCATTTCCACCAAGTGGTAGCAAACACACATTTGGTGAGTTCAGGATTAGGCTGGACTCAATAAGTTCTTGCAGTTCAACTGTATTTCTTCAAAACCTTTACATTTTTTAGATGATTCCATATTGGCCTGTAAATGGCCAAATTCTCAGAGTTGTCTTAAAATATTTCCAGTGAGGGTGTAATCAGACCTTTCCTCCTCTGAAACGGTATGGTGCCTGTCATGAAAGTAGCATTGAAAGTTTGCCATGGAACATCCATCACAATAAGCTACCTATGATGCAGGCTGTGTAACCAATTTGCTTGCCACACAAAAAGCAGGTATTCAGGAGTTTCACTCTAAAATTTCATTGTTATGAATTGTCTGCCATCACAAGGGAAACATTGATTAAAGGTTGAATTTGAAGTGGAAAGTAAAGATTCAGGTTGTTTATGTACATTCTTATAGTGATGGATAGTGATAACACTAAGTAACAAATAGCATACTGTCCGATCAGTTACTCCTTACCATAAATATGAATATGGTTTGCATCTTGCAAATATATAAGCAATGTTTTATAAGTTGCAGATCAAGCAACAAGGTATTAACACAATACAATTTGAAGGGATCAGTAAGGTTGGGTTGAACTTTAATGTGGGAGTGTCAGTTCATGAGACGTGTTTTTCTACCTGTTCTGTTCTTAAGTGTTCTGTTTTTATGGTCATGATCTACTGAGGACTTGCTTCGCTTAGAAGCTCACCAACCTTCTTTTTTAAATGATATTCTTAATGTTAAGTCCATTGCCTAATGCTCTGGGGCACGATTTTTGCCCACCATGCCTCTTCAGACAAGAACTAGCCATTTGCGAATCAGCCTTGGTCTTGCTCCAATAGCAACAGCCCAGCCCAAATGGCCAGGACCTCTTGACCAACTCTAGACTATTATTTATGATTTGGGCCTCCAATAACTGAGATTAAACAAAGAATTTCATCCATCACTTTTTTGTTTTCCTCCTCTTGATGCTTTAAGTATGACAAGTGTGCCCTCAGATGTAGGTACTGTGTTTACTATGCTACTGGAACCAAACTGCACCCTACTCAAGAATCCCAAATAAACTAAAACAGTTTTGGGGTTACTTGTGTTCTGGTGCAGAGGGCACCTGACCCGGCAGTTCGTGCTGAACTGTTTCTATTGGAGGATTACCAAGGCTGATATGACTGGTTCCTTTCTGAGGTGGCAATGTGGGCAACAAAAATGGACTAGAAGGAGTAATTGCTAGTGGTTGAGATTACTTTAAGCATTCCACCCATCACTTATTTGTTCCATGTGTGACCTCTTGTGAAGGCATTTCAGGTTTGGAAGTAGCTGCCTAGGGCCAACAGTCATACACGTGAAGATCTGTGCCTTTACAACGGGAGTCAGGGAGAGGTGGAGACATTGTGGGGGGTCCTTGCTGTGCTGTCACTGTGTGTACTATGTACCACAACCTGGAGAGCAGACGTGGCTGCAGATCCGTGAGCATGCTGTGGATAAAGGAGACCATCATGTTGAAGCTGGGGGCTGCGCCAAACTGGCAGAGCCAGGCAAAATTGCTGCCGTTGACAAAGGTGCTGGTGGTGAATGGGCAGGGATAGGGCACCCACTCTACCAGAATTGCATGACTCCCACTGTGACTTTTACCTCCAGGCACATAATCTCAGACCAGACCACAATGGGACACTGTAGCGAATTCTGGGAAAGAGAGGTGAGCCAGGAGTGGCCTGTGGGACAAGGAAGCAGGGCTGGTGAGATCCAGGGACATACACATTTTGGAAAAACACAGCACCAGGTATCAACAACAAAAAGTTCCTGCAGCTTCCACTCGCTAGCGATTTCATTTGAGTGCTTTTGACTGCATAACATAACACATGCCATAAAGCATATGTATCTAATTGTGGCATTGTAATTGCATCACATGATTGTGTACCTTGTTTGGGAAAACATAGAGTGCATCTTTCTGGAGCACTTTTGAAATTGGAGATTGAGATACTGGAATGAAAATGTGTGACTACTGAAATGTGATCCTGGGATATTGTATTTGACAAGCTGATTTATTAAGCAGCATCCCCATGTATGCGAGAAGCACTAAGGGAGAACTTTCCACCCTCTAAAGCACTGTAAGCACCTGTAAGCTCTGTAAACATGGTTCCATTTTACTCACTTAGTACAATATGAGTTTGCTATGTATACATGGCATTATAAAGTAACCGGGGATGCAAAGAAGCACCCAAGAATAACATTTCAGAATGTTACCTGTCAGGAACGTAAGAGGAAAGAGTTTCTTCGATGGGGTATAGTGCTCATTGAAGAGATGTATCTTAAACCTTTTTTGGAATTTCAAGAGGGCGGGGTCATTTCTGAGGTCAATTTAGCTGTTGTTCCAGTACTTTAGTGCACAGATGTAGAAAGCCGTTTGTGGGGGCTGTTAGGACAGGAATCCTCTTTGCAAGCCTTTACCCTTAACTGCATTTGAAACTGATATCCTGACCTTTTTGTTGGCCCTGGCGATAAGCTAACCTAGCATGTGCACTTAGGCCTGCCCTAGCTTCCGAAGATCAGGAAAGACTGCGTCCATGTCATCCTAGTGGCACCCAATAGGATGGCATGAATGACCCGGAACTAGGTTTGAGCATCTGTCCTCTGATCAAGCTTCTATTTTGGCAGGACCTTCTGCTGCAGCAGCATAGCAGTGTACTGCACCTGGGCCTCCACACTTTGCATTCCCATGTTTGGAGAATCAACCTTCCCCCTGAGGTTGTTGATGTCTTTTTAGCAGTGAGGCATCCTTCTACACAATCAGTGTATGCCAGTTGTTGAAACAAATGTGTTGATTAGTGTAGCACCCGACAAATTGACCCATTACAAGCAAAGTTGTGTGAGGTTTTATTGTTTGTTATTTCCCTAGCCCATCAAGGACTTGCTTGGGGTACTCTTAAGGGCTGCTTGTTGGCTCTTTTGACTTTTTGCGGTCGTTGTACCAGCCGTCTTTACTTAAATCACCTGTTATGATGCGATTTTGAAAAGGTTTGCAACATTTATTTCTGCCAAAGCCCTTTGTTATGCTACAGTGGGACTTGAACTTAGTCCTCATTTTTTATGTGCTTTACTTTTAAGCCACCATTAAGAGTAATGGGGTGACCCTGTATTCCTCAGAACCTGGGAAATCTAGTAGTATGCAGTAACAGTTGGTTCCATGGGGGAGGTTATATTTCTTTAACAGAAACATTAATCAGTCACAAACATTCTTTGTGTCATGGCAAATCAATTGCACATTGATCTGGACAAAATACTACTTTAAGACACCAACAAGAGAGGGTTTGTAAGAACGGCATATTATCAATTATATATCGTAAAGTAATGTAAACAATAACAAGACACAGAAACACATAGGACTGTTAAGAGACATGTACAGTAATAATAATGAAAAAACGGGAGTACACAAAAAATGAAGACTTAAACACAATTGACACATACAATGATACAAAAACGACATAAATGATTCTTTTCAAGGAGTCCCAAAGAAAAAGATGACTACACAAGCAGAAGTCCTTTTTAAATTGGAAATGGAAATAACTTGGCAGGAATGGGGAGCACCAACAATTATCGTCGGTGTTTTGACCTTTTACGTGTGTAATTCACAAAAATCACCCCAGGTCTTCATCAGGACTGAGCCAAGAAAACAGCCTGAGTGTTAAAAAAAAATATATGTTTTGGTGTCAGTTGGTGAAAACTAATCAAGCAAGGAGTTGCTCAAACCAGTATAGCCCAAGCACTCCATGAGTCTCACCTGTGATAATGGTGAGAAGTAGCCTTAACTATAGGTATCTAGATCTGACAAATATTGTGGTATCGAGAGGTAAAAATAGGGCCCAAATTATTCTGGCCTAGATGTAGAGAAACAAGTGGGGGAAATGAAACGGGAATCAATCAATCCCAGTTGATTTAGCAATATAAAATTAGAAGTGCCCGGTCCTGCGAGGATTTTACCTGAGGCGCCTGGAAACCATTCTACCAGGGATGTATAATTACTGAGCTCATGATTTAGCTCTTAGTAGGCATAGATTTCTTCGAGATCCGTGTCGGATTTTCTGTTGGAAAATGATTACATAATCATTGTAGTGGCCTTGTTGCCCAAACACCGATAAGACCATAGCCAATATTTAAAAACCATCAACATTGGATAAAAACCTTCAATATATACCCTCACCAATTCTATGGTTACTCAATACGCAAATCGAATGTTCACAATTATGCATTTAGATAATTAAATACACGATAACACCTATAGTATCATTGTGATTATACGGGTGTCCACAAGTTTAACATATCTAAAGCTAAACATCCAGTTAGTATAACAATGTGTGTCAACATCTGTACTATGCAAAACAAATGGCCCGAGTTGTGTTTAAATACATAGTTAGTCATGGTTATACATCTATACTGTTATTAGGATAATGCAGTTAGTCACGCGCTTAACAGATTGGATTATGAATGCCCATTGATACAGAAGTTACATTTGGGCAAATGATGAAGCATAGCCAATAAACATAATATGTATATTAGTTATTCCATATACCATTCAGTTAGTTTCATTATTCATAGACCACGGTTACTCTGTAATGCCCCATAGCAAGAGTGTCCATACCAAAAAAAGCCTATACTGTGGAAGATCGAATAGACAATCTGCAGTCATGGGCAATAGTTGGAAGAGCAAATTAGTTCAATGTAAACCAACGCTACATCCAATCCACCCAGTGTATTGGACATGACATCAACTATTCAATTAGCAATTCAACCCATATTCAGGAGAGAAATGTGTCTGGATATTTCCTCAGACTCTTGGTTCACTGTGTCAAGTAAGTGAATCCATTTACATTCTCTTAGGCTCAGGGTAGTTGACAGGTCGCCATCTCTTGGATTATGTAGTATCCTCTCCAGAACCCACCAATGTATACTGTCTGCTGTGTGATTCATTCGGCTAAAATGATGCACCAAGGGAGCTCCCTTTGTATTGCAGCGGACTCTGGAGCAATGTTGAAGGATCCTGGCTTTCACCTTCTGGCGTGTTTGACCCACGTATAGTTTATCACATGGGCAAATGATGGCGTAGATAACATCAACTGAGTTACAATTGGTGTGGTGTTTCAGAGTATACTTGCGATTAGAGTGTGTAAAGTCTTTTCTCTCAATCATAAGAGCACAGGCTTTGCAGACACCACACTTGAAATGACCAATTAAGGGAGGTAATTTCAGTTGGGCTTTTAAATCAGGGGTGGGGGCTGTTTGAAGGTATGATTTAACTACAAAGTCCTTGACATTCCTGCCCCTTTTGAAAGCAAAGAGTGGTTTGCCTGACGCATCTAACTCATAAGAGATAAGTTCCACTGGGATGATACTATCTGTGTTATCGTGTATTTAATTATGTAACTGTATAATTGTGAACATTGGATTTGCGCATTGAGTAACCATAGAATTGGTGAGGGTATGTATTGAAGGTTTTTATCCAATGTTGATGGCCTTGCATTCACGTTTTTACTTCACAGGGAGCATTATATCAGCCTTTAGTCTTAGGGATACACATTCTCTCCAACCCCACATTTTACTAACTACACGCCGTACTACCGGCATAGGCGCGCTGGGATCTTATCTCTGATGAGTTAGATGCGTCAGGCGAACCACTCTTTGCTTTCCCGTTTTTTTCATTATCATTACTGTACATGTCTCTTAACCCGTTTGCTGCTGCTGTCGGCCAACGGCCGTCGCGAGCACTACCTCGGTAGTGCTGCGCACGTCCGTTGACCGACTCGGCCCCGCCTGTTTAATAGAACGTTCCGCACTGGCGCGGAACGTTCGAAGCAGCAAACGGGTTAACAGTCCTGTGTGTTTCTGTGACTTGTTATTGTTTACATCACTTTACGATATATGATTGATAATATACCGTTCTTGCAAACTCTCTCTTGTTGGTGTCTTAAAGTATTATTTGGCCCAGATCAAGGTGCAATTGATTTGCCATGTCACAAAGAATGTTTGTGACTGATTAATGTTTCTGTTAAAGAAATATAACCTCCTCCACAGAACCAACTGTTAATGCGTATTACTTTTAAGCCACTGCACAGCTGCCCATTGAGACTTCTGATGTTGAAGATGGACTTTCTCATCACCATAACATTGGCTAGTAGTGTGAGTGAGTTGCAGGCTCTTTCTGTCAACCCACCTTATATAACTTTTTCCCAGATAAGTTGGTGTTGAGGACCTGAGCTTCCTTTCTACCGAAAGTGGTCACGCCATTTAATGTGAGGCAAGCTATCACTCTTCCTTTATTCTTTGGTCTAGCTCATCCCTTTTTGGAGGAAGAAAGACTCCATCCTTTGGACCCCAAGAGGGCACCAAGATTTTGTACCACTCACACCAGAAAATATTGGGTGCACAATTAGCTCTTTGTCAGGTTTTTCCACAGCAAAGAAGAGCAAGGCAGTGCAAAAACGGACCATCTCTCAATGGAGTGTTGTTTGCATAAAGATCTGTAATGCACTGGCTAAGAAAAAGCCCCCAGAAGACTCACAGGCTCATACCACCAGGGCCAAAGGTGGTACCACTGCGTTGGCATGCGGACTGCCTGTCCTGGATGGACATCTTTCAGGCGGCTACATGGGCATTTGTAAACACGTTCACAAAGCACTACTGCCTCAACAGTGAGGTCCATCAAGAGGGGCATTTTGCCGAATCGGTACTGCAGTCCTTTTTTTTTTAATTGAGCCAGTTTACAGAACCACAACCTTGGGAGGCACTGCTATGGTCACTATTTGCAAGGTGAGAAATCTGCACTTAGATGTAGTTGACAAAGTCCAGCAGCACCAGCAGAGTTGCAAGAAGTCTTTTGTGACCCTGAGACTTCAGAGAACAGGAGGCAAGCTAGCAAGCCCATGGAGAAACTTGAGTTCAAGGATGTAGAGAGCAGATCCAGGTCCTCTCACTCCCAGGCAAGTAATGGCAGGCCAACACAACAGAGCAAGTTGCAAAGTGGCAGAACCTCCTACAGCACAGGAATCAGCAGGCAGCAGGCCAACATAGCAAAGCAGTTTGCAAAGTGGTGGTCCCGCCTGCAGCACAGCAACTCTTCTTCCAGGCAGAATGTCCTTGGTTCCAGGAAAGTTCTGACTTGGTGGTGTCAGGGGTTCAGTACTTATACCCAAATGTGCCTTTAAAGTGGGGGGGGGACTTCAAAGAGGTCTTTGAAGATCATAAGGATCTTTTAAGGCAATCCCAATTTAACCTATGGGAGAGATAGGCCTAGCAGTAGTGAAAAAAGAATGTATCAGTTTTTCATTACCAGGACATGTAAAACTCAAAAGTAAATATCCTACCTTTTAAATACACTGCATCGTGCCCATAGGCCTAGGGCATACCTTAGGTGTGAATTATATGTAATAAAAGGGAAGGTTTGGGCCTGGCAAGTAGGTCAACTTGCCAGGTCGAAATTGCAGTTTACAACTGCACACACAGGCTCTGCAGTGGCAGGCCTGAGACATGTTTAAAGGGCTACTGAAGAGGGTGGCACAAGCAAGGCTGCTGGCCCATTAGTAGCATTTAATCTACAGGTCCTGGGAACATATAGTGCACTTTACTAGGGACTTATAATTAAATTAAATATGCCAAATGTGGATAAGCCAATATTACCATGTTTTAAGTACAGAGCATATGCACTTTAGCACTGCTTGGCAGTGGTAAAGTGCTCTGATTCCTAAAGCCAACAAAAATGAATTCTGCAAAGAAAGAGGAGGAGGAAGGCAAAATGTTTGGAGGTGATGAGGAAAAGTAAGTGCTGGTCACCAAAAATGAGTGCCTGTGGGCCCCACCTGCAAACACCATCTCAGGTTAAGCACTGGTACGGTACAGAACACCTACAGAATCCTAAGAAAGAACTTCTATGCCCTGACAGGTGTTCACCAGCAGCATTCATAATGATGATTTAAAAACTAGCTGTGAGAACTGTTTTTTCCTGCACTCATTTGTGTTGTGAAGCTGGTTGGTCCATTGATATTTGTAGTTCCGCACACCTGAGGTGATTTGCTGCTTCCATGACAGCTTTAGTTAGTAGTTCACATAGGGATCACAAACTCTATGTAGACCACTCTTCCTGTTTTATGTAGAGCAACCCAGTTTTTTAAGAGGCAGGTTAATGATGCAGCTGAAAAGAGCTCAAACCCGAAACACACAGCTGCGTGCTGCATTATTTGGCTGATCTCCTCAAATCCCACCACTCGCATCCCAAGAAATCCTTGTTACCATCAACTGGTGCAGTGTCTGTTCAGCACAGCAGCTGAGCTCAACGTGGCTTCAAGGTCACTAATCTGTTGTAACCTGTTGCCTCTGCAGTGGTAGTGTCCTGCTTGAAACGTCATATAGCAGCCTCTCCCTAGGGACGTCACGAGTTAGGTGACCCTACCAATAAAAGGTACTGTGCGCACGTGCCCTGGGCCACTGGTACCCACTATAACTAAGCATCTGAGTTGTTCATTACTTAGCATGTGGGCCTAGGGCCCATGACTTTACATTGGCGATGAAGGGGTCTGACCCCACCTGCCATGCTGCCTCATAGAAAAGTGCCATGATGCAGGAGGATGGCTGGGTCGACACTGCTACCCAGGCACGTTTACCTCGTGCTGTGAGGGGGAAGAACTCTGCCCATATCTGATGGAGGAAACAGCAACTCTTTGTGTGGGGACAGGCACAGCCCTATTCAGGTACAATTGTCAGTTCCTCCCTCCCAATGTACCTCAGGAAGGCCCATCAGCCTGGTGATGGGCCATCAGGATGCAAATGTCACACCCCTTCTCCCTTTGTGTGACTGTTTAGAGGAAATGCACATTGCCCAGCTGTCACCCAACCCAGACATGTATTCAGAGACAGGCAGAGGCACAGAATGGTTAAAGTAAGAAAATGCCAACTTTCTAAAAGTGACATTTTTAGACTTACAATTTAAAATCTGACCATAAATTGAGATTTTAAATTGTGAGTCCAGAGACAACAAACTCCAAATATCCAGCTTTTCCCAATTGGAAATTACACTTAAAAGATGTTTTAACGTAATCCCAATGATAACCTATGGGAGAGATGGGTGTGTGGCCATGGCAGCGACTAAGGGGCATATTATCAACGGCCAGCGATAATTATCGCTGGCCGTGCTTAGCGATAGATATCTTATCGCTGGCTATCTCCGGAAATTATCGCCCTGGTAGCGCGTTATTAACAACACGCTTCTCCAGGGCGATAAAAATTCCAGAGATAGCGAGGTTATCGCCATTTTGCAGGGAACATCGCTGGTTTTCCAGCGATGTTCCCTGCAAACGGCGATAACCTTGCTGATACGACCCTGTGGTCGTATCAGCACAATCCACCCCTATGTTAGGGATGGCTAAGTCGGGATAATAGCAGACGTTAGATTTTGGCGAAACGGCCGTTTTCGCCAAAATCTAACGTCTGCTATCATCCTGTGGGCTGCCTTGTAAATATCGCGATGTGCACATCGGCGATATTTACAACGTAGCCCATCTGGGGTACGCCAGTAACGCCCACCTTGCATCTCATTAGAGATGCAGGATGGGCGTTATGGGAAAGGGCGATAGGGCAAGGATTCACGCAATAGCGTGACCTTGCTAATACAGCGATAAAATTATCGCCGCTTTTCGTCTGAAAACAGACGCTAAAGCGGCGATAATTTTTTATCGCCGGCTTGTTAATATGCCCCTACGATAGCCACTTGCAAGTGAAGCTTTGGTGGTAGTGGCCCGCAAATCATGCAAGGATCGCCTCTTCCTGGCACCTACACATATCCACAGCACAGGATTGTGCCCTTGTAGACAGCAAGGCACATAAAACTGCTTTTGTTGCTGCTCGGCGAGTCTGCATGCCCCATATCTGCGAGGGGGACCAGCACCAACTGGCACTGCCGCGGAGGCCCCGCGGCGACAGTGGCACCAGACAGGGCTGTCCCCTCTCCCCTCTCCTTTTTATCATAGCAGTGGGCCCCTTAATCCGCCATCTTCAAGAACGGCATATGCATCGTGACCTCCAGCTCACACATGGCCCACTTTCTCTTTATGCAGATGACATATTGTTGCTTGTTGGCCACCCCTCCGATAACCTTCCTCCTCTGATCCGTGAAATCCTCAGGTTCACTAGCCTTTCTGGTCTCCATATTAATTAGGCCAAATCTGAACTTCTCCCACTCACCAACAGTACCACCCCTGTAGAGGGGGATTACCCTTTGACTTGGATTATGGACTCCACCAGGTATCTAGGTATCCACCTACACAGCTATAAGGATCAAGTGCTCCAGCTCAAGTATGGCCCGTCCATTGATAGACTTTTGTCACAAATAGAGCGTTGGATCAAACTTCCCTTATCTACGGCGGGCCGGGTGGCGATAATTAAAATGGTTTTCCTTCCTCGATTCCTGTATCTCTTTCTTAACATTTCAATTCCACTCACATCGCAGTTTTCTACTTCTCTTCTCAGTCTCCTACTCTGGCTCATTTGGGCTAACCACAAACCTTGCATCAGATGGGAAACTTTAACGCTACCCTACGAACGCGATGGCCTCGGAGTTGCAGATTTCCATCTTTACTATCTCGCCGCCCTATGCCAATATGCATACCGTTGGTATCATCCAGATGCCCGAGTGCATCCCATTAGATGTTGCAGATATTCAAACCATATCCACAACTTGCTGGGCATGGAGGATGCTTTGCCGTGTCTTGGGAGGTGGTCTCTTGTATTCTCCAGCCTTACCACTGACTGATAACTCTTGGCTTCCCCTCACAAGCGAAAACTTGTCAAGCGCACCCTACTACATCATGGCCTGCATATTGTTGGGGATGTGTTTCCTGGTGGTCATGTTCTTGCACACGCTAATGACGCCCGTTTCCATGATGCCTCATATATGAACCATTTCATTCTAAGACTCCATAACATTTTGCGTTCATGCATTCCCACGTATCCTCTTGCCCCTGAAGATTTTCCCCCACTGACGCTTATTATATCTGACACTGATGGGGATAGGCTTATCTATAGAATATATCGTACATGCCTATCCATGAAACCTGACTCCACCAAACGTGGGGTGTTGATTTGGGGCATCCACTGACTGACAAAATGTGGTCTTATTGCTGCTCTCAAACAAAACTTGTCTCTGTTATTCATAAACATAAGCTAATTCACTTCAAGTTCCTTTACAGGGCTTACATTACCCCAACAGACATTGTGCATTTCGACCCAACACATTTCACTAATTGTCCCAAGTGCCATGCCCCAAATGCCTATTATGTGCATCTAACCTGGATACGCCTATTCATAGGTTGCTATTGGTCCTCAATTTTCTCCCTCCTCTCCATCATGACTGTCATCACCGTTATACCCTATCCCATGGTGGCGCTCCTGGGATACACTCATGATGTCCCTAAATCTATCCGCAGAGTTGTGTCTATTGAACTCTTTCTTAGAAAACGTGAATTAGCATTGCACTGAGGCAACGGGAGGATCCCAACATGGACATCCTGGCTCCAAAGTATATCACATATTGACAAAATTAGTGAAGACTATGCACAATCACAGCCGCACACCTCAAAGCCTAAAGATGTTTGGCAGCCCCTGAGAGATTACTTACTTTCCCTAAAATCCGATGACCCCAACTGAACAGATTTTCATTATTTAAATATATCTCTCTCTCTTATACATCATCTGCTTTATTATGCCTATGGCACCCTTCCTTTGTATTACTTTATGAGACCTTCTTATCTTTGCTATCATTATCTCCCATTATCAATATTGTCTCAATATCCATTACCGATTTGTATAATTTGCCTCATCATGCCGACTACATCTACTTTGCATATTGCAATGCTTTTTCTTTTCTGTTGTTTTTCCGTGTATTGTGTTTCATCGTAAAATTCAATAAATACATTTATTTAAAAACAGAAACAAAATCTATGGGAGAGATAGGCCTTGAAGCAGTAAAAAACGAATTTAGCAGTTTTTACCAGGACATGTAAAACTCAAAAGTACATGTCCTATCTTTTAAGTACACTGCACTCTGCCCATAGTGCTGCCAAGGGCCTACCTTAGGGGTGACTTATATGTAAATAAAAGGGAAGGTTTGGGCCTGGCAAGTAGGTTAACTTTTCAGGTCAAAATGGCAGCTTAAACTGCACACACAGGCTCTGCAGTGGCAGACCAGAGACAGGTTTAAGGGGCTAATGAGTGGGTGGCACAATCAGTGCTGCAGGCCCACTAGTAGCATTTAATTTACAGGCCCTGGGCCTATATAGTGCACTTTGCTAGGGACGTATAAGTAAATTAGATATGGCAATTGTGGATAAGCCAATGTTATCATGTTTTGAGTACAAGGCATATGCACTTTAGCACTGGTTAACAGTGGCAAAGTGCCCAGAATCCTAAAGCCAACAAAAATGAAGTCAGCAAAACAGGAGGTCTGAAGGCAAAAATTCATGGGAAACCATGCCAGGGATGTCAGGTCTAACACCATCGGAAGAATAAGTTACTTATCTTTGGTAACAAACGTTTTGGTGGATACTCTAACCACAGAATCCTCATGGACCTCCCGATTCTCGGAACTGGACACTTTTCCCGTCTAAATCTGTTTCAATCTAGAGATCTCCGTACTGGTCATGCCAGTCTGACGAGGGACTCTGCTTCTGAGGGCATGCACATCCTAAGAATGTAACTGACATCTGTGCGCATCAGTGGCGCTTACATGAGAATCTGTTCATCACTTCTGGAGTGCAACCATGTTGGGGTGGAGCCACACAAAGGTACTTACCGGTGTGCAGGAATACTCCTTTAAAGTCTCTGCATCCAGTCTGATGACAAGGGAATATTCGCAAAGTGAGGAGGCTGAGGTTATGTAGATTATCCACCAGAAAGATTGTTACAGACAGTATCTTCACTGCTATGTTGAATTATTGCAGTTGGCACTTAATGCGACAGTCTTTCTTCCCCCTGTGGGGAGCAGATTGGAGGTATGCACTAGACACCAGGGAATTCAAAATGGCACCAAAACAAACAAAAGGAGGGGGCAGCCTACACTGGCATCAAGCCATACCCTGCCTTAGTAGGGCTAATAGTGTCTTTCTGATAAGAGGTATGTCCCAATTGGGAAGGTTGCCCCAAAACTGCCCCCCTGGGGGGGTAGAAAGCCCACTAGACACCAGGGATTTTATATTTGGGGCAAAATAAAGGGGTGTGGATGTTGTACTCTGGCACTGGCCACACCCTCACCCCAAAAGGGGCAAACCAGTCTATCTGCCCCTTGGGGCAAAGATGGGCTTTGCCTCAATTTGCCCACTCTGTGGCAAGAATATTTTAGTTTTTTTTAAATAATGGTGTGCTTCTCGCCCATTTTAACATCAGGCCCCACCCTCATGCCTAAGGCCTCAGTAGTCTTATTGCTCCCATGTGATCTAAAACATCTTGTCCCAGTGGCAAGTGAGAGGACATTTGATTCTTTTGGGTGTTATTTTTACATATGAGCCAGGAGAGTGAGGCTAAATCCCAATATCGTCCCACATGCCATTGTGAATGGCTTCAATTTTTGGGCTTGGGTATGCCATTGCCTGAGGAAAGGTACTAAACCCAGGCATTTCTGAAAACTACACACCCCAAGGAGTCCTGGGTTGTGTGCTTCGCATGCATCCCACAACATGCTGTTACTCACAATGCCCCGTAAACCTCATACTTTGCCTAAAGTCACCCATTTTCCTTGCATTCCAGTGATGTAAACTTCCAGAATCCACAGGGATCGAGAAAATTCCTAACTCCAAGCATGTTAAACTTTAACATTTAAAGTCTTCTATTTCTATAAATGCAAACACAGTTGTATGGTACTGGTACTTTTCTCAGTTTCAGTGTTTTTTCTCTAGATGTGTAAAATGCACATTAGAATTTCCGTGTCTTAATCAGTTATTGTGTCGTGTCAAGAATAATCAGCTTTTATGCTGTAACAAGCCCCCCTCTGATGGCGAATCAAGCCATCACATTTTTCCACATCAGATCATACAAATTTAAGTTTTGTTATCTTCAACCTTTTTGTTCTGGATTCCTCAAGAAACTTAATTTCATCCAAGTATTTACATTGATCATCTTCTAGTTTAAGATAAGATCTTGTTCTTTTTACTCCCATATATTTTTTATACACCTACAGAATTTGACAGCTAGTATCATCTGCATTATGCACAAAGAGACCACCACTAATGGTCTCATGATAGAAAACACTAGTCTATTACCTAAGTTACCCAACCAGTTGCTAACAGTTGACAATCCTTTACCTATCATTTCCCAGGCACCATCAGATTTTAACGCTTTCAAGTCTTTGTTTAAGTCAGTAATGTTTTTAATGTAACTTTTTAGATCTCTGTTCTTATCCAGTATGTAGGTGCAACGTGTTGGATCTTTAACAACCGACAGACTCCGCCCTCCTTCACGAGAAGGATGCCAAGGGCAAGTCGATTTTGCATCACCATTGATCTTAGTGAAATCATTTCAATATCCACAATAGAAAATCCTCCAGCTGTACTGGTGGCTAATTTCTCAACTATAGTAGAAAAAGTTCTAATTTGACATGAGTTTAATGCTGCTCCTACAAAAGGTATTAAAGCTCCAAAAATATCACCCACTACTTCACTTGCACTCGCACCTCCCTTCATTCTCCTATTTTCTTCTTTCAATTCTCCTTCAATTTGTTTCACATGATACATTTATGGGAAAAAAAATCCAGGTTGCACCTTCCATACAATCCTTTCGGTAATTTATAAAAAGCACTCTTTCCACAAATATAATACACTCCAGGGAAGGTAGGATCAACTTCTTCTAAATATTTTCCCCAATACGCGTAAACATCAAATGTGTGTTTACATTCACTAACACCTACAAATGTTGTGTTAATATTTGATCTTTTTCTACATATACAAAGCTTCCCTTTATGTTGCCAGTCTAAAGCTAATGTAGTCATTTCTTCTACTATTTTCTTTTCTTATTCCAGTAAATTCCTAGGAGTTAGTTTAGGAGGTGCATTAGTATTAATTGTCGCATTAACTCGTCTACTTTTTAGTAAATCTATGAATTTCTTTTCAGCTTTCCCTAATTTACATGTTAGGTTATTTCTATTTGCATAAGCCATGTCCAAAGATTGAGCTGGTCTAAATAGAAAGCCCATAGTCTCAGCAAATGAAGCTTCATGATGTGGATTTGAGCTTTTTAGCATGGGTTGTTCAGAAAAGATCAAATCTTGATTTGAATAATAATGCTGCAATTGATCAGTACCATAAAACAGACCAGTTAACACACTGGAAGAAGTTAACAGTAAATTATGATTAGTAACACCTTTGGCAACAGATGGAGGTATTTGCACACATACGTAGCAACCACCAACATCCATTGTGTCTATGTATTCATTTAGTAAACTACTGTACAGATTTAATGAACAATCAGTTTTTTGAAAATCATGATGTAAAGGGTTGTCTGTCATTCAAAGTAATATGATCAGTGCTATTACTTTTAGCAGTTTCAGGAGAAGATGTAAGCTTAAAATCTTCTATGGGTACATAATGAGGCAGGTTTAAAATGATAAGCAATGCAACTAATATCAAAGCAATAACAGTAAAGATTCCAGTATATGCACGTTTACATCTAAGAGAGGTTTTAGTGTTAGGCTTCATGGCTTCTAGCAATTCAAACCGTTTAACTAAAAAAATAAAAAATAGCAGCAAGTGGTTTGAGCAGTTCAACAAAGTTTGGCACAAAAATACCAAGGAACAATCCAATGGTTCTGTTTAATATGGAAAAATAAGCAGATCAGCTTTCTTGATGAGTTTATTCAGGATAAATTGCGTTAGTCCTTCAAGTGGTACACCAAGATTGGAATTCAAATCCCCAACAAGGAGGTTCAGGTGGACTTGTATTGTTAAAGCAAAAGGCAGAAAATATCCGCTCCCATTCATTTGCTTCCAGCTAAATTCATTCAGGAGAAGAGTACTTTTGACTGGGTAACCTGGCTCTTTTTGATCATCTCCTTACAGCTGTTCACTCATCATCACTGTCACTCTGATCGGATTGCTCAGAACTTTCAGGAATGGTTTGTGGTATTCATCCTTTAGTCAGGCAGTTTCTTAGGATCTCACCTCTTCTAGGCCAACGGTCTCTGGGTACAACATGCTTTCTTGCTGCACTAGGCCCTCTGTTAGCATCTGTATCTCTCTTAATCAACTCTAATGGCTAAGAATCTCTCGGTACCGACAATAATTGACTCTCTTAGACCCCCCACCCCCAGGCCAATCGAGTGCTGCCCCAACGGCTTGCTGGTCCCCAACAGCTTGACTAACCAGCTCACTCTGTCTTTCTGTAGCCACTGGCACATCGGGAACAGGTGCTGTTGTATCATCAAGGGGACATGGGACTCTGATCGAAATTGTTCTCACATGTCTCCCAATACAAATCATCTGTCTGAATCAAATACGGTTGTGATGAATTCTGATTTAGGAAAGAGTTGACTGATTCATATTAAACCTTTTACCTGAACATTCTATTGAGGCATCAGAGCTTGTGGTATCTGCATTGATTGGGATGTATTAAGATTTTGAATTCTCTGTCTTTGTGCCTGTTGAGTCTGGACCATGTTAATTCCCTGAGACTGTGCATACCCTCCATTCTGTATCTGATTTCCTACATTGTTCACATTAAACCTACACTCATGTTTTCACTGCCCACATTTTCCGCACATGTGACAAGGATTAGTTTTCTTAAAAGCTGACACATCGACACCAGTTCTAGAATCTACTGGAACACCATGACCTCTACCCTGTGACTGAAAATTCTGCTGTTGAAAACCATTAACACATTGCATCATTGGAACTTGATTATATCCTCCCTGTACCTGAACTGTATTTTCAAAACCTGACTGATTCTGACCTTTCTGCATAGCTCTCATTTGTGCGACCATCAATTTTTCCTTTAGCTTTTTATGTTTCACTTCAATCTCGTCTCCACAATATTTGGCATAACGTACGATCTCATCAAGCAGTTTATTTTGCCAACAGATTAATTGCAGATGGATCATAGAAGAAATCGCAAGTCTCAAACCATTCATGAATCTGTAAACAAAATGTCACATATCTTTCTCTGCCACATTTCCATTCCACGGTACTGTTTGAAAGCATGCATCAATCTCTCGTAATAGGCATGAACTGATTCTTTAAGTTCTTGAGTTGTTCTGTCAATCTTTAACCAATCAATTTCTTTAGGGGAAATCTTGGTTTTCAGGTGGTTTAGTTCCTGTTGGTATTTCTTAAACCCTTTCGCTGCTAGCCCTCCCCGTGCTAAGCCTTTTTTTGGCTATTTGGGGTAGTTCACGCTTAGGCCCCTGTAACGTTTTGTCCACATAAGGTATCCACGCCAAATTTGCACCCTTTTCTTCCAACATCATGGGGATTTTAAAGATACTCAGGGTTTGTGGATTCCCCTGGAGGGGACCCAGATATTAGCCATAATACAGCTACATTTTAGTTTTTTTGGGGAAAATGGGGAAAAAGTGCTGCAGAAGAAAGCATCTGTTTTTATCTCTTTAAAGGTATCAACAAAGGGTTTGTGGTGCTGAAATCATCATCTCCCCAGCTTTCAGGGACAAGCAGACTTTTGTCAGAAAACCACAATTTTTACACAGTTTTGGCATTTTACTGGGCCATAGCCTATTTTTGCTACTTATTGTGCTTTCAACCTCCTTCCAGTTAGTGGTAGAAATGGGTGTTAAAGCAATAATGGATCCCAGAAAGCTACACATTTCTGAAAAGTAGACAAAATTCTAAATTCAGCAAGGGGTCCTTTGTGTAGATCCTTCCAGGTTTTTTTATAGAAACTAACAGTTGAAAAAAAAAAATTGAAAATCAGTTGAAAAAAACAGCCATTTGTGCCAACGTTTTCACCTGTAACTTCTTCTAAGAATGATAGATTTTTTAAAGCAATATACCGTTACGTCAGCTGGACCCTTCTTGTTGTAGGGATATATAGGACTTGTAAGTTCATCAAGAACCCGAGGAACCCAGAGCCAATAACTGAGCAGCATCTTGCAATAGTTTTTCATTGTGTACATGGTATATAGCAATTCATTTGATAAATTATAAAGAGTGAAAAATAGGTATCAAAGGCACCTATGTATTTCCGAAATGGGAACGAAATCTAGAATTTAGAAACAGTAGCTATTTGCACATCTCCAAAATTGTGGGTACCCATACTAGCAAGTGACTTGTAGGACATTTTTCAAAGGACTTCTTTTTTAGACATTGTCTTACATTTGGAAGGCATAAATGCACAGAAAGTCAATAGATAATAACAGTTGCTCTACAATTCTGAGTTCCCCTAAGTCTCCTGATAAAAATGGTACCTCACTTGTGTGGGTAGGCCGAGTGCCCACGACAGGAAACGGCCCAAAACGCAACGTGGACACACCACATTTTTAAAGTGAAAACAAACCCTTTTTTTGCAAAGTGCCTAGTTGTAGATTTTGAACTCTAGCTCTGCCGACACCTAGGAAAACCTAGCAAACCTATACACTTTTGAAAACTAGACACCCAAGGAAATCGAGGAGAGGGTGACTTGTGTGGCTCTCCCCAAGTTCGGTTACCCAGAATCCCTTGCAAACCTCAAACTTTGTAAAAAAATAAACATATTTTCCTCACATTTCTGTGATGGAAAGTTCTGGAATCTGCGTGGATCCACAAAATTCCACCTACCCCGCATTTCCCAAAGTCTCCTGATAAAAATGGTACCTCACTTGTGTGGGTAGGCCTAGTGCCCGCGACAGGAAACGGCCCAAAACACAACGTGGACACACCACATTTTTAAAGTGAAAACAAACCCATTTTTTGCAAAGTGCCTAGCTGTAGATTTTGAACTCTAGCTCTGCCAACACCTAGGGAAACCTAGCAAACCTATACATTTTTTAAAACAAGACACCCAGAGGAATCCAGGATGAGGTGACTTGAGTGGCTCTCACCAGGTTCTGTTACCCAGATTCCCTTGCAAACCTTAAACTTTTTCAAAAAAACATTTTCCTCACATTTCTGTGTTGGAAAGTTCTGGAATCTGCGTGGATCCACAAAATTCCACCTACCCTGCATTTCCCAAAGTCTCCTGATAAAAATGGAACCTCACTTGTGTGGGTAGGCCTAGCGCCCACGACAGGAAACGGCCCAAAACGCAACGTGGACACACCACGTTTTTTTTTATTTTTATTTTTTTTTATTTGTTTATTGAGTAGCTTGCAACAGTAATACACAAAGGCCCACTAGGGGGCCAGCAATATCAACATAGCATAGTTCAATACAAGCCATTTTCGTTCCAGACGTTGCATCAGTCGATATAATACAAAACCTAGAACAAAACCCCAAAAAATCAGAAGAACCCCCCCACCCCACTCCCCTCCCGGCACTTTAGGTGATGTTACATCGGACAGTTGTTGGATCCTGATAATTGTAGACACACATGTGAGATAGTTCGTATAAATAGTTCCAGATTCAGTAATTCCTAATAAGGCACAAAAAAGAATGCAAAGAAAGAAATACCCTCTACAAATCAGGATGACTCAATAGATACATTGATAAGTATCAATGGGAGAGGGAGGAAAGGTACTGGAGCGAGTTCACTTCCCCTGGTATGTGTATTTGTATCAAAAGGAACTAGCTCTGGAGTGGGTGCTCCTAGCATTTGTTTGCCTTGAAATGAAAACACATTGTGTTTTGAAAAAAGCCCTCCCTCACCAACCTAGTTGGTGACATGCTTCATCATTGGGCCCCACCCAAGGTGCTGAGTGCACCTCAGGTGTGCTACGACGCCTGGATACAGCGGAGAGGGTATTGTATCGTGAGAGTGCAGTGATTGTGGGTGAGTGGATGTTAAAAAGACTGTCCTAAGGGTCCCAAAGGACATAAATGACTATTTTAATGTGTGGGCCCTTGGCAGTAGATAAAAACGAGAGGCGGATATTGTTGGAGATCTAAGGTAACTCCAATATCCTAGTCGGTCAAAATGTTTCAGCCATGCTCCCTTTAATGATATGGCTTTCTTCAGGACCTATGTGTAGTGCAAAGTGAGTGGTCTAAAAAAATGTTTTTAAAAAGACCAGATATGTGACACACGCGCTAAGGTGTGCTATGTGGGAGAGGAGATTTTCCTCTAACGGCGCATTCCTGTGGGGGAAAGAGACAAACAAACATACAAACATACAAACAGTAACACATTTAAAATGGTAATAAACTACTCAGTGGTAGGTGTTTTAAGGAGCGGTGTGTCCGTGCTCTATGCCGGCAATGACGGAGTGAGTTCGGAACGTGGCGTTTGAGTGATAAATTACAACTAACGCCTTAAACATATGCGTTATCCAGTGATAATCAAATGCGTAGTAAGTTGTGCATAGAAAGTACACGAGCAAATGCACAAGCATGGTATCTTACTCAGATAGTTATTGAGAAATGCCCCATGAGTTCCATGTGGGGGCCTGACCTGTAGTCACACTCTATGTGACAGGGAAAAGAAGACAAAGAAGGTTTAGACAATTAACCGCCTGCTCGGCGTCTGCCTGCAGCGGTTGGTGAGAATAAAAGTATTAAGAGGCCTCCCAAGGATTTCCCACTTACTTCGTCAAGATCTAGAGCCCTGCTAGGTACCTGCTGTGGCCGCCATGGAGCTCCGTCGCTGAGTGTGTGGAGCCGGGCGGACGTTTAAATACACAGCTGCTTTCCCCGGTGATCCCGGGCACCCCACTAATACACTTGTGGGCCTGTACTACCCTAAGTGACTGCCCGAAGCATTAGTCAAGCCATGGCAGCCGGAAGGTATTTTGCCCCTGATGTACATTTTTCACTGCTGCTAGTACATAGACTTACCCTGGATGGCAAATTCACCACAGATGTTGTTTGATTTAATTATTGACATTAGACAGATCATGTAACTTTATTACTGACTGTACACAACGCAACCAGACTGGATTAGCTTCTATATGCACCTATACCGGATGCACTCGATATCCAGTCTTTCTTCTCTCCTTGCGATATGTTTACAACCCATTTAAACATCTCTGCGACAGCCGTTTACACAGTGAACCTCATCAAGGACATCGAATTCAACCCCACCGTTCAACTCCTAGTAGGATTGGACATTGAAAGCTTATATACGAGCCTACCACAAGATGACACCCTACGAGTGCTCAGGAACATGCTCTTCGAAACTACATGGGAACACATAACACCAATGGAATTCATCTTACAGTGCGCTACCCTGGCACTCAAACAGAATTATTTTGAATTCGAAGGAGAATACTATTTGCAGACAAATGGGACATCCATGGGCAGCGTTTTCGCGCCCAGTGTAGCTGGCCTATACGTATACCAATTCGAGAAACAACACATTTTGCCCGCCACTAACCCCTACAGTACCAACATCCAATTTTGGCGTCGTTACATTGACGACATCCTCATGATATGGACAGGACCAAGCGACATTCTGGACAATTTCCTATCATGGATAAACCAAAGGGATCCCTTCTTACGCTTCACCAGCAACGTGAGCAACACCAAGATAGCCTTCTTGGACCTTAATATTGAGGCCAATGAAGGTAGACTACAGACCACCACATATTTCAAACCCACGTCACGGAACTCCTTACTACAGTTTGGCAGTTTCCACCCCAGGCCATTCAGGGAAAACCTACCGTACGGCCAGTTTCTACGGATACGCCGCAACTGCAGCCAGACCAAGGACTATAAACAACAATCCTCCGAACTAGCGGTCAAACTACGAGAACGTGGATACCCAGACAGGATAATCAACACCACCAAGAAACGGGCACACAATCAGCAAAGGGAAGCCCTCCTTAAAGACAGCACATGGGACAACACTATGATACACCTGACCTGTGTTACTAACTATAATGTGGCCTCTAATCAAGTGGCCAAGATAATCAACAAGAACTGGCACATACTTAATAGTGGCACCATGAAATGGGAGCGCCCACTGATGGCGTACAAAAAAGCCGGCAGCTTACGCGACCGACTAGTCTCAACCAGGCCGCCCAAACCGAGAATTCCAGCACCCAACACAGTATTAAACTCATGGGGCCTCCCAGGCATCAAGGTCCACTTTCCCTGCGGTGACTGCAGTGTCTGCCACCTTACTAAAGCAACCAAAACCCTAAACCTTGAGACAGGCAAAACATGGCAGCAGCTAAACCACACTAACTGCAACTCAACTAATGTCATCTACTTGATCGTCTGCATATGTGGTTTACGATATGTGGGCATGACCAGTCGTAAGATCAGAACCCGCATTGTCGAACACCGCAGCACAATAAGGTGCAAAAAGAATGTGAGCAAACTAACGGATCACTTTATCCAAGCAGGTCACATTCCCAACGACCTAAACTGGACGGTAATAGAACAGATTGACAGCCGGAATACCACCAATGACAGAATCCTACTCCACAAGGAACAACGTTGGATATACCGTCTGTCCACCAATACAACAGGACTGAATGACAACATACCCTGGAATAGCCTGAACCAATCCTAAACAACTAATGCTATGCCACTCATCCAGAGACGGATGTCCAATGTGCCACTAAAACGGCTCCTCTCACAAACCCATATAGATACTCTGTCCACAACCATGGGCATACTGTGAATACATCCTACCTACACACCCTGGAATAACCTGAACCAACCCTACATAACCAATGCCATGCCACTCATCCAGAAATGGATGTCCAATGTGCCACCAAAGCGTCTCTTTTTAGGCTCATTTACAAACCCATATAGACACTCTGTCCACACTCTATGGACACACTGTGAACACACTGTGAATGCACCCCACTAATACACCTGTGGGCCTGTACTACCCTAAGTGACTGCCCGAAGCATTAGTCAAGCCACGGCAGTCGGAAGGTATTTTGCCCCTGATGTACATTTTTCACTGCTGCTAGTACATAGACTTACCCTGGATGGCAAATTCACCACAGATGTTGTTTGATTTAATTATTGACAGTAGACAGGTCATGTAACTTTATTACTGACTGTACACAACGCAACAAGACTGGATTAGCTTCTATATGCACCTATACCGGATGCACTCGATATCCAGTCTTTCTTCTCTCCTTGCGATATGTTTACAACCCATTTAAACATCTCTGCGACAGCCGTTTACACATATGATATCCCTAGTCCCACCAAAATGTTTAGAGTATTTTGACACATACAGTAGCTTAGGTTTGCCACTGACAGATCTCAGCGAAGGTAGACGTGCAACCCAGCACATGCAACCAATTAAAAAGCCTCCGGCGTCTTCCCAATTAACGAGCCCGGGATCACCGGGGAAAGCAGCTGTGTATTTAAATGCCTGCCCGGCTCCACACACTCAGCGTCGGAGCTCCATGGCGGCCACAGCAGGTACCTAGCAGGGCTCTAGATCTTGACGAAGTAAGTGGGAAATCCTCGGGAGGCCTCTTAATACTTTTATTCTCACCAACCGCTGCAGGCAGACGCTGAGCAGGCGGTTAATTGTCTAAACCTTCTTTGTCTTCTTTTCCCTGTCACATAGAGTGTGACTACAGGTCGGGCCCCCACATGGAACTCATGGGGCATTTCTCAATAACTATCTGAGTAAGATACCATGCTTGTGCATTTGCTCGTGTACTTTCTATGCACAACTTACTACGCATTTGATTATCACTGGATAACGCATATGTTCAAGGCGTTAGTTGTAATTTATCACTCAAACGCCACGTTCCGAACTCACTCCATCATTGCCCGCATAGAGCACGGACACACTGCTCCTTAAAACACCTACCACTGAGTAGTTTATTACCATTTTAAATGTGTTACTGTTTGTAAGTTTGTTTGTCTCTTTCCCCCACAGGAATGCGCCGTTAGAGGAAAATCTCCTCTCCCACATAGCACACCTTACCGCGTGTGTCACATATCTGGTCTTTTAAAAAAAAATGTTTTAGACCACTCACTTTGCACTACACATAGGTCCTGAAGAAAGCCATATCATTAAAGGGAGCATGGCTGAAATATGTTGACCGACTAGGATATTGGAGTTACCTTAGATCTCCAACAATATCCGCCTCTCGTTTTTATCTACTGCCAAGGGCCCATACATTAAAATAGTCATTTTTGTCCTGTGGGACCCTTTGGACAGTCTTTTTAACATCCACTCACCCACAATCACTGCACTCTCACGATACAATACCCGATCCGCTGTATCCAGGCGTCGTAGCACACCCGAGGTGCACTCAGCACCTTGGGTGGGGCCCAATGATGAAGCATGTCACCAACTAGGTTGGTGAGTGAGGGCTTTTTTCAAAACACAATGTGTTTTCGTTTCAAGGCAAACAAACGCTAGGAGCACCCACTCCAGAGCTAGTTCCTTTTGATACAAATACACATACCAGGGGAAGTGAACTGGCTCCAGTACCTTTCCTCCCTCTCCCATTGATACTTATCAATGTATCTATTGAGTCATCCTGATTTGTATAGGGTCTTTCTTTCTTTGCATTCTTTTTTGTGCCTTATTAGGAATTACTGAATCTGGAACTATTTATACGAACTATCTCACATGTGTGTCTACAATTCAATAGGATTATTAGAGACAACATTTAGGATTGGATATTCGTCTTTTCAGGTGCCTACATATTATATATTAAAAAATTCTTTCTTTTTACTATGTTTTTCTTTATTAGTATTTAATTTGGGTAGTGTGTTTCATAACTGACTTGGCCTTCTAACTCTCACTTCTATATCCGCTCTGGGAGATAATTCACTAGCCTAAGTGATGTTTTTCACCTTTCTTTCTTGTTTGCACACGATGCGTACAAGTAATCGTTTGCTACACAATTCTCTTTTTTCCTTTCTGAGGTCACAGGTGGCTTTGCTGCATGATTGTTTAGACTCTTAGCAAATATCATGGGAGAATTCATACTCCTGTTCAACATAAAGTATACCAGCATTAGAAACGATGGGTGACACATAAAATCTCTTTCATGCTTTGGGTATGATTTTTCCTAACTATTTTGTAAATAAAGAAGAGACATGACTTTTGCATGTATCAGCCCCCGTTTACATATAATCTACAAAAATTTCTTTCTTGTGTTCACAGATACCCCTGCTCTCATTTTTTAACATAATAACTGTACAATTCAAATCATTGGTCCTGATAAAGGTGGTGAAAAGAATGGTTGTCCCACCGAAACGTACGTTGACCATTGACCTGTGGGAATCCGTCCAGTGACATATATAGGAAAAGAGACAGATGTGATGTCCTTAAACAATAATGAAACAATACAGTGATTATTGTACACTGTTGAAACTGTTGGGATATTTTCATTTTTCAAATGAAATGAGTTATTGATCTTATACACTGTCGGATCCCATTTGTGTCGCATTTTGTACTTTTAACTCATATGTTTGTTTTGACAGATTGAATGATTGGTATGATATGGAGTGTGTATGCTGTTGTATGAGTTGGCTGGGGCAGGGTAGCTAAATAGTTTTGACAGGTTTTTGATTTCAAATATGGATACTTAAGTAAAATTTTATTGAAATAACTATATCATGTAATTTTGTGATTTGTAAACTTAGGACTTTTTAAAAAAAGAATTCTCACTTTTGAAAAAAGAAAAATTTTAAAAAATCAATAAATGTTTTTCAAATAAAATTGTCATTTCTGAAATGATTTCTTTGTAGAAAGAAAAAGCTGTTTCTTGTTTTGGGGTTGTGTATAAGCTTCAGGCTATCCTAAAAGAAATATAGGTCTGTGAGAGGTTTTTCATAGTTTTTTGGCCGTTTCTATCCCCCTCCTCTTGGACTTAAAATTAAAACTAGGGGGTACCTTCTTGTCATAATTGATTCTACAATTCAATAGATACATTGTCAGTGGGGCCCAGAAGTCTTTGGGCCGTGATGTCTCAGGCAGATCCTCCGCATAGGCCTCCAGCTGTTCCCTACAGTAAATTAAGTCTCGAATCCATTTGCGGACCGTGGGTGTATTTTTAGCGCCCCAACATTGCGCTACAGCTCGTTTGGCCAGCAGAGTCGAGACCGCAACTAATTTTCGATTGCAAGGCTTCAGATACTTCACGTTACCCAGCAGGCATATCTCCGGTACACATCGCACGTGTTCCAACACCACATCCGAAAGCACGCTTGCAACCCTGGCCCAAAATGCAGCTATCCCTGCACACTGCCACGCTAGATGCAAAAAATCGGCGTCAGCCTGCCCGCACAGCACACAGCAAGAAGTGTCACGCAGGCCAAATTTCCGCAGTTGCATTGGAGTATAGTATAACTGGTGCAAAAATTTAAAATGAATTATGCGGAGATTATAGTTTGCCGTGAGGCGCCCAGTTAACTCACAGCAGAATTGCCAATGATCTGGCGACAAGGTGGACCCCAGCATAGCATTCCATTTGAGATATGAAGGTTGTTCCACCGGCTCCCTCTCATGCAGTGACGCGTCATATAACATACTAATCAGACCCATACGCTCTTCTCCAGCCAGCACCGCCTGCAGTGCTCGCAGTGTCTGTGGTTCCACTGGATAATTAGGGTAGATAGCTCTGATCGCTTGTCGCACACTCACATATGTAAATCCCAGCATCAAGCCATAAGTCTGACCCGCCTGTATGTCTTGCAACAAGCGGAACTGGCCCTGTTTGTACAGGCCACCCATCTTTGTAACCCCGACAGCCTTCAGCGCATGTAGAGCGGGGTGCTCCTGTGCCGCCGAGATGTCTGGATGCGCAGCTATTGGTAGCATCGGGGCATATAGGTAATCCAGCTGTGCCCTCTTAGCAAAGGCCCGCCAGGCCCATGCAGTACACTGCACCGGGTTAATTTCTGTCCTGGGGCCCCCACCTGAAAGTGCTGCCGCCCCTAGTGGCAGCGGGAGTACTGCATCGGACTCGATTGCCATATGGGGCTGAAACCGCTGTGGAAAGAACCAATAGTGCGCAAATTGCGCCTGTGCGCACAGATAATATAAGCGCATATCGGGTGCCTCAAAACCACCACGGTCAAATGGCTGTACAAGGACATTCCAACTGCATCGAGGCTTCTTACCCCCCCATACAAACGACAGTAGGGCTGACTGTAGCATCTTAAAGAGAGAGATATTCAGGCGGATAGGAATATTCACAAACAGATATAATAATTTGGGTAATATAGACATTTTCGTCACCGCAATGCGATCGGCAAGCGATAGGGGAAACCGGGCCCACCGTTCAGCCTTGTCTGTGATCTGTGTAATAACACGACCATAGATCATAGAGATTACCTGATCAGGATCCCTATGCAACCATATTCCCAGGTATTTCACCGGGTCCCGGGTCCAAGTCAGAGGGAAGTCCAGCTCAACCTCACATGTGCCAGCCGTCAGCGGAAACACCGTTGACTTAGCCCAGTTGATCCCTAACCCGGAGTAGCCCTCAAATTTAACATACTCACGGAGCAACTCCGGAAGATAGGTTTCAGGCTCGCGAACATATAATAACATGTCGTCGGCATACAACGAGACCACGAGCAGTCGCTG
Organism: Calotriton arnoldi; assembly: GCA_963921515.1. Taxonomy (NCBI): domain Eukaryota; kingdom Metazoa; phylum Chordata; class Amphibia; order Caudata; family Salamandridae; genus Calotriton; species Calotriton arnoldi. The sequence goes on along the minus strand of CAWUFW010000478.1, from coordinate 1,559,366 downwards.
CCTGAAGCGCAATGCAGCCGATGCATGCCGCAAGAGGCTCCAGTGCCAACGCGAAAAGCATCGGTGACAGGGGGCAGCCCTGCCGTGTGCCCCTGCCAATAGGAAACGCAGATGACACCCAGCCATTGACACGTACTCTAGCCACGGGCTCAGTATACAGAACCCTGATCCACTGGAGAAAGAACTGGGGAAGGCCCATTCTTATGAGTACAGTGAACATATAATCCCACTGAAGGGAATCGAATGCTTTCGCTGCGTCAAGCAGCACCGCCACTGCCTGAAAATCCGAGTCAAAATAATGTAGGGTGGCGAAAAGCGTGCGCAGGTTGTGTGTGGTTGACCTGGCAGACACAAACCCTGATTGGTCAGGGAGCACCAGTAAGGGGACAAATGGCTGTAGTCTGAGAGCAATCATCTTTGCTAAAATCTTAGCATCGATATTAATAATTGAGAGAGGCCTATAAGAATCACAACGATTAGCAGCCTTATCAGGCTTTACCAGCACAACCAAGAGGGCTTCCTTCAAGGAAGGCGGGAGACGTCCAGTGTCATACGCCTCCGCATAAACCTCCAGGAGCCTAGGGTCCAGATCATCCACATAGGCCTTTATAAAACTCACTAGGGAGCCCGTCCAACCCCGCAGCCTTACATGTGGGAGGGACATGATAGCAAGCTTTACGTCCTCTACGTCACATTATTTGCTGAACCTCTAGTGGTGATGTCACATAGAGGTAATAATGAGAATGGAAAAATCTGTGTGTACATCAGATGCTTATTATCCTTCCTGGTTTCTGGGAGCTGTACCATATCGTTTAATGTCTATGCATTTTGATGTCAGCTATTTATATCTACTAATCGTATTCCATTTGTTATGTGTACCAAAGGGGGATGGAAAAAGATTCCTTTGAAAGGAATCACGCCCCCACATAGTGTGCAATCACTCTTAGAATGGGCGAATCACTTATAGAATCATATATCTAACTTATAATGGAATTTATCACTCCTATCATGACAAATCACTTATAGAATCTTATATCCGATTAGCAATGAAATTTATCACCCTCACAAGTTCTTTGAACCCACTCTATCATGGATATGGCATTTAGCCTATTACGTAGTAGCTGTAAGCCAATAATAGTACATGATTAACACTGAAGATACTCACGTTCCAAGATGGCCACCGCTTTGGGAGGGACATATTCACAGTCCTTCGATTATGTTTACTATGTACTGTTGAAGCGGAGTCGGTGATTAGTCGATTCTGATGACGTCGGTGAGGAGGAGCGTGTTGAACAGAAGCAGGGCATTTTCAGAAACAGTCGTGTTACCGTACTCGGCATCACACGAGTGGCGGCATCCTGTGCAATGAATTCCGGCTTAAGGTGAGAGAAGACTTTGAATGGTTAAAGTATTGCAATGAGGTGTTTTGATAGTGTGTGCCCGGATATATTTATGTAGGTTAATAGCTGTTGATATCTGATGTCCGGTGAAGTTAGACGGGCTGTTTTTGATGATGCCTTAGAGGCATTTTCACATTTACCACCACGCTCGTTTATATGAGGTAGGAGCGTGTGGTGCATTCTGGCGATATCTCTTCTCTCAGGCAATTCGACAGTGAGACATCCTCTAACCTAACTGTACTTATCGCTTTGTTTCTGCACACTTCTATGCTGGTTAGACATTGCTTTCTGGCATCAGTACTGTTATACAAAGGGGTTTAGATATAAATGAGAAGGGAACGAGGATGCCATAATAGTGTAACTAACAGACCGGTTGCCTTATTTTCAAAGTTACTCTTAGAGAAATTTTGTGACCGTCAACACGTAGGTTTATATGACAAACGAGTTGGTGTTGGTGATGAGCTTTTACGGCTTTTAAAGAAAAATTCTAAGAATGTGGAATGCGAATAGTTACTTGTTTAACAATGAGCACAATATGTGCAAGAGACAGTGTTGGGCATGATTCTATGCATCATAGTTACTTCACGGAGACATTTATTGAGCTATTCCGGGTTTTGATTGTCTTACAGCCTTTTATAACGGGACATATCAGGATCCCTGGATATTTAGGAACTGTTTTAAGGACGCCGCTAAAGACTGAAACCCTTTGTGGGTTGGAAATATCACCACATATTAAGTAAGTATCCAGTTTGGACTTGCACTGAGAATTATTTAGAGTGCAATGGTTAGTCAAATGATATGCTTATTTGCAATATATATTTCTTTATTTACAGAGGTTTCTACAGAGAAGACATAGGTATTTATGGCGCCTTCACTCATCCTGGGCTATATAGGGATTACATACAAATCTTTCCACCGACACTATAGTGATTATGTTTCGGTAGCCTCACCTATTCCAATCATATGTTCGGATTCACTTTCACCACATCTTGTGACCCACATGACTATTTTAATTATCACTCATATGGAGATTTTGACGCGCAATTGAATTTTACGGTGTGTAGTTGGTTTTCTTTCCTCCATCTTCCATTTGGGTTATAGTTATCATTTCGTTCATTTTTCTCTTTTGATTGGGACATCCCCTTTGGATTTGAGAGGCATTTCCATCTTGTGCATGTTAATTGGTTTTACCCTAAGTCAACCCTCACGAATTGAGATGTATCAAGTTTGTGTACTCCTGGTCTGTAAGGAAGTACATTGGTTTGTTTTATTTGTTTGTACCTATACAGCCTTGAAAAAGTCGCGGGATAACTTCCCCTGTATGCGACTAAACACGTGTCGGCTGTCTGAAGATCTACAAAATAAAAGGACAAAAGAAGAGAAAAAGAATTGTGATTATTGTGTATAAATTGTGCTGATATTGTGCACTGTTAAACAAAAAGTTTCACACATATTCGACGTGTGCTGGGGAGTGTCATTGCAGCCTCCGTAACAAGCCAGAAATCCAGGCGTGACCACGTCCCATGCACAGAGGAGACAAAGGTACTCTCGCGCACCCCAGGGTGTTGCAAATGCCAGACATCATGCAAACTTCCTGTATCCATCAGTCCCAGCAACATCTCAGAAGCCTGCTTAGGCCGTGCCATCCCACTGCCCAAACGATCCACAGCTAGATCCAGACAGACATTAAAGTCACCACCCCAGAGTATCTCCACAGTGGGGAACCCCGAGATGCGGCGCCAGACATCCATAAAGAAGGCCGGGTCATCGATATTCGGTCCATACACATTCACCAGAAGCACACTTGCCCCACCCAGCTGGCCATGCACTAGTGCCACTCGGCCTTGTTCGTCCGTTTCGGCTCGAATGACTGTGAATGGGACCCCACGTTTAACCAGGATCATCACTCCCCGTGCATAAGTGGAATATGAGGAAGCCACTCGCACCCCTGCCCACCGCCCACCCACATTGTTCTCCGAAAGTTTAGTGAGGTGTGTTTCCTGTAAAAAGGCTATCTGGACGTCCATCCTGTCCAGATAGGCCAATACAGATCGAATCTTTTTGGGAGTGTTCAAGCTGCGAACATTCCAAGTTAGGAACTTCACTTTACCGCTCATTGAGTAGATGTAACATTAAAAAACCTACAGTCGGATATATCAGAGACGTGTGCCCACAATCACAAAAAGAAAGGCGGATGCCACTATACCATAGGAAAAATGTGCAAAAAGACACATGGCGCAGGCCCCCTGCAGTAGACCCTCCAACATTCACAGTAAAGCAAGAAAATAGGGACCTCCACAGTTCCAGGCGCGCAGAGTGAAGCAGTGCACCAAGGTCCAGCAGCAAAGGCAATCCAGCAACCTGATGCGCAGCGAGGCCCAGGCAAGACCAACCCCAGCACAGCAGAGCACAACACAGGTACTAGCTCGTCAAACTGAACAAGGGGCAGGCTCCACATTCACTGGGTGCACGTTATCAACTTAATGTCTTGTGCTATGTTGGTTATGAAGTGGGTTTCGTGTTTATTACAGGCACCAAGCACAGAAGTGGAAGGGTTCCAGCAAGGCACCCAACAGTCCGCAAGGCAGCCCCACGGGACAGCCCACACAGGAGGGGGGAGAAGCCCGGGTAGCAACAGAGGCCAATAGCAACCGCACCGTGTGCATGCGGCAGGCAGCAATCTCAATGCAGGCAGAGGCTGAAGCGAGTTAACACTCAGAAGTAAGGCCCACTTGCAATTACGGGCTCCCAGGCGCTTAACGGCCGCTCCGAGGCAGCGCAACAGTGGATTAGGTCTTCGTGAAGATCAGGCGCACACCAGCTCACGCCAATCCATCCCCGCAGGCGCCCAATGCCTCAGGTGCGGCAATGTCCATAGGCACAGCTACTCCGAGCAACGGAGAAACAACGGCCTCCGCTCCCTGCGCCCGCCGGCCCCCAGCCACAGCTCGCAGGCCGCGGCCCGCACCCAGGCCTGCACCCACCTCCGCAGCCACCAGCCAGGGCCGAGCCGCACCCCACTCACCGCAGCCAGCAAGCGCTTCTTATGTTTAGGTCACCTCGTGGTCCACTCCGGCTCGACCGAGTTCTCCGGTGCGCACACGCAGCAATTCTGGGCCGGAGACCAGCACTCCGCTGCACAGTCTTCAGCTCCGGGGACTGCCAGTCAGCAATCTCCGGGCAGCGCTCCACTCACGTCAACAGCCCCGACAGCAGTGGGCATACACCTCCGGCCGCAGGGGTGGCGGGCAGCAGCAGGCGAGGGCCGCTTTCAGAGCCTCGCGGCGGCCGCCATCTTACTGAGGCACCGCCGGGTCCGATCGACACTGCAAAATAATCGTTATGGCGTTCCCCAGCAGCCCAAACCGCCTCCAATATGTGCCGGAGGGCTTCACAGTGCAGTCGTTGTAAATTCACAGATGCAGCTATTTTCAGGCGGATAATGGTAGGATTGGCGCTCAGCCGGGCAGAGCCTCACTAGGGTGCGGCCATCTTGCCGTGCGCCTTCTAGCGCCCCCCGACATACCACATTTTTAAAGTGAAAACAAACCCTTTTTTTGCAAAGTGCCTAGCTGTAGATTTTGAACTCTAGCTCTGCCGACACCTAGGGAAACCTAGCAAACCTTTACATTTTTGAAAACAAGAAACCCAGAGGAATCCAGGATGAGGTGACTTGAGTGGCTCTCACCAGGTTCTGTTACCCAGAAGAATCCCTTGCAAACCTTCAACTTTTTCAAAAAAACACTTTCTTCACATTTCTGTGATGGAAAGTTCTGGAATCTGTGTGGGTCCACAAAATTCCACCCACCCCGCATTCCCCAAAGTCTTTCGATAAAAATGGTACCTCACTTGAGTGGGTAGGCCTAGTGCCCGCGACAGAAAACGGCCCAAAACACAACGTGGACACACCACATTTTTACAGTGAAAACTGACCCTTTTTTTGCAAAGTGCCTAGCTGTGGATTTTGAACCCTAGCTCAGCCGGCACCTAGGGAAGCCTAGCAAACCTATACATCTTTAAAACTGGGCACACAGGGCAATCGAGGAGGGGCTGACTTGTGTGGCTCTAACCAGGTTCTGTTACCCAGAATCCCTTGCAAACCACAAACTTTGTAAAAAAAAAAAAAAAAAAAACACATTTTCCTCACATTTCTGTGATGGAAAGTTCTGGAATCTGCGTGGATCCACAAAATTCCACCAACCCCGCATTCCCCAAAGTCTTCCGATAAAAATGGTACCACACTCGTGTGGGTGGGCCAAGTGCCCGCGGCAGGGAAGGGCCCAAAACGTATTGTGGAGACATCAAACGTACCTGTCACAAAACAACCTGGATTTGCAAGTGAGGTCACCTGGGTTTTAGGCCCCAGGCTCGGCGGCCATCTAGGGAAACCTACCAAACCCACACATTTCTGAAAACTAGACACCCGGGGTAGACCAGGGAGGTATGGCTTGCATGGACCCACCAACGTTTTCATACCCAGAATCTCCTGCAAACCTCAAATTTACCTGACAAAAATCACATTTTTCTCAAATTTCTGTGTGGGAAAGTTGTGGGATCACAAGGCTGACGCAAATTTCCTACCACCCAGCGTTCCCCCAGGTCTCCCTATAAAAATGGTACCTCACTCGCGTGGGTGGGCCAAGTACCCGCGACAGGCAACGGCCCAAAGCATATTGAGGTGACATCAAAATTACCTATCACAAAACCAGGTTTCTCAGTGGGGGGATGTGGGTTTTTGGTCCCGGGCTCGGCGGCCATCTAGGAAAACCTACTAAACCCACACATTTCTGAAAGCTAGACACCCGGGGGAGTCCAGGGAGGTATGGCTTGCGTGGATCCCGCAAGGTTTTCCTACCCAGGGCGGGGTGGAGGAATTGGCATGACCATATTGGGCATCCCCCACCCCTAATTCAATTGGATAAAAAATCCCTGTTATCCAGTGGGCTTTCTGCCCCCCCCATATGCCCCACAGGGGGGACAGACTGAATTTACCCAATTTATTTTGGGGGGAGCAAAGGCCCTTGCCCAAGGGGCCGCTCCCCCCTCCCCGGTGCCTAGTGGGTGGATCCCTGCTTGGGGATCGCCCTCCTGGGGCAATACCCATGCAGGGATCCACTAGGGAGGGGCACCATTGGAAAGGAGAGATTCACCCCTTTCCAACGATACCTCTCCTGACTTTCTACATGCTCAGGGGGATGAGATAGCCTCCTGAGCACGTAAAAAGCGTAACTGAAATGAGCCACTTGGCTCATTTCAGTTTCGGTTTCACTGAAATGACGTCAGCGCGACGTGCGTGCCGATCGTCATTTCAGGGAAACCAAACAAACAGCCTCGGGAACTGTGGAAGCTCTTCCCCAGCTCCCCGGGCTGCTGGGGGGAAAAAGAAATCCCTCTGGTGCCCGCACCAGTGGGATTTCAATTGACATGTGCGAGGACGGCCGGGAGCCGTCCTGCACACACGCCAACCGTGTCTAAGGACGGCTCCCTGCCGTACTGAGCACGGAAGGGGTTAATACCTCTGGAAATGGTACATCTGTTTTAGGATCCCTATCTGCTTCTGCATCAGGCTAATATACAGAAACTTTACACTTGGTCCATTTTTTCTCCTAGAACCACAATGTCAAACAGGGTATTCAAATCAATCCATAAAACTTTCAAAATTTTCACAAACCTTTCAATCTGTCTGTACTATTCCACTGGATTTTCTCTCAATTTAGGAAATCCATTTGTAAATGACAAAATATCAGACCTGGTCCATGGCACATGCACATAGCCTCCACCAGGTGCTTCTCTCATAGGAAATATCTGTATTTCTCCATTTCCTTCATCGATCACAACTCAAGGTGTCTGTACTCTAACTTTCTTTGTTTCGTTCTTTTTCAACCATCTTCCTTCCCATATCTCTCTCTCACGCCATTTCTTGATCAGTGTCATTAGTTCCTTAATCTACAAGTTCATTCCAGCTGGCCTCATGTTAGCAAAATCTCTGTGGTTAAAGGCTAATCTGTATTTCCTTTGCAAAACCTTTGATCTCTGAATATCAATTTCTTATTTCTGAGCCAATTCAGTCAATTTCTCATGTGTCAATCTAGCTCGTACAATAGTTCCTCTTCCTGGTAGGTATCCAATCATAATGGACTAAGAGTTCCCAAAACCATTTCTTCTAACTCTACCTTTAACCTGCTTACATCTAATGTTTTTCCCTTTCCCGGGACTGGAACAGTTTTAGGCCTTTGATTATTAATCGGAGTACTGAATCCTTTAAGCCACTCCTCAAATTCTTGAGGAGTGAATCCTGATTGTTCTCTTGAAGTGTTTAAATGCAAATCTTCATTGGTCAAATTTCTATTCATTTCAGGTTGCATATTTACTGAGGATGTATCAGGAACTGAAATTCCCATTGACACAGTCCTTTCAGAAGCATTGCAACTCATTTCAGGAGGTCCACTTGTTCTGGGGAGATAAAAAGGTGGTAACCTCTGAACCATTCTACTTGTAGGATCAAATTGTCTGTGATTTTGAATGGAACCTGTACTTTTAGTACGTGTAGTAGTGCTTCAAGTCGGAGCCATAGGTGTCTGAAGTAAAGATCTCATTGTCACTTCTAATGGATTACCATGTGCAGTAATTACTCCAGCAGGTACGGTCAAAGTATGCACAGTATTTACCTGTGACCCACATATATAAAGAGGTACTAGAGGTCCAATGGTAACAGGAAAAGTTATAGCATTTGGAGCATTCAAATCAAATCCCAATTTGCAAAAAGGCTAATCTCTCGTCATTGGTCCTGTCCAACTACCGTCCTATTTCCCTTCTCCCGCTGATGAGCAAATTATTGGAAGGATACATCAAAACAAAACTTACAGAATACATAGTTTACTGGCTGTTTAGACACTTCACAGTCGGGTTTTAGACCTATGTACAGCACAGAGTCAGCACTGATAGCGGTATCAGATCACATTAGATGTTCTCTTGATAATAACCAAGCTGTGTTGCTAGTGCTGTTGGATTTATCCGCAGCTTTTGACACAGTGTTTCACCAAACTCTGCTGCGAAGATAGGAGGAGATTGGAATTTGTGGACGAGCCTTACAATAGTTCACGAGCTTCTTAACTCACAGCACGCAGGTCATCAATTTAGGTCCTTTCCGGTCCTGCACTATGAACCTCACCAAGGGAGTACCACAGTGATCTTGTCTGAGCCCTACATTGTTCAATATATATGTGGCCCCCCTTGCAAAGATTATTAGAGAATTTGGCTTCACCCCCATTTCACATGCGGACGATACCCAACTTCACCAATCTTTTAATAAAAGCTCTTTGACCACAAGATCTCGTTTTTTCGGAGGGCATGAAAGCAATTTCTTCATGGATGATGGAAAACTCTCTCTCTAGCTAAATGTTGGAAAGAGTGGGATTATGCTCTTTGGCAATGCCAATATACTCTGGTCTGCAGAGTGGTGGCCTGCGGATTTGGGCCTTGCCCCTATCCCTAAGACGGTGGTAAAAAACGTAGGTGTGCATTTAGATCAGGCCCGGTCTATGAAGGACCAAGTTGTGGCTACCTCCGGTACCTGCTTCCATGTGATGCGTCTTCTGAATAGAATTTTCCCCGTTCTTCCACTGTGTACGTAAAACCTTGGTTCAGGCACTGGTTATCAGTCGTCTGGACTACTGCAATACACTTTTGGTCGCAGCTAATGAATCATTACTGAATAAACTACAAGTAGTACAGAACACAGCGGTGCGGCTTGTCACACATATGCCCCCCCCCCAGAACGGCCTCCCTCCCCCTCTTGCAACAACTTCACTGGCTGCCCATTTGCCAGAAAATCAAGTTCAAAATTTGCTGCATTGTACATAAAGCCTTAAATGGCGCAGGATCCAGTTACCTAACTGATAAACTTATCCCCTACCAGCCGGATAGGCCCCTATGCTGTGGAGAGAAATCTCTCCTTATCACTCCTTGCTTCAAGAAATCCCATACAGGAGGTAAAGTCTTCTCCTATATGGCCCCCCCCTGTTATGGAATCAACTGCCCCTTAAACTTCGAAGATGCAATGGTCTTTTGATTTTTAGGAAACTCCTTAAAACCAAGCTCTATGCTGTTTAATCCTCTGCTGGTTCTGCTCTTATACTGCTCTAGCGCAGATACCTCTTCAGGGGTGATTAGGGCGCTCTATACATTTTTAAATTAAATTTAATGGGTTCAACAGAGCTGTTATTTCTGCCCCCCCCTTTACAGGAGAAACAAGTGTAGTTTATTTTGGTATTTCAGGCATTACAGGGGCATTTGGAATCCCAGCTGTATTTCCACTTATCAAACCCTCACTCTGAGATTCATTGAATGGTGGTGGACAGTTTATCAACATGTTATTCAAGAGATCGTCATCTATGTCACTACTTTCTCCTTCTATTCCAGCATCACTCTTTTCTGCCTCTACATGTTCCCGTTTCTCTTTTCGATTTCCCTTAATGTCTCCTTTGTCTGTTATTAAAGTATACATTCTTGTTTCCTGAATAACATCTGCTCTCCACATTTTCTGTTGTGCATCCTATCTAGCTTCTATATACTGATCTATGGTTCTTCTATATCTTCCCTAATATTTCTCTTTCTCATTCTGATGAGCTATGTGTTCCCAAGTTTTTAATGCCTCAAATTGAGCAGTTCTAGGAGGTGGTCTCATTTCGTATAATTTCCTCCTTAAGTTTTCAATGAGTCTCGGACTTGGGGCATGATTACAATATAAGTCGGAAAGCCTCCGACCACAGGTCAGAGACTTTCTGACTTACATCGTTGGTTTAAAATCCGACAGCCTTATTACGATGAAGGCTGTTGGATTTGAAACCGGCCGGTCGGACCAACTGGCTTCCAACAGTCGGAGGCCACTCATAATCCCCTATGTACGGCGTTTACGCCGTGGGGATTATGAAGTCGGTTTCCGACAGATGTTTTATGCCGGCCTTTCCGACATGAAAAGCCTTTCGGAAAGCCACTTTGGGGGCCCCTAGCAGGTCACCCTTTCCACAGCGGCCTCCGGTTGGAGGCTGTTAATCCCTGCACCGCGTGGCAGGCACCATCAGGTGCCTGCCACGCGGTGCAGGGATTAACAAAAACACCCATTTCTTATGGGAGCTTGTGCTACAGCTGGTTTATGGCCGTAGTACAAGCTCCTATAGAGAAATGGGAGTGTGCGACCGCACCATGTGCGGTCGCATCCTGATAATACTGTTGGGACCGCCGACCGGAGGTCAATCAGTCCCGATTCCGCAACAGTGTCGTCCGCTCGACATCGTAATGAGAGCTTAAATGTCCCATAACGAGGAAACTGTAGAACCGCATCTTTCTCTGTATTTTTGTGCCATTGTTCAAGTCAAATACATGGATGTAATCCTTTATCCATCAAATATGGTGTATCCTGGTATATCCTCAGGTGGCACATATTCTACTACTCTAACAGGTATGGTCACAACTCCTTGAATTAATTTTCGTAAACCTTTGAAAAATTTCATTTTTAGTAAATTTTGTATTTCACAAATGTTTTCTGTAAGATCCAGGAAATGAAATTCTCCCACAATTCTCTAGTTTGGCAATCACAACCAACAACAGCGTGACCTTTTATGACGTAGTCAACCAATCTCAGCGCAACTTTACATTAACTGACCAATCACAGCGCAACACACTGTGAAGTCAATCTTGCTCCTTGCAGCAGCTCACGCTCCTTTACAAATTTCCTTTCAGCGCATCTTCTAAGCAAGTATACAATACAAAGCAAGCCACAATCAACTCTGTCTGCTCCACTAAAGGAAACTCGATTATCACTCTCACAAGGTAACTACAACTATTTTTTTCTATATTCTAAATATTCATTCACTTCAAATGAAATCTCAACCAGCAGGATTTCACCGTAATTGATACGGTTATTCTCTGTGCACCTGAGATCAACTATATAAGCCACTTACCACTAACACACAGAAGAAAGTCCTTTTCCATAAAATGTTGTTGACGACATTTCACAACAAACACCACAACACAGGAGACAACTTACTCAGCGTCTTCTACACTGAGACCACCAAGTAGGCATATATATCTCAAAATCTTAGTCCACGATGGACAAGATAACAATTTTGACTTCTTTGCATTAAGTGATATGGCGTACAACTTTCTCAACTCTCGCATTTCATCACACAGCCATTTTTCAACTCACAATTTAAAGATACCGTTCAAATACACTACCCTCAGAGCCATGCAATTAGAAGACCCAACCTCCTAAAGAAGTTTAGTATAGCCAGAATTATACAAACCAAAAGCTCTGCAGTCGCTACACAGTATAAAAGCAGCAGAACCTGATGTTCTGAAAATAATCTATGACTCTCCCTGTCACGCATTTAGAGATCCGTATCTCATAAGCACAGTTTTTATGGAATGAACATTAAGACCCAATGATAAAACTAAGGCAGTTTAGGTAATTTGGTTCTTGTATTAAAGATCCAAAATAAATGCATATAAGTAACATTTTAAGCAGTTCGGTCATAATTCTTACAGCGTGTAGTATAAAACCACACATTTACTCAAAGTATTCTAATATCTAAATAAAGAATTCATAAAGAGGGTGGTTTAGGTTACAGAGTCCTACCACCAACAAAGGCAGGAGGATGGTTCAAAGTCAAGTTCTCTCATAAGGGGCAAAGGGATCAAGTTAAAGTCCACTAAGGAGAAGTCCATGGGCATCGGCAAGGGGAATGGAGCAAAAATCAGGTACGTTCTGGTCTAGTCTCTCACCAGACAGCTCCAAATAGTCCAGCAGGCAAGTTCATTAGCAAAGGAAATAAGGCATAGAGCAAAATCAAACAGGCTATCAGCAATGAAAGATTCCAATTGATCTGCTAAGAGCAGCAGTAGAAGTTTCAAAGGAAGTAGGGGCAAGAAGCAGGGACAAGTAAGGACCCCTTTTCCTTTGGAAAGTCTCTTTTATACTTCAAAACATCAAATTGTGACATCAGCAGTCACCCTACATTGGTCTGATCATCATGTGACCATTCTTCCACTCACCAGGTACAAATTTGATACGTCAGCATATTTTCCCATGTTGCTCATGAGAAACGAGTGTCCATTCCGTCCTCACAGGTTAGTTCACAAAGAGCTATATACTTTGTTGCTCTTCATGGATTCAGTCTAAAGTTGAGTTCCCACTAAATCACTCATAATGAATGCTGTAAAGTGTGTTATTGATTAAAGAATGGTGCATAAGCAGAACAGAAAAAGCAACTTTTGAGGAAATGTAACAAAAATTACTCCAGGCAATGAAATAATGCAGTTTAAGGAAAAAAGGTCATTCAATGCATTTGAAGTTACTATTTCTTATTTAGTAAAATAAACTCAAAATGAATTTCAAACATAATAAAATAGCCCAAACATATCATATAAATAATTGTAACATTTGTCAGTGATTATTGCAGAGAAATATCTACACCTGAATATGGCCTACTACTGCAATTTTCAAAGTACATACATGTAAATACATGTAAATTATTCTTAAAAATCATTGTAATAAATTTGTTTTAGCGTATTTCAGACTCTAATAACAGCAAGCATTTATATTGAAAATATCATTCATGTAAACTGTTGCCTATTAATTTTGCACCACTTTCTCTTCTCATGATGTATTACAATCAAAGTAATAGAGATGCTAAGTCTCATCATTGGGAATTGCAATAATTTGATGGTAAAAGCATTTTCATCAATAATTTTCACAACTGTTTTGTTATAATACTCAATTAATAACCATGTTAAACTTATCATATTTAAATTCTTCTATTTCTACAAATGAAAGCATTCTTGTATAGTGCTGGTACTTCAACTTTTGTTTTTCTAGACGTGTAAAATGCACAATAGAGTTTCTGTGTCTTAATCAGTGGTGAAAAGAATAATCAATTTTTACACTGTAACAGGAACTAGGCTTTTTGAGTCTAATGTCTGGGGTAAAGTAGAGTATGTTTACCTGTATGACCCGCTCCATACATATTGGCAAGGCCTGCAGGAATGACATTTACTTACAATGTAACTGTTTTGAGTGTGATAAATTGCATATATACGGTCACCACCCCTCCCACAGAAATTGTTATGTGAGCCACTGATTGTGAAACATACTGTTGAAATGGCAATAAAAAGAGTTTACAAAAAACCTAAAAAAATAAGTACAGGCTTCGCAACTGTAAGCGGAAACGATATTACATACTCTGTGTGCCTTAACGTGCACGTATGAAGGAATGTGAAACTATTATACAATCATAGTCAAACATATAAAAGTTCACATGTGCCGGCAAGCCCTCATCTGCTTCTTGAATGGATCGAACATCTTCCCAAATATAAGATGCGTAAATTTTGCAACTTGCTGAAAAGAAATTGCAAGCAGAGGAACAGTCAGCCCACACCACCAACAAGAGACTGAGTTATTGACAACTTAACCATGCAAGTCTTTGTTAACCATAGTATTTTACACCACCTAACGCCACACTAAATTTGGCAATGATCGATGAATAGATAAGCCAAACAGTGCATTCTGCTTGAAATATGAAAAGTTCGGTAATCATAATGCTGGTAGAATGGTACTGATTTGAAACTCGCTATATACTGATTACATTTATATGTGCATTTTTTTTTAAAATTACATTGTGCTCATTACTTGACAATCTAATTTCAAATGAATTGATTTGCCTCACATATTTGCACACTTTGGTTAATATTGCAGAGCCAGTGGACCACACAATACTTTTGTCTTAAATGTTGCATTTAACAACACTTCAGGTGTGATTCTAACGCTGCATTTTATACTGACCTATTGTACAACATTTTGGAAATATGCAGATTTTAATTGAATTTACTATTTGGGGGATGAAGCCCCCTTGACTCTTGAGGGTCCCTGGGGGCCAACTAGCCCTCCTGTTACCTCCAGTAAGCCTCACACAGCTGGATTGCCGAGAGGTGGTCAGAGGTCACGCCCCCTTTCTCCACCACTCTGCAAATGCGCCTCCTGGTGCACTACTGCTCGGGGAATGAAGTCCACTTTAGTGCTGAGGCCCTCAGGAGGCAAGGGGACATTAACGCCCCACCAGCAGTGCGCCGAGAGGCGCGTTTGCATGGTGGTGGAAAAAGGGGCATGGCCTCCGACCACCTCTCAGCAATTCCACTGTGTGAGGCTTACTGGAGGTAACAGGTGGGCTAGTTGGCCCCTAAGGACCCTCACCAGCGAAGGAAACTTCATCCCCCAACCAAGAGCGCGTTTGCAGAGAAGTGGAGAAAGGGGTCGGGGCCTCCGGGGAGTTGCCGGCTTCGTTTTTTTATTTTATTTTAGGAAGGGTGCCCCCTTCCCATGACCCTTTTAGGCCCCTGGGATCCCATCCCCCGGGGCCTGGCCTATTTTTAATTTTTTTATTAAAATAAAAAGGGAGGGGGTCAGGCGGCCCCCCTACCGAGGCCGATTTTGGCCCAGGGGACCCCATACCCCCGGCTGGGCATTTTATTAACAAAAAAAGGGGAGGGGGCCGTGAGGCCCCATCCCCCAGGCCGATTGCAACCCCGGGGACCCAATCCCCTGGGGCAAAGCCTTCCCTTTTTTTTCTTCAATTTTGTTATTCCTTAATGGGAGGGGGTCTGAGGGACTCCATCCCCCGGGGCATGGCCATCTTGTTGAGGACCATGGGGAGATCCTGAAGCCCCCGTGGTCCCGGCCAGCTCCCGCCTCCTGCGGGAGCCGGCATTGCTTTTTACACCTAGGGAGCTGCTGACATGCAGCTCCCTGGATGTAAAAAGCAAAGTGCTTCTCTTTGAGCAAGCAAGAGCATAATGCTCTCGCTTGCTCAAACCGGAGCACTTGTTTGCTATGGGGTGGCAGGAGCTGTGCACCCGTCATCCCATAGCAAATTGCAATGTCCCGGGGTTGGACCCTGGGATATTACTGGAGCCGGTCCTGGGGGGTGGCGGTCCCCTGGGCTATTTACGGCTCCACAAGGGGGGGGCCCCATGGCCCCCCTTCACAGAAATTAAGCCCTGGGGAGGTGGTGGTCCCCGGGGCTGTGTGGAGGGGCTGGAGCCCCCCACGCATTTTTTAAAAATATAGCCCAAGGGAGGTGGCGGTCCTTGGGTGTGTAAAAACATAGGCTCCCTGTAACTCAATGACAGGGCAACCCAAGAGTAATCAAAGGGCAACTTCCAGGCTTCGACAGCTGTATAATGAAGCCTCCTTCCAGTCTACCTGTGAGAGGTGCTTTTAGGTAATCATGATCAACAGTTTTGTAGAATGGTACTTTTAATCATTGAATTTGTGAGGCTTGAAAAGCCCTTCATATAAGGGCTGGCACTGCATCCTAAAACCATACAAAGTGCTCCAACACCCTCTGGGGCATAGAAACTCGAGAAAAGGGTGGAAGGGTAATAAATACGCTAAGTCATGTGAAGTATATATACACAGGTAAGAATGCTCTAGGGTATTAGCTAAATGACCACCCACCATTATCTGCTGAGTGGGCAAAAGATCCACTCATAAATTGATACAAAATTATAAATATCCTGAGCAAAGAGAGTCCAGTATATTCAAAAAGTCCACACAAAAATTCTTCGTAGAATTCTTTTTCTGTTCTTTAATTGTTCCAAGCTTTTTTTCTCATAGGCAATCGCTTCAGAGCACCAACATAGCAGCACATAATTTGTGATACTTACTCCTAGCCTCCTGGCCAACACTGGTGCTGTTGTCCTGGGGTGTTTTCACAACCCTTAATGGATATAGGCTGGTCAAAGCCTCCAAAGAAGAGCTTGAAATCCACTCTTTGCTGTGGTTTCCAACATGTTTTCCTGCCACCATTGAATATTGGCTCCTCACCAGGTCACAGTGTGAAGGGAGACAATATAGTGTGACACACAGTGGCACCGTGTGAGTTGGCAGGTCTGGATATCAGTGATTTGCTAGGTCGCAACCTACCAGACAGCACAGCTGTCTGGTTAGCTAAAGACATCTTGGGGGGTATCCGGAAAGTTGACCTAAGAATACATTTTGCCTGTCACTTGCCATTGGCTTTGTGCTGTATAAATTATGTTTTCTTGCTTTCTATTTGCTGGCTTTACTTGTTTTAGGCTGTTCAGCTTGAGTTCTTACCTTCCCTTGCCCAAACCTTAATACAATATAATTCCAAGTGCTCCCTTTCTGTAAACAGGCCTGTAAATCTTGTTCTTGTCGTCTCATTTGCTGTGCATTCAAAGACCGAGGTCAAATGTCAAGCGCTGTCTTCCCAGGGCGCTTGTTTACTTTTCTTTCTCTGACTTCAAAGTGAAAGTAGTTATGTGACAATCTTGCTGGACACTGGGGGTAGGAAACAGTTTTTTGCTAGCACAAGACTACATTCAAATGAACTGTGTAAGTATTTCAGAATATATCAGAATTAGGAACACAAATGAAGCAAATTTTGTGCTATTTCTGAAGTGTGTTGGAAGCAAATACTTTAGTATGATTAAAACAAATCATTACACTAGGTGATGTAATTTCCACATATTTTCGTCTCTGCATTGTATAGTATTATTAGTAAAACTGTATGTCTGTGCAAATGTAATGGTCATTTCAATTGAAAATGTGTTGTCTGTAATGGCAGTGTGCTACCACACCATGCATACTCCACTCTACGCCACTCCACTCTATACCACTCCACGCCACTGCACTCTACTCTGCAGCACTCAACGCCACTGCACTCTGATCCACTCCACTGTACGCCACTGCACTCTGCTCCACTCCACTCTACGCCACTGCACTCTACGCTACTGCACTCTACACCTCTCTACTCTACCTTGTACCACTCTACTCTATGCCAATGCACTCTTCGCCACTCTACTCTAAACCGCAGCACTCTTCTCCACTGCACTCTACAGCACTCCAGTCTAGGCCACACCAATCTACTCTGCACAATTCCACTCTACGCCAATGTACTCTACCCCACTTTGCAACACTGTACTCTATGCCACTGCACTCTGTGCCAATACACTCTAAGCCAATGCACTTTACTCCGTAGCACTCAACTCTATGCCCCTGCACTAAACGCCAATCTCCTGTATGCCACACTAATCTACTCTGCACCACTGCACTCTATGCCACTGCACTCTACACCACTTTACTCTACGCAATTACACTCTGTGCCACACTTCACAACTGCACTCTACCCTGCACCACTACACTCTATGCCACTACACTCTACTCTGAAACAATCTACTCTACACCACTGCACTCTATGCCACACTACTCCATTCTGCGCCACTCCAATGTACGCCAATTTACTCTTAACCACTGCACTCTACATGACTGAACTCTACACCACTACACTCTCCTCAGCATCACTGTACTCTACGCAACTGCTCTCTATGCCACTCTACTCCATTCTACACCACTGCACTCTGACACTCTACTCTGCAACACTGCACTCTCAACTACTGAACTCTATGCCACTCTAATCTGTACTACTCCACTCTACGCTACTCCACTCTACACCACTTCACTCTCAGCCACTGCACTCTATGGCACTATATTCTACTATAGACCACTCTATGCTACTCTACGCCATTCGACTCTACTCTGCACTCTATGCCACTGCATTCTATGCCACTCGACTCTACTCTGCGCCACTGCCCTCTGCATCACTCAACTCTACTCCCCTCCACTCTGTACCACTCTACGCCACTGCACTCTTCGCCACTGCACTCTACTCTGCACCATTCCACTCTGCATGACTCCACTCTGCACCACTGCACTCTGCACCACTGAACTCTACTATGCACCACTCTTACCTACGCCACTGCGTTCTACGATGCTGCATTGTATGCCACTGAATTCAATGCCATTGCACTTGCTGCCACTGCACTCTATGCCACTATGCACTGCAACACTCTACGCCAATGCACTCTACACCAGTCCACTCTACTCTATGCCACTCCAATGTATGCCATACTATGCCACTCCGATACACAGCACTCTCTGCCACTCCACTCTACATTATTCCACTCTACAACACTCCACGCCACTCTCCTCTATGCCAGTAACTTTTAACTATGCTGAACAGCAGCTACGCTAGTGTACAACATGGCTAAAACACATTGGCAAAGCCAATACCTCTTGCATAGGCGAGACCTATTGGCTTTGCCAGTGCTTGTTAAATCTTTCTGCCAAAATCGAAAGCTAGACCTGGAGAGTCTTTGGTTCCTGGGTTAATGGATACTAAAAGTCACACTTTCTTGACACCTTTCTCCATAAATCCAGTGGAGCACTGAATTGAGAAAAATACAGACTTCTGGAGTTGGACCCTTGTTATGTTAGAGAGATCTGTATATCGCTCAGAATCTAAGCGGTATGAAACAACAGAGATTAAGCATCGGATAAGGAGACAGTTGTGGAAAAACGATTTTGGGCATACATGGAGAAATGCTCAGTAATTATTTTTAGCTATTTGATGGCACAAAGGGTTTAAAACACCGTTTCCCTCTTATTCCTTCTAAAGTAGGGTCCAAACATGGAATTAAAATAAATTACGAGTAAAATCTATGGGGGATATTCTCAAGAACGTGTGTTAACTATCGCCAAATTCGCTTAACGCAACTTCTCACATCACAGTCTATTGCGGGAAAATAACACTGTGTTAACGCAGTATTCTCAACCCGGCGGCACCATGCGATAGTCTCACGATAACGCGACAGATGTCCGCGTTAAAATTAACGCGATGACAGGCCTGCGATTCCCACGCGACATGCGGGAAAATGCACTATAAAAGCAGAGAAAACAAAAAGATAAAAATTTTTAACTGCGTAGCACCATGGACGCACCCGGACCGAGTGCAGAGGACAACGTGAACCCCACAAGCCCCACAGACGACCAGCCAGGAACCCCGGGGCCGGGGAAGGGCAAGGAGAAGAGGAAGACGGGGTTCAGTCCGCAGGGAAACCGGATCATCGTCACGGAGGTGACAGAACACTACCAACAACTGTTCGTCACCTCCACTGTGTCATCGGCAACACAAACGGAAATATGGCAGTACATCGTGAACAACGTGAATGCAGTGGAAGTGTCGAGGAGGACAATCGAAGAGGTCAAGAGGCAATGGAATGATGTGATGGGCAAAACCAAGAAGAAACTCGATGCCAACATGAAAGCAGCAACGCAGATTGGAGGTGGGGGACCAGCGGCACACCAGGAGCTGGATGACATCGAGAAAATGGTGGCCACAGTCATCAGTCGGGATACGGTGCCAGGAGTTGGGTATCGGGACACTGCTCAACATGACCTGACACAACATCAACAGGGTGAGTACCGACCAGGGACTGGGGGGACGGGGGGAGATGGGCACAATGGTTCACATGCACAATTAAGTAGAGCACACTGCACACCCACAATGACTCTGGATCATGTCCCTCAGCCCTGTGCCACACTGCAGCACACATACAGAAACTCAGGGAATGTGTGTTGTAATGAATTTATTTGCACATGCTGTGCCTGTGGTCATTTTGTACTGTCTCATGATTGCTAAGAACTGTCACAATGTGACGTCCTCATGTGAAGAAATTGTCAATGATGTTGTTCCTACGGGCTATTCCTGCTGCAGCTGCAGTGGGGTGTGGTCCACCTGCCTCATCTTCCTCATCATCGTCCGGTGCATCTGGCACTTGGATCCATGGGGCATTGGTGCGTACACATATGTTGTGCAACACACAACATGCAATGATCATCTTGCACACGATGTCTGGGCTGTACAGGAGCCTTCCACCTGTGATGTCCAGGCACCTCAAACGTGACTTCAACACGCCAAATGGGCGTTCCACGATGCCCCTGGTGCGTTTGTGGGCCCAATTGTACTGCCTCTGGGCATGTGTGTTCGGGGGTCGGAGGGGTGTCATCATCCAAGGGCATAGTGCATATCCTTGATCACCTGTGACAGTGCAGAGAGACATGAGTCAATAGTTGGTTCTGCATGATGTGTTGGCAGGCTCACTAGTTGATTGGCGTGTGATATGTGTGTCATAGTGATTCCTGTTTGACATGTACTGCTTGTAGCAAATGAGCGCCATCAATGTGTATTACGTAGCCTCACTGCTGCTCCTCCCTCCCCCTGAGCCTATTTACTTGTGTGCGCTGCGCGGTTGCATCACTTGCACTCCTACGGCACACCATTGTCATGCCTGTCTGCGCATGTCCACAAGCCTGACAACGACACTGTGATGTTGTGCGCTGAAGGTGGGCGGCCACAGATGTAGAGTTCATGGCTGGCTGAACTCGTGATGTGGTCGTGGCAAGACCTTTCGGCTTATGCTGCGGTAATAGCGATACACACACAACAGTTGGCATGTATGATCCCGGACCCCGAGCGGGCTTGCGCTCATTCATTTATCCCTTCGGCCGAGCCCGCACTCCGGGGGCATGTTACATTGTAACTTTGTCCATTGCGGGACGGGTGGCGCCGACACTACAACAAAGACACGCCCATTAGGTACTTCATTGGCAAGCCCAACACTTAACCACGCCCAGAGCCCCGGGGTGATTATCCACACCCCTACGCTGGACTGTCGTATGCCAGCCCACTCCGGCAATGCCTACAGGGGGGTAAGACACAGCTACATGTTCCAGGTCTTCCCCACTCCCTGAGGTGACATGGTTGCGTCTGCTGTACACAGCACAATGCAATGTGGTAGGGCCCGGGGCCCTCATGCACACACAATGACCACACGGACACACTTAGATAGTTTGTGGAACTGGCTACGGGCACGTGCGCCCGGCCCCTTTTATTGCCAGTGTCACATGTCCAGTGACGCCTGTGCTGGATGGGTGTGGGGTGAGTGTGAGCCAGCCCTCAAGGAGTGGTTGGTGCTGGCAACAACTACAACAGTGATCATACAATCAGAAGTTCACAGTTCAAACAGCAAGGTTCCATGACTTGAGCCTCACAGAGTTAGTGACCCCGGATGCACAGCGGCCGGCACATGGAACACCGCCACAGGACTGTGACTACCGGTGCACTGAGGTAGGGCCACGAGAGCTGAGCGGGTCCTCGTCGATGTCCAAGGTGAATGTCGCGGAGGGTTTTGGGGGACAGTGGAAGGTGTTCTTCCAGGGCATGATACAGAGGGCAGTCCCAAGCAGACACAGGCACTATGGAGGAGATGAATGCTACAGACTCATTTTTGACACCAAGTCAGTATCAGCTACATGATGATGAAGACAACCCCCAGGCCATAGACTCAGACGCCACCAAAGTTCAACCAGAGAGTGTCCATGAATTTCGGGGCACGGAGTCAGTGGCACCAGAGCTGAAAGGGGATGCAGTCTGCGATGAGGCCTGTACAATGGTATAAACTCTGCCATAAATACATCAAGACTCAGTTCCAATTGTGTGACCTACTGGACCGTAGTGTAGGCCGGAGGCAGCCGTCAGCAGGGGCCCCCAGCCACGTGTCCTTGGCTTGCGATGTACAGAGTTAGTGGCACCAGAGCAGTTGTTGGTAGTGTTCGGTCACCTCCGTAACGAGGATCCTTTTTCCTCCGGACTGAACCGCGTCTTCCTCTTACTCCTCTCCTTGTGTACAATGATATGTACTCTGCCATTGTATAATCAAGACTCAGTTCCAAATGTGTGACCTACTTGACCGCAGTGTAGGCGGGACGCAGCGGTGGAGTATGTCAAAGAAAAAGGAGTGCTGGGGGCCCGTGTCGCGGAGGCCAGCGATGGTCTGAGGAGGCTGCCAAGGTCGTGGGCCTCGGGCTTGGAGCTTGCACCAGCACGTGATGGGCCCTCTTTGACACTCGCCGGTGTCGGCAGGTGAGCAGTGAGGCCTGGGTGCGCTGGGGCGGGCAAGACGGGTCTGGGGACCAGCGGCCTGGGGTGCGGCAGGCACACAGGATCGCAGGCACCACCGCTCACGAAGTCAGCCTCGTGGCGGGGTGAGAGGCGCCGCCCTGGCAGACACATTGGCCGTTCCGGAAGAGAACCATGCCCAGGGCAACTGGCTTTTTATTCACATCCCTATGCTGGCCTGGCGTACGCTGGGCCAGCCCACTCCACTCACGCTTACAAGGGGGGGACGTAACAAGCTACATTTCCGCGATCTTCCCAACTGGCTGAGGTAACATGGTTGCGTCCACTGTCCAGTACACTCCAAACACCAGCAGTGTTTGTCGACATGGAAATGTCTGTGGTCTGCAGACTCAAGTCTGTCCAGCACATCCATGCCAAACTTGGCATTGTGTACATTCTTATTCATGGGTCACTTGCCTCCTTCGCACATGCCTGGTTCCCACCTCTCCCCACATTCTGCAATTGTGTGGCTGAGGTGCCATGCCATTGATGGCTTGTGTTCATGGCTAGCCCAGGTTGCCACAGTAAGTTGTGTTGTCGTGTCTGGAATGTGGGAATGTTGGTTGTCATGTTGTATGTGATTTTGTGACGTGTGCATTCCCAGAGTTGTGAGTTTTATGTTGGTGGAGTTGAGGCGTGTGTGTGTTCAGTTGTTACTTACCGACGAGCAGTGCATTTCCATAGGTGCCATCCTGGAAGCGCTGGTTGATGATGGACTGTCGGAAGATGAAGGAATCATGCACACTGCCTGGGTAGTTGGCGACGACATTGGTGAAGAGTCCCGGGTGGTCCACTATTGCCTGCACATTGATGGAATGCGTGTGCTTCCTGTTGCGGTAATTGTGTGCAGTGGCAGCAGGGGGCACGAGGAGTACATGTGTGCAGTCGATTGCCCCCAACACGTGCGGGAAGCCAGCTATGGCGTAGAAGCCTTGCTTGGTCTCCAGTTGTTCCTGCGCAGTGTGTGGGAAGTGAAGGTGCTGGGGTACCAAGCTGATGATGGCATCCAAGACAGGTGTGAGGAACTTTGATAGGGCTGGCTGTGAGACTCCTCCGACTCTGGCAGTTGTTGGTTGGAAGGTCCCAGAGGCCAACAGGTGCAGCACAGCCAGCAGCTTTGTCTGCGGACTGATGTTGGTTGTCCGCTGTGTTGGTACCGTCGGCCTGTGGGCAATGAGGGTCAGAATGCGGAGGATGGTTGTCCTTTTGAGCCTGTAGTGGGCAATGACATCCTCTGGTGTTAAGTCTGTGAAGCTTGTGCATTTTCTGAAGGTCCGCTGTCTTTGTCTGCGCTGCCTCTGTGTTAGTCCGGGGGGGAGGGTCCTGGGGGGGTGGCGGGCCTGGGGGTGGTGGCGGTGGGTGTTGTGGCCCTCTTGGGGCTCTGAGCTGCATGATCAGTAGCTCCATGGCATCTGTTGTTCTTCTGGTGTGGCTGTGGGCTGGGCTCCCTTTTATGGTGCAGGTTGTCGTCCGACTTAACACCAGGTAGGAGCAGGTGTTAAATCCATGCTGCTAACGCGCCTTATCGCATGTTTTTGAATCTTATCGCCGATCTGGCTGGTCGTTGAGAATGTTGTGGATTGGTGTTTTCGCTGGTTTTTGCACGGGAACGCCTACTCTGCATCTCATTAGCGTTAGTTGCCGGTGTCATCCGTGGCGATGTTTTTTGCGGCTGCTATCGCGGGAAAACTGGTAATATCGGCTGTTAGCACCTGCTTGTGAATAGTGCGATGAATTTATCGCCACTTTGGCTGCGATAAAGTGCTGCTAACTCGGCGATAAGTCCTTGAGAATATCCCCCTATGTTTTGCGTATTGTTTACAGCGCCTGCTCCTAAATAAAAGCTGTGAAGGCCACTGCTACTATTCGAGGAGCAGGCACCCAAGGCTGCCTCGCTTTTTGTTCTAACATCAAATGAAAAGTGATGGCTCTGCTTGTTTGTTATGACTCCGTAAACACAACATAGAGTGCACATGCAAGGTCTCACCCCGTTTCAAATGTCAGCAGAAAGACAGTCAGGCATTTATGGAGAACACAACAATCTCCCTCCTTATGATCATATACAGATCAAGCTACAACACACCTCTCTCCATACACAACAGCAATATGACCAAGAGCCAACAGCAATCTCACCACGTCACAACAGTGACATCACCCTCAACAGGACAGTTCCATTCAGGCGTGACCGAAGGGATATCCGGTAGAATAAGAAGGGAAACATCAACAACATCGGCAAACTAGTCTTCCATCATACAAGATGAAAATGCAAACCACTGCATGTGTGTTACAAACACTGCAAATATTTCCTGAAACCCTAGAAACAGGCGATCTGTATTCCGTGCAGAGATTCATAAACAACAAATCCCAGTGGAACGCAAGACAAACTAGCAAACCTTTCTTATTGACCAGCAAGACTCATAAAACACACTCCCCTACATAACAAGTAACTGAACATATCCAGTAATGCGAACTAGACCTCTCCACAGGATGCAAACCAGGGCACAAAAGAGACACTACGCTCAAAAACTTCCCACACGCATAGGATGTAGGAAAGCAACATTACACATTCACTATTCATCTGGTCATTATTTCAGAATCACAGACTACGACACAAGGTCGAGCACTTAAAAAACTACTGCTGCTATGCATGATTTTGAGAAGGGAAGCCATCCAGCTTGTGACTTACTAATCTTCCTTCCCTGTATATATGTTTAAACCTGATTGGGAGGTTTGGAGAACGCTCTCCACTGCGGGACGAGGACAGCCGGTGATAGACGCGACTACGCTTCTGCAGTGGAGTCAAGCTGCCTGCCGCCTCAGCAACAGCATGTACTGCCAACCATCCTGCCAGCCACGCACCGCTCGCCCTGTGATGCCAGCCGCTCAGACGAGTTCTCTGCTGCCTGGAGCTGGAAAAAAGGGGCTGCGCTAATATTTTAAAATAAAATGTTATGCTATGTTACTACTTACATATATTAAGTTGATTTCGATTTTGTGGAAATGGCGCTTAATTCAGAACTCTAAGGGAACACTGCCACCGTGTGGCTGTTGTACAAAAGACGGCCCATATAAAAAACAAGCATTTGCAATGCAATAGAACTCGCATTTACGGGAGACCTATTGCATTGGAAACAGGAGTGCATGCGGGTCCGAGAAGGTACCACCGGGAGTGCGCGGGAGGCCCCAAGAAGTCACGAACTGCGGGTGGGGGGTGTTGGAAGAAAATAGTTTTCGGAGTAAAGAGGCCAGTAGCCATGGAAGGATACAAATGACGACTTGGCCGTCATGGGGAGGGACTAACAAGCCTAAAACCAATCGGAAGGCAGCATTTAGGACCTAAGCCAATGAAAATATGGGCGGAGAGTGGGCGGAGCTTCCACAAAGCTTCCACGCTATACTGAATATGCATGCCTCGCAAAGCGAGCGGCTCGACCTAAAAATGTGGTGTGTGTATATATATATATATATATATATTTATACTCTGCATAATTCGGCAGGAAGCTAATCTAGATCTTGGTCTTCAGATTGTGATGTGGTGTAAATCCGTTCAGTTGTTTTTGAGATATTAAGGGTAAAAAAAAAAATAGATATTTTGAGAGTTGGGCTTGCGAAACCAAAATTGGAGCCCTGTGATTGGACGAGAGGCCTTTTTTCCCCTGAGCCTTCACGCTCTGGCGGGAACGTGAATGATGCTGTGAGTCTCATGAGAGAGAGCACTCTGATTGGATGGCTGTTAGAGTTTTAGAAATGAAATGGTCACCAAAACTGTTTATTATGACAAATTGCAGGTGTTGTGGAAATAAAGTAAAAAAGCTGCAGAAGGGGGCAGCAGAAAGGTATCCTGTCCCCCAACATTTGGAGAGGAGGTCTCTAAGGGATAACTGCTTGTGAGGAAAATAAATGTGTATTGTCTTAAAAAAAATATGTACGATCTCGCAGGTCTCACTCTGGATCGCAAATAGTAAAAAAGAGTGGTTGACTTCTCAATACATTCTACTAGCAGAAATGCATATTGTGGCCCTTGTTATTGAGAGGAAGTGTGTAAGACATAAGTACTGTGATGAGTAGAAGGTTAATTCTTTTTTTTTTTAAAGTTACGATCTCGCAAGGCTCTCGCGGGATTGTGAAAAATATCAAGGAGTGGTCTTAAAATACACTCTGGTATGCATACTTGTTACTGTAGGAAGGAGTCTTACTAGTGTTGTACTATTTACAGCCATCGACTTGGGAAGAGTTGTGCGATTCAGTCATAAAAAAAAGAGGCATTAGCGGGGAGGACAGTCTGTGGCCAAACCCTACTAAGCGCACCTGTCATCCAAAAGTGTCATGATCCTCACGGGCGACTCTAAGACACCTACATTACCTAGGGCTCTTTGCTGCAAATGTTCCCATATGAGGTGTGGCAAGATCCATGCCTCTTATGCTTTAAGGAAATACTGGTGGCATTGTCCTTATATTCGATGATGACAAATCATGAGCATAAGCATAACAATGACACTTCCTATATGGTATATATTTATTCCTTTTATTTTATGTATCTTTGTTTTTGCCATGTTATTTTTGTGCATTTTAGTATTTCCAGTGGCGTCTCCGTGGTATTTCTGCCACCTATGTTTGGACCGGAGAATGGGACTGCTGAGAAAACATTGCGATGCATCGCGAAGCATCGGCGTGAGCAGTCGTGTTGGGCGCGGCAGGGCATGGCTCGAGAGTATAAAACGGAGCCTCGCCCTTGCTCGCGTGCGCTCTATTCCTGCATCTGCCGTGTCCGAGGGTCTTTGGCTTCGCTTGATGATTGTGTGTTGTTTTCAAGGGAGCAGGCTTCCGGATCTCCTTCGTAGCTGGCAGCTGACGGCGGTGACATCAGGGAAACCTTTCAGCATCGCACTACAAAAGGGAAAAGTAAATTTTCATGGAATTAAGAGTCCGGTTATTTTTGGAACAGAGATTGGCCTAAATCTCGGGTGGTAAAAGCGCTTATAGTGCAGAGACACTCTTGCACGTTTTATTTACTAAACTAATTTTTGGAAAACTTTCTAGTTGACGTTTGTGCTAGGCTGGTCCTGCACATCTCGCAAGTGTTTTTTGTGAACGACAATATGGAAAGGTATTAATGACTAAATGCTAAAGACCACGTCAGTGATTCTCCGATACAAAAAACTCATTACCTGAGACTGCACAAATACCAAGAATTATTTCCTGATAGTGATTAAACTATCCTGGCATTTCATTTTTTCCAGTTTTCCCCAGAAGGTCAAAACCATCTACAGTATTAGACCTGGTAGGTTTTTATAAAAGCACATGGTAATAATTATACTCGTTACAGATTAACATGTTTATAAGAATGCTTATATTATAAGTATTGTTGTGTATTATTTCTTCAGGGGGAACTTGATAGTAACAATAGCGATCCTCATTCATAACACAATATATCCTTCACTGCAAAGGAGGTTCAGGTAAATCTTTAATTGGATAAACAACATTTGAATGGTAATACGGTGATTAGTAACATTAGGTATAATCAGTGATTATTTTTTCCTTTTAGGTCTCCCTCCCTGCAGTTCCCTTCCCAACACCCTTTCCCTCACCTGGCCACTTCAATAGTCTGTTCTATCACAGCATACGGACTTGAAGCTGCCTGGAAGTGGAACATTTTGGCAACAAAGTGATCCCGAGGAATCAAGGTACGACAGAATAGAGAGCCCACAATATTATTTCCTCCTGATCACTTTGGTGTCAGAATGGCTTCTTTAGATGATATATTAAAGGCCTTCGGTCAGATTCAGCGAGAATTAGCGGATTCTAAGGCTACCACAGCAGCTCTTGCAGATAAGGTCGCTCAGTTACAACACAAGGTAGATATCAGAGGAGTACCTGAGAAAAATACATTTGATGTCCCCTTAGGAAAATATCCTAGTGTGGTGCACACAACAAGTCAAGGAAGTACTGTCACACCAAATATCGCAGTTACCGTACCACCACAGATCCTGTTAGCACCAACAGAACGATATTCTGGAGATCCGGGAAAGACTCCGGTTTTTCTAACACAAGTTGAACTACATTTTACATGTCGACCTTCTTCACTTCCCGATGCCCAATCACGAGTAGCATTCCTAATTTCATATCTAGCTGGAGACGCTACATCTTGGGCTGTACCTGTAGTACGTGGTGACCATCCCATTCTGTATAATTGGAAAGTCTTTGTGAAAGAATTTGAAAATGTATTTGACAGTCGGGCTTCTACACACTCAGTGGATAAAGAATTGTTAGAACTTAAGCAGGGCAATCGTGATCTGGTAACCTACTTAACACAATTCAATCGTTTGGTGGCTGAAACAGCATGGCCAGAAGAGAAGAGGGCAGCCATTTGTTACCAAGGTCTGAAAGATGAGCCAAAGGACGGTTCTAGCTCAAATCGACCCTCAGCCTCAAAATTGTACTGAGTTAATCTAACTCTCCATTTGGATTATCGCCTAATGGAGAGGAAAGGGGATCATCGTCGTCCTGAGCGGGGAAATCCATGGTTTGAACGCTCTAGGATTTTTCATAACACTACCACTCAAGAAAATCAGAGTGAACATATGGAAATAGGTACAGTACGATCTTCTTTATCGAAAGAAGAGAAGGAAGCACGACTCAAAAATGGACAATGTTTATATTGTTGAAAAAAGGGACATTTTGTAAAGGATTGTCTTCTCAAACCAAAACCTCGAAATCCACAACCAAAAACAATCAATATCATAGAATCCTAGACGGAAAACTAGATAACTCAAGAGATGCAGAAGGGAATCTTTTGAGTGATTGGCAAATCCCTTCAATCAGCTCATCCATGCATGAACACGAAAAACATTTAACTTTAGAAATGATGTTAGTGGTATGTATAGAACTAACACATACCATTACAATACTTATAGATTCAGGAGCCACTGGCAATTTTGTGGACGCTGCTTTAGCACAAACCTTGGGCTTACCATACCAGAAGAAGAAAAAAACAGAATTAGTGCAGACAGTGGATGGGAGTGTATTGACGTCTGGCCCAATTACTATGCAAACTGAAGCCATGTCTTTGAAATTTGACATCAAGAACAATACCCATACAGAACTTATTCGTTTCAACCGCATTAGTGCCCCACAGTATTGTTTTATTCTAGGGATGCCTTGGCTAAAATTACATAACCCAGTCATCTATTGGGTTTCTAAATCCATAGTCAGCATGTCTCAATATTGCGAACAACATTGTTTTAAAAAAAAAAACAGAATCATGTCCACACGCAGTGGCAACAGCTGAAGAAAAAAGTACCCAACTACCAGTACAATATCAATAATTCAGTGATGTCTTTAATGAAAAACAGGCAGATACTCTTCCCCCACACCGTTCTTATGACTGCCAAACTGATTTACTTCCAGGATCTGTAATTCCTAATTGCCGGATATATGCTCTGTCAGAAAAAGAAAATGACCATTTACGAATTTATTTAGATCAGTACCTTGCCAATGGGTTCATCAGACCATCTAAATCTCCTGCAGCTTCTCCATTATTTTTTGTACCCAAAGCTAATGGTGAGCTACGCGTGTGTATAGATTATAGAGCATTAAACAAAATCATGATCAAGAACAAATATCCGCTTCCTTTAATTCCAGTCTTATTAGACCAAGTCAAAACTGCCTGCATATATACTAAATTAGACCTTAAGGGGGGCATATCATCTGGTCAGAATGCGTGCTGGTGATGAATGGAAGACTGCTTTTAAAACCAGATACAGTCTTTTTGAATATATGGTTATGCCATTCGGACTTTGTAATGCTCCAGCAGCTTTCCAATTTTTTCTCAATGACATCTTGCGAGAATTCTTGGATACGTTTGTTATTGTATACATTGATGATATTTTAAGTTATTCTGAGTCGGAAAGCATGCATGTAAACCATGTGACAACAATACTAACGATCCTTCAAACTCATGGACTTTACTGTAAATTAAGTAAGTGTGATTTTCATGTCACAAAGGTTGAATTTCTTGGAGTTGTTTTATCTCCTTGTGGGTTAGAAATGGCGGACAGAAAAATCCACGCAGTACTTCAATGGCCAGTTCAAAAAATGTTCATGATATCCAATGCTTTTTGGGCTTCGTCAATTTTTATCGGCGTTTTATTGATCATTTTTCCCAAAAAGTAGCTCCCATAACCAAACTATTACAAAAAAAGGGTACAGTTCGAATGGTCTCCTGAAGCACAAACTGCCTTCGATCAGCTGAAAACAGCTTTTACTACAGCACCTATTCTTGCGCATCCAAATGCTCAATTGCCTTATATTGTCGAAGCAGATGCCTCTGACATAGCAGTTGGAGCGATACTATCTCAAAGGAACACTGATACTGGACAACTTCACCCAATTGCCTATATGTCTAAAAAACTCATCTGCTGAGAAAAATTACACCATTGCAGAGAAAGAACTCTTAGCAATTTGTGATGCTGTCAAAGAGTGGCGACACTATTTATTGGGAGCCAGACATATAGTGACTGTATACACAGATCACCGCAATTTACAATTTATGAAAACAGCAAGAGTTTTTTCTTCTCGACAGTTGCGCTGGATGATCTTCTTTTCCGAATTAGATTTCATAGTAACCTTTCGACCTGGATGCGATAATAGAAAAGCTGATGCTTTGACCAGACAAGACTCCTCTGCTTTGATTCCTTCAGATACCACGAGCAATTATTGATCCTTTAAAAGTTATTAATGTCATTTCAACAGAAGACTTTCTTGATGCAGTACAAAAAGAGTTCCCAGTCAAAATTGGACAACATGGCTCAAACATGATCCACATAGACAGATCATACAAGAACTACCTTTGCATAATTCAAAATTATACACACCAACCATTAAGTTACGCAAAATATTGTTTGACTGACGTACAACCATACCTTCACTTCCCGGACAACAACGAACATTAAAGGCTGTGCAAAGAAATTTTTGGCGGCCTATGATGTCGCCACAGAAACCATGGGAACATTGTTCAGTAGATTTTATAACGGATCTACCACCTGATCATGGATATACATGCATTCTAGTAGTTATAGACTGTTTTTCAAAACTTGGACTGTAAAAAAATACCTACTTCCAGCGAGTTGGCACAAATATTTCTCCAAAATATTGTACGATTACATGGCATTCCTGCTAAAATAATTTCAGAACGTGGCACTCAATTTTCAGCAAGGTTTTGGTCCACATGGTGTAAACACTTCCAAATTACTCCTGCATTATCTACGAATTACCATCCACAAGGTGATGGTTAAACCGAAAGGCTTAATCAGACTTTGAAACAATATCTCAGGTGTTATGTCACTACAGCCACTATCTCTTGGGTAGATAAACTTTGGTTAGCGGAAATTGCATATAATTCTGCTTATCACTCATCTATCCAAACGTCACCATTCCAGTGTACATATGGCTTTCAACCCAATTACTTACCAGTGCAGAGCCCAAAGACAGACACAGAAGAGGTTCCTACTGTAACAAATAATGTCAGGAACATTCTCAAGGCACATACCTAAATACAACAACAACTAACAAGAGCACAGGAAAATTTCAAAAAAGCCTATGACAAGAAACATGACCCTGGACCAACATATAAACCTGGTGACCAGGTTTGGCTTTCCACAAAGCATATTACTTTTCGACACAAGAAGGCTTTTCATCCTAAATACATTGGTCCATATACTGTTATTCGACAACTTAATCCGGTAACATACCGTTTGAAACTTCCACCACAACTTCGTATTCATGCTGTATTTCATACCTCATTACTGAAACCAGTGAAACAAAAATGTCATTCTCAACCCCTCCTATAGTGGTTAATGGTCAAGAAGAATATGAAGTACAAAAGATACTCGATTCACGAACTAAGAGAAAAAAGCTATGGTATCTGGTGTCATGGAAAGATTATGGACCAGAAAGTGACTCATGGGAACCAGCAGACAATGTCCATGCCCCACGCTTTGTAGCGCGGTTTCATGCCTTACATCCTCTCAAACCAGCACCTAGTGTTTGCTTAAAGGGAGGGAGTACCGTCATGATCCTCACGGGCAACTCTAGGACACCTACATTACCTAGGGCTCTTCGCCACAAATGGTGGCTTTGTCCTTATATTCGATAATGACAAATCATGAGCATAAGCATAACAATCACACTTCCTATATGGTATATATACATTCCTTTTATTTTATGTATCTTTGTTTTTGTCATGTTATTTTTGTGCATTTTAGTATTTCCAGTGGCGTCTCCATGGTATTTCTGCCACCTATGTTTGGACCGGAGAATGCAACTGCTGAGAAAACATTGCGATGCATCGCGAAGCATCGGCATGAGCAGTCGTGTTGGGCGCGGCAGGGCGTGGCTCGAGAGTATAAAACGGAGCCTCGCCCTTGCTCGTGTGCTCTCTATTCCTGCGTCTGCTGTGTCCAAGGGTCTTCGACTCCGATTGAAGATCGCGTGTTGTTTTCAAGGGAGCAGGCTTCCGGATCTCCTTCGTAGCAGGCGGCTGACGGCGGTGACATCGGGGAAACCTCTCAGCATCGCACTACAAAAGGGAAAAGCACATTTTCATGGATTTAAGAGTCCGGTTATGTTTGGAACAGAGATTGGCCTAAATCTCGAGCAGTAAGAGCGCTTATAGCGCAGAGACACTCTTGCACGTTTTATGTACTAAACTAATTTTTGGAAAACTTTCTAGTTGACGTTTGTGCTAGGCCGGTTCTGCGCATCTCGCAAGAGTTTTTGTGAACGACAATATGGAAAGGTATTAATGACTAAATGCTAAAGACCACATCAGTGATTTTCTGATACAAAAAACTCATTACCTGAGACTGCACAAATATCAAGAATCATTTCCTGATAGTGATTAACCTATCCTGGCATTTCATTTTTTCCAGTTTTCCCCAGAAGGTCAAAACCATCTACAGTATTAGACCTGGTAGGTTTTTATAAAAGCACATTGTAATAATTATACTCGTTACAGATTAACATGTTTATAAGAATGCTTATATTAAAAGTATTGTTGTGTATTATTTCTTCAGGGGGAACTTGATAGTAACAATAGCGATCCTCATTCATAACACAATATATCCTTCACTGCAAAGGAGGTTCAGGTAAATCTTTAGTTAGATAAACAACATTAGAATGGTAATACAGTGATTAGTAACATTAGGTATAATCAGTGGTTATTTTTTCCTTTTAGGTCTCCCTCCCTGCAGTTCCCTTCCCAACACCCTTTCCCTCATCTGGCCACTTCAATAGTCTGTGCTATCACAGCATGCAGACTTGAAGCTGCCTGGAGGTGGAACATTTTGGCAACAAAGTGATCCTGAGGAACCAAGGTACGACAAAAAGAGAGGTCTCAGTGGAGAGGCCAGTTCACCCCACACACTACTATGCACACCTGTCATTGAGAGAGAGGTCTGAAAGGAGAGCCCAGTCCCTCCCCTCACCCTATTACGCATACCTATCATCTGAGAGAGAGGTGTAAAGGAGAAGCCAGTCCATCCCTCACCCTACTACAAACACCCATCATCTAAGAGAGAGGTCTGAAAGGAGAGGCCAGTCCCTTCCCACACCCTATAGGCTAGGCCCTACATCTAACCACCCCACCCCCCATGCATGGCTGGGAGTTGCATTTACATATGGTAATTAAGCTTTACATTACGTTAAAAAAAACTCTAGAAATTCATGAAAAAAGGTTAAACTAATGTTATAGGTAGGTGTGATAAAAAGATCTATTTTTTGCTTTAAAAAAGTAGAAATTCGGGGGCGCTAGAGGGTGCACGGTGAAAATGGCCGCACCTTAGTGCTGCTCCGCCCGACCGAGCGAAGATCCGCCAACTATCCGCCTGCTATTGAGCCATCCTAGCCCCCGACGGGCCGGAGAGGCACCGGAGTGTCTGCCCGAGGGGCTAGGAAGAATAAAAACGGCACTTTATCTGGACGCAGCGCCTGTTTGCAGCTGACTGGCCTGTCCGGGCTGCAGTCACAAGATGGCGGCCCTGGGGCGCTCCTGTGGGGCTGGAGCAGCGACCCCAGGCGAGAGATAGCAGAGTGCAGATACCCTGGCATCACGACCCTGACTGGAGCTCCGAGACGAGGGGAGACAGCGGCTGACGAGTCGGCGCCTCATTAACGGCGAAGGAGAATACCTGGGAGAAGAGCTGTCGGCCGGCCCGTCGGCTGGACCGGAGCCGCGCTGCGAGGTGCTGCCGGCGGTGCGTGTCGCCTGTTGGGGCTGGAGGCGGTGAGTGGGGGTCGGCGCCTGCTGGGCCCATAGCTACGGAGGTGGTTGGGGGCTTTAGCGAGCGCGGCGCTCGGCTCGCTGTTGCTGGGCCTGGTGGGGGGGCGTGCTGCTGGTGGCGCTGCGGCCGCGCGGGGTCTGAGGGCCTGAACTGGGGGGGCAGCCCAGGGCGGTGCATTGCTGGCCTTTGTTGGAAGCCTGTGAGGCCTCGGAATTGTTGGGGCTCACGGACCCTGTTTTGACCCTGCTGCCTTGATTCGGAGCCCTTACGAGTGCACGAGACGGGAGGCTGGTCCTGCTGGCTGTGTTGACTGGAGCTGCCCGGCCGCCTCATCCGTGGACAGTCTGCGACACTGAGAGCTATCCCCGCGGGGGGCCCGGGCGGCAGGCCCACTTTTCATGCACCATGCGAAGTGGCTATTGGGCGCCTGGTGTGTCCACTTGATTGCCTGGGGCTAGGAGGATTCCTGGCTGCTTTGGCCTAGGCTGGGCCTGCGTCCTGGGGCTTCTTTACAGATATTGACCTGCTGGGGCTGGAGAATACTGATCTGCTGTTCCTGATAGGTCACTGGACCACACCTTGGTGCTTTACTTGGGAGTTGCTGCTGCAGATTGGGCCGGCCTGACCTCTTGCCCCCTGGCTGTGCCCCCATTGCTTTGGCGCTATTTTTTGCCGGATTCAGAGTTAGGCTTTGGTGACCTGACTGACCTGTCATGGGGAGAACCGACAAAATGCAGCCTCGTCTCACTTTTGAGGCTCGCAGGCCAACAAAATCCTCCCAGAAGGCGGCATCGGATTCGGAGGCTGAGGTCCAGGGGGATACCCCCCCTAGCTTGGAAACAACCCTTATGGCCATGCAGCGTAGCCTCCAGTCAATCGAGGGTTCTATGGCAGCGGTGAATCACCGCCTTGACCACCTATCCTCACAGTTGGAGAAACAAAACGCCCGCATGGGGGAGGTCGAACAGCGTGTCTCGGCAACTGAGGATGGCCTGAGTGAGGAGGCTGGCAAGGCGCTCAATATGGAGAAAGTGTTATCCCTCATCCAGGCCAAGAATGAGGACCTGGAGGCGCGCTCACGGTGCAATAATATTAGACTTACTGGGTTGCCGGAGTCTACAAATGTGGGGAAGATGGAGCTCTTCATGGAGAACTTGCTCAGGGAACTGTTTGGCACAGAACATTTCTCGACGCTGTTTGTTATTGAACGCGCGCACCGCTCTTTGGCGGCGCGCCCGGTGCCTGGTGCCCCACCCCGCCCCATAATAGCCAGGCTATTGAACTATAGAGACCGAGATACCATTTTGAGCCTGGCACGGGATAGGGGGACTATTGAACATCAGGGTAACACATTGGCTTTTTTCCCTGACTTTACTGTGGCTGTGCAGTCTGCTAGGCGGGAGTTCGCTGCAGTCAAGAAATTCTTAGTCTGAGGGTGTCCCCTAAGCTATGTTGTATCCTGCACGGTTGCGCGTCGGTCCGGACGGGGATTCAAAAATCTTCTCCAAACCAAAAGCGGCCCTTGAACACGCGAAGCAGCTTAAGCGTAGGCGTAGTAGATCGGGTTCCCCACAGGAGCAGGATGACTGATGGGTGGGGGTTAGGAAGTAGGATGAATGGGCTGAATGTTTTACCCTTAGGTAATCCCTCAACTTGCATATGCTACGACTTCTCTGGCATGTATGTTCCTGGGTGACCTTAGTTGTGTAGGGTGCTGCGCTGGTTAGGGGGGCACACTGACCAGGGCCTAGGGATAGGGAAAGAGACATAAAACTCGGCAAATATGGAGCTTATTTCCCACTGTTGATACTTGCCGGTCATGACAAGCTAGGTTGGGGGATGCACTTTGGGTGGTTACAGGACGCACCAGGGGTAGAGGCTCATTGTTCTATTGCGCAGTAGTGTCTAAAGTGCTCATATTTTGGCAAAAACCTAGACCTGCTCGGTCACCTCCTACTTTGTGGGAGGATAGTAGCACTCTGCGTCCCCGACTTGGGAGCACCCCAAATGTGTTTTGCGTTTTTGTGGGATTGTTGGGGGTGGGGGTGTTTGCCTTGGGATGGCTTTGGCGCGTTGGGGATGCTGAAGTGGGTGGGGGGATGAAGGGTCTGTACTGGGGAAGGCAGAATGAGTTGATAATTGTGTTCAGAATCACAGGCTATGGTACGACCTGGATCGTTTGTATGCACTACATGCATTGTTACCTGGGCGCTCAGTTTCAAATGACGTTATATTATGGCTAATACACTTAGATTCATGACTTGGAATGTGCGGGGGATTAATACCCCCAAAAAGATACGTTCAGTCTTTGCGTATTTGGATCGTATGGGGGTGCACATAGCTCTTTTGCAGGAGACTCATTTGACAGCCGACTCTGCAAAAAAAGTGGGTGTGCGATGGGCGGGTGCTAAAGTGGCTTCTTTTTACTCCACCTATTCTAGGGGGCGTGCTGATTCTTGTGAAGAAAGGTGTTCCATTTACTGTGGTACGATCGGACACGGATGCGTCTGGGAGAGTGGTGATCATCCATGGCCAATTAGGCGGTGAGTGTGTTGCTAGTGAATTTGTACGGCCCAAACGTGGATGACCCGTCCTTTTATTCGGATGTGTGGCGTAGAATTAATACCTTTCCGCCGGCCGCAATTATCTGGGGCGGCGATTTTAATGTATGTTTGGATATTACCCTGGATAGAGTTGGTAGTGGGGATGCGAGGCCTAAACGCGCTGCGGAACTGCTTATGGGGCTGCTGGATGCAGGACACTTGCATGATATTTGGCGCCTTAGACATTCCGCTGGACGGGAGAGCACATTTGTGTCTGCTGTACATGGGTCCTGGTCCCGAATTGATTTTTGGCTTCTCTCGGAAGGGGCTTGCCCTTGGGTAGAGCGGGTGAACCATGAGGCTCGCACACTTTCAGATCACTCCCCGGTAATTCTGGAAATGCGGGCTCCTACCTGTGAGAGACCGCCTTTCACGTGGAGAATGCAGCCTTCTGAATTGGCGGTATTCAAACAGACAATCGCTGAAGCAGTTAAGAATTTCTTTAGGGAAAATGAGGGTTCGGTAGATAGCGCGGGAATGCTTTGGGAGGCGTTCAAGGTGACTATACGAGGGGTTTGTATAGGGGCGCAATCTGGTGTGCTACGGGATATTCGACGCCGGATTAAACGATTGGCGTCAGAAATTTCTAGGCTTGAAAGGGACTATGCGGCCAATGCTTCCCCAGCGACACTGGCTGCAGTACGAGAGCTTGTCACAGAACACAATGAAACTGTGGATCAGGAGATGATGCATTGCTCACGATGGAGAACTGCACATTATTATGGGGAGGGCGGTCGACCAGGCCGTTCCCTTGCGCAAAAATTAGCAGAGCCGCGTAGCCAGGAGCTCATTAAGGAACTAGTGGACATGGACGGCGTCGCTCGGTACTCAACTGCGGAGTTATGTGACACAGTTTTGCAGTTTTATACTCGACTTTATACTGCCAGGGGTTCACCATCGCTGGAGGAGATGACTGCATACCTCGACGATGTTGCATTAGGGTGGCTCTCCAATTCGCACCGCGAATATCTGGTATGACCATTTGATGTGGAGGACGTTAAGGAGGCTATAATGTCCCTCCCAACCTGCAAGGCCGCGGGGATTGATGGACTGCCTAGCGAATTTTACAAGGCGTACGCGTCGGATCTTGCCCCTAGGCTTCTAGAGGTGTATGCGGAAGCATATGAGGAGGGCACAATGCCGCCATCTCTTCGAGAGGCTTTGCTTGTAACGCTATTGAAGCCGGACAAGCCACTGAATCAGTGCGAGTCCTATCGGCCTCTCTCGATGATTAACATCGATGCTAAGATCCTTGCGAAAATGATTGCTACTAGGATACAACCGTTGGTCTCGCTCCTGGTCCTACCGGATCAGTCGGGTTTCATCGCGGCACGCTCTACGGCTCACAATTTGCGTACGGTCTTCTCTACTCTACATTATTTTGATCCTAACTTCCAAGCAGTCGCTGTGCTACTCGATGCCGCAAAGGCATTCGACTCTTTACAATGGCCCTATATGTTTATGGTACTAACTAGGATGGGATTCCCGCCGTTTTTTTTGCAGTGGATCAGAGTGCTGTATGATAATCCGGTTGCCCGAGTGAGAGTAAATGGTTGGGTGTCAGCGCCGTTTCCGATAGAGAGGGGCACGCGGCAGGGGTGCCCCCTGTCGCCTCTACTATTCTCGATGGCCTTGGAACCCCTGGCTTGCAAGCTCCACCAGCGGCATGCGGGGGCTGCGCTGCGGTTTCGGCAGCGCCCGTTGGTGGTCTCTCTCTATGCGGACGATATGCTCCTGTATGTCCGCGAACCCGCTGTGCATTTATCTGCGCTGCTTAGGGAGTATGTACTGTTCGAAGGCTTCTCGGGTCTCGGGATCAACTGGTCTAAGTCGGTGGTGTTCCCATTGACGGAGCATACGCAAGAGGTGGAGTTGGAATATCCACTTGCCTGGACGTCGGATCCTGTGAAATTTTTGGGGTTGTGGCTGCACAGGGACCCGGAGAAGGTGGTAGCTGAGAATTATGGCTGGGCGCTCACACGTATTACCGAACAGGCTGAACGATGGGCGCATCTGCCTTTATCACTGGCTGATAGGATTGCGGTAGTAAAGATGGCTTTCCTCCCTAAATTGCTCTATTTCTTCGTCAATATTCCCATAAAACTCAACATGGCGATGTTCAAAGCGCTTCAGTCAACGCTGCTCTCATTTGTCTGGGGCGGTAAGAAGCCCAGATGTCGATGGGATCTCTTGGTTCAGCCCTTTGATCGAGGTGGCTTTGAGGCCCCTGACCTCAGGCTCTACTATCTGTGCACGCAGGCGCAATTCGCACATTACTGGCACTTCCCGCAGCGCTTCCAGCCGCATGTGGCTATTGAGTCGGATGCTAACTTGCCATTGCCACTGCAGGCGGCGACCCTGTCTGGGGGATCAGGTGGCCCGCGAACTGAAATAAATCCGGTACAGTGCACGGCGTGGGCTTGGCGAATGCTGGCGAGACGGGCTCAGCTATCCTATCTGTACGCTCCGTCGCTGCCCCTGGCCTCACATCCAGGTATCTCTGCGGCACGAGAGCAGCCTGCATTGCGTGAACTGGCTAAGGTGGGTATTACACGGCTGGGTGATTTGTATACAAATGGTCAGTTCCAGACCGTACAGGAGGCACAGAATGGTGCGGATCGGGGTTTTATGTTCGGCTTTACTTACGTCAGAGTTCAGCAGGCGATTCGGGCGGCCTACCCGGCCTATCCGGAGGAGCCCACTACTCTGCGGGCGCTGCAGGTGATGCTGGCGGGAGAAGGGCGCAAGGGTTTAATTACTCGGCTTTACGCTGCTTCCCTGCGCGAGCGGGAGTTGGGTGAACACCCCTCGTGTCTGCGTTGGCAGACGGCGTTGGGACATGCTATTACACCTGGGGATTGGAAGGCGTGTTGTACACTCACGGGTCGCCTTACAGCAAATTGTAATCTTAGAATCATCCACTTCAAGTTCCTGCATCAGCTGTACTATACTCCTTCACAACTCTGTAGGTATGGCTTGAGAGAGACCTCCAATTGCGTGCGATGTGGTGTGGCGGATGCAGATTTTTTGCATGTGGTGTGGCTGTGTCCTGGTGTGTACGTTTTTTGGACTGCGGTGGCGAAGATGCTGTCTGCTATTGTGTTGGAACCGGTGCACTGCACTCCGGAGCTCTGCCTACTGGGGGATGTTAAAAGCCTGAAACCCTGCAATAGACGTGTTGTGGCCATCTCCACCTTATTTGCCAAAAGGGCTGTAGCGCAATGCTGGGGAGCTAAGGCAACTCCAACTGTAAAGAAATGGCTCAGGGACTTGCTCTACTGCAGGGACCAGTTGTTGTTATATGAGGAGGAGCTGCCAGAGGCATCTCGCCCTAAGGATTTTTGGGCTCCGCTTACAGCATACTTAATGTCTAACCCTAACCCACTATGAGACTTTGGAAAGGATTGCATACTGTTATACATTGCCTATACCACTGGCTTCTACGGGATAACCTGTTGCCTGCCTCAATTTTTGTAGTTTTTGTTAAGCATTATCTGAGGTTCTCTGTGCTGATGCTACCGCTCCGCATTGTTCAATCTAATGTAAGCATTCATTCTTGCCCAATAATGCTACTGTTACGTATACGCCTGGTCACAAATGCACAAGTCTTTTATATATGTACTAGAACTGTACTCTCGTTCTGCCTGGGGTGGGAGGGTATTTACATGGGTGTTGTATGATGCTGATGCTCTGTATTGGATTGCAATTCAATGCTGTTCTTCTATCTGTTAAACTAATAAACAGATTTAAAAAAAAAAAAAAAAAAAGTATAAATTCACTGAAAAAAACCGAAAAGGTTAAAGTAACGTTATAGTTAGCTGAATTTGTTAGTGACAGCATTAACGTGTTTAACTAAAAAAAAACACACAAATTCAGCAGGTATAGTTAGCAGGACTAACTATAACTTGCGCCCCCACATGCATTACTTATGACCTTACATAAGACATCACTCATGACATGTCATCAGTGATGTCATAAATGATGTCATAGAACATGACATGAGTGATGTCATATGTGAGGTCATAAGCAGTGGATGGTGGGGTGGAAGTTACGGTTAGTGCTGCTAACTATAACTGATGAATTTCAGTTTTGTTTTAGCTCAAAACGTTAATGTTGTCACTGACAAATTCACCTAACTATAACGTTAATTTAACTTTCGATATATAAATATATATACACATATATATATACACACACACACACACACATATATATATGCACATATATATACACACACATATATGTATAGATATATATGTATATGTGTATGTGTGTATATATATATATATATATATATATATGTGTATATATGTATATATATATGTATATATGTATATATATCTCCAACAAAATCCCACTCCACTTGGAAGAGAGCACGCACACGAGGAATGCTGAGTATAAAGGCATCTTTTATTCCATAGGGCCTCCTCCGACCAGACAGCAAAGAGAGACGCGTTTCGGCTGTCACAGCAGCCTTTTTCAATCTAGTGAGCGCCATTTTACTAAGAACATTTATAGTGTGTCTTGCAATAATAGACATAGAAAAAATTACCCAGTTTCATTTTAAAAGGATACATACATGAAAAAAGTGTGCACGTATTTGCATTCACTTAAAAATGCCTAAATGACATTAGTGGTCACATTTGTATTTAAAAGAGACATGATAATATTCAAAATGCATAGTGCATAATTCATTTACATGTACCCTTTAGCCACATAATATGACATCGGACCACGACGATATACACGCTGTATGTACACTTAATCATCATAGTAAAGAAGTATTTTTTTTCCTTCTTTTTTTTCTTTTCAACTGATTAAAATATCTGCTACAATTGAATATCACAGACCACTTACGTGTGACGCTGTTAAAAACTGCAAGTATGCTGCGTGAAAGTAATGCTTCAGGGAGATGTAATTGTATTCACCTGCTCCCTTGATTGGCGCGGAGACCGCTTAAGGAAATGCCGTTGGCGCTCGCTCATAATGGACAACTAAAGCTTTAGCTGGTAAGAGCTTAGACACTTGTCAGCAGTCAGTGTAGTAGGGGCTCGAAATCACTAAGGCAAATAGCTTACTGTCGGAATATAGCACAAAGTGTGTAATTATTACGCTCTAATAACGACCCGTAAGCGTCTAGTTAAAAGCCACGGGACTCATAGTCCCATAATGCCCCATCATGCCCCATCTAAAACACTTATATACTTTTGAACAGGTATCTATAGACCGCAGGCAACAATAACAAATATAAACATCCAATTGGATAACTCAAACATAGTCTGCACAGATCGGCAGGCGATCGAAAAGGTTTAGTGCCTTACGGTACAATTATAATGCAAAGATAGCTTTGCCATTGTGCTCCAAAGGCAAGCTCCACACTGGATATCCATGAAAGAATGTGAGTAAAGCACACCATAGTACTATAAATATAATACAGTCTCTGTTGCAAGCATAGTACGCAGTTTATGCAGATTAGTCACACTGCAGGGTCTGGGGAGAACATTGCATCAAAAATTCTCAAGCCAAGCAAACCTCACCATCGCAGTGTTGGCTTTAATGGTGGCCAGTCACCAGATATCCGCTGGTCCAAAGCGTGAGGCATTTCAGGTCAGGGGAAGGCAAAGACCCCGCGCTGAATGTCATCAGACCTCCTCGCGTCGAGTTCTCCACCTCCCACACTGCTGTCATCCATTCTTCCTCTTTCCGGCGGAATCCCTGGGGGCTAGTCAATCTAGCACTACCATGCTCCTTCCTCCAAATTGCGGTCGACTTGAGAAGCCCAAAAACGACTGGTGGTGCGGGAAACAGTGCCAACCGCCAGCACTGAAAACTATCCAACAAAACCCCACTCCACTTGGAAGAGAGCACGCACACGAGGAATGCTGAGTATAAAGGCATCTTTTATTCCATAGGGCCTCCTACGACCCGACAGCAAAGAGAGACGCGTTTCGGCTGTCACAGCAGCCTTTTTCAATCTAGTGAGCGCCATTTTACTAAGAACATTTATAATGTGTCTTGCAATCATAGACATGATAGACGTGTGACGCTTTTAAAAACTGCAAGTATGCTGCGTGAAAGTAATGCTTCAGGGAGATGAAATTGCATTCACCTGCTCCCTTGATTGGCGTGGAGACCGCTTAAGGAAATGCCGTTGGAGCTCGCTCATAATACATATATATTTCACACAGGGTAAATAGAAAATTCGCCCAGCACTGTTCCTCAGCTCCCTGTTTCCCTTACAGGGGAGAATCCATATGGTCCACTTTAGTTGATGTTCTGAGAAAGACACATGTAGCAATATGAAGATCCATGTAAAGTCTTTATTTCAAAGCTTCTTCACATTTAATATTTCGAAACGTCGTCAGTTAAACACATAAATTCAACAACCAAGCCAACAAGTGATTTGCAAGTATCTCGCTTCTTCAGGGCTGTTGTTTTCAAAAACATAAATATTATTTACTTAGTGTATATGAACCCATGCAGCAATGCTGGGAATACCTGAACGGGTGTGTGTGGAAACCAGAGCACATAGTAGAACCCAGGGTGAAAAAGAAGTATTGGAGCCTGTAATTATGTCCCAACCAGCTGAGAGAAACTGCAAGAATTCTGGGCAGCCAGCTTCTATAGAGACACCAGATCAAGTCCCCTTTCTTCAGGGAGATGAGTTGTCAGCCCCAGAGGGAACTGACTCCCAGGAGTTTGGGCTTTACACGGCAGAGCTCTTAGGCCCAGGGGGGCCCTCAAGGGAAGATATGTGCCAGGGGCAGAGAACCTGTCCCACGTTTGAAAGCCTGAGGCAGCAAGCTGCTGATCAGGAAAAGGGAAGTGTTAGTGGTTCCCACAGGACCTATTGGGAGGATGGACTCCTATACATTGAGGCCAGAGACCCTAAACCTGGTGCCACTAGGAGAGTGGTAGTGCTTCAGAAGTTTAGATAGTTTCTCCTAACATTGGCCCATGACATTCCCCTAGCTGGGCATCTATGCCAGACAAAAACCAGGAGTAGGTTAGTTAACCACCTCTACTGGCCAGGAATATCTCAGAAGGTGAAGGAGTTTTGCAACTCCTGTGTCACCTGTCAAATTAGTGGCAAGACAGGCAGTCACCTAAAGCCTCCCTTAATTCCACTTCCAGTGGTTGGGGTACCCTTTGAGAGGGTTGGGATCGACATTGTTGGTCTCCTTGACCCTCATACAGCAACTGATTTATACTAGTGGTGATGGTTCATGCCACTAGGTATCCTGAAGCAATTCTGCTCAGGACAACCACTGCCCCTGCAGTGGCCAAAGCTCTCCTTGGTATTATTACTAGGGTTGGGTTTT
The DNA here is from genome assembly GCA_963921515.1 of Calotriton arnoldi. NCBI lineage: Eukaryota > Metazoa > Chordata > Amphibia > Caudata > Salamandridae > Calotriton > Calotriton arnoldi. The sequence goes on along the minus strand of CAWUFW010000478.1, from coordinate 1,514,890 downwards.
CTAAGGAGGTAGTATTAGACAGAGGTACAAACTTCATGTCTGCATACTTGAAGCATATGTGGTCTGAGTGTGGGATGACCTATCGGTTCACTACACCAAACCATCCGCAGACAAATGGGCTTCATGAAAGATTTAACAAGACCCTAAAAGGTATGATTGGTGGACTCCCTGAAAAACTCAGAAGGAGATGGGATGTCTTACTACCATGCCTGATTTTTGCTTACAGAGAGGTGCCACAAAAGAGAGTAGGGTTTGTCCCCTTTGAACTTTTGTTTGGACATCCTGTAGGGGGACCACTTTGTCTTGTAAAGGAAGGATGGGAGAGGCCTCTCAAAGAGGCTATTGTGGTTTATATGCTTAGCCTTCTTTCCAGGATGGCTGAGTACATCAAAAAAGCCAACAAGAATCTTGAGACCAGCCAAGAGCTCTAGAATCTCTGGTATGACCAAAAGGCTGCCATGGTTGAGTTCCAACCAGTGCAAAAGGTATGGGTTTTGCAGCTTGTGGCACCTAGGGCCCTCCAAGACAAATGTGACGGGGCTGTACCCTATCCTTGAAAGAAATGGGGGGGTCACCTATCTGGTGGACCTTGGCACATGTAGGAACCCCAAAAGGGTCATACATGTAAATCGCCTGAAACCCTATAATAACAGGGCTGACATGACCATGGTCATGGTCACTGATGAGGATCAGGAAGCAGAGAGTAAACCTCTCCCTGACCTCCTCTCTCACAACCCTAAAGATGGCTTAGTGGAAGGAGGGGTCTTTTCACACACCCTCACTGACCAAAAGCAGACTGATTGCAGGCAAGTCCTAAATCAGTTTGCTCTAGGACAACCTGTTAAGTATGGCAAATGATAACACTGATAAACATCGTCATAGAAAAGTGCACGTATTCCTCAGCATAGCGACTCACATTCCATATCACACTTTTCACCTTTTCAGCATTATGAAACACCATTGCATTGAAGTGCAACACATGCAGCATCTATTTTTCAAGTATCCAATGTACATGTACAGTGCACTGCTTCCCAGGTAAAGGGATGCACTAAGTCCACTGAAAGTGCACATATATGAGGGATTAAATCTGTTCAACCTCTGCAAGAGCCATCTCCTTGGCACCGTCATGGCAAATTAATGGCGGCATCCGTACCATATTCAAAACCCTCAAAAGCCCACTTATTGAGCTAAATTCAGGAAAGTACTGGCGGAATCGGCGCCGTACTCCATGCCTGATACAGCCAAATCCTAGGGCTACGACTGAGTACTAAATGGCGGCTTCCGCACCATAAACACAAAACGTAGCAAAGCAGCAACCAGCACAGAGTGCTGCCACAGACTTTAAAGAGCTGGTTAGAATAGCCAGATGAGACGGGAAGAAAGGTCAAAGAATGAGGTGGTGCCAAGCACCCTTGCCACACCGAATAGGAACTTCCCAGACCTATTTACTCCTCAGAACGGCAGGAATGTAAAAACAATATGCCCGGCTATGAAGGTGGAAGTGTGTTTTATAGCCCTTCTGGTTCAGAAGTGTGATGCAAATAAACCACGGGGTGTGTTAGCCAGAGACTCACTAATCCTCATGGAAGTTGTAGTTCTTTGACTCCCGTATTGTCTCTTACTTACTTACGTTGGATGCACCTCCTCTCTTATGGCACCCACTACCCTGTGAGTGACTGTTACAGGGTAACAACCCTCTCTACCCTTGAGTGTGTAATTTGAATGTTTTGAGTGGGTGGGGCGAGCGGACTCCTAACAGCATTCACAGTGTTCTGACCATGGTTACGTGTTCTGGGTGTAACACTCTGCCCCTTCTGTGAGCTGTCCTGAAACACCTGTGTTGCAGAAAATGATTTAGTTAACTTCTGCTTTATCTTTTTGTGTGCCAACTGCTCATACCTTTGTGTTTCAGTTACAATAAACTTTGATTAACTCCACTGTGTCTTGTACTACATGTCCCATGATGCATTGGTATGGCTGCTGTAAGTGTAACCTTAACATGTCTCAGTGTATGGGCCATTTGCATTAACAGTACAATGTACATGCAGCACTTACTTGAGTTGGATCCAGGAGTTACTTCCATCTGTACTAATCTGGCAACTGCCTCGGGCTCAATGGTGCCTCCCACCATTGTCTCTATAGCTGTGGGTGGAAGTACTGTGGAGGGTCCACCCCCTGTTGCACGTCCTCTACAAAGCATCTGGCAACCTTCTCCTTGGTCCTCGACCAGACTTCATACCACCTCTTGCGTATTTTCTCCACAGAGCACTGTGTGACCCCAACAGCATTTATGTTTGCCTGCATGTCAGACCAGATTTTCTTTTTTTGGGCCTCAGGGACGGTCATGGAGGCCTTTCCAAACCACAAGTCGTGGTGGGTGCAGCCTTTTTCCGTAAGGATTTCTATCTCCTCCTCACTGAATTTATATTTCTTCTTCCTGCCCACTGTCTCCTTCTCTCCTTCATGGCTTGCCATGTTGTTTGGGGTAGGGGTGCTGTTTCCAGTGGCTCACAGTTTTCAGCAGTCAGCCATATTTTTTTTTTCTCTCTCTCTCTCTCTCTCTCTCTCTCTCTCTCTCTCTCTCCCCCCCCACCCCCCCGCCCCCATCTCTGGCAGGCACTAATTAGCACTTCCAGGGCCAGGTGTAAGGGCTTTGGGTGTGGCCCTTGTTACAGGAAGTGTGTTTCTCAGATTTGAAATTGCATTCGCAAAATTGGAAGTCGCAAAATGCGTTTCCTAGAATTGTGACTCGCTTACTCTTCGAGTGGAAAGTTTACCACGTAAGGCCTACGTCCATCCCTGTAGGAAGCTGCCTCTGTATATACTATACCAAAGTAAGGTATAGTGTGCACAGAGTCAGTGCATCCCCAGAGGTATAGCAGAGGCTAAAGTAGATAATACCTTACTCTCTTTTGTGGTAGTGTGGTTGAGCCATGAGACTTATCAGAGGGTAGTGTTAAGCATTCACACTCAGGCAAGAAATGATGTCACACACTGAAAGACTGAATCCAAACCAATTGTTTGTATAAAATGTTGTTACTTTGTTATTCGTATTACTAGAACCAAGATTTACCTAGTAGCAGGTAAGTGATACTCTCAAAACAATAATACTTTTCGAAATACGGTATGTACAGGTTTTGTAGAAGCATACAAGATTACTTTGCAGTAGAGAAAATGGGTTGTAAACTCTTTAGAACACTTGTAATTACTTCAGATAACTTTCTAGTTACTTTTCAGTTATTTTTCTAAGTTTAGGCACTGCAGTACATCAGTAAGCAGGACAACTCATTTGGAGACCCTAAGTTACTTTGAAGCCATACAAGACAGAGTCAACACTTAGAACATTTTTCAGAGAAAAACCACACCATGCAATCCTATGGGAAAACGAAGTTAGCAATTCCAGGTAAGTAAAACGACTTTTGGTGTGGTCCTTTTGGAGGTAGAACAAATGTTCACCAAGGTTCAATTCTGCACTCAAGGTGCACCACCAGTGGCACTAGGGCAGCCGGGTGCAGAATGCAAGGGTGCCATTGCTAGTCAATGGGGACTAGGGGCACATCGGTTGGAGGCTGCTTGCGGTAAGGTAAAGCGGCCTTGTATGGCAATCTTCAGGACTTAAGGTGAGTACAAAGGGGGGCCCAAGGCAGCACCAGAACACCACCACCAGCACAGGGGCAGGTGGGTGTAGGGTGCTCACACAGCTTCAGGCGGCCCATGTTACCCTATGGAGATCATTGGTTCCAGTATCAGGCTGCAGGCTGAGTCCAGGAGGTCTTTTTGATGGAACTAACAGCCAGGGGAGGAAATTGAGATGCCAGGCAACATTGGGACACCGTTGGTTCTGGTCCCCAGGACGCAGGGCCGGAGGATGCAGGGGTGTCTTTGGACGTTTGGTTTCTCTTTAACGGGCAAGTCACGGTTGAGGGGGGTTGTGAAGAGCCTACAGGCGTCGACACTGGACCTTGGAAGTGACACCCCGCAATGGTTTGGCAGTTAGGATCGCTGGGGAACCACTTCGGGACTGGTGGGCCCTCTGGACACGGGTCTTGGACGGCGAGTGCAGAGGTAAGTCCTGGAGCAGGGTTTGTTGGTTTATCAGGGTCTTGATCTTCTTTTGTGGACAATGCCGCTGTCCTCTGGAGTCTCGAGTCTTTATTGAAGCAGGGGATCAGTCTTTACCAAGTCCGGAGGAAGGGTGCTGATCCTTTTTGGAGCTGTCGTTTTCTCCACAGGGTGGTTCGGAGCTGTAGCCAGGCTGGTAGGGCTGGGGCCAAGTGAGTTGGGCATGGAGTCTTCACTGCTGCGACGCCTTCAGGTTCCAGTCTTTGTAGGTTGTCAATTCTGAAATCCTGGGTTCAGGGCTGCCCCCTAAATACTGTATTTAGAGGGCGTTTTAATGATCTCGAGGTAGAAGCCAATGGACTACTGACCTTAGGGTGACTACATCCTTGGTGTGCTCACCCCACGTTCAGGAGTGAGCACATTCCCTAATCCTGATTGCGGGATACCCCCCATCAGCGGGCTGGTGGACACTGAGGAGTGGGCTCCAACTCGCCTCCCCCACCTGAGGGGTGGAGTTGGCAGAGGTGGGCACACCTCCTGGGCTTGCTAAAGTTTCCCGCCTGTCCTCCTGCTGCAAAGGGGGAAGACAGGAAGGAGGCCTGCTCCTGATAGCAGGAGAGGCTGGGGGACACATTGCAAAGGCGGGAAGGTCTTTGAAGCTCCCCTGCCACATTTGGCTCTTCCTGACCTGGTGGAGGTGTGAACACCTCCGCCCAACAAAGGCTTTGTTTCTGGGCCCTGGGAGCGCCCCCAGGGGTCCAGAAACATGTCTTATGGTGTTAGTCTGGTGTTCACCAGTCAGGAACCCAGCAGTGGTTGGTTTGGTTCAGGGGTTTCCTCTAGAAGAGACCCCCTGAGTGCATAGAATAATAAATCTGACACTGGAATCAGTGCAGATTTATTATTCTGAGATGTTTGATACCAAACATCCCAGGATTCTGTGAAGCCATTATGGTGCTAGGAAGCTCATTGTGACCAGTTTCTAGACCATATACTCAGTATGGCTTTACTGTGCACTTATAATATCTAATAATAGTCTTGGGTATTATAGGGGCCTGTCTGCTCATGCAGATAGGTCCTCACCCTGCTTTAAGGGTGACTTACCTAGGCCTCATGCAGTGCTGGCCAGGCATGACCCTCAAGGATGGGTGCCATGTCGACTCTTCACTTTTAGCTGCATCATAACACACAGACTGCAATGGCAGTGGTGCATGTTTGTGATGAGAGGTCCCTGAGGGTGGCATAATACATGCTGCAGTCCTCGGAGACCTTTCCCTGGCTACCATGCCCTTGGTACCACAGGTACCCCTTACAAGGGACTTACAGGTATGCCAGGGTTGTGCCAATTGTGGAAACAATGGTACAGGTTAGGGAAAGAACACAGGCTCTGGGAATCTGATTGGCAGGGACCCAGGGCACACTCATTCAAAGTGCATCAGGTATCTAGCAAAACGTTAGGAGGCAACCATGCAAAAAGGGCACTTTCCTATGATCCCTAATTGCAATTCGCTAGCTTTCGCTAATAGGGAATCACAATTTCTGGATTTTGTTCAGTAGAGGAAGTTTAGGTAAAAATATTGTTTAAAAAATTGTAGTGAGTGCAATGCACAGTGTTGTTTAATTACAGTGACATAGTGTGCAGTTTTGGGTTTCTGTTCTACAATCTTTATGATTGGTTTTTTTCCGCACTATTCAATTATGATTCTTTCAATGAGTATAGAAACTGAAAACAGTAAAAATGGGAAAATGAAATGCTTAATTTTAATGTAACATATCATTACAGCATAAGAAATTAGCACTAATTTGTTTGTTATTATCTGGATATAAAGCCTTCCATAAGCCTCGTTTGGGTGGTAGAGGAGGCGGTGTGGGGGTTATTTTCAAAGAAAATTGGGACTTTCTCCCTTTTAATATTGATGAGCCGGAGGGTATAGAACTTTTGGGCTTCTCAATAAAAGATCCCAAGGGACAATTACTGACTGGTTTAGTCGGTTATAGACCCCCTGGAACAGCCAGTCCTCTATTCCAACAAGGGTTCATTGAAGTCCTGAGCAACTTGGCATTGTCCCATTCTAGATTACTCGTTGTAGGGGACTTCAATTTATGGCCTAATGGGATATTAGATCCAGGATACTACAATATTATTCAATCCTGTGAAACCCTTAATTTACAACAGTGGGTCATGGAACCCACACACAGGGGGACATATATTGGACCTAGTGTTCTCTAATGAACAAATAATGGGACCAATTGAAGCCCTACCAGTGTGCTGGTCGGACCACCATTTGATTATTTTCCAGCTATATAATCTTGGATTGAATTATTCAATTCCTAAGAATGACCGGAACTTCCAAAGTAGGGATTGTAAAGGCCTTCTGAAGAAGGCAACTGTTTCTCCAGTTTTTATGCCCGCCGAGAAGTACGACATAAATAAGATGGTGGAGGAGAATTATGCAATTTATTGCGATAATATAACCACCAGGCTGGATCAAATTGCCCCGGTAAAAAACCACAAAAAACTTGGCAGACCGTCAGCCCCGTGGTTTAATGAAAAAACTTAGAACTTTGAAACTTGGCTGCAAGCAAGCAGAAAGGAAATGGCGCAGGGCCTATACTGAGGGGGACAAAACCTCCTGGAGGACAGCCATAGCAGAATATAGGAAAGAAATTCTGGTGGCAAAGACGGAGTATTTCGCAAATTCCATCCTGAAGGCACAAAATAGTACCAGGGATGTATTCAGGATTGTAGATACTCTGATTAATCCAGAATGCTCAAAAAATAAGATTGTGCCGAGTCAGGTACTATGTGATAGATTGGCAATCTTCTTTGAAGACAAGATTAGAAACATCGTCAATGGCTTGAATCTGGGCACTACGCCCAAGGAGCTACTTTCTGCCAGTCGAGCTGGGGGGGAGAAGCTATACTCCTTAGACCATTTTGAAATGCTTTCCGCTGATGAATTTGATAAAATGGCAATGGAAGTATCATCAGGATCTCCTTTGGATCCATTGCCACATAAAATTTGGAAGGGGCTGGCTTCTGAACTGTTCCCAGCTTTACGGCAAATCTGCAATCAATCCCTGTTGAATGGCTCTGTGCCGGCCTGCTGGAAGCAGGCGTCGGTCACACCCTTGCTGAAAAAAGCAACACTTGACCCGGCCTGTCTAAAGAACTACAGACCCATCTCCCTCCTGCCTTATCCAGTTAAGATTCTGGAACGAGTGGTTAGTAAAGCACTCTCCCAGTTTTTAGAAATAAATAACATTCTTGACAAAGTACAATTTGGATTTCGCCCAGGCCATGGGACGGAGACTGCCCTGGTGACCGTCATGGACGATCTACGGATGCGTGCAGACAGGGGTCAGTCGGCCATACTGGTCCTCCTCGACCTGTCTGCCGCATTCGATACGGTGAACCATGGGATTCTCTTGTCCAGGCTTGAAGAGGTGGGAGTGACGGGCACTGCCCTTAAGTGGTTTTATTCTTACCTATCTAATAGACAACAAGCAGTAGCCCTCCCCCTTTTCGGTCCAAGTTCTCTAACATGCTGTATGGAGGCCCACAGGGATCAGCAATCAGTCCTATCCTTTTTAACATCTATATGAGCCCTTTACCTGCCATTATTAGATCACATAATGTCAACTTAGTGAATTATGCAGATGACACCCAGCTTATCCTGTCTCTTGAGGGTGAGCAATCAGTGTCTCTAACAGCTTTTCATGCGTGTCTGCAGGATATAGCAATCTGGCTCAGAGAGAACTCTCTTCAATTTAATTCAGAGAAGACAGAGATTCTACATTGTGCAATAGGAAGAATTCCCTCTCTACTTCCATCTAACTTCTGGCCTACTTCTTCCAGTACCTCACTGGCTCCCAGTAATACTTTACGCAACCTGGGAGTCATGTTTGACAATAAACTGACATTAGAGAAACATGTCAACAAGACAGTTGGAAGCTGTTTTGGCCTGATTAGAGCACTTCGGAAAATCTTTCCGATGTTCTCTTTGGAGGCTAGAACGTTGATAGTCCGAAGTACTATCCTTAGCAGATTGGACTACTGCAATGCTCTGCTCTTAGACTCTCCACAATATCTGATTGAGAGATTGCAGAGAATACAGACCATGGCTGCTAAATTAGCACTACGGCGATCGCGCCGTTCTTCTGCATCCCTGGCACTCTCTGACTTGCATTGGCTGCCGGTCTCGCAGAGAATACAATTCAAGGCATTATGCATAATGTTTAAGGCCCTGCATGGACAGGGACCCAAATCACTGCAGGAAAAATTTACCTGGTATGTCCCCCTTCGAATGCTTCGCTCCTCATCGGCAAATCTGGTGAGGGTGCATAGAGTTAAGAAAGTTAAATCAGGAGGCAGGGCCTTCTGTTCGGCAGCCCCTCGCCTTTGGAACAAACTTCCATCTGATATCAGACATATAGACAATATTCTGCAGTTCAGAAAAAGGATAAAAACCTGGCTTTACCCCGGGTATGCTCCTTGGTTCCCTGTTAATTCCTTCTGGACAGGGGCTACAGTTCTTGCTACAGTTTTCTTTCTATATCCAGCTAACATCTTATCACAGCGCCAGGGTACCTGCAGGGTGTCAGCTGCGCTTTACAAGCAATTATAATAATAATAATAATAATATGAAGTTATGTATTGTTTAAATTGTAACTATATTGTGTAATTTCATAAATTGTAATACTAACTCATATTTGTGTTTTTTTCCTTTTCATTGAGATGTATGCCATCATCTATTGGAGTAATTAATTTCACTTATTACTTTTTTTAAAACTGTTTCATAAGATTACATTCTCAGGGTACACACCCAGGCAGACACTAATACAGCCATTCACACACCCATATACACACTGATGCAGGCACTGACACACCCAGCTACACACCAATACAGCTACTGATAGACCCAGCCGAGCACTGATACAGCCTCTGAAACACTCGTACACACACACAAATACAGCCACTGACACACCCAGCCACACACTGATACAGTGTGTGACACATCCAGGTACACATTGTTAGACACTGACATATCCAGCACACACTGATACAGCTAATGACACATCCAGCCACACTCTGATACATTCATGCACATGCCGATAGTGCCACTGACACATATCGATAGAGCCACTTAGACATTCAGCTAAACACCGATACAGCCTCTCAAACACCCATATACATACGGATACAGCCACGAATACACCCAGCCACAAACTGATAAAAATGTCTGATACACTCAGACACACATTGTTAGACACTGACACAACCAGACACATACCAATATAGTCACTGACACACACTGACACACCCACACATACATACTGATACAGTGTCTAACACACCCAGGTACACACTGTTAGACACTGACACATCCAGGAACACACTTATACAACTACAGACACACACAGCCACACTCCAATACACACACTGACACACCCAGGCACATACTCATACAGTAATAATTCACACAAAAGAGGAGGGGTGAGGGTAAATGGACTCACCTACTCCGGACCCCCTGACAATACTTTCATACACCTGAAGGAGTAGGGAGTGATAAAAATTGTGTCTCTATTCTTTGTGGTGGCACGTGCTGTGTGTCTTAATACTGCCCTCACTCACACAATTGTGTGACATGCTTCATCATAGGGCTGCTACCAAACACCCCTGCGCAGCCAACGCCTGGGGTGGAGCAATAGGGTGGGGGAAGACAAACACAACATAAAAGAAAAACAATAAAGACTAAAGTTACTGGGATCACCGGAAGTGAAAGTGCAGTGTAGATTAAAACTAGCTCGGAGCTGTCACTGTGCCTATACTTTATTCCTGGACCCTCCTGCCAGGATTAAAAACGTGAAGGATGGTGGTGATTGGGAGATGTAATGTGCTCCTTACACCCCTCCTTACTGCCAAATCGTCTACATGTTTCGGCCGTGTGTATGCGCCCCTCGTTCGGGGTCACGCCGGCTTTCCTCAGGACTCTGCCGGTCCCAGAGTATATATGTGTATGTGTTAGACTTGGCATCTTTTGGCGTGTTTCCCCTGACTTTTTGCTTTCTGACCTCCCGGTTTTGACTCTGTTTTTGCTGGTGTAATGATTCTGCGCACTTTCCTCACTGCGGTCCAGTGGGAAAGTGCAAGTGCTCCTGTATAAAATGTGTTATGGATTGGTGTTTCCATGATTGGCCTATTTGGTTTATGTGTCAGTCCCTTGTAAAGTGCACTGCGAGTGCCAGGGCCTATAGACCAAATGCTGTTGGTGGGCTGCAGCACTGGATTGTGCCACCCACGCAAACAGCCCGTAAAGTGTAACTCTGGCCTGCCATCGCAGAGCCCGTGCGCAGCCTGGGGCTGCCATGTCGACTTGGCAAGTGCACACGCTTGCAAGTCCCTAAACCTTCCCTTTGCTACATGTTAGTCACCCCTAATGTAGGCCCAAGGTACCCCTGTGGGCAGGGTGCGTTGTACGCGAAAGGTAGGACATGCCCGGGTGTGTGCGGCATGTCCTGATAGTGAATTACAGCCTAGTTCGTTTTTCACTATTGCAAGGCTACCTGTTCCCCTAGGCCAGAACGAGCAGTTTTGATTATTACAGCTTATAATCCTAACTGACCCCGGGAACATGGTAGAAATTCGAGTTTAGTATGCCTGGACTCAGAATGATAAAATGCATCTTTTAGTGAAGTTGGTTTTAACATTCTGTGTTTGAAAATACCACTTTTAGAAAGTGGGTATTTTCTTGTCTAACCATCCAAGCCTGCCTCTGCGAGGTTGTGTATTCCTTGTCTGGAGTGTGAGTGACAGGGGCTGGGGGATGCCAGGAGACAGGGTGAGTCAGCGCAGGGCTGAATAGCAAGATCTACATGTAGATGGGTGGGAGGGGTCGCACCTGGGCCCTGAATAGGACAGTGCCTTCCCTCCACAATGCTGGCTCCACCTCCTGTGGTGCGTCTGATGTCCCTGGCCTACTCACTGAAAGAAGGGACGGAGACTTGTCAACAAAGTGCTCCAGAACTGGTTTGGACTAGGCAAAGGCCTCTCTGCCTTCAGAGAACAAAGGAATTTGGGATATAAATATTGGGGCCCTGGCCCCATGAATTTAGATCTCGCTGGAATCAAGGAACCTGCCAAGACGAAGAGCTGGAAGAGCTGCCAGGAGGAGTACTGCCCCTTTGCTGTGTTGTTGCTTTGTTGGGTTGGCCTGCAGCTGCTGCTTCTGCCTTGGGCAGTGAAAGGACTGGACTGAACTTTCTACAAACTTGTGCTGAGTATCTCCAAGGGCCAGGAACCGAGCTGGCCTCCTGTTAAGAAGTCTCAGGGACTACAAAGACTTCACAAGCCTCTGGGTACCGCTTCTGGAACGCTGTTTCAGTCGCCACAGAGGAAGGGAACTGCAACCGACTCCGTCAACCGAATCCATCCCTGGCCGGTGACCTGTTTGCACCGCAGACCGCACCGCCCCGCTTCGCATCGCAACCCTGGTCTCACCGTGGGCGACGTCCGACGCCGCCAACATCGAGCCGCTGCTTGCACCGTGACCTGTGGGCACCGCAGTTCGCATCGCATCGCTTCACTGGGCCAGCCGGACCAGACCGACACTGTCGCTGCAACTGGCTCAAGAGTCGAGACCGCACCGCATTTGGGGCACCGCTCGCACGTCTGCGACGCACCGCTCCGACTCGCACCCCTGTCCGACGCCAGCTCCCACACTCCGGCTAGGTCGCCTGCATCGCAACCTGTCGGCACCGCATCGAGCATCGTCTCGCCCTGCATCGCACGCCTTGGACTCACCGACTCCGTCTGCACGACGCTCATCGAGCCGCTGCCTGCACCGCATCGAGGGACACCGCACCTTGCATCGCTCCGTCTTGCACCGCAACCGCGACGAACGCCGACCGGCTCGTACACTCCGTACCAGCCACAACGAGAAAGGTACTGTGACCGAGTCTGTTCACGACTCTGCTGGCCCGTATCGACGCGGTCGGCTGGAACTGTTAGACTCTGTGGTTTTCAGCATCACGTTAGGCTCGGACGGAGCTACCGACTCGTACTGAACTTTGCTTTTGTGCTATTCCTGCAAAGAAGAAGTTAACGTATCAAGCATTCATTCGTAAAGTATAGTATTGTGGATTTTTGTCGTAATTGGTCTTGTCTTGAGTATATAAAATATTGGTTATTTTTCTAAACTGGTGTGGTGTCCGTTTGTAGTGCTTACACTGTATTACTGTTGGTTATGTGCAAATGCTTTACACACTGCCTCTGAATTAAGCCTGACTGCTCGTGCCAAGCTACCACGAGGGTGACCAGGGGTTACTTCACGAGTGTAACAACCCTTACCCTGACTAGGAAGAAGGGTCCCTACTTGGACAAAGGTGCAAGCCCTTGCCAACTAGAGATCCCATTTCTAACATTGGTTGTCAGCGGTGAGGATAGGACTTGTGTTTGCACTTGACTTACAGTGATTGGTGTGCACTACTACCATATCGCAGACCATTACGTACCACATACTGGTTCTTTTTCTTTTGGCCTATTTTTGATCTTGCCAGTTTTCAACTCACTACTTTTGTCATGCCTGAATCAATTGCATCATCCGTTGCATCTCTGGAAGTTATCTTTGAGGAGGATAGGTTGGAATCCTACGCCGTAAAGGAGTTACGAGCGATTTGTAAAAACCTGAAAGTCCAAATTAAAGGCCTCACAAGGAAGGAGGAGCTACAGAAGGCGCTGAGGGCCTGGGTAGCAGCCAGACATGCCACTGGGCAGCCTGGTAATCTCAGTGAGGAGGTGGAGGAGCCTATTTCCAGGGTGGATGTGCTTTTGGGTAGGGGGAACCCGCCAGGTCAGGCAGCAGCAGTCTGTCCCCAGAGGAGCTGGAGGACAGGCGGGAGGCAAGGCAGTTTGAGCTGCAGAAGCTCAGGCTGGAGAGTGAGCGGGAGGAGAAGAGATTGGCCATAGAGGAGAGGAAGATGCTCTTAGAGCATGAGAGAGAACTGAAGGAGCTAGAACTTAGGAATAAGTCAGGCTCAGATGGTGGCAGCAATTCGTCCAGAAAGGCAGACAGGATTGTGCACATTCCCAAGAACGTAGGCAAGGAGTTCAAGAAGGGGGATGACATACAAAGGTGGTTTCAGGGTTATGAGGCAGCCATACACATGAATGGGGTCCCTGAGGAGAATTGGGGAGCAGGATTGTGGCCACTTTTCCCGGAAGAAGCAAGGGATGCTCTGATAGCTTTGGGTAAGGGGTATCACCTCACCTATGCTGACATGAAGGATGCCCTTCTCACGAAGTATGGTCTTACTCCTGAAAAGTACAGGGATCAGTTCAGGTCCAGTAAGAAGTCTGATGTCAACACTTGGTTGGAATGTGTGGATGTGTTCTGCAGGTCTCTGGATGGTTGGGTGAAGGGCAGTAGTGTAACAGATTTTCAGGGGCTCTACAACTTGATTGCATGGGAGCACTTGTCTAGTCTATGTTTTGCAGATCTGCGCCAGCACCTAATTGATAGTAAGCTAACTGACCCCAGGAAGCTTGCTATGGAAGCGGACCGCTGGGTGAGTACCAGGGTCCACAAGAAAGCGTTTGGGGAGACTCAGCCAAAGGTGGGCAGGGTCCCCAGCAGAAAGGTGGGGGGGACAAGGGTAAAGCACAGGAGTTCTCTAAAGGGCCCCAAACTAGTACCCAGGGTAAAGGTTCCCAGCCCCCGGTGATAAGAAGAAAGGGGTCTCTACAGGGAAGCCTGTTGAGACCGGCCCCCGCAAGTGTTATGCATGTGACCAGGTAGGTCACTTTAAGGGGGACCCCAAGTGCCCGAAGGGGACACAGCCACCCACTGGTGGACAGTCCAAAGTGTTGGCTAGTGTAGCGCTTGGGGAGGAGGGGTGCCCACAGGAGGGTGGGGATCCCGCAGAAATGACCCTTGTCTCACTAGGGGACAGTGAGATGGTCCCAGGAAACCAGGTGCCCCCTAACACAAAGAAATATAGCACCTGGGTGACCATTAATGGGAACAGGGTAGAGGCTCTCAGAGATACTGGAGCCAGTGTGACCTCAGTCCGGTGTCACCTGGTGTCTGAGAAGCAAGTAGTCCCAGGAGCATTCCACCAAGTAGTTGCTGTCGACAACTCTGAGCGCCAGTGTATGGTGGCGCAGGTTCCCTTTGAATGGGGGGGTCTCAGGTCCCTTGAGGGTGGTTGTGAGCCCTACCATGCCTGTAGATTGTCTGCTAGGAAACGACCTGGAGCAGTCCTCATGGAAGGAGGTTGAGCTCAGGTCCCACTTGGAGATGCTTGGGTTGCCAGAGTGGGCATGCGTGTCTACTCGGTCAATGGCGGCCAGAAAGGGTGATCAAGAGGACTTGGAGCCTGAAACAGTGGCCCAAGTCCCTGCCAAGAGAAAGGGCAGGGGGCGCGGGAAACCGACCCCGAAGTTCCCACGGACCGGGAGGAGGCGGACCTCGAGGGGGACGCCCGGTGCCTACAGGGGAGCAGGTAGCCGAACTGGGAGACATCTCTGAGCTGACCCATTGGCAGCAAGAAGGGGGTCCCACCAGGGAGGAGTTCTGCAGGGAGCAGAACGAGTGCCCTACTCTGGAGGGTCTGCGGCGGCAGGCTGCAGACCAGGCAGCTGGTAATCAGTCCGGGTCACATCTGATCTACTGGGAGAGTGGTCTCCTATACAGTGAGCCTAAGGTTGCTGAGCCTGGGTCAGCCCGTGTGCTGGTGGTACCCCAGCGCTTCAGGACCTTCCTACTGGGTCTGGCTCATGACGTGACTTTGGCAGGACATTTGGGGCAGGACAAGACCTTTGACAGGCTTGTCACCCACTTCTTTGGCCCCAAATGCGAAGGCAGTCAGATGCACACTGCAGGTCTTGCCAAACTTGCCAGGCAAGTGGTAAGAGTGGGAGGAAGGTCAAAGCTCCTCTCCAACCTTTTCCTGTTGTTGGAACACCCTTTGAAAGGGTAGGGATGGATATTGTGGGGCCACTGGATCCCAAGACAGCCATGGGCAACAGGTACATCCTGGTCTTGGTGGACCATGCCACCCGGTACCCGGAGGCAATCCCTCTCAGGACAACGACGGCGCCAGTGGTGGGCCGGGCGTTAATGGGGATCTTTTCCCGTGTGGGATTCCCCAGAGAGGTGGTTTCTGATAGGGGGACCAATTTCATATCGAAGTATATGACATCCCTGTGGAAGGAGTGTGGGGTAACCTACAAGTTCACCACTCCTTACCACCCACAAGGAAACGGTCTGGTGGAGAGATTCAACCAGACCTTGAAAGGCATGATCAAGGGTCTAACAGAACCCATGAGGCGTAAGTGGGACGTCCTCTTGCCATGCCTACTCTTTGCATACAGGGAGGTGCCTCAGAAGTCTCTTGGGTACAGCCCCTTTGAGCTCCTGTATGGCCACCCTGTCAGAGGACCTCTGAGTTTGGTAAAGGAAGGCTGGGAGGCAGCTCCCAGGAAAACTCCCCAGGATGTATTTAGCTACATGCTGGCCTTTAGAAACCAAACTGCCCGCTTCAGGAAACTCGCTCAGGCGAACCTAGAAGCAAGCCAGGAAGAAATGAAGAGATGGTATGACCAGAACGCCACTCTGGTCGAATTTCAACCTGGGCAAAAAGTGTGGGTAATGGCCCCAGTGGCACCTTGTGCCTTGCAGGACAAGTGGACTGGGCCATATGAGGTAAAGGAGCGCAAAAGTGACGTCACCTACCTGGTGGATTTGCAGGCTCCAAGGAACCCGTTGAGGGTCCTTCACGTGAACCGCCTCAAGCCCCACTTCGAGAGGTCCGAAGTGAGTATGCTCTTGGCGACAGATGATGGGGTGGAAGAGGAGAGCGAGCCTCTCCCTGACCTCCTGTCTACCAAGGAGCATGATGGGTCAGTAGAGGGTGTGATCCTCTCCCCTACTCTGACTCAGGAGCAGCAGGGGGACTGTCGCCAGTTGTTGGGACAGTTCGCCCCACTGTTCTCTCTGACCCCCGGTGTTACTCACTGGTGTACCCATGACGTGGACACCGGTGACAGCCATCCTGTGAAGCACAAGATTTACAGGTTGACTGACCGGGTCAGAGCCAGCATCAAGGAGGAGGTCTCTAAGATGTTGGCGTTAGGGGTGATTGAGCCCTCCCACAGTCCTTGGGCCAGCCCAGTGGTCTTGGTCCCAAAGGCTGCGGCGCCCGGTGCCACTCCAGAACTCCGGTTTTGTGTGGACTACCGTGGGCTCAATGCCGTCACCAGGACTGACGCGCACCCCATCCCCAGAGCTGATGAGCTCATTGATCGGTTGGGAGCTGCCCGGTTCCTCAGCACGTTTGATTTGACGTCTGGGTACTGGCAGATTGCCTTAACCGATGGGGCCAAGGAGAGATCAGCATTCTCAACCCCAGAAGGTCATTACCAATTCCGGGTGATGCCCTTTGGGTTGAAGAATGCCCCTGCCACCTTTCAGAGGTTGGTCAATCAGGTGTTGGCTGGGCTGGAGGATTTCAGTGCCGCCTACCTGGATGACATTGCTGTGTTCAGTTCCAGCTGGGAAGAACATTTACAGCACCTTGAGAAAGTGTTGAGGGCTCTGCAAGGTGCAGGCCTCACGATCAAGGCCAGTAAGTGCCAGATCGGGCAGGGTTCTGTGGTGTACTTGGGACACCAGGTAGGAAGCGGCCAGGTGGCGCCCCTACAACCCAAGATTGACACCATTCTGGCTTGGGAGCCCCCAAGACCCAGACAGAGGTGAGAGCCTTCTTAGGTCTCACCGGTTACTATAGGAGATTTGTTAAGGGCTATGGCACCATCGTTGCCCCCTTAACAGAGCTGACCTCTAAGAGGCAGCCCAGGAAAGTGATCTGGACTGAGTCCTGCCAGAAAGCTTTTGATGCCCTGAAGGCAGCCATGTGCACGGCGCCTGTGCTCAAGGCACCTGACTTCTCCAAAGAATTTGTCGTGCAGACTGACGCTTCAGAGCATGGTGTGGGAGCGGTGCTCTCACAACTGAACGAAGAGGGCCTGGATCAGCCTGTAGTCTTCCTTAGCAGGAGACTACTTCCCAGGGAACAGAGGTGGAGTGCCATAGAAAGGGAAGCTTTTGCTGTGGTCTGGGCACTGAAGAAGTTGAGACCATACCTGTTTGGGACTCACTTCCGGGTTCAGACAGACCACAGGCCCCTCAGATGGTTGATGCAAATGAGGGGTGAGAATCCAAAACTGCTGAGGTGGTCCATCTCCCTACAGGGAATGGACTTTACGGTGGAACACCGTCCTGGTACAGAACACGCCAACGCAGATGGTCTGTCCAGGTTCTTCCGCCTTAGTGAAGAGAACTCCAATGGGGTTGGGTAGTTCTCCCTACTTTCAGCTGGAGGGGACATGTGTTAGACTTGGCATCTTTTGGCGTGTTTCCCCTGACTTTTGCTTTCTGACCTCCCGGTTTTGACTCTGTTTTTGCTGGTGTAATGATTCTGCGCACTTTCCTCACTGCGGTCCAGTGGGAAAGTGCAAGTGCTCCTGTATAAAATGTGTTATGGATTGGTGTTTCCATGATTGGCCTATTTGGTTTATGTGTCAGTCCCTTGTAAAGTGCACTGCGAGTACCAGGGCCTATAGACCAAATGCTGTTGGTGGGCTGCAGCACTGGATTGTGCCACCCACGCAAACAGCCCGTAAAGTGTAACTCTGGCCTGCCATCGCAGAGCCCGTGCGCAGCCTGGGGTTGCCATGTCGACTTGGCAAGTGCACACGCTTGCAAGTCCCTAAACCTTCCCTTTGCTACCTGTTAGTCACCCCTAAGGTAGGCCCAAGGTACCCCTGTGGGCAGGGTGCGTTGTACGCGAAAGGTAGGACATGCCCGGGTGTGTGCGGCATGTCCTGATAGTGAATTACAGCCTAGTTCGTTTTTCACTATTGCAAGGCTACCTGTTCCCCCTAGGCCAGAACGGGCAGTTTTGATTATTACAGCTTATAATCCTAACTGACCCCGGGAACATGGTAGAAATTCGAGTTTAGTATGCCTGGACTCAGAATGATAAAATGCATCTTTTAGTGAAGTTGGTTTTAACATTCTGTGTTTGAAAATACCACTTTTAGAAAGTGGGTATTTTCTTGTCTAACCATCCAAGCCTGCCTCTGCGAGGTTGTGTATTCCTTGTCTGGAGTGTGAGTGACAGGGGCTGGGGGATGCCAGGAGACAGGGTGAGTCAGCGCAGGGCTGAATAGCAAGATCTACATGTAGATGGGTGGGAGGGGTCGCACCTGGGCCCTGAATAGGACAGTGCCTTCCCTCCACAATGCTGGCTCCACCTCCTGTGGTGCGTCTGATGTCCCTGGCCTACTCACTGAAAGAAGGGACGGAGACTTGTCAACAAAGTGCTCCAGAACTGGTTTGGACTAGGCAAAGGCCTCTCTGCCTTCAGAGAACAAAGGAATTTGGGATATAAATATTGGGGCCCTGGCCCCATGAATTTAGATCTCGCTGGAATCAAGGAACCTGCCAAGACGAAGAGCTGGAAGAGCTGCCAGGAGGAGTACTGCCCCTTTGCTGTGTTGTTGCTTTGTTGGGTTGGCCTGCAGCTGCTGCTTCTGCCTTGGGCAGTGAAAGGACTGGACTGAACTTTCTACAAACTTGTGCTGAGTATCTCCAAGGGCCAGGAACCGAGCTGGCCTCCTGTTAAGAAGTCTCAGGGACTACAAAGACTTCACAAGCCTCTGGGTACCGCTTCTGGAACGCTGTTTCAGTCGCCACAGAGGAAGGGAACTGCAACCGACTCCGTCAACCGAATCCATCCCTGGCCGGTGACCTGTTTGCACCGCAGACCGCACCGCCCCGCTTCGCATCGCAACCCTGGTCTCACCGTGGGCGACGTCCGACGCCGCCAACATCGAGCCGCTGCTTGCACCGTGACCTGTGGGCACCGCAGTTCGCATCGCATCGCTTCACTGGGCCAGCCGGACCAGACCGACACTGTCGCTGCAACTGGCTCAAGAGTCGAGACCGCACCGCATTTGGGGCACCGCTCGCACGTCTGCGACGCACCGCTCCGACTCGCACCCCTGTCCGACGCCAGCTCCCACACTCCGGCTAGGTCGCCTGCATCGCAACCTGTCGGCACCGCATCGAGCATCGTCTCGCCCTGCATCGCACGCCTTGGACTCACCGACTCCGTCTGCACGACGCTCATCGAGCCGCTGCCTGCACCGCATCGAGGGACACCGCACCTTGCATCGCTCCGTCTTGCACCGCAACCGCGACGAACGCCGACCGGCTCGTACACTCCGTACCAGCCACAACGAGAAAAGGTACTGTGACCGAGTCTGTTCACGACTCTGCTGGCCCGTATCGACGCGGTCGGCTGGAACTGTTAGACTCTGTGGTTTTCAGCATCACGTTAGGCTCGGACGGAGCTACCGACTCGTACGAACTTTGCTTTTGTGCTATTCCTGCAAAGAAGAAGTTAACGTATCAAGCATTCATTCGTAAAGTATAGTATTGTGGATTTTTGTCGTAATTGGTCTTGTCTTGAGTATATAAAATATTGGTTATTTTTCTAAACTGGTGTGGTGTCCGTTTGTAGTGCTTACACTGTATTACTGTTGGTTATGTGCAAATGCTTTACACACTGCCTCTGAATTAAGCCTGACTGCTCGTGCCAAGCTACCACGAGGGTGACCAGGGGTTACTTCACGAGTGTAACAACCCTTACCCTGACTAGGAAGAAGGGTCCCTACTTGGACAAAGGTGCAAGCCCTTGCCAACTAGAGATCCCATTTCTAACATTGGTTGTCAGCGGTGAGGATAGGACTTGTGTTTGCACTTGACTTACAGTGATTGGTGTGCACTACTACCATATCGCAGACCATTACGTACCACATACTGGTTCTTTTTCTTTTGGCCTATTTTTGATCTTGCCAGTTTTCAACTCACTACTTTTGTCATGCCTGAATCAATTGCATCATCCGTTGCATCTCTGGAAGTTATCTTTGAGGAGGATAGGTTGGAATCCTACGCCGTAAAGGAGTTACGAGCGATTTGTAAAAACCTGAAAGTCCAAATTAAAGGCCTCACAAGGAAGGAGGAGCTACAGAAGGCGCTGAGGGCCTGGGTAGCAGCCAGACATGCCACTGGGCAGCCTGGTAATCTCAGTGAGGAGGTGGAGGAGCCTATTTCCAGGGTGGATGTGCTTTTGGGTAGGGGGAACCCGCCAGGTCAGGCAGCAGCAGTCTGTCCCCAGAGGAGCTGGAGGACAGGCGGGAGGCAAGGCAGTTTGAGCTGCAGAAGCTCAGGCTGGAGAGTGAGCGGGAGGAGAAGAGATTGGCCATAGAGGAGAGGAAGATGCTCTTAGAGCATGAGAGAGAACTGAAGGAGCTAGAACTTAGGAATAAGTCAGGCTCAGATGGTGGCAGCAATTCGTCCAGAAAGGCAGACAGGATTGTGCACATTCCCAAGAACGTAGGCAAGGAGTTCAAGAAGGGGGATGACATACAAAGGTGGTTTCAGGGTTATGAGGCAGCCATACACATGAATGGGGTCCCTGAGGAGAATTGGGGAGCAGGATTGTGGCCACTTTTCCCGGAAGAAGCAAGGGATGCTCTGATAGCTTTGGGTAAGGGGTATCACCTCACCTATGCTGACATGAAGGATGCCCTTCTCACGAAGTATGGTCTTACTCCTGAAAAGTACAGGGATCAGTTCAGGTCCAGTAAGAAGTCTGATGTCAACACTTGGTTGGAATGTGTGGATGTGTTCTGCAGGTCTCTGGATGGTTGGGTGAAGGGCAGTAGTGTAACAGATTTTCAGGGGCTCTACAACTTGATTGCATGGGAGCACTTGTCTAGTCTATGTTTTGCAGATCTGCGCCAGCACCTAATTGATAGTAAGCTAACTGACCCCAGGAAGCTTGCTATGGAAGCGGACCGCTGGGTGAGTACCAGGGTCCACAAGAAAGCGTTTGGGGGAGACTCAGCCAAAGGTGGGCAGGGTCCCCAGCAGAAAGGTGGGGGGGACAAGGGTAAAGCACAGGAGTTCTCTAAAGGGCCCCAAACTAGTACCCAGGGTAAAGGTTCCCAGCCCCCGGTGATAAGAAGAAAGGGGTCTCTACAGGGAAGCCTGTTGAGACCGGCCCCCGCAAGTGTTATGCATGTGACCAGGTAGGTCACTTTAAGGGGGACCCCAAGTGCCCGAAGGGGACACAGCCACCCACTGGTGGACAGTCCAAAGTGTTGGCTAGTGTAGCGCTTGGGGAGGAGGGGTGCCCACAGGAGGGTGGGGATCCCGCAGAAATGACCCTTGTCTCACTAGGGGACAGTGAGATGGTCCCAGGAAACCAGGTGCCCCCTAACACAAAGAAATATAGCACCTGGGTGACCATTAATGGGAACAGGGTAGAGGCTCTCAGAGATACTGGAGCCAGTGTGACCTCAGTCCGGTGTCACCTGGTGTCTGAGAAGCAAGTAGTCCCAGGAGCATTCCACCAAGTAGTTGCTGTCGACAACTCTGAGCGCCAGTGTATGGTGGCGCAGGTTCCCTTTGAATGGGGGGTCTCAGGTCCCTTGAGGGTGGTTGTGAGCCCTACCATGCCTGTAGATTGTCTGCTAGGAAACGACCTGGAGCAGTCCTCATGGAAGGAGGTTGAGCTCAGGTCCCACTTGGAGATGCTTGGGTTGCCAGAGTGGGCATGCGTGTCTACTCGGTCAATGGCGGCCAGAAAGGGTGATCAAGAGGACTTGGAGCCTGAAACAGTGGCCCAAGTCCCTGCCAAGAGAAAGGGCAGGGGCGCGGGAAACCGACCCCCGAAGTTCCCACGGACCGGGAGGAGGCGGACCTCGAGGGGACGCCCGGTGCCTACAGGGGAGCAGGTAGCCGAACTGGGAGACATCTCTGAGCTGACCCATTGGCAGCAAGAAGGGGGTCCCACCAGGGAGGAGTTCTGCAGGGAGCAGAACGAGTGCCCTACTCTGGAGGGTCTGCGGCGGCAGGCTGCAGACCAGGCAGCTGGTAATCAGTCCGGGTCACATCTGATCTACTGGGAGAGTGGTCTCCTATACAGTGAGCCTAAGGTTGCTGAGCCTGGGTCAGCCCGTGTGCTGGTGGTACCCCAGCGCTTCAGGACCTTCCTACTGGGTCTGGCTCATGACGTGACTTTGGCAGGACATTTGGGGCAGGACAAGACCTTTGACAGGCTTGTCACCCACTTCTTTGGCCCCAAATGCGAAGGCAGTCAGATGCACACTGCAGGTCTTGCCAAACTTGCCAGGCAAGTGGTAAGAGTGGGAGGAAGGTCAAAGCTCCTCTCCAACCTTTTCCTGTTGTTGGAACACCCTTTGAAAGGGTAGGGATGGATATTGTGGGGCCACTGGATCCCAAGACAGCCATGGGCAACAGGTACATCCTGGTCTTGGTGGACCATGCCACCCGGTACCCGGAGGCAATCCCTCTCAGGACAACGACGGCGCCAGTGGTGGGCCGGGCGTTAATGGGGATCTTTTCCCGTGTGGGATTCCCCAGAGAGGTGGTTTCTGATAGGGGGACCAATTTCATATCGAAGTATATGACATCCCTGTGGAAGGAGTGTGGGGTAACCTACAAGTTCACCACTCCTTACCACCCACAAGGAAACGGTCTGGTGGAGAGATTCAACCAGACCTTGAAAGGCATGATCAAGGGTCTAACAGAACCCATGAGGCGTAAGTGGGACGTCCTCTTGCCATGCCTACTCTTTGCATACAGGGAGGTGCCTCAGAAGTCTCTTGGGTACAGCCCCTTTGAGCTCCTGTATGGCCACCCTGTCAGAGGACCTCTGAGTTTGGTAAAGGAAGGCTGGGAGGCAGCTCCCAGGAAAACTCCCCAGGATGTATTTAGCTACATGCTGGCCTTTAGAAACCAAACTGCCCGCTTCAGGAAACTCGCTCAGGCGAACCTAGAAGCAAGCCAGGAAGAAATGAAGAGATGGTATGACCAGAACGCCACTCTGGTCGAATTTCAACCTGGGCAAAAAGTGTGGGTAATGGCCCCAGTGGCACCTTGTGCCTTGCAGGACAAGTGGACTGGGCCATATGAGGTAAAGGAGCGCAAAAGTGACGTCACCTACCTGGTGGATTTGCAGGCTCCAAGGAACCCGTTGAGGGTCCTTCACGTGAACCGCCTCAAGCCCCACTTCGAGAGGTCCGAAGTGAGTATGCTCTTGGCGACAGATGATGGGGTGGAAGAGGAGAGCGAGCCTCTCCCTGACCTCCTGTCTACCAAGGAGCATGATGGGTCAGTAGAGGGTGTGATCCTCTCCCCTACTCTGACTCAGGAGCAGCAGGGGACTGTCGCCAGTTGTTGGGACAGTTCGCCCCACTGTTCTCTCTGACCCCCGGTGTTACTCACTGGTGTACCCATGACGTGGACACCGGTGACAGCCATCCTGTGAAGCACAAGATTTACAGGTTGACTGACCGGGTCAGAGCCAGCATCAAGGAGGAGGTCTCTAAGATGTTGGCGTTAGGGGTGATTGAGCCCTCCCACAGTCCTTGGGCCAGCCCAGTGGTCTTGGTCCCAAAGGCTGCGGCGCCCGGTGCCACTCCAGAACTCCGGTTTTGTGTGGACTACCGTGGGCTCAATGCCGTCACCAGGACTGACGCGCACCCCATCCCCAGAGCTGATGAGCTCATTGATCGGTTGGGAGCTGCCCGGTTCCTCAGCACGTTTGATTTGACGTCTGGGTACTGGCAGATTGCCTTAACCGATGGGGCCAAGGAGAGATCAGCATTCTCAACCCCAGAAGGTCATTACCAATTCCGGGTGATGCCCTTTGGGTTGAAGAATGCCCCTGCCACCTTTCAGAGGTTGGTCAATCAGGTGTTGGCTGGGCTGGAGGATTTCAGTGCCGCCTACCTGGATGACATTGCTGTGTTCAGTTCCAGCTGGGAAGAACATTTACAGCACCTTGAGAAAGTGTTGAGGGCTCTGCAAGGTGCAGGCCTCACGATCAAGGCCAGTAAGTGCCAGATCGGGCAGGGTTCTGTGGTGTACTTGGGACACCAGGTAGGAAGCGGCCAGGTGGCGCCCCTACAACCCAAGATTGACACCATTCTGGCTTGGGAGCCCCCAAGACCCAGACAGAGGTGAGAGCCTTCTTAGGTCTCACCGGTTACTATAGGAGATTTGTTAAGGGCTATGGCACCATCGTTGCCCCCTTAACAGAGCTGACCTCTAAGAGGCAGCCCAGGAAAGTGATCTGGACTGAGTCCTGCCAGAAAGCTTTTGATGCCCTGAAGGCAGCCATGTGCACGGCGCCTGTGCTCAAGGCACCTGACTTCTCCAAAGAATTTGTCGTGCAGACTGACGCTTCAGAGCATGGTGTGGGAGCGGTGCTCTCACAACTGAACGAAGAGGGCCTGGATCAGCCTGTAGTCTTCCTTAGCAGGAGACTACTTCCCAGGGAACAGAGGTGGAGTGCCATAGAAAGGGAAGCTTTTGCTGTGGTCTGGGCACTGAAGAAGTTGAGACCATACCTGTTTGGGACTCACTTCCGGGTTCAGACAGACCACAGGCCCCTCAGATGGTTGATGCAAATGAGGGGTGAGAATCCAAAACTGCTGAGGTGGTCCATCTCCCTACAGGGAATGGACTTTACGGTGGAACACCGTCCTGGTACAGAACACGCCAACGCAGATGGTCTGTCCAGGTTCTTCCGCCTTAGTGAAGAGAACTCCAATGGGGTTGGGTAGTTCTCCCTACTTTCAGCTGGAGGGGACATGTGTTAGACTTGGCATCTTTTGGCGTGTTTCCCCTGACTTTTTGCTTTCTGACCTCCCGGTTTTGACTCTGTTTTTGCTGGTGTAATGATTCTGCGCACTTTCCTCACTGCGGTCCAGTGGGAAAGTGCAAGTGCTCCTGTATAAAATGTGTTATGGATTGGTGTTTCCATGATTGGCCTATTTGGTTTATGTGTCAGTCCCTTGTAAAGTGCACTGCGAGTACCAGGGCCTATAGACCAAATGCTGTTGGTGGGCTGCAGCACTGGATTGTGCCACCCACGCAAACAGCCCGTAAAGTGTAACTCGGGCCTGCCATCGCAGAGCCCGTGCGCAGCCTGGGGTTGCCATGTCGACTTGGCAAGTGCACACGCTTGCAAGTCCCTAAACCTTCCCTTTGCTACCTGTTAGTCACCCCTAAGGTAGGCCCAAGGTACCCCTGTGGGCAGGGTGCGTTGTACGCGAAAGGTAGGACATGCCCGGGTGTGTGCGGCATGTCCTGATAGTGAATTACAGCCTAGTTCGTTTTTCACTATTGCAAGGCTACCTGTTCCCCCTAGGCCAGAACGGGCAGTTTTGATTATTACAGCTTATAATCCTAACTGACCCCGGGAACATGGTAGAAATTCGAGTTTAGTATGCCTGGACTCAGAATGATAAAATGCAGCTTTTAGTGAAGTTGGTTTTAACATTCTGTGTTTGAAAATACCACTTTTAGAAAGTGGGTATTTTCTTGTCTAACCATCCAAGCCTGCCTCTGCGAGGTTGTGTATTCCTTGTCTGGAGTGTGAGTGACAGGGGCTGGGGGATGCCAGGAGACAGGGTGAGTCAGCGCAGGGCTGAATAGCAAGATCTACATGTAGATGGGTGGGAGGGGTCGCACCTGGGCCCTGAATAGGACAGTGCCTTCCCTCCACAATGCTGGCTCCACCTCCTGTGGTGCGTCTGATGTCCCTGGCCTACTCACTGAAAGAAGGGACGGAGACTTGTCAACAAAGTGCTCCAGAACTGGTTTGGACTAGGCAAAGGCCTCCTGCCTTCAGAGAACAAAGGAATTTGGGATATAAATATTGGGGCCCTGACCCCATGAATTTAGATCTCGCTGGAATCAAGGAACCTGCCAAGACGAAGAGCTGGAAGAGCTGCCAGGAGGAGTACTGCCCCTTTGCTGTGTTGTTGCTTTGTTGGGTTGGCCTGCAGCTGCTGCTTCTGCCTTGGGCAGTGAAAGGACTGGACTGAACTTTCTACAAACTTGTGCTGAGTATCTCCAAGGGCCAGGAACCGAGCTGGCCTCCTGTTAAGAAGTCTCAGGGACTACAAAGACTTCACAAGCCTCTGGGTACCGCTTCTGGAACGCTGTTTCAGTCGCCACAGAGGAAGGGAACTGCAACCGACTCCGTCAACCGAATCCATCCCTGGCTGGTGACCTGTTTGCACCGCAGACCGCACCGCCCCGCTTCGCATCGCAACCCTGGTCTCACCGTGGGCGACGTCCGACGCCGCCAACATCGAGCCGCTGCTTGCACCGTGACCTGTGGGCACCGCAGTTCGCATCGCATCGCTTCACTGGGCCAGCCGGACCAGACCGACACTGTCGCTGCAACTGGCTCAAGAGTCGAGACCGCACCGCTCGCACGTCTGCGACGCACCGCTCCGACTCGCACCGCTGTCCGACGCCAGCTCCCACACTCCGGCTAGGTCGCCTGCATCGCAACCTGTCGGCACCGCATCGAGCATCGTCTCGCCCTGCATCGCACGCCTTGGACTCACCGACTCCGTCTGCACGACGCTCATCGAGCCGCTGCCTGCACCGCATCGAGGGACACCGCACCTTGCATCGCTCCGTCTTGCACCGCAACCGCGACGAACGCCGACCGGCTCGTACACTCCGTACCAGCCACAACGAGAAAAGGTACTGTGACCGAGTCTGTTCACGACTCTGCTGGCCCGTATCGACGCGGTCGGCTGGAACTGTTAGACTCTGTGGTTTTCAGCATCACGTTAGGCTCGGACGGAGCTACCGACTCGTACGAACTTTGCTTTTGTGCTATTCCTGCAAAGAAGAAGTTAACGTATCAAGCATTCATTCGTAAAGTATAGTATTGTGGATTTTTGTCGTAATTGGTCTTGTCTTGAGTATATAAAATATTGGTTATTTTTCTAAACTGGTGTGGTGTCCGTTTGTAGTGCTTACACTGTATTACTGTTGGTTATGTGCAAATGCTTTACACACTGCCTCTGAATTAAGCCTGACTGCTCGTGCCAAGCTACCACGAGGGTGAGCAGGGGTTACTTCACGAGTGTAACAACCCTTACCCTGACTAGGAAGAAGGGTCCCTACTTGGACAAAGGTGCAAGCCCTTGCCAACTAGAGATCCCATTTCTAACAGTATGTATCTCTCACCTCGTATTTCGAGATAAGAGGGTGTCAGAACCACTCGTTCTGGCTCCGAGGTATCCTCTCGACTGCACTCTGTTGATGCACTAAATGGGGACAAGAGACAACAGAACAAAAGGGGTCAATATAAGTTAGGTTCCCCTTCGTGGTTCTATGTTAACAAAGACATAATGAAAATATGCTCCACCACAAAATGGAGTAGATTACCCCTGTTGTACTCCTCATTCAGGAGTCAAGCTAGTCGCTTGTAATTAACAATAAGTTTTATCCTACCAAACGAGTAGGTGTAGATCAAAGCGACAAAATGCACCAAAGTACATTGTTGTACAATCGAACATGAGGACTGTAGTATGTCCTGACTTACCGAGTTTACCCATAACCAATGCTAAAACTGGCGGGAGGCAAGGAGAGACCCCCTGTAGTCACACTCTAGGGGAAGAAAATTGAAAAGACAAAGAATAACATCGTTGTTGTTAATGATAATAATAACATATCCTGTTGATTTTTAGAGACATGGTAGCTATCACCTCTGTGGTAGTTTTTGGCATCGCTTGTCAAATAAGTATCCAGTGATGGCCAAATTGCTGGATACATTGCGGTCAATGTGGTTTATACAACCCGTGCAGGGCTTTTATGTACTGCGACACGCATCTGCCAACCTCATGGTATCGTGCCAATTTTGTGCCATGCCCCGAACAATAGCTCTCAGAGATGCCCCCTGGTTCCACTCTGGGCAAAGTATCCCCGATTTAACGTCCCAGAGGGGAAGGGGGCCCCCCATCAGTGAATACGCGGCACGGGCTACACCCGATTAAAGTGCCCCGCCACCCCCGACTCCTTACTTCCTCAAGGTGGGTGCTCCTCCCATGGACTGCTCGTCAACTCCCGCCTTGTAGAGATACGGGAGGGCAGCGAGCACGTCCCCATTAAATGTTTTTCTGGTGCGGAGCGTTTCCGGTCACGTGTGCATCGTAATGACGTGCACGCAGCCGGCGGCTTGGGCGGAGGGGCGCAGAGCGTCCTATTGCTATGGTGACAAGACTTCGTTTCGTATGTGGAGAAGTCCCAACTCAATCCTTGTTGGTGCTTTATGGTGAATAATTATTGTCCATAAATAGTGAGAGTTTATTGTAAAAATGATTCTGATCTTTATTTGTAATCACACTAAAAAGGCTGTAAATATTACAGACAAGCCCTGCTTATCTCAGAGGGAACATGGAAGGAAGACGGGGAGTTACCCGTCTGATGGACACCCGTTCTGTGGGTGCATCCCTGAGTAGTGATAAGATGTCCAATATTTTTTCACTCCCAGGTGAACTTCCTTCATTCCGCCACTCTGTACCTATTGTAGCCATACCAGGTGCTGAGAGATACCCTCAACAATGTATGAGGCGTGATGGAGGGTAATTATACCTGCGTCATGCCGTTCAGGACACTGTATATAAATGTTTTTCACCTCCTATCATGTAATCTCAGTCATGTGGGACTTATAGATGGTAGAATACCTGTGAGCTCCCCATATAGGCCATGGGGATGTATATTATTATTATTATTATTAGTACGACAGGTTGTCCCAAAGACCTACTAGTGGGGTGGACCACTACCTATTCAGGGCATGCCATGGAATGTCGTCGTTAAGACCCACCAGGTGGCTTTTCAGACGATATACCCATTTCTGCTCTCTCAGGAGGAGGGCCCTTGTCCTTTCTCCAGCCACAGGGTTCAGAGCGGGTTTTTCAATTACCGTCCAGGTAAGATCATCGATGGTATGGTGTTTTTCCAGATAGTGTGCTGTAAACTTCGTGTTGCATTTCAAACACCTTATTGTGCTGCGATGCTCGATAATCCGTGTCTTAACCTTTCTGCTGGTCATGCCCACATATTGCTTGTGGCAAGGACAAGTAATAAGGTAGATCACGAAATCAGAGTTGCAGTTAGTCTGTGATCTCTGCTCCCATGGGTAGGTCAGTCCCACGTCTAACTTATATTGACCCCTTTTGTTCTGTTGTCTCTTGTCCTCTTGTCCCCATTTAGTACATCAACAGAGTACAGTCGAGGGGATACCTCGAAGCCAGAACGAGTGGTTCTGACACCCTCTTATCTCGAAATAGGTGAGAGATACATACACATATATACTCTCACACAATTGTGTGAGTGAGGGCAGTATTAAGACACACAGCACATGCCACCACAAAGAATAGAGACACAATTTTTATCACTCCCTACTCCTTCAGGTGTATGAACATACTCATACAGCCAATAACACACCCTCTTGTTTATTGATACAGCCACTAAGACATTCAACCAAACACTCATACTGCTGCTCAAACACCCACACACATTCTGATACAGTCACCAGCACTCCCAGGATTACACTAATACAGACACTTACACACCCAGGCACACATTGTTAATGACACTGACACACCCAGGCACACACCCATAAAGCCACTGACACACTCGGGCACATACTCGCACACCCAATAACACACCCACTCACACATCAATAGAGCCACTCACACACCCGGGTACACACTGATACAGCTACTGACGCACCTAGCCACACTTCGATACAGAGTCTGATACATTCATGCACACAATTTACAACCACTGACATACCCAGACACATACTGATACAGCCGCTGACACACCCAGTTTCACACCGATACAGCCACTGACACATTAAAAACATGTCCGGTCACACTAAAATACACAGACTGGTACATTCATGCGCATACCGATGCAGACACTGACACACCGAGCTACACACCAATACAGCCACTGACACACCCAGTCAAACACTAATACACTCACTTACACACCCAGCCAAACACTGAAACAGCCGCTCAAACATCCGTACACACACAGATACAGAAACTGCCACACCTAGGCACATACTCACACTGCCAATGACACATCCAGTCACATATTGATACAGCCACTTACACATTCAGCCAAACAATGATACAGACTCTCAAACACCCATACACTACTGATACAGCCACTGTCACACCTACTCACACACTAATACAGAAACTTACACACCCAGGCTCACATTGTTACAGACACTGACACACCCAGGCACAGACTGATACAGGCACTGAGACGCCCAGGCACATACTCATACACCCTAATAACACACCCACTCACACATCGATAGAACCACTTACATACCCAGGCACACACTGATACATCTACTGACGCACCTAGCCACACTTCGATACAGAGACTGATACAATCATGCACACAATTTACAACCACTGACACACCCAGACACACACTGATGCGGCCACTGACACCCAGTTTCACACTGATACAGCCACTGACACATTAAAAACACAGAGTTCGCTCTTTGTTTGACCAGATGGTGGTTCTAAAAAGAACAGGTTTTTTTGTAAAAGGTATTTTTAACAGTTTTTATTTATTTCTTGTTTTTTTTCATCAAAAAGTAAACTAGGTACTAAAAGGGTATGGTAAGAGAAATGCAAAGAAGCAACTGACTTCAATTTTTAAAAAGACATAACTGGCAACTGGAAGCAAAAATATAAACTAACAGCGATGCTTCTTGTACATATTTAACCCTTTCGGTGCTCATGACGGAATGATTCCGTCATGAGCACCAGTGCTCCTGTGCTCATGACAGAACCATTCCGTCATGAGTACAGGGGCACTAAATCCCTCTGCTGCAGACAGCAGAGGGATTTCCTTTTTTTTGTTGACCTCAGGAGGTGGGGATGAGCTTTCCCAACCTCCCAAGGCCATTTTTGCATTTCCAATGCAATGACGATTGCGCGCATGGCGCGCTGACGTCATTGCATTGAAAATGAAACTGAAACTTATTTTCAGTTTCATTGTTTCGGTGCTCGTGGGGCTATCTCAGCTCCCCGAGCACCGAAACACTTGGGAGAGGTATCATTGGAAAGGGGAGAATCTCCACTTTCCAATGGTACCCTTCCTTAGTGGATCCCTGCTTGGGGATGTTTGTAGCGCGCACGGATACTCAGGAGTGTCCCGGCGCGAGAGCCAACTACAGGAGACGGGAGAAACTGCGGTAGGAGGAGCTGAGCTTTTAGTTGAAAAGCGAGGTCTTTAACTGCTTTTTAAACAGCCTGAGATCCTGAGTGTGTCGCAGTTCATATGGGAGGGCATTCCAAGCCTTGGCCGCCTTGAAGGAAAGAGAGCAGCCCCCCCTTCGAGCAAGGCGGAAACGGGGGATAACTGCAAGGCATTGTGCTGCTGATCTCAGATGTCTTTGGGGCTCATAGAAGACAAAGCGTCTCCTCAAATATGGCGGCCCCGATTTGTATAAGGCCTTGTGAACAAGGGTAAGGGCCTTGAACAAAACGCGTTGCACCACAGGGAGCCAATGCAAATCCCGGAGGTGTTGCCTTGTACTTTATCTGCCCGGGATACCCAACAACACTCTTGCTGCTGCGTTTTGAATAGTTTGCAGCTTTTTTAGCTGGTATCCGGGAAGGCCAATATAGAACGCATTGGTGTAATCAATACGTGACAAAATGAGGGCACGGGTCACCATTTCCTTAGCCGATCTAGGCAGCAATGGCAGAAATTTTCTCCGTGATTTCAGTGTGTCGAAGCACACTCCGGCCAGTTTTTTAATCTGCGGTGAGAATTTGAGGTCCTCACTAAACCATACCCCCAGATTCTTCACCGGACTGCCAGTTGAGTTCGGCCTGGGGTAGTCTGCAGGCCATAGGTCTTCTCTAGAAGGAGGGAAATCCCCAAGCAGGGATCCACCCACTGGCCACCAGGGAGGTGGGAGCGGCCCCTTGGGCAAGGGCCTTTGCTCCCCCCATTAAATTTGCTACAGACAGTAATTCTGCCCCCCATGGGGGGCAGATGGGGGTAATAGTGAGGTATCATTTTACTCGGGAGAACAAGGGGAACGCTGTATGGTAGGACATTTGTGCCGGCACGGTGATCCCACACAATAATGTGTGGAAAAAGTGATATTTTCAGCTAAATTTGAGGTTTGCAGGGGATTCTGGGTAGGGAAACATTGGGGGATCCACGCAAGCCATACCTCACTGGACTCCCCAGTGTGTCTAGTTTTCAGAAATGTGTGGGTTTGGTAGGTTTCTCTAGATGGCCGCTGAGCCCAGGGCTAAAAACCCAGGTGCCCCCCTCCTTCAAAACCAGGTCGTTTTATGATAGGTAATTTAGACGTCTCCACAATAGGTTTAGGGCCCTTGCCTGTCGCGGGTACTTGACCCACCACACGAGTGATGTACCATTTTTATGAGGAGACCTGGGGGAACGCTGGGTGGTAGGAAATTTGTGTCAGCCCGGTGAGCCTACAACTTTCCCACATAAAAAGTTGAGAAAAATTTGATTTTTTTAGCAAAATCTGAGGTTTGCAGGGGATTCTGGGTAGGGAAACTTTGGGGGATCCACGCAAGCCATACCCCCCTGGACTCCCCAGGGTGTCTAGTTTTCAGAAATGTGTGGGTTTGGTAGGTTTCCCTAGATAGCCGACGACCCCGGGACCAAAAACGCAGATGCCACCTATCTATCAGAAAATGACCTGGTTTTGCAAGGGGGGCACCTGCGTTTTTTGTCCCTTGCTAGGCGGCCATCTAGGAAAACCTACCAAACCCAGACATTTCTGAAAACTAAACACCCGGGGGAGTTCAGGGAGGTATGGCTTGCATGGATCCCCAAATGTTTTCCTACTCAGAATACCCTGCAAACCTAAAAATTAGATAAAACAAAATCACATTTTCCTCATATTTCTGGCTGGAATCACTGCGACAGCACAAATGTCCTACCACTCGGCGTACCCTCAGTCTCCCGAGTAAAATGATAACTCACTTGTGTAGATGGGCCAAGTGCCTGCGACTGGAAAAGGCCAAAAACATAGGGATTGAGGGTATAGCACCACGAACTCAAAGCACTATATTTTTTTAAATACGTTTTTTTGCGATTCTGCATTGGACACCCACACAAGTGAGGTATCATTTTTATCGGGAGACAAAGGGGAACGCTGGGTGGTAGAAATTTTTTGCCGGTGCGGTGATCCCACACAAAAATGTAAGGAAAATGTGATTTTTTTTTTAGCTAAATTTGAGGTTTGCAGGGGATTCTGTGTAGGAAAACATTTGGGGATCCACGCAAGCCATACCTCCCTGAACTCCCCCAAGTGTCTAGTTTTCAGAAATGTCTGGGTTTGGTAGGCTTTCCTAGATGGCCATCGAGCCCGGGACCAAAAACGCAGGTGGCCCTCTCGCAAAACCAGTTCATTCTGTGATAGATAATTTTTGATGTCTCCAAAATTCGTTTCTGGCCCTTCCCTGCCACGGGTACTTGGCCCGCCCACACAAGTGAGGTACCATTTTTATCGGGAGACCAGGGGGAGCCCTGGGTGGTAGGAAATTTGTGTCAATCCTGTGATCCCACAACTTTTCCACACAGAAATGTGAAAAAAAGTGATTTTTTTCAGCTAAATTTGAGGTTTGCAGGGGATTCTGGGTAAGAAAACGTAGGGGGATCAATGCTAGCCACACGTCCCTGGACTCCACCGGGTTTCTAGTTTTCAGAAATGTGTGGGTGTTGTAGATTTCCCCAGATGGCCGCCGAGCGCGGGTCCAAAAACACAGGTGCCCCCTTGCAAAACCAGGTTGTTTTCTGATAGATAGGGGGCGTCTGCGTTTTTGGTCCCGAGGTCGGCAGCCATCTAGGGAAACCTACCAAACCCACACATTTCTGAAAACTAGACACCCTGGGGAGTCCAGGGAGGTGTGACTTGCATGGACCCCCCCATAGTTTTCCTACTCAGAATCCCCTGCAAAACTCACATTTTGCTGGAAAAAATCAAATTTTTCTCAAATTTCTGTGTTGAAAAGTTGTGGGATCACCGGGCTGACACAAATTTCCTTCCACCCAGCGTTCCCCCAGGAATCTCCTGATAAAAATGGTACCTCACTCATGTGGGTTGGCCAAGTACCCGCGACAGGCAAGGGCCGAAAACGTATTGTGGAGACATCAATTTACCTATCACAAAATGATCTGGTTTTGCAAGGGGGGGTCAGATGAGTTTTTGGTCCTGGGCTTGGCGGCCATCTAGGGAAACCTACCAAACCCACACATTTCTGAAAATTAGACACCCTGGGGAGTCCAGTGAGATATGGCTTGCGTGGATCCCCCAACGTTTCCCTACCCAGAATCCCCTGCAAACCTCAAATTTTGCTGAAAAAATCAAATTGGTTTCAAATTTTAATGTGGGAAAGTTGTAGGATCACTGGGCTGACACAAAAATGTATTGTGGAGACATTTTTTATGTTAAAATCATTTTTTAATCAGGTTGTTCAGTTGTATATAATGTCGTCTTGGTTTGTATAAAAGTGACAAAAATGCTTAACACTTTTTATTATAACTTTTCAGCATGATGCACAGCAGCTACAATGCTCTACAACATAGCCAAAAGTTCTGGCTAAACACATAAGGTCCCAAAGGTGAGACCTATTGGCTATGCCAATGCTTGTTTCAACTATGTTGCCCAATTAGCTTTATTTACTGTTACAGTTGCAGACACCAGAGCCAAGATGCCATTGGACATTGGAACGCTCTATAAACAATATCAATATCAATATAATTAATGGCCAATTGAAATTACTTCCTATGATGTCACTTCCTGTGAAGTTAAATCTTATTCAAATTATAGGGGCCTCTCATGTTCCTATTCTGCCCAGGGCCCCATGAATCCTAGGACCGGCCCTGACTGTGCCGGCACAAATGTCCTACCACCTACCGTTCCTCTTGATCTCCCGAGTAAAATGATACCTTTTGGCTAATTTCTGGGTCCCCTCCAGGGGAATCAACAATCCCTGGGTACCTTTAAAATCCCCATGATGTTAGAAGAAAAGGACGCAAATTTTGCGTGGATACCTTATGTGGACAAAAAGTTACAGGGGCCTAAGCACGAACTATGCCAAATAGCCAAAAAAAGGCTTAGCGCGGGGGGGGGGTTGGAGTCACAGCAGCGAAGGGGTTAATCTTTTCACAAGACACAATGTCCAAAATTTTTTCAGTCACTGTCTTGATTTGGTCTCTGTGAGGGAAGGTCATTCTACAAGATGGCATGTCCATCAAAAGTGTAAGTTTTATTTGATTACTCTCTGTAGGCATGTATATGATCGTGAGACTATAAACAACATCCCAGGTAACGTTAAACTAAGAATTGTATTCACATTATGAGTTTGTAAGTATTGAGTTAGGCACAGGGTCGTTCTTCCGTCTAGTTCCAGTCCCTTCGTTCTTGTGGAATCCACGTGATGGAGCCTCGCCTCAGCTGTCGTGTACTCTACGAGCGGGAAACGAAACCGAGAACTGGAGGCCGATGCCCTGCCAGGCAATGGGGAAACGCACAGACAGCGAGCAAGAGCTTCAAATACCTGGATAGCAGCGGTCTGAACTTCGCACTCGTGGGCAGCGGCGGCGGCCAATAGTTACAACACCGTGACAGAAGCGGTCTGTACTTCACACACCATCTGACAGCGGCGTCCGTCTGTACTTTAAACACCGGGGCAGAAGGAGCCTGTAGTGTACTCCACGCACCTGGTATCACCGTATGTACTTCAAACACCTGGACAAGAGCGGCCCGTACTGCACACACCGGGCTGCAGGCAAATAAGCAACCTCTTGCCTCGTGTGGTAGGTGAACAGCGAACATTTAATGTGACGTGGCCGGGATTCTGAGCGTATTTCGCCGTCACTGATTTACAGGTGAGGACGGTGGTGAGTTCTTCTAGTTGGGGGGAGGGTGTTATCTCCGAGTGGCCAACAATGTAATTGTATTGCTTTAAAAACAAGTTCTGTCATCAAGGTAAAGCTAATTGAATTCATATAGCACCCAAGCAATGCAGCTCCCGAGCAATAAACATCAGTCTATCTATGTTGCTGTTTATTTTTCCGTCACGCTGTCAATTCGCGCGCGCCTCTTTGGACCTGGATGGCTGTATGCAGTGCTGGGTCTGACTCGGGGTGGGCTCCCGGCCGTTCTTCGTCTCTGTGATTCGGTGGAGTGTGCGGACACCTGGGCACAGCAGGGGCTCTAGCATACACATCTGGCATTTAATGGACGATTACCTCCTATTGTCAGTCGTGACCTGGCTTGGAGCAGAGCAGTAGGAGCTCAAATGAAGAACAGCTGGATCCTGATTCCTGAGCAATCAGGAAAAACTAATATACACTCAGCAGTTCACTTCACTAGATGACAAGAGAAATAAGCAGCGTCAATAGATCTGGCAGTGGCCACCAGCCTTTTGGCTTACATGGGGTTGCTTTGTTTAGTTATGACTTTTGGAAAACTTTATTGTTGGGAAAGCTGCCATACTCTCATCAATGTAAAAGAAAAAAATAGTAACAAGCAAAAAAAGCACACATTCCCATAGTCGTCCATGCAATTTAAGGGAATTAGTTTGTGTGTGGAAGTGCTCCTTGTGAAAGAGGGTTGGCTGAAGTAATTACACATATATTGTTAGTAAAATCAAAAGGTCTTGGCTAACACCAGTCCCAAAATCTGATCAAAAGTTTTGGTTGACTTTCCAAAATTATGTATGTAAGACATGCAGGTCTGTGCTTGCTCTCTAAGAATGCCAGATATATCTGTCAATGTCTGTACGTATACTCATAATGACTATTTAGGCAGCACACAATAAAAACTGACCTTGTGTCACTTAATATGTGTTTTCTACCAGGCAACAAAAATAGATTTAACAAGCATTTGGCTTGCAAAAGGTTGAATTAAAAACTGCAAAGCTTCAGAATTATGTCTTGCATGTAATATGGAGTTGTTTGAAGCATGCACATTACCGAATCAGCTATTTTATCAGAATTGTAACCTGTGCCCTGCACGTAACAAAGTTATCTCTGAAAAAAAGAATTATTAACCCACTAAGCTATTTTTATGTACCACAAATCTGTGGCCTACATGTTGCGTGCTCTGAAGCCTGCCCATTAGCCCTATGTGCTAGTTAATGATTCTTAAAACCTGTGCCCTGAGATGGCAAATGCATTGCTTCAGTAAGTGCATTATCCACCAGAGTTAAATTATCACTATTGTACTCTGCAATCTACTGGATACACAGATGTATGCATTAGGGGCCTTTACTCCAATGTTTTCAGAGGGGGATCCTACTGGTGCTTAATAATGGCACAGGAATAAAAGGCCAGTTGTGAGGGGTCGATAGTGGAACCTCTTTTTCTGTCCTCCATGCTCAGGACGCCTTTGCATAAGAATATGGAAGCTGCTAAAGAAAAAAAACCCTGAGTGACAGGTACCTGGCTGACCTGGAGGAGAGGTGGAGGAGGACTAGCTGCGAGACCTGGATCAGCAGCAGGAACAGGGGAATTATGACATCAAACCCCTTTTGGGGGGCAGGCACAAGTCAGACAGGGTCTACTGGCCTACAACTGTGGTGGTGGGGGGTTATTTGCCTCTGGTGTCTTGGGGTCTGTCCTACTGTGGCTGTGCAAACTGGGCCAAGTACACCCATTCCTCATTTGACTCTCAATGTTAGGGAGCAGTCAAAGGCTTGCCTGGGAGATAGTGTGAGGACAGAAAATCAGAATTCAACAATCAACTAAGACACAATAATTTACAGTCCAGCCAATTGCTTATCGTAAGACTGACTGACTGACTGACTGACTGAAATATTTATAAAGCGCTCTAATGCCGAGGCGTCTTGGCGCTGAGGTAATAGCCATCCACCAGATTTAACGGGCCTAGGGCTTAGAGAAGAGCCATGTTTTGATCATCTTTCTAAAGAGATCCCTGCTTGACTGCAGTCTCATGTGGATTGGGAGGGAGTTCCACAGCTTAGCAGCTTGGTAGGAGAACCCCTTCCGCCCCATCTAGCTCTGCTTATAGTAGAGAGAAGGACCAATCCGGTGTTTGCCGACCTGAGGCAGCGTACCGGTAGATATCTTGGGAATAGAAGTTGAATAGATGACGCCCCTCCTCCATAAAGGGCTTTATGGACTAGGCATAGAGCCTTGAAATCTATTCTTCGGCGAACCGGTAGCCAATGGAGACGTTTTAGGCTTGCGGATGTTGGGTGATATTTAGGTAACTCTAGCAATACTCGTGCGGCCGCATTTTGTAGAGACTGTAGTTTAGAGAGTTGTCTAACACCAGCCCCTAGGTATAGCGCATTACAATAGTCTATTCGGGACAAGAGAAGTACTTTAATGTCACTGCAAAACAAAATACCAACCATGCTAACACCAATACATGGTCTGGAAGTCCTGAATACGAGTTCCTGGTAGGTGCCCCAGCATGTGGTTCCCCTCAGGTCTAGAACATCTGCAGGGTGTAGCACAGCATAGGCAACAAAACAATAGCAGTGGCGGCTGGTAGGGAACGGTGCCATGGGAAGGTGGGGGGGGTTAGAAAGAAAAGAAAAGAGAAAACTTACCAACTGGTCGCAGGTCACCAGCCGCTGCTTCTCCTCTGACTCAGGAACCAGGAAGCACACAGACTCCCAGACTTCGATTGCCAATCACAACACTGCGTTCCAGCTGCGTTGTGATTGGTCTGAGCGCCATGGTTTGGCCCTCAGAGAGGGACTGGGAGGCTGTGCATGTTCTCCACCCAGGCTGTGCAATACAGTTGGTGGAGAACATGCAAAGTGCGCATGACGGTTTGGCCTGCCCAAGACGGCCGGCCAAACCGTCATGCGCACTTAAGGTGCAGCAACTACTCCTCCTCCCTCTACGTCACGGGAGCCCAGCACCGCCCCGCCCCATCCTAACCTAACCTTGCTGCAACTGCAATACTAAAAATAAAATGATAATAAAGTTCAGTTATTATCATTTTATTTTACATTTGCACTGCTTTAAAGCAGTGGGGCGATGCTCCTCCACCTTAGCGGAGGAGCCGGCACTGGATGGGAATGTACTAAGCCATTACAATACTATCAGGATCTTTGAGAGGTGTTGCGGTTTCTTATGGATCGAATGAGGGACACTGTCTCTTCCCAATGTAGAGAACTCTGCACCTGTGTGAATACCAGACAAAGGATTCCACTACCAAGGGGAAAAGGGCAAAGGGAGACAAATACAGGTGATGGTTCTTGAGGAAGGAGGTGACTTGTTTACAGTCTTGGAGTCTTCAATGATACACTGAATTCTATGGATACCCAGTTTCTGTACAACAATACTAATCACAGATTACTTTGATAATGTGAAAAATACACACAATAGTTAACCTATAATGGGCCGGAGGTCATGGCTTACTAGTAGAGGAATGAGGGGACTCTGTAACTAGCCCCCCAGCTACCAGGATGCAGCCAGCAAAACAGTTTAGCATGCGTCTAGTCAGGTATCGTTATAGCACGTGCAGAGTCAAGTAATTAGTTCAATCACCAGTGATGGTTTATAGCATAAGTAGAGTCAGGTAAATACTTAAGACACCAGTGATGGGTTACTATAGCAACGCAAGAAAGGGAAGGTTAAACTATCAAGTCCTGTCTATCAGGGCTGAATTAGCACTCACACAGAAAGGGGAAAAGGAGATAGTTAAAATAGAATGCCACCCTTTCCGGAAAAAACACAAGGTTATTTTAAAATATACCCTCAGATGGAAGAACGACAATGATTCTATGTGTATTTTTGTAATTTCAGGAAACCTCAGAGTGTTGTTACAAGGAGGGAAAAGTAAGGTCACCGTGTACATATACCTCCACTCACTTAATACTGGTTCACAACAAGGGTTAGCCAGGTTCAAATGTGAGATCTTAGGCCTGAGAAAGGCTGACAGACCCATGGTGCGATCAGACAGGCTGAAACATGTTGACAGATAGCAGATAAATTGGGTGAAGAGGCACTAATATCCCTGATTCATTACTGGTTTTTATTTTAATCCTTCCCAGGGGTACAATATTAAAGAGGAACGAGGGACGTCCCTGAGGTAGTTTTAATGAGATTTTTCTGCATGGTGAATCAATATAAATGTGTGTTTTGTCTATTTACCCTTACCCTTTGTTCTATCCCAGACGTTGGTCTGTGCAGGGATGTTGAAG
This sequence comes from Calotriton arnoldi, assembly GCA_963921515.1. Taxonomy (NCBI): domain Eukaryota; kingdom Metazoa; phylum Chordata; class Amphibia; order Caudata; family Salamandridae; genus Calotriton; species Calotriton arnoldi. The sequence goes on along the minus strand of CAWUFW010000478.1, from coordinate 1,474,638 downwards.
CATGCCCAATGATGAAGCATGCCACTACTAGTGGGTGAGGGCATTTTAAAATAACTTTGTGGTTTTCCCCTTTTTGTGTGAGTGCTAGGTTATTCAATAGGGAGGACAGAAAAGGAGAGGTACCTCTCTCCCCTTTTCTTGTGTGTTTTGATATCATGGCTGAACTCTAGGGAGATGAAGGAAAATGGAAAAAATAACAGGGACTGCAAACTGGAACAAAGCGGGAAAAGCCCAACAATCGTTGTTTCCAAGCATCAAATACTGTCTTTGTTGCTCTTTGATAGAAATGGGGGTGTAATCGCGGCAAGGAAAAGAGCAGGACTCAAGGTAGCATGGAATCCAAGTAGTAGTTTATTCTCCATAGAAGATCCCATCCCCAACCCAACCGATTTCTCTGGCAACTGCCAGTTTCTCCCATAACAATCCAGTCCCCTCACTGACATAGTGACATTCCAATAACAACATTCCACCACGTCAGCAGAGGCCAGCCAAGGATGGGATCCAGATACCACACACCTCCCTCCTGTACAACATCGCCTAAACATATGTACAGCATAATATTTACAAAGATCAAAGGATAGAGACTTTCATACACATCTTAGAGACTTTAAACACAAGGCTTGTTTACACAAAATCCTTCAGATGTGAAGGTCTTTTTCCTTCCCTGGAGGACCTCCTGAGGCTACCCTTAGTATTAGGATGAAGTGAGCTCTCTTTGCATTCCATGTCTTCACGACCCACTCCCTTAGAGTCAAATCTGGGACCCTTGTACACTACAATCCTCCCAAGGTTCCTAATGCGGTGGTCTTGTGTCTTCACAGCATTGTCAAACACCTTGATGACACAAATGCGTTTCGAGAACTTAGACCCACCTCCACACCACCCAGGATGTTTGATCATACCATGTCACCCACTGCAACTACTGTTTTTTTCACTGCTTTCCTGCAATCAAAATTCATTTTTCTTTGGCTCACCTTCCTGGCCTCCCTCTCACGCCAGGTGTCTGCAGGCACATCATCTTTAATTCCTTCTCTCAAGTTTGTAACCCATGCCAGTTCCATAGAGGTGATGGGAGACCTGCCCCTAAACAGCTCAAAAGGGGATTTTCCCGTTGTGCTGTGGGGCGTCACTCTATATAACTCAATTTTCTTCACCAACTCTTCCTTCCAATTCAAACCATTAGCTTTTGCCAGAGGTATGGTCTATTTGAGCAATCTATTAAATCTCTCCACCATACCATTAGTTTCTGGGTGATACAGAGCACCCTTTTATGCTTTATACCCCTCGACCTCAGGGACTCTTCCCTCTCTTGGGAAACCAGCTGAACTCCATTGTCAGTCAGGAGCACCTCGGGATAACCTTCACTGGTCATTAACTCTCTCAGACACATAACCACATGCTTAGTTTCTACCCCCACACTCAAACACACTTTAGGCCACTTAGAAAACATGTCTGCAACCACAATCGCATAGATTTGTTGACCTTCACAGTGAATTAGACCAAGAATGTGAAGAGCAATTTCTTTCCATGGCCCTGATGGAGAAGGTCTGGGAACCATAGGTTGAACTTGCACCTTCTTTGATTTCTCACTCATCGAGCAAGGTAAGCACTCACGCACCAGCCTCTCAATCTGTAAATCCATCCCGGGCCACCAATAGGATGAGCAGAGCCTTTTTTTTGGTTTTGGACATACGAAGATGGGAATCGTGTGTCAGATCCATTAACTTTGCCCGTAGCTTGACTGGAGGTATGAGCCGGGTACCACAAAATATGAGGTCACCATATGTGCCCAGTTCGTCCATCACACCCCAATACATTTTGCCCTCGTCCGAGTCTTGCTCTTTAGTGTGCTAACCATTCCTCCCCAGCAACATAACTTCTGACAGCACAACATAATTTTGCAGCTCCTCTCACCACTGCTCCTTAGGAATGACTACACTTTCGACTGCACATACAAATTAAGTTTCATCCCCACAAGACTTCGCATCATCTCGCATATCATGTCCCTTAGAGACTAGCCTAGACAACGTGTCAGCAACACCATTCTCAACACTTGGTATATATCTCATTACAAACTCATACTCCTGCAATGGAATCGCCCACTTGGTTATCCTCCCTGACACCAAATCAAAACCATCTCTCATGAACGTCTCACACAAGGACTTGTGATCTGTTCTCACTTCAAATTTTACACCACACAGAAACGTCTTCAACTTCCTTATGGCCCAAAACACCGCAAGAGCCTCCCGTTCAATAACTGAATAGCGTGACTCAGCAACACTTAATTCACACGATAGAAACATGATTGTATTCATTCCTCCGCTCCCCCTCTGTTGCAGTACCGCTCCTAGACCTTTGACACTAGCATCTGTCATAACAACAGATGCTTTGTGTGGATCAAAGCTTTTCAACTTAGGGGCCATTTTAAGTTCCTCCTTCAAGACTATGAACTCCTGCTCACACGCTTCATCCCACACAAATCTGACTCCCTTCCTCAACAACAACCTCATGTTACCACTCAATTCAGCAAAGTTTCCCACAAACTTGTTGTAATATTCCACCATCTCCCAAAACTTCATCAGTTCCTCACGTGAAGTGGGAGATATCATCCAAGAGTTGGTGCTAACCAACTCATCCTTGGGCATAATTCGGTCTCCAGTGATAGTATGGCCTAAGTAATTGATGGTGGTAGTGGCGAAGTGACATTTTTCAGCCTTAATGGTTAGATTGAACTCATCTAGTTTCTTTAAGACATTTCAAAGGCGCACACCATGTTCTTTGCCATCTTTCTCATAGACAAAGATGTCGTCTTGGTAAACACATACTCCCTCAATAACTTTTAATATTTTTTCCATGGCACGTTGAAAAACTGAGGCTGCCGAAATTAGCCCAAACGGGTTCCGAACAAATCTAAATGTGCCAAAAGGTGTGATAAACGTGGTGTAGTCCCTGGAGGACTCTTTCAACTCTACCTGGTGATACGCAGATGTGAGGTCAATCGTACTAAATATTTTGGCCCCACCAAGCAACAACAACTCTGAAATATTAGGAAGGGGATACCTATCGACTATTACACACCTGTTCAAATTCCTTAAGTCCACACATAGACGCAAACTGCCATTGGATTTCTGAGCGGCAACCACTGGTGCAAGCCACTCTGTGCCTTCAACTTCTTCAATTATCCCCCTTTTTCTTCGCTTCTCAATTTCTGCTTGCATCTCATCTCTAAGAGCTATAGGAACATTCCTGACTTTGCAACATACAGGTTGCGCACTAGAGCTCAGACGTATCTCATGCTGAAAGCCTCTAAAGCATCCAAGCTCCTCTCTAACTATGTTGGGGAATTCTTTTCTTATTTCACCCCCAACATCACTACTAAAAGAGGCACTGTCAAGGATCTCATTCACTCTCTCCTTCAACAAAATGGAGGGTCTGCCACTCGGGTCCAGCATGACACCAAGGTCAACTTGATGAAACCAGCTTACAATACTGGCTCCGTTTTCTGAGACATATATCTTGCCTGAGGTATACCATCCTGTATGAAGTAACCTCTTAATCGTATAGGTTCTCCCCCATACGCATAGGGATTAATGTCAGGTTTCAACAAAGAGACCTTATCTTCCAGTTTATCTTCAAAAAATCTCCTAGAGATAATCGTGATCTTGGCCCCAGAATCAAACAAAACATTAGTGGTCTCCCCCTCAACCAATATGCTATCAATCAGGCAGATTTTGTTCCCATCATTATTACCAGATACCTCTAAGATGATCTGGCTGCATTCAAAATCCTCAACCACATGATCATCCTCGATTTCCACACTCTTAACATTAGGCATTCGCATCCTTGCTTCACACAAACTAGCGTAATGTCCATTTTTGTTGCATTTCGAACAGACCACCTTCAACGCTGGACATCCTTTATCATTAGCCAAATGATCTGTCTTATCACACCTATAGCATTTGCGCAACGTCATTTTGCCCTTCAACCTACTCCCTTCATCCTTGATAGTGGGTTTTCTCACTTTCTCCTTCACTACTTGCACAGTTTGCTCCTTATTCTTCTTTATTGTGGCAACACATTTAAGTGAGTGTTCTACCCTTTTCGCCACCTGTATGACTTCATCCAAAGAAGGTTCGTCTCTCATCCACAACTCTTCTCTCACTTTCTCCATATCACAACCTAACATGAACTGATCTCTTATGTGTTCATCCAAAAGTTCAGCAAATTTACAAGATGAAGCAAGCTTCCTCAACTGGGTAACATAACTTTCTACAGACTCACCCTCCTTCTGCATCCTTTTAGCAAAGTGATATCTTTCGAGTATTGTGCTAACCTTCGGCAAGAAATGTTTATCTAACTTCTTTATACATACCTCATATTCACTCAATTCATCAGATTCATATTCACGAGGCTTTGGAAGATGATCAAATATCTCCTGTCCCTTGGACCCTAAACAATGAAGAAGGAGGGATGACCTTCTTTCCGCATTCAACGATGCTCCACACACTTTAGCATACCTTTCAAACACTTTTTTCCATTTTTGCCACTTGATTTTATGGATCCCCCGGGGTTGTTCAGAAAAAAGGTGGTGCAGGAACATTCTGCATTGTAGAGGATAATAAATGACAAACAATCCGTTCTCGGGATACACAACCACAGATAGAAATCCTCAAAAATAATTGATCACTAATCTACACACAAAACCCAGGATGCTAACCCCTCAAGAGAACACTAAATCACCCATCGTCTTGAACAAAACACCAAAGGCATGTTTGAGAAGCCCAGCCACCAGGACAACAAGAAGTGAAAACAACAGACAAATCGACTCCAATTAGGAGGAAGTCATAGAGTTACCGCGTGCATTATGAGATTGCCGCTTACATAACAGATGAACATAGCAGTGTGCCTGTCAATGATCCAGAAGGACGTGAGTTTCCTGACAGACGATGTACCAGTGTGCCCGTCACTGATCCAGCAGGAGCCACTGAGGTGACAGGCCGAAATAATAGTGTGCCTGTCACTGATCCAGAAGGATGTGAGTTTCCTGACAGGCGAAGTACCACTTGAGAAACACGCTCCTGTTCGTTAGTTTGCCTGTCACTGATCCAAGAGGGAGTGGCTTCCTCGACAGACAAAGCTTGTGACTTGTGTAAATATCCCGGTATCCCGCTACAGGCGAAATGCACCCTAGAGGTAAGCGCTCTAGTTCCTCTTTAGAGCTAGGACCACAGTCAGACTCAACGATGGCGACATACGAAAACAAGTTAGGAACTTGCCCACGTAACCGGAGAGGTGACGACAACTCAGCAACGCTTAGAAATGCAGGTGAGTTAGCGTTCCAGTCTTCCACAATCCTGTGACGGCATCAGCTCATAGTATCCTTCCCGAACGTGCCACAGCAGTCAATAAGTGCAATGGATGCGGGGAATAAATGCCGTGAAGCACATGCACATGCAGAGTTCAAAAGATGCGGAAACTCGCTTCAAGCCATCGAGGACAGCAGCAACTCCAACAGTGGTATGCTGCACAGCTCGGGCCAATTAATCAGTGGCAGCTGGTGACATTTGAAAGTGGTGGGGCGTAAAAGTTGTGGGCAGCGCACTGTGACGAGCGAGCAGAGCGAGCGAGCCCGAACGTATGAAGGAGGGTTCGGGGGTGTTCTCTCCCCGAGGAAATTTTAAAAAAGAGCAGTCAAATGGTGCATTTTCAAGGATATTTCAGAAAGCAAGAATGTTAATAAAGCAATTGGGACTGTCGATATTTTGTCATTTTTATGCATGTTAACACTGTCTGGGCAAAGAGTTACCCTTATTAGTTCCAGTGTAACACCCTCATGCAGCAATATGCGACAGAGAAGTAAACCTTTGCAAAGTGCCTTCTTTTGAGCTAGAAACACATTTTTTGTTAATGCTACAGATTATGGAGCAGATGATGGATCATGTGGACTGGCAAATGCGACAGAGCGATAATTATGCAGAAAACGCTGCTGCCGAAAAAAACCCCCACAAAATTCTAGTGTCCCTGACTTGAGTATAAACAAGCCATGTGAGTGGAGATTGGGTGTTCCCCAGCGCCTGGGCGACTGCATCTATTCTCACAGTTTGCAACACTTAAGTGCAGATAAGTAGGAAGCACCATGTTAAAAGTAGGTCCCTGAGCCCCACGCATGCCTCACCCAACGTCTCCCACAGAAGACACACCACATCTAATGCCCTTGCAACTATACACTTCAAGGGGGTGACCAGGAACAACCCGGCCTCGTCAGGGGGTACAAATCGGCTTTGTCAGGAGTAAGAACTGCTATCCAAATGCTGAGGTGCAATAAAATACAATGCCCTGGAAGTTTGTGCACAACAGGATACTATTTCTGAATCACTTCTGGACATTTTGATTTCATATAATATGTTGCTTGTTAATGCTTCAAATAAACTGCTCTAGTTGTAGATAAGTGCCCTGCATCTCGTGTTTGGTTCGTGTGGTGAGAGATTTTCAACATAGACGTTATACCTAATGTTTCACACAGCATACATTCAAAATGCATCCATCTTGCTTGGAGCAATTACATACAGGAATACAATATATTTTTATCCATAGCAAGAACATTATTTGCACGCACGTGTACGTGCACTTGTAAACACATTTTAATCCAAGATTCAAGTTACACGTTTAAAAACATGCTATTTCTGGTTTCAGATTTGGAGGGAATAGTAGAACCAAGTACTTTTCGCCATCTGCCACTCCCCGACCATAATCTGGTTTATTTTAAGACACCCTGTTTATCGACAAAGCAGTTTAGTTTAACAAAATCATAAATCCCTCAAGAGTCACTCTTTTAACTGCAGTCAGAGCACGCAAGCAGCGCGGAGGGCACTTCAAAAATACAACCCCCTTGATTTTCGTAGTGCAAAAGTGCAGACATGTTCTTTTAAAAATGTCTCATATTCTTCTTCCGATAAGCAAGAGACAATACAGAATGGAAAGTCTGTTGACAAACTCTTCTTTCGTAAAAGGTTTGTATTTAATTAAGAATGCGTCGGGCCCGGGGGAACAGCTGCATTGTGATATCTGACTTTTCAAAATTCAAAAGGAACAAATGAGCCCATTTAAAATCCAAGAAGTGCATGCCAAGATTAAAAAAATCATGTGCTGTAAGCTTTTCATTGCGCTGTGACGAACATTTTTAACTAGTGATACTGGCAAACAAAAAGAGTGAGGAATGCTGAGAGTGTAAGCATACTAAAATACAAAAGTTAATTTTTTTTTAATTTAACCATTAAGTGCATTCTTGGTTTACGCCTTTCAGAAAGACAGACTACGGAAAAAACAAGCATTGGCAAATTCAACTTGTTTTAGGCGTATGCCCTTTGTTCAGTCGCGGCCGGCATGACGGGAGGGGATCGCGCGGGGAAGGGGGCGGTACGGGGAGAGAGGGGTCGCACGGGGAGGGGGTGGGGGGTTAATTTAATTTTAAAAAATGTAAGAAAAACTTACCTTCGCCTCCGGTGCCGGACTCCCGCGTCACGCCTCCTGCTCTCTGCAAACAGGAAGCAGAAGCAGGCAGCCTCCCTCTCTTCCCCTAAGCCAATCACAACGCTGCAATGGCAGCGTTGTGATTGGCTAGGACGCCGTCCTTACAGGCGTCTTAGGGGAGGCCGTTTTTTTCATGCAGGCTGTGCAGCAGCCTACATGAAGAAAACGGAGAGTGCTATGACTGGTTTGGTCGGCCCTGAGGCCGACCAAACAGTCAGGGCCCATAACATTGGGCTAGCCACTCCTCCCCGACCCGCCCCCAACCAGGCATACCCTTCTTCTGCTTTCTCGCAGTGCGTGAACCAGAAACGTAAAATGGTATTTATACTATTTTACGTTTCTGCTTCTCGCACTGCGAGAAAGCAGTGGGGTGACGCTCCGACGCCCACGTGGAGGAGCCGCCACTGCAATTAATCGATCTGACGTGTTGCAAACTCACATCTGTATGAGACAGTGAAATTGTGGCCCATCCTCCACTATTCCGATCTGAATTGCGTGCGTCCGTTCGCACTAAGATCCCCACAAATAGTCAAATACTGTGGCCACTTCAGTCTTTCAAAGGTAGATGTGTACACCTAGCAAAGACGACACACCAGGGTATCCAGGCTTCAAAATTCACACTACCCTCTCGCCGTCGGGGCTTACTTTGAGAAAATGCAGTGGTTTGTTGAAATCTCCTTGGAACTGCTAGGATTAGAGAGCTGCCGACTATGCCAGTGTAGTAATTGCGGCAAGGAAAAGAGCAGGACTCAAGGTAGCATGGACTCCAAGTAGTAGTTTATTATCTATAAAAGATCCCATCCACAACCCAAGCGATTTCTCTGGCAACTGCCAGTTTCTCCCATAAAAATCCATTCCCCTCACTGACATAGTGACATTCCAATAACAACATTCTACCACGTCAGCAGAGGCTAGCCAGGGATGGGATCCAGATACCACAGGGGGTCTCTAGTTGGCAGTGGTTTGCACCCTGTCTAAGTAGGGACCCTTATTCTAGTCAGAGTAAATAAGTTACACACCCAAGATAACCCCTGCTCACCCCCTTGGTATCTTAGCACAAGCAGTCAGGCTTATCTTAGAGGCAATGTGTAAAGTATTTGTACATAAACCACACAGTAACATAGCGAAAACACTACAAATTGACACCACACCAGTTTAGAAAAATAACCAATCTTTATCTAAACCAAACAAGACCAAAACAACAAAAATCTAACATACATAAGCAGAGATATCACTTATTAAAGGTTTAGCAATTTTAGTCAATAGAACTCTATGGATGCGTTGATTTTAGCACAAAGTACCTTTGATGCGATGGAGCGCTGAAACTTGTCAGACACTCACCCCCAGTCACAGATCTGGGTTGAATCCATCATCGTTCTTTTGCTCACTTTGCCACTCCAGTTCAGATCCAGCCATATGCAAATCAGTCTTGACCCTCTTCCATATGGGAACAGTCCAGCCTGAACTGCCAAGCCAGGTCTTCCCTGGACCGGAGACAAGCATCCTGGGACCGTGGGCAGGGTGCAGTGTATGTGAAAGGAAGGACATGTACTGGTGTGTTTTACATGCCCTCATAGTGAAATACTGCAAATTTCGTTTTTCATTATTGCAAGGACTATCTCTCCAATAGATCATCATTGGAGCTGCCTTGTAACACCTTATAAGTGTAACTTTCAATTGAGAAGAGATAGAGATTTGGAGTTTGGGTTCCCTGAACTCAGGATTTAAAAACACATCTTTCTGTGAAGGTGGTTTTGAAAATAGTGTGTTTGAAAATGCCACTTTTAGAAAGAGGGCATTTGCTTGCCTGCCTATAGAATCCATGTTTGGTTTAGACTGACAGTTGGGCTGTTTGTGCATTCACTCTAGACAGACACACAAAGGGAGCTGAGTTGTGCCCTGCATATCCTGATTGCCTATCACTAGGCTGATGGACCTTCCTGAGCTAGAGTGGTGGGAGGAGATGTCACTGACACCTGAATAGGGCTGTGCCTGTCCTCTCACAATGCTGTCTCCACCCCCTGTAGTGTGTCTGGCCCAGGTCAGGGCAAGGCAGGATCTGTGCACTACAAAGACAATCCTTTGAAGTATGCCTACTTCAAACGCGGAAAGGTGTATAAGTATTGGACATGTAACCCCACATTTTTAGAACACTCCTGGATCAAGAGGCGATTCTGCCAAAAAGAAGAGCTGGAGAAGCTGTAGGAAGGGAACTGCCACTCTGCTTGTTGCTGTGTTGTGCTGGCCTGCTGCTTGCTGCTTCTGTCTTGGGCAGTGGAAGGACTGCACTTTACTTTCTTGCCCTGCTTGTCAAGGGCTTGTGTGTGCTTGTCTTCTGTTGGAAGGCTCAGGGCCAAAAATATTTTATCTACAGCTTCCCTGAACTCCTAGGCTGGGAGTTCTAACCTGCCAAGTGGTGGCAATCCCAGTTCTGGGCCCTTGGAGATGGTTTTGCTGTTTCAAGTACTAAAAATCCATTCATCGCCTTTCAGCGCCTGTTTTTCCTGCTACAGCAACAGTGTGTGCAATCGACGCAGTGCCTGTCTTGCTGCTGACAAATCGCCACAGCCCGAGTCCTGGGCACTTTGTCTCCAACTCCGACGCTGGCCCTTCTGTGCGGCTGAAGGAATAAACGCATTACCTCTCCGCGGCTGGGAGAATCGGCGCAGCGCATGTTTTGCCACCGCCACCGCATTGACCCAGGGCTATTGTTGCACAGACTAGAGTGGAAATAGTAAATTTATCTCCGCCGCAGTCAGCGCTTTCCCTACTGTTGCACAGACTGGAATAGGAATAGTACATTTAATTCTACCAAAGTCCAATGTTTTCTTTACTGTTACACAGACTGGAGTGGGAATAGTACAGTTCATCCCTCCGAAGTCCAACACTCTCCCTATTGTTGCACAGACTGGAGTGGGAATAGTAAATTTTACCCCTCCGAAGTCGAACGCTTTCTCTACTGTTGCACAGTTTGGTGTGGGAATAGTAAATCTTACCCCGTCGAAGTCGAACACTTTCTCTACTGTTGCACAGATTGGAGTGGGAATAGTAAATCTTACCCCTTCGAAGGCCAACGTTTCCCGTACTGTTGAACAGACTGGTGTGGGAATAGTAAATGTCATCCCTCGAAGTCCAATGCTTTCCCTACTGTTGCACATATTGGAATGGGAATAGTAAATTTCCTACCTCCAAAGTCCAACACTTTCCCTACTATTGCACAGACTGGAGTGGGAATAGTAAATCTAACCCCTTCGAAGTCGAACACTTTCTCTACTGTTGCACAGATTGGAGTGCGAATAGTAAATCTTACCCCTTCGAAGGCCAATGCTTTCCCTACTGTTGCAGAGACTGGAGTAGGAATTGTACATTTTACCCCTCCGAAGTCCAACGCTTTCCCTACTGGTGCACAGACTGGAGTGGGAATTCAATCAATCAGAGGTTTGTAAAGCATGGCTACTCACCCGTGAGGGTCTCAAGGCGCTGAGGAGAGGGGGATGCTTGTCCGTCTGGGCTTGGAGGTTCAGTCGAAATGCCAGGTCTTGAGATCCTTCTTGAATTGGGTCAGCGACGAGGATTGCCTGAGGCGGAGGGGCATGGTGTTCCAGGTCTTGACGGCGAGGTAGGTGAAGGATCTTCCTCCGGTTCTGGTCTTGTGAATCCGTGGTACGGTGGCCAGGGCAAGTTGGGCGGAGGGAAGTTGTCTGGCAGGTACGTGGAATGAGAGGCGGTGGTTCAGATGTGCTGGTCCTGCATCGTGGAGAGCTTTGTAGGCATGTGTGAGGAGCTGAAGATAATTCTCTTGTTGACTGGGCGCCAGTGGAGTTGTCCGAGGTGTTGTGTTATGTGGATGCTTCAGAGGATGTCCAGGACCAGTCTGGCTGTGGCGTTTTGTAGGTCCTGAAGTTTCCTGAGGTGTTTCTGGGTGAGGTCGGGGTAGAGTGCTTTTTACTTGCTTTGTACTTTTTACCCCTCCGAAGTACAACGCTTTCCCCGCTGTTGCACAGACTGGAGTGGGAATTGTACTTTTTACCCCTTCGAAGTTCAACGCTTTCCCTACTGTTCTACAGACTGGAGTGGGAATAGTAAATCTTGCCCCTTCGAAGTCCAACGCTTTCCCTACTTTTGCACAGACTGAAGTGGGAATAGCAAATCTTACTGCTCCGAAGTCCAACTCCTTTCCCTACTGTTGCACAGAGTAGAGTGAGAATAATAAATGTATCCCCTCCAAACTCAAGTGTTTTCCCTACTGTTGCACAGACTGCAGTGGGAATAGTAAATGCAATCCCTCCAAAGTTTAACGCTTTCTCTACTGTTGCACAGATTGGAATGGGAATAGTAAATTTCCTGCCTCCGAAGTCCAACACTTTCCCTACTATTGCACAGACTGGAGTGGGAATTGTAAATTTTACCCCTCCGAATTCCAATGTTTTCCCTACTGTTACACGAACAGGAGTGGGAATAGTAAATTTAACGCATCCGAAGTCCAATGCTTTCACTATTGTTGCACAGAGTGGAGTGGGAATAATTTTATCCCTCCAAAGTCCAACGCTTTTCCTAATGTTGCACATGCTGGAGTGGTAATAGTAAATTTTACCCCTACGAAGTCCAACACTTTCCCTACTGTTGCCCAGATTGGAGTGGTAATAGTAAATCTTACCTCTCTGAAGTCTAGTGCTTTCCCTACTGTTGCACAGATTGAAGTGGGAATAGTGTATCCATTATTCCCACACTGCAATACTTTTCTTAATATTGTTTAAAAATATCTGTTATTATTATTTGTTAAATTCTATGTTATTTGTATATATACATATATATATTTAACATTTGTATAATATTTTGTATAATATTTTAGTAATTGTTTTTTTATATTTAATTATTTTGTAAATTTTGAATGTTTTCTAGTCGATTTGTTAATATTTTTATGTTACATGCATATATATATATCACTAAGTTCTCCAATATCCAACAGAGAAAAGAGATGCGCTCGACTGCAAGTTCAAATTAATGAATAACTCCGTAACACCAAAAAAAGTGTGCATCCCCAACGCGTTTCGGTCTCTCGACCATAATCATGGGTACAATCCCCAGTTCATTGCAGCTGCTGGTAATTTATACAAGTGGCCCCTCCAGTGAGCCAACCAATTGGAGAACATTCCTGATGCATTCTTGCCTAAATAGTCAATAACAGAGTCATTACGCCCTTCAATGAGCACTCTAACTGAAACACATATTCTGGCATGTTTATATAAAAAAATAACTCAATTTGGTCACCTCGATCATGTTCCTTTTCCAAATACAAGTTGGCTTGCTGTCCCATGTGTTGCCCCAATTCCACAGGCAACACGGGCCCTCTATGCAGGAAATCTGCAATAGCAGCTGCAATGAACTGATGATTGTACTCATGATTAAGGGTTGGGTATTGGAGAACTTGGTGATTTGTTAGCGGTGTAGCCCGACGCCGTTTTTCAGACTGCACCACCTTCTTAAAATTAGCATCTTACCCCCTGCAGAATTTGAAGCTACAATGAACTGCCGATTGTACCCATGATTAAGGTCATGAGACCGAAACGCTAAGGGGAGACAACCTTTGTTTTGTGTTCCGGAGTTATTAGTTAAATTGAACTTGCAGGCTAGTGCATCTCTTTTCTCTGTTGGGTATTGGAGAACGTAGTGATTTGTTAGCGACGTAGTCCGACGCCGTTTTAGAGACTGCACCACCTCATTAAAATTAGCACTGCAGAGGGGGTGTGGTCTGGCCACGCAGGAAGATGGCCGCCTAGGAGAGGAGCTCCGCTTCGGGTGGAACCTCCGACAGAGGCGCCGCTTTCTTCAATGCAACCTGGGCTGTCGAAGTGACGTGGTTCAACAAGCTCTGTGTAGAGGCAGCTGTTGGACCGGTTTTTATGAAGATGTGAGCTGTTTTGAGCTAATTTTCGGCACTGAGGTATTTGCCTGACAGAAACGCGCCGGGCCATGCAGCACAATTAGAATCCCCGGCCCTCGCGTGACTGGTGCGCGCCAGCTGTCACCTTGCTGCCAGGCTTCTGCCTTCACGCGCACCGGAGCTGAGGCAATAACATTCTTTTATCTCCGGTTATTTTCAAATGGTGAGAGCTTTTGGTATGTTTCATGCCCTGACAAAAGACTATCGGCTTTCACCTTGGCAGCCCTTCTGAATGGAAATTAATGGACATTATTTCTGACAGGGCTATTATTCCTTGCGCATCTGAGAGAGGCTTATTTTTAGGATCTCATAATTGCGCTTCATGCTCCACAACTTCCTATTCTCTGGTGATGTATTTAGAGCAGCAACTTATTTGAAGCGCTTCTGGGAGTCTTATCCTTTTCAGAATGTGATAGCCTGATCTGGCACTCCCTATATTACTGTTATCGCCTTGAACTACTCTTCATTTTACCTCAGTGTCAAACATTCGGAGATTGGAGCCTTAGTATTTTCAAGTGAACTGGGCTGACTTAATCTGGCGTCATTTATATTATTACTGTTAATGAAAGATATTATCCATGTCACCTCAGCGTTACAGACCCAGTTGTTGGAGCTCCTAAATACTGTCCATTCATAATGCTCTCTTTTCTAGACATATGCTATGGACACCATGCATTTTAAATGTGAGGAGAAATTTTAATGACGCATTACGCGCCAAGTACCAAGTGGTTTGACCATGCTATCAACCTTACATGGAATCTTCAAGTACTTTATCTGATATTGTGTTCAATGTAACAAAGGGCGGAATACTTCCTTGTTGCTAACAACTATAATCTGTTATGCCTATAAGCTGACATTGTTTTAATAAATTTTGAAGTACAGTGTGTAGAGGGAATTTCTGTATTATATTAAGTGCCACAGCCTCTCAAATATCTCTTATAGTTATACATCAACTATTCAAGTGGCCTTTTTCATGATATTGTATGCAATATACTATAGGACAGTATGCTTCTCTCATCAATGTTAACTGTATACAGTTGAGCTTATATGAGGATATCGTCTTAACAGCTTTTGAAGTCAAGGGGAAATTTCTGAGAAGCACTTACTTGCCGAACAGCACACGTCTTGAACATCCTCTCAGCTCAACATTGTCTTATCTAGCGTCCTTCTAGGCTAATGCTATTAATATTCCATCAACATACGGCAATTAATTTTCAAATGTCTAATCATAAAAGTGAACACAAAACTTTCAAGCAACCTCTCTTTGCAGAAATTCTCAAACAATCACAAGGTGCTACGACGAAAGGCTCCGCCTCTACAATGCCTAAACCGTCTTCGGCCTCCTCTTCTGCATCAACAGGACAAACTATGGATCGTATTTTACAAGAGATATCAACAATCAGTTGTCGTTTGACAGATATGGACATTAATATCTCTTCTCTCACCACTGAAACCAAGTCTATTCGAGCAGAGATTGTACAATTTAACAATAAGACGGACGAACTAGACCAGCGTTTATCAGTGGTAGAATCCAAACTTCTTTCCACACAAAACAAGGATCAGGATCTCTTGTTTCTTCGCAGTAAGCTCGTGGATTTAGAAGACCGAAGTAGACGAGACAATGTCAGTTTTTTTGGTTTTCTAGAAAAGATTGAAGGTCAGAATGCCAAACTTTTCTTATGCAATGTCCTTCCTAAACTTCTGGGCATCGCCTTCAGTCCACTGCTTGAAATCCAACGTGCTCATCGAATCGGTGCTCCACGCACTGCATTAGATTCTCGACCGCGACCCCTCATTGCTTGCTTCCAGAGACACGAGCAAGTGAGACAAATCCTAATAGCAGCACGTTCCCAAGGTTCATATATCTATGCTGACCATGAAATCCGCATTGCAGCTGATTTTTCGCGTGAAACTAATGAAAGGAGAAAAGCTTTTCTTTCTATGAGACCACAGTTGCGGAGAATGGACATCAAATATGGCTTGTTTGATCCTGCCCGTTTTCGCATTACCAAAAATGGCGAATCCAAAGACTTTTACGACCCCGAAGATTTGCAACATTTCATAGATGAACAACGCATTCAAGACATGGACGTACAGTATACTCCTATTGAACAGTCTTCTCTTGATTCACAACTTCCTTCACAGCCATCAGATCTAAGGAGACGCATCACTAATGAAGTTCGTCCTCGAGGCAGAGATGTTGAACGATTATCTCGTAACCATGAAGATAAAATCTCTGCCCTTCAATCGGTCTCTACCTTCACACAAGATACACATAGGGACAAGTCTCGCTCTCCCTTAAAATCTGCTTCGGATGAAGAATGAACTTCTTGATATTTATATTTCGTGACAGTTATGATTTATAGCTCATATCCTCTAGATGACTTTTTTCTAGCTCTTCACAGTAGAATTTACCTATTTGATCTTATCCATAGAGTTATCTCTCAACTTAAAATGGTTATAGGATTATTTATTATCTGTCATTTATTGTAGAGTATGATAAGACTCTGCTTTGTGTACTTTTTATTCTATTTAATATTTAGTGTTCTGATTTATTGTTGAAATCTTTAACAGGTACTGTATTTACTTCTCTTTACGGTTTTAGAGTTATAGTGATTTTAATATGTTATACCACGTCTTATTAGCTTTGACATCCTCTCTTTTAATGTAACTTAGTTTATACCTTCTAATTTTAATATATTATATATTTAAATTTCTATTGTATTTTATCCATAGTTATATAGAGATTTTACTATACCTCCTTTAAGCTTTATTAATTTTTCACCTTTACCCTTTACATGAGTCGTGGTTCAATGTGTCGCTAGGATGCATTAGATAATATCTCTATTTATTAATGTATTTATTAATGTATTTGCGTTCCTCTCACTATTTATTTAATAATGTTTTTATCTTTCCTTATACGTAAGTTTATTTCTGTATCTCATTTATACTTGTACTTTTCTAATCACTTCCCTCTATTTTCTTTTATACCTCTTTGTTATTGTATTCATGTATATTTGATATTTTATTATTTATTCTATTGATCTTTTCTTTTCCTTCCAGTTATCCTTTTCCTTTATTTTTCTCATCCATCTCTCTATTTCTATTTATTTCTAAGTTTCTATTACTACGTTTAATTCACATGTATTTATTGCTCAATATGTCTTATTTATAGATGTAAGTTATTAGCTAAATGTTATGCATTTTATATCTATAATTATAATTTTATATGTATTTATGCGTATTTTTTCATATATACTGATTTATTCTTTTAGAATTAGTTCCCTTCTTCTCTACAGATGTTTCCCTTCACTCTATTTGATTCTATTTATAACCACAGTTATTGTTCAATGTACTTCAATCACAATTGCTGTCTGTAATATTTTGTTCTATATTTTAAGCCATATCTAGGTAATGCTGAACTCATATTTATTTTTCAGTGCGCTTATGAATTTTGTCACTGCCTGTTTCTCTCTTTCAACAATCATTTTATATCTGTTAGTTCTCTATATTCTCTCCATACACATTTCGCTCTTCAGTTTTATCTTTACTTTCTTCCTTAGTCCTTATTTAGTCTCAACCCTCTTGACTGGGTTCCTACCCGTTGTGGTGCCCTAGTGAGCCCAGACCCGCGGCTAAAGCTTTAGGATTTCTTACCTTCTTTTACATCTTTCCTTTCTTTGGTAATTCTTTTCCATTAAACTTCCTTACTCAATAATCATCTTACTAGTTTTCACCTACTTTTCCTTTCCGCCCCATTCTTTCTACTGAACTTCTTTATTCTTTCTTTTATTTCAGCCTTATTCTTTTCCCCTCCTTTTCTCCTGGTGTTTCTGTGGTAGACCAGAGTACCCTTTGCTATACCGTCTTCTTTGTTTTTATTATATCCTCTCTAATTTATCATTTTCTTTATCCTGACCAAGATATTCACTCTTGAAATATTAACTCATTTTGACATTGGCCCAATATGACGAGTACTCGCCCCCTTTGTACCATTACCTGGAATGTTCATGGACTCACCCACTACATTAAAAGGAAAAAAGTACTTTCTTACCTACAATGCAAACACGTTGATGTAGCTTTATTGCAAGAAACACATCTAGATGCACTAGAATCTGATAAACTTTGCAGGGATTGGGTGGGGAAGGTTATCCACAGCAGTGTTCGAAAACATGATCCTACAGATCCTATTCGTAAATGTGGTGTGGCGATCCTCATTCGCAAATAACTTCCTGTCACAGTCTCCAAAACTTGGTCAGATCCTGATGGCCGCTATGTATTTGCTAAACTGCGCATTGGGAACTCTTTTATATGCCTGGGATCAGTTTACGTTCCGACAGGAAATAAGAAATCATTCTTCCTCCAATTGAACCGTCTACTAACGGAGATTGATGCCTCACAATATGTTATTGGTGGAGATTGGAATCTTGTGCGAGACCCAATTCTAGACATATTGGGTCCGTTAGATAAAGGGAATACGGCAGATAGAGCCATTTTAGATTATATAATTTCAGATAATGGATTGGTTGATCACTGGCATCTTAGTCATCCAACAGACACAGAATACTCATTCTTTTCTTCCACTCATGGCACATTCTCTCGTTTAGATTATTTTTTAACATCGCATAGAGTGGTCCAATTGATAATGGAGTCTCGAATTTTAGAAGCAGCTTTATCCGATCATTCCCCTGTTTTTCTGTCCCTTGATCTTGGACTCTATCAGCCTGGACGTAAACCATGGCGGATGAGCATTCAACGGCATAGGACCCCCAAGGGTAAACTTCAACTGCAATCCCATCTTCAAGATTATCTTTCTATTAACAATGATTCTGTAACCTCCAGTAGGATTATCTGGGCTGCGGCTAAGGCCACTCTTCGAGGTCAGTTAATGCGTGACGCAGCGCTCGCTAATAAGGAGAATGCTGCGTGACAAATAGAGCTGCAATGTGACATTCAATCTCTCTCTCGTCTATACACATCTACCCCAACTTTACAGAACCGTAAATCACTTGAGCAAGCACGTATGGCTTTAAACAATCTTTTCACCTCCAAAGCTGAGTATGCTCTGCAGAGAATGAAGGGACGACATTATGAACAAGGGGAGAAGGCAGGAAGATTGCTAGCTGCACAATTGCGTCAAAGAGAGGTAGCCATGGCTATTCCAGCCATTCGATCAACGCAAGGTGACATACTCACAAGACCTCAAGAGATTGTCAATGAATTTGCTTCTTTTTACCAATCCCTTTATACTCCAAGTAATCAATTAGATTTAGATAAAATGTCTTCCTTTCTTACAGGAGTGGATCTTCCTTGTCTTTCTGACGACGGTAGAGCCCTACTTGAGGGAGAAATCACTAGGGATGAAATTTCTAAAGCCATTACTGCTCTACCTTACCATAAAGCCCCTGGGGAAGATGGATTTCCTGCTGAATTTTACCATTGGGCAGGGCACAATGTTATTGATACATTACATTCTGCATTCCAGGAAGCAGATAGGGAATCTTCATTAGGTCCTCTTTCTAACAAGGCAGTTATTGCAGTGTTACTTAAACCTGGTAAAGATCCTCTTCTATGCAACAGTTACCGTCCCATCTCGTTATTAAATTGTGACATCAAGATCCTAGCCAGCATTCTAGAGTCCCGCCTCCGTAAAGTCTTACCCACCCTAATACACCACACCCAAGTGGGTTTTGTCCCGGGGCGTTCCTCTCGAAATCATTTACGTATGTTAGCCCATACATTGTGTTCTACTAAACATTTCACTGAGGATGCATTAGCCCTTTCACTAGACGCTGAAAAAGCGTTTGATCGCATCGAATGGGAATATCTTTTTGCAGCAATGCAACGATTTGGGTTAGGCGACCAATTTATAACCAAAGTCCGCTTGCTGTATGACAATCCTTCTGCTCAAGTGAACTGTGGGGGTTTTTTGTCTGATACATTTCAGATTAGGAGAGGTACGCGCCAGGGATGCCCTCTATCCCCCCTTCTTTTCCTTTTGGCAATGGAGCCATTAGCTGCCGCAATTCGCCAATCTGCTGAAATCACTGGTGTTCCCCTCCCACTGGACACTCTAAAATTTACCTATATGCGGATGATATATTACTCACCCTTACAAATCTTTCTCGTTCTCTTCCGTCCCTTCTTAAAATCATTGATGACTTCTCTTCCTTCTCAGGCTATAAAATTAACTGGGATAAGAGTGAGGCTTTACCCATTTCTGATGGAACTACAAAAGCATCTATATACGGCTTTCCTTTTCATTGGCAATCCTCACGCCTTAAATACCTAGGAGTTTTAGTTAATAAAGGCTTGGAAAACATGGTCACTGACAATCTAACCCAGTTTTATCAGCTATGCATAAATCTTGGCAAAGAGGACATCGTCTCTTGGATTCAAACGCACGTATTCACGTCAAGGCTCCTCTGTGGAATATATCAGGCATACGCATTAATGGTCGTATGTTATCTTGGCCATTGTGGCAAGCAGCAGGCATCCATTCCCCAGATCAGCTTCTTCATAATGATGAATTTAAATCCTTCTCACAATTGAGGGAGGAATTTAATCTTCCTACTCAACATTCTCTTAAATACCTTCAACTTCAACAATGTTTGAAGAAACATTTGGGGTCGCCCCCTTGGCTGCTTCAAACATCTCCAATATTATCTTATTTGTATGTGTGGGGGAAGCATAAAGGAGTGACTTCTGGTCTTTATAAAACCCTTACGCTCCATCTTTTCTCACAAACCCTCTCTCATAATCTCCAACTTAAGTGGCAAACTCGTTTATCAACTTCTTTTACAGCTGTGGAATGGGATCACATACTAGAAGGTCTACATAAAGGAGTTCGTGAAGCACGGCTTAAATTTTGCCTGTTTAAAATTCTTCATGATTGGCATTGGTCGCCGGTCAAACTCCATAAAGCTGGTTTACTTTACACACTGATTGTTGGAGATGTTCTGCTTCTGGCTGTGACACAACTCACGTTATTTGTGAATGTCCAAGAATTAGACCTTTTTGGAACTATGTTGGTAAAACATTACACTCTACAATGCCCTTACATTTACCATTTACATCTGCCAACATTCTTTTACATGATCTTCGTCATTCTCCTAAACTTTCTAAACCACAACACCGTTTCTTCCACACTGCATTAGCTACAGCTAAAATTTGTATTTTACGTAATTGGAAATCATCATCACCACCCTCTCAAGAAGACTGGTTAGTGGCAATGATTCAGACAGCTTCGCATGAACGATTGATTTATTTGTTTATTTGTTTATTTGTAGAGCGCATCATTCATCCCAAGGGATATCAAGGCGCGAGTCGCAACAGTGCTTGGCTGCTGGTAAAGAAGGATTAATGGTTGTTAGTTTTTAGGGAACAGATGAGTTTTAAGTTTTTGCCGGAATATCAGGTAATCGGTTGTAAGACGTAGATCCAAGGGGAGTTCATTCCATCTCTGAGCTGCTAAGTATGAGAAAGATCGTCCACCGGTCCTCACTTTCTTGATGCGTTTAGTTCTGGCTAGTGCTTGATGGAGTGACCGAAGGCTCCTTGTAGGGACATAGAACTCAATTCTCCCCTGGAGAATTCTGGGTCCGCTTAGATGTAGTACTTTATGTGCATGACAGAGCAGTTTGAATACTGCTCTTTGTCGTATTGGAAGCCAATGCAGGTGTTTCATGCACGCTGATGCGGAACTTAGTCTGCTTTTATTGCATACTAGTTTGGCTGCGGCGTTTTGGAGCACCTGAAGCTGCGTGAAAAGGAGCTCAGTCATGCCCACGAATAGGGCGTTTCCATAATCAAGCTGACTTATGAGCAGTGCCTGTGTGACTGTTCTTCTGCATTCCAATGGGATCCAGGGAAAAAGTCTGGTTAGTAGTTTCAGAGTCGCAAAGCCTTTTCCACAGAGGGCCCGCACATGGTCCTTCATGGATAGGGTAGTATCAATGATGATGCCCAGGTTTCTTGCGCTCTGTTTGGGGGTTGGGGCAGCACCAAGAGTTTGTGGCCACCAAGAGGCGTCCCAAATTAGATTGGCCCCCCCAAAGAGCAGGATTTCTGATTTTCCTGCATTTAATTTTAAATAATGCTCAGACATCCACTGTGCCATCTCTGAGAGGCAGTTATGCAGTTTTGTTTTGGTGATTTCAGATCTTTCCTCAAGGGCCACCATCAGTTGGGTGTCATCCGCGTAAGAGCAAATGCCAATTCCCCATTTTCTACCGATTTTCGCCAGAGATGAAACATAGGCGTTAAATAGGGCTGGGCTTAGCGATGCCCCCTGCGGGACACCACAGCTGATGGCGCTAGGTTGAGATCGGAAGTGCTCTAACTGAATCGTTTGAGTACGATTACTTAAGAACGATCTGAACCATTCCAGGGCTTTGGAATGGATTCCTTTTTCATAGTGGGTTTCCAGCAGTCTGTTGTGTGAGACCGTGTCGAACGCTGCCGACAGGTCTAATAGTATCAGGGCAACAGCTCCTCCCTGGTCAGTGCACGTTCTGATGTTATCCAATACTGCCAGTAGTGTAGCCTCGGTGCTGTTAGTAGCCCTGAAACCAGTCTGAGAGGGGTCCAATAGATCGTTAGTTTCCAGAAAATTTTATAGTTGTTTATTTATTAGCCTCTCCAGAACTTTGGAGAGGTATGGCAGTTGGGAGATTGGCCGATAGTTTTCTTTTCAGGATTAAGGACGTTTGTTCCTGCTTTTTTCAGTAGAGGAATTACTACTGCCTGTTTCCAAATGTCAGGAAATGCGGCTGAATTAAGAGAGTTGTTGAAGAGCTGCGTGACATAAGGGCAAAGAGTTGAGGCAATTTGAGAAAAAATGAAGTGGGGACAGGGGTCTAGGGGTGATCCAGCCTTCACTTCGCCCATTGCTTTTAGAACCTCAGTCTCTGAGAGGGGGGAGAAGTTGCTCAATGCTGATGAGGCTTCTGGGTGAGGGGTCCAGAATTTCAAGTTGGTTGTTTCTGTAATCATAATCGGGCTAAAAGTGGAGTATATTTTGTATATTTTCTCCGAAAAGAAGTTACTGATTTTTTCACAAGCTTCTATTGAGGGGGGTAGGCATTGAGACATGCTGGTTGGTTTACTAAGTTCTTTAACTATTTTGTATAGTTCCCTAGCTGAGTTGCAGTTTTCATTGATTCGTTGAGCAAAATATGTCCTCTTTGTATTTCTAATCGCCTGGTTATAAGATTTAAGTTCGGACTTGTACCGTAATTTGTCTGTTTCCAGTTTGGACATTCTCCATTGGTGTTCGATATTTTGGCACTTTCTTTTCAGTGCCTTGAGTTGGGGAGTGTACCACTTTTCCGTGGTGGGTCTTTGTGCTCGTTTGGATTTTAGCTTAGGTGCAAATTGGTCCAGTGTCGTGCTAATTTCCGTCTCAAGGGTGACTGCTTCCATATTCACTGGGAGATCGCCCAGGATCTGAGTGTTGTGGGGGAGAAAGTGCGATTGGAACGATGTTTCGGTAACTAGTCTCCAGGCTCTATTAGTTGTCTGCTGGGGTTTCGAGGGTTTTGTAAATTTAGCCGGTAGACCTAGTGAGAATAATATGAGCGAATGATCAGTCCATAATAATGGTTTAATCTCATGAATGCAAGTGGATTCAATGTTGGAAAAAAGTAGATCGAGGGTGTGCCCTGCTGTGTGGGTGGGCCCCTTAATCCATTGTTTCAATTGTAGGATCTGCATGTCGCTCTCCAATTGCGAGGCGACCGGATTATCCAGGATTATCCAGGATTATCCAGGATCAAGTTGATATATTTCTACAGACCTGGTCACCTTTCCTTAAAGCCAAAGCTGACGAAACTGACAACTCTCTTGTCCCCCTTAATACACTCAGTCAAGCAGACTAATTCTTCGCTTTTCTTCCTTCTCCACTAAGTCCTTCCTATTATTATTTACTCTATCTCTCTTATTTTGTTATATTCACATCATCTTAATCTTCCTTCATTCATATTTCTTCTTTCTTTCTCTTCGTACTCTGACTCCACTCCTTTACATAATTTTTCACGTTTACTTTTTCTTCTCACTTTCTTATCCTTCCCTTCTTTTGTACCCTAAACTTTTACTAGATGAATATTTTTATATGTTAATATATTTCTATACTATTTCTATGATGCTTTTATGCATAATCATTCTTTCATATTTACCTTTAATCTATTTATATTCATTAATTAATATTGTTTGCATTATCAACTTATTATCTATATTGTTTTTCACTACTTATTTCTGTTTATTTAATTACTCATTTATTATATACCCATTTATATATTCCATATTTATTTGTTTTATTCAACAGCAAATGTTATACCTCCATTGATATCTTTTATTCTTATAGTATTTATTAATAACACATTATTGCCTTGTTATTAACTTGTATTATATTGTTAAACTCAATAAAAAATTTCAACACAAAAAAAAAATTAGCACTGTACCTCCTGGAGGATTCGAAGTTGGCAGGTGCTATCACAGATTTACTGCATAGAGGGTCCTTGTTGCCTGTGGAATTGGGGCCACATGTGTGACATCAAGCTGGATTATATTTGGAAAAGGAACATGATCGAGGTGTCCCAATGGAGTTTTTTTTTATATAAACAGTGATTTTTATGCCACAATATGTGTTTCAGTTGGGGTGCTCATTGAAGGGCGTAATGACTCTGTGATTGACTATTTAGACCAAAATGCATCAGGAATGTTCTCCAATTGGGTGGCTCACTGGAAGGGCCACTGGCATAAGTTAACAGCAGCTGCAAAGAACTGCCGATTGTACCCATGATTAACGTTGTGAGACCGAAACGCGTAGGGGAGACACAATTTCTTTCGTGTTCCAGAGTTATTAATTAAATTGAACTTGCAGTTGAGCGCATCTCTTTTCTCTGTTGAATAGTGGAGAACCTATATATACACATATATATGTTTTTATAGTGTAACTTTTAAACAAATAACCCAAAAATGTAATATAATGTAAAATAAATATTTTTAATAATTGTGTTACATTATGTTTATATGTATATATTAACATACACACAGATGTGTGTTCATATAAGTATATATTTTATGTAGTATTAAATATTATTTTCATTTATTTATTTACATTATTTTAATGTTAGATGTTAAAATAATTACGATTTTCTTTTAACTACATATTAAAAAAAACATACATTTTATATGCTTTTTAAGGATATTAGTATGAAACAATATTTTTTTCAACATGTTTGTACTTACCATTATAAGTATAGGGAAACAATATATTTGTAATCGATATTCTTTACACAATATTTCTGTATCTCAATATCGTTGTGTTCGATATTGTTTCTGTGATCCCCAATTCCTCCACAGAAAAGTGTGATGTCATCAACCTCTTCTCTAGGGAAAAAATACAGAAGATCCAACAGCACATCGACAAAAGCAGGCCTGCTTCATGTCTTAAAACCCCCCCATCCAGTAGAATCCCACAATGGTCAGCCTTCAAAGCCCTATTTCTCACAGATCTCACTAATATAAACAACTCCCTCAAAACCACTTCTTATCTTACCCTTGTCCTTCATAAAAATCTCTCTGGGGATGCTCTGTCACCTCTACTCACCATCGTTGGTGCCTCCATCACTCAAGGCATCTTTCCAGAAGCTCTCAAGACAGGCCATATTTTCCCACTTTAAAAAAAAAACCTACCCTAGACTCTGATAATCTCACCAAGAACTGGCATATCATTCACCTACTGTTCATCGGCAAGATCACTGAAAAAGCAGTCTGTGTTCAACTCGAAGATCGCATCAATGATCTTCTGCATGACTACCATTCTGGCTTCAGATCTCACTGCAGTACAGAGACCCCCAACCTTACACATCATAGATGATGCCCTCCTAACCACATATAAAAATGATTTCTGCCTCCTGATACTGCTGGACCTCTCAGCTGCCTTCAACACAGTTGACCAGCCCACCCTCATTTGCACCATGTAGTCTCAAATTGGATTCGCTGGCAATGGCCTTCACTGGTTCTCCTACCTTTTCCAATCAACACCAGCTTGTTCACATGCTCACCTCCAGGTCCCAAATGATTCCTATCACTTGTGGTGTTCACCAAGGTTCCATAAAGGCTCCTTTCATATTCAACCTCTACATGAAGTTGCTTGATACTATACTCACAGATAATAGCATCAAGATTCATCTCTACCCCAAGGGGCACTTTATCATGAGGGAGGAGCCCGTGGAGTCCTTCTCTTTAGGCTCAGGTCAATACCTCCAGTATATTAAAATTTCAGCCACGGCTCGAGAGGTGTGGCCGTCCATCCCCGATGAACCACCTCGGTCCAGTACATTGACCACATTGCTTGATAAGGCCCAGGGAAGTCGACTGATCCCCCACCTATATAGGGCTCTCAGGGGTAACCTACCATCGGAGGTGCTCCCGGTTCATACCAACTGGGAGACCATTATGGGGAAACCATTGGCGCCTAAGACCTGGTTGAAAGTAAATGAGGGGGTGATGGTCGTCAGTTCCAACGCATAGTTTAAACTTATACATTGCAAAATCATACACCAGACATTCCTTACTCCACAGGTCCTACATAGTATCTATGCCACTCGTTCGGAAAGTTGTCTGCGCTGTGGGACTCTGGTGACTGAGTTTCCCCATATGGTATGGGCCTGCCGGGCCCTAGCCTCCCATTGATGCATATTGCTATGTACTCTCAAGTGTGCCTCAGGGTGGAATGTACAGTTGGAGATTAGTCAGGTACTGCTGGGCTTGATACCCTCCCAAGAAGAAACAAAGCAGAAAATGTGTTCTTCTTGGACTGGTACTGGCATAGAGGTGCATAGCGATAGCGTGGCTTAGTCCGATGCCCCCCACGTATGCAGCATGGGTGAAAATGTTTCTGAGTGGGCGATTGCGGAGTAGGTATGGATGAGGCACATCTGTAGAGACAATAAACTTGAGGATGATCTGCGAGCTTGGTATGCTATGCTGAATGACTTAAAAGAGCCCCAGGAGTCGGATGCATCTGATGATGAGGCTTTGTAGAGAGCCGCCTATGCTTGGGAGGTTGGGAAATGAGATTGAAGGTGATCTGGGACATGGGTCATTATGCCATTACCAGATGGAGCATACTTATTAGTGATCCCATGTTGAGTGTACCGTAGAGACTTGGCACAAGAGTAGATAAGGGAGGGTGGGGGATCTCATCTTGTTAGATTCAAAGACCCTTGGACTGTATTCTTCTTACTTTTTGTGTTTTTGTTTACTGGCACTGTTTGTATTATCACCAATGTCAATTTGCATAATTCTGATGGGCCTTCTTGGGCCCCGGATAACAGAGGGGGCAAAATGACATGATGTTCACTACAAGATTCTTCCCTGTACTGTCTCTGTGGTATCTCTGTAAATGTTATGTAACTCCATATAAAAGTCTCCTCTGCTACAGACATTCCATTCCTCAAACACTGCCTGTACATTATCAAGACCTGGATGCCAAGTGCCTACCAAAAGCTCAACCCAACTAAAACAAAATTCCAGTTATTTGTCAAGAACAACTAACAAGAAAGACATGGACCTTGATGGCTTCAAGCCCCAATTTTCACTGAATGCCGAGTCACTCTAGTCACTAACCTCACCGTCAAAGAACACATTGCCAAAAAAACAAAGACGTCGGGTACCAAATCTCTCTTCTAAAGAAAGCAAAACCATTGCTTCCAGAAAGAGGCTTCCGAACTGCTGTTCAAGCCTTTGTACTCTCACATCTGGATGGTGATAACGCCCTGCTCCATGGCGTTCCAGACTCCACACTAGAACCCTTTAAGAGCATCCTACATGCCGCAGCAAGTCTCATCCATGGCCTGAAGAAATATAATCACATCACCCCATCCTTATTGAACTCCATTACCTCCCCTTGCCAGCCCACACCATCTTCATAACCAGCAGCACCAAAGTCATCACGGCCACCACCGCCGCTTATCTTGCAGGCAAGCTCACCATTTCTGGTGGTTCTCGCCACACCTACATCTAGAACACCATTAGACTGCAGACTAAGCAGTTTAAAAACAGAAAAAACAAGACAGCAGGCCTTTTCCATTTGTGCACCTAGGATCTGGAACAACATCCCCATATCCATCAGAACCGCCCCAACGCTACTCCAATTTAGGAAAGAGTACAAGAATCACCTCTTTAAAGACCACTACACCACAATCCATTAACCGTTTACAACCCAGCTAACTCTCTATCATCCACTGACTTTAGGCCCTGACCAGCACTCCCCTGACCTTTGGCTAGGTTCACACTATAGAAATTCCATATACTTACATACACATATACATACATATATGTCTTAAAAGTATCCCAGATTCTACCTAATTTCCTCTTAGATGGATGCTTGGATAATTCAAATTCTATCAATTGCTCTCTACCAGTCTTAGGTGGACTCCCTAGAACAAGTACTATGACTGGCTTTATGGTGCCCATGGCTACAGCTTGTTCTCTGGGCACCTGAGTGGACTCGGGTCTTATTATGGTTTTGCTGCTCTGTTGCCCATGGTGGACCCATCAGAGAATACTATTGTCTGTTGTATCATATTGATTACTATTGATTGCCCCACCACATCGAGTGGACTCCTCAGGAGCATCATGGCTGGTCGGGCAATAGTTTCTCCTCTGTAGCTCCATGGTGGTCCAGCCAGAACAAATACTATTGCTGGTTGTATAATGGCTATTCCAGTGGACTTGATCCCTCCTGATTCTTATGGTCTTCCAAGGGAAGTACTGGTCATTTCTGGGCACTTCCTCTGTCTATATTCATCATAGTTTTATTAGACTTTAGACATACCACTCCAAAAGCGGTAAGGATATGCACCACTTCTTCCCCGACACTTTCATGTGCACCCATGCCGAGGTGCAGCTACACTCTTTCTGTGACACAAAGAGAATAGTGTCAGCCATATATGCACAACATCAAAAATCGTGCAAAGAGGCCACACTGCACTTGACAGGGCACTGCACAATTTCTATCCAAAGCATCCCATCCTACTCCATTTTGCTACAAATTCACGCATATGCACAGAGGCAAAATAGAAGAGCAGAACTCTAGTTCTCAGACACAATATCATATTACACACATTACAAGCACACACTCTTCCATCTATAGCAATTGCAAAGAATACGGTGGTACTAACCTGCAAATGGACTTCCACACCTCGTTTGAAGCCTATTTAAATGCAATGACAGTACAGTACAATACATTGCCACATTAGTTATCTGTGGATGCTAGAAGTGGAATCATGTGGCGTATAAAACCAAAGCAGGCAGTTAATTTCAAATGTTATTTATGAAGAGGAAGGCTTCAACTTAGTAGCAGCCTCGTGGAAGTACAAAGGGACAGGATGAATCTAGAACAAGACTAGACTAGACGACCATCCAGGGACCTAGGGCACCACCAGCAGGGGTTCTGTGTTGCGCCATCCAACAATAAACAATGCCCCTCTGCTGGGAGGCGGTGGGTCCAAGCCGGTAAGATGTCCAGGGTAGCAAAAATCCTCTTCTGGCCCTGGAAAAAACACTTTACAGGGAACAATGGGACACTTTTCTCACATTTACACATCCTCCAAACCACCAGTCAAAAGACTGAAGCTGGTGCAAAATCAGGCTGCTAGACTGATTTTCCATCAGCCCAGATGGCAATACGCTTCCCCTCTAATGAGGAAGCTACACTGGCTCCCCGTAACACAACGTTGTGCTTTAAAAATCGGGTGTTTCATCTTCAAATCTCTGCATGGCTCCTGTCCGAAATTTGTTTCCAACCTTATTCAGAAATATAGACCTGCTCGCACTCTGCGCTCAACCCACCTTAACCTCCTGGTCACACCGACCTACAAACTGAAGAGACTAGGTGGTTGTAGATTTGCAGTTTTAGTCCCCCATTTTTGGAACGCCCTTCCCCCTACCATCAGATCCTCAGGAGACTTCTTAAGGCCTTACTGTTTACACAGGCATTTGAATAACCTATCAGGCAACCAGGATACTCCTATATTTAGTGCCAGGAAACCGACTGGTGAACGCGCTCTCTAAAAAATAATTTTAACATAACATAACACAATGCACCAGAGTAAAAGTCATCAACACAATTAATAGTGGAGATCAGGTTCGCACACTCATCACTTATGGGTATTCAGACAGAATATCGAGTTGGAAAAGTCGACTTACACAAATATTGAGTTGGAAATATAGTCACACAGAAATATCGACAGCAAGAATATCGTGGTCAAGAATATCGAACTTAAGGTAAGAAATATCGTTTTCAAAAATATAGAAGTCATTAATATCGCTTGCAAAAATATAGTAGTTTAAAATATCGATTTTTTTATATAGTGTTATGTATTTTAGTTTATATTTTAAATGTATGTGATGTATGTTTTTTTGTATAAGTATTGTTTATGTTTTTTAATATATGTTACATTTCTAGTAGTTATCAATTTTATTTTAAGTAAATTTTGCGTTTTTTAGTTCCGTAGCGGGTTGTGGGTTTATAGGGAATAGGGTGGGAAGAAATTTAGTTATAATAAATTAATGATTATTTTTTGTTTATTAATATTTATTTGATTGAGTTTTAAAGTGTAAATTGTGGGAAGTAATTTATTGGTAATTAATTATTAATTGGTTGTTAATTAATATTAATTAATTGGTAATTAATTATGGTAATTGTGTAATTTTTTTAGGTGCGGGTTGTGGGGTTTATAGGGGTAAAGGGTGGAAAGTAATTTATTTGTAATTAATTATTAATTAGTTGTTAATTAATGTTAATTAATGAATTGGTAATTCATAATGGTAATTGTGTAATTTGTTTAGGTGCGGGTTGTGGGGTTTATAGAGATAAAGAGTGGAAAGTAATTTTTGATTGATTGATAATTAGTTGTTAATTTATATTAATTAATTGATTGAAAACTAAATATGGAAATTGTGTAATTAATTTTAAGTGTGGGTTGTAGGGCTTATAGGGGTAAAGGGTGGGAAGTAATTTATGTTTAATTAATTAATAATTAGTTGATCACTAATATTAACTAATTAATTGATATTTAATTAGGGTATTTGTTTATATTTTTTGTGTGTGGGTTTTACTTTAATAGGGGTACATTGTGGGGAGTAAACTAATTTTACTTACTTTATAATTAGTTGTTAAATACTATTAGTTTTTTAATTGAAATAATTGTGTAATTTATTTTACAGTTTAATTTTAGCTGTGGGTTGTGGGGATTATAGGGGTAAAGTGTGGGAAGTTAATTAATTGTTATGAGTTTTAATTTGTTTTTTAATTAATAATATTTCTTTAATTGGTAATTAATTATGTTAATTAAGGAAGTAAATATTTAAAACATTTATATGTGGGTTGTGAATTGTGTGGTGTTATAGAGTAGGAAATAAAAAATGTAAATTTATGTAATAATTAATGTTTTTGTTTCTAAATAATTTCTAATTAAATATTTATTTGTTTGAAAATTATTTTTTATTTAATATAATATTTGGAGGTATTTGTCATATGTATTTAACATTATAATATGTTTAAAAAACCAAAATTAATGACATATATCTGTATTTACATTTTTAACATATTTATATATTTTTTAATTTCTTTTGTTTTTTAAATATTTTTGTTGTTGTTAATATTTTGTTTGTTTTTAATTTTGAACTGGTTGGAGTGAGAATATTAATTGTTACCCCTCCACAATCCAACACTTTCCCTACTGTTGCTCTCATTGGAGTGGGAATAGTAATTTTTACCCCTCGGCTATGCAACACTTTCCCTACTTTTACAATTATTGGAGTGGGAATAGTAATTTTTACCCCTCCGCTATCCAACAATTTCCCTACTGTTGCACTGATTGGAGTGGGAATAGTAAGTTTTATCCCGCCACTATCCAACACTTTCCCTACTGTTGCACTCACTGGAGTGGGAATAGTAATGTTTACCCCTCCGCTATCCAACACTTTCCCTACTGTTACACTCACTGGAGTGGGAATAGTAATTTTTACCGCTGCGCTATCCAACACTTTCCCTACTGTTGCACTCACTGGAGTGGGAATAGTAATTTTTACCCCTCCGCTAGCCAACACTTTCCCTACTGTTACACTCACTGGAGTGGGAATAGTACTTTGTACCCCTCCGCTATCCAACACTTTCCTTACTGTTACACTCACTGGAGTGGGAATAGTAATTTTTACCCCTCCGCTATCCAACACTTTCCTTAATGTTACACTCACTGGAGTGGGAATAGTAATTTTTACCCCTCCGCTATCCAACACTTTCCCTACTGTTGTACTCACTGGAGTGGGAAATTTAGTTTGAAGATTTTTAAATCGTTTAATGTTTTAATTTATAATAGAATGTTTTTTTAATTAGATTTTATGTTATTGTACATATATAGATATATAAATATATATTTGTAATTTTTTATATA
Source organism: Calotriton arnoldi (assembly GCA_963921515.1). NCBI lineage: Eukaryota > Metazoa > Chordata > Amphibia > Caudata > Salamandridae > Calotriton > Calotriton arnoldi. The sequence continues at coordinate 1,442,697 of CAWUFW010000478.1, read as the reverse complement.
ATTTTAAAATTATAAAATAAATTAAAATGTATAGTTTATTGTTTTAAAGTAAATATATATATTAATTATTATGTATGTATGTTTAACTTTTTTATAAATTGTGTAGTATCTTCATGTTATGTTTATAATGTCCCCTTTTACCTTGTTCCTAGCTGCTCAGCCAGTGTGAGTGTTCTGTGGGGAATGTTGGTGTGATGGACATGAGTGGAATGCTTGGGTGCCTGGTGTGAGTGTTGACAGGTGGAAGATGGGCTGAGCAGCTAGCAGGCTGCTCCTGGTGGGGCTGTTACCACAGATCTTATGGACTTAATAAATATTCTTCAAAGACACTACCTGGCTACGTCTACTATGTCACCTCTACGCATGGGACAATACCTCTACATTTTGGCGATGAATTGGAGACTTATTCACGCACAACAAGTGATCTCAAGGAAGTTAAAGATGACAAGCCAAGGATGTTTTCAAGTTGGAAGGAATCCACAGAAACTAAAAGCGCAGAGAGCAAATGGAACATGTAGTAGTTCACAAAGGACCACATCAGCGCAAGTACATTTCCTGGAGGAAATGGTACAAAAGAGACATCAGAGGAAGTGTGGACACAGATGGAAAAAGATCCACAAGAAAAAAATGAAATGGAGCATCAAGAAACAAGAGAAACTGGGCAACACGCCTTGCAGCCCCACCAGTGTCCATTACATCGGACAGCCCCAGCCCAAGCGTACAGTGCTCTGCTTCATGTGGCCACATCTTCAAGATCTGTGCCTTCAAGGAAAGGAAACCACTTTATTTTTGACATTCTACAGGTCACTTCATCAGATATCCGTAGTCTTGCTGAAGGTGTTGGTTGCACACTATGCATATATGTTTATTTATTTGGTCATGCTCAGCGTTGGACATGTGGATAAATTACTGGTGCCAAAAATGCAGTTTTTTCGGAATGGATAAACCCGCTTATGGGAGATTGGCTCTCACAAGGTGGCTGCAGCTGACTTTGTTCATGAAAACCCTCTAGCGGCATTTTTCTGCGTGTTTGAATCTTCACACAATTCATTGTGCCTTTCTGTGTTTTTGTCTCCCTGTCTCAAGCAAGAGGGAGCCATCAAGGTGAGAAATTCAGATTACTTGTGTTTTTTTTTAAAATAACTAAAATGACTCGCCTACGTAAAGGCAGGTAACTGTTATGCTCCGTTTTGTTTTAAAATATGGCTCGCGCACCTTACCGTCTTGTTGGTGCCGCGCGGTGGAGCAGGGGAATCCTCTATGACGTCTTCGCTTCTTCGCAGCTCTTAGCTGCCATGTGACGCCTGCCTGCAGCAACGCGCCTTCAGCCACCCGGTGCTGCATCTTTTGTGCGTGCCGCCATCTTGTGCTTGGCGGCAATGTACTTCAAGATTTTATTCTTTCGGAGGAGTCGGCGTTTTGCCATCCTTATTGATAATGCTAATACGCTTTTCAAGTAAGCGCAACGTTCGTCATGATTGAAATTGAACTCTTCATAGGGCCCGATTCTGATGCGGGTTGGAAAAGCTTCCCGACCGAGGGCCTGATTCTGATGCGGTTAGGAAGGCCTCCTAACGGCATTTGCTCCTTCCAAATCGGATCGGGAACGTGTCTTCCCGACCGAGGGCCCAATTCTGATGCGGTTAGGAACAAATGTTCCCATTGAAGTCAATGGGAGTTCAACCAAATCCTATCTGGAAGCATCCGGATGCATCCTACTCCGCCGGTCGGACTTTCCCGATCCGAGTGGGTCGGACACCATTTCCCAACCGATTCGGTCGGGAAGCTTTTCCAACCCGCATCAGAATCGGCCCCCAAGTCTTTATAGTTTGGCTGGTGAGTTTGAGTTTTCTTTTATAGCTTTTAAACTCACGGAGGACACTGGACTTTGCTTACTGTTCGATTGCTGTCTTCTTTGGTGACTGGAACTCTGATTAACTTACAGTCATCATATTATTCAAAGATCGGGCACATTCAATAAACCAGCTGTGCTGCATGCATTTGGTACATTGTTCAAGCCTAGATTGTGAGTATTCTGCAATGATTACAACGATGTAGTTGTGGAGGGGAGCCAGTATCCTGTGCAGCATTGTTCTTTTCTGACTTAAGATTTGAGGAGCTGCTGCTACTCAACAAAGTACTGTCTGGTTGCAAGGAACCCATTTTGTTGGTATTTTTTTTTGCTGTCATCGCACATAGTGAAGGTTGTTTCAAACTTCGGCCTGGGTCACAACTTCGCGGTGACAGTCTCACCAGTGACATTATTGACATTGTTTTATTGTTGTTGTTTTATAAAGCTAACAGTAATTCTGTCTTTCAGGTGCATGTTTATATCATATGCATAGTATGCTGTACTTAAAAGTGATATTTATTTGTTTAGATTGACAAGTTTTGAGTGTATGCCAGCTTGTTGTTGCTTCTCACTTTTATCTCTCTTGTTTGACTGGCATTGTATCTTTCGTAAGCCTTTTTTACATATGTTGGGTGGGTTTATCGACCCTTACAGGAGGGTGGTCACATTGTTTTTTTTGCAAAGCTTGTATCTCTTTTCTTGAGGGATGGGAATGGATTTTAGTCCCACTTCCACGTTGTAGCCACTTTACCCTTACACGAGGGTTGGCTTAAGGGGTTTGTTTCCCTTTTATGCTTGGAATGGGTCTTAGTCCCATTTCCACTCTGTAGTCACATGACTTTAACAGGAGGGGCGGTTTAAGGGGTTTCTCTCCCTTCCTTTCTGTTAATGGGTTGTAGTCCCATTTAACGCTTTGTTTTCTCATGTCACCATCATGTGTAAGTCACCCTGTGCTTCATCTTCGTCCTATTGTGTGTGTAAGTAACCCTGTGCTTCACGTGGACGTATTGGGTGTGTAAGTCACCTTGTGCTGCACTTTGGTCATGTTGTGTAGTCTTCTTGCTGCACTTGTCCTTATGGGTGTTAGTCCCATACAACGCAGGTTGTTTGTCATATTTTCATTGTGTTTTACCCTTACATGAGGGAGGTTTTATAGGTCATTCTACCCTGTCTAGAGGGATGACTTAATGGGTTTCAGTCCCATTTACACAGCTTATGTTATGGGTCCTAGTCCCATTTTCACATGTGTCCCTTACATGAGGGGTGGTGTGTTGGGTCATAGTCCCTTCCCCACAGTTACTATGGTCTGGTTCCTTACATGAGGAGTACTTTCTTGGGTGCAGTCCACCCATAGTGTTAGAGTTCTGGGGTGCGTTATTCCCTTTATTCTTTTCACATTTGTTCACATGTTCTTTCATGCATTGTCTCACTTTGTGTCTGTGAGCTGTACGTGCTCAACCCTACTTTTTGTTTCAATATTAAAGGAGGAGGATGGTGATAGTACGTTTGCATCTTTTCATTCTTCTTTCCTCCTTTGTTTGGTCTGTGTTCCCTCTCGTGATGTGGTTTTACCATTCATCCCAGGGTTATGGACTATTGTCTTCATTTGTACTTTGCTGTGTATTGTAGTTTTCATTTTAGTATGGTTTTATTTGTTTTCAATTTAAAAGGGAAAAGATAATGTAGTATCTTCATGTTATGTTTATAATGTTCCTTTTTACCTTGTTCCTAGCTGCTCAGCCAGTGTGAGTGTTCTGTGTGGAATGTTGATGTGATGGACATGAGTGGAATGCGTGGGTGCCTGGTGTGAGTGTTGACAGTTGGAACATGGGCTGAGCATCTAGCAGGCTGCTCCTGGTGGGGCTGTTACCACGGGTCTTATGGACTTAATAAATATCCTTCAAAGACACTACCTGGCTACGTCTACTATGTCAGCTCTATGCATGGGACAATACCACTACAAATTGTTTATTTGTTAATATTTATATTAATACTACTTAATTTTTTTATATTAATTTTATTATTTAACATATTAAATATTTATTATTTTATATATAAAAATCAATATTTTGTACAACTATATTTTTACATCGATATGTTTTTTCCGATATTTTTGCACTTACTTGTTTAAGTATAGGGAGTCGATATTTTTGCATTCTATATTTTTCATCTATATCGATGTTCTATCAGTGAACCTCACTTATGCCATGGATGAGAATCCAACCTTTGCAATCCCCTTGAACTTTTAAAGTCGGGCCTTGCAAGGCCCGTCAATGGTGGATAGAGGCGAGGGTGTGGGTCCTACGCAGTTGAGCACCCCATCACTGCTTCCCAGCCAGGGTCATCAGGGTGAGAGGTAAAAATAAAATTAATAGAGCAATGGCCAAATGTTGCCTGTTGAACCAGTTTATGTGATGTCTCAACAGGCAACTGGGGATGATGGAAAGGAGGGTGTACAAGGTCAGAGTGAAGGTCGTGTACTTAGAGAGAAAGCACACAGTGCTCCAAATACAACAATTGGGTGCTCACGCTCCCGGAATTGGAGCAGTACTGATGCCTCCTGCTGTATTGCAATTCTTTTATCCACCTTGTACAAGGAACCCAGGGGCATATTTTTCAAGGGGTTTCATCAATTTTGTGCCACACAACGGGGTGCAAAAGTGGTACAACCCTTAAGATGTGATTTATCAAGCCATGCAAGGGCCCCTTGGGTGGCCCTGACTGGCTTGATAAATCTAGAGTAGTACAATGCAGCGCAAACCGCTTCATTGCGTTACTCTGCCCCAGGGAAGCGTTCCATGGGTGGTGCGTGGGTGTTTCCACATAACACCCATGGATTTTAGCCCATTTCCAGATTTACCATAAGTGGTAAACCTGGGAATGCTTTAAAATGCTACGCCTCCCCTCGTGAGGTATAACAAGTAGAACTATCTTTATTTGTACTCGTCTTTCCCGCTTTCTATGTGTGACACCGGAATATAGTTACTGGAACTTGCCCAGGGCATGTGCGCCCGGCCCCTTCTATTAGCAGGGTCACGTGTCCTGTGACGCCTGTGTTGGATGAGTGTGGGGCGGAGTGTAAGCCAGCCCTCAGGGAGTGGCTGGCACCACAAACACTAGAACAGTGACCAGCCGGTCACTACATCCCTCCCAAACTTAATTAAAACTGGAACAACAAGTCCAACCTGTGGGAGAGAATTAAACAACAGAAGACTCCACTGAGTCTATTCGGCTGCTTTCAGAACAGGACGATGGTACAGCTGCAGCTAGGATCACCAGTTCTACTTGGCACAATTCAACGGTGCACTGCGGATCCTGTCCTCCCTGGACTCAATGCGTTGAAGTTTACAATCAAAGTCTATATGCACAGTTTACTGTGATGGTGCATGTGAAGCATTGGTGAAGGCTGTGGATGTTACGTTTTCACCAAGACGTCCTGGCTCCATGAACATCAAGCCTTCTACGACAGATGACATCCTGTTTATTGTTGCGGAGCCTTCCGCAGATGCAGCAGTGCTTCCAGCTGCAGGATGATGGAGTAATTTCCTACATCCTTCTCTCACCAGGACTCCCCTCTCATACTAGGATTCCCCTCTCGTGGAATTCCCCTGAGGTCCTCTTCACCAGGCTTCCACGGGACTGGGTGTACTTCAACATGCCACTCCAATGCCGTACTCTAGGCTCGTTGAGGAAGCACTACGAGTCCCACCTTCAAGTCACTCTAGAGGGTAGTTGTTTCCAGATCGGATTACTCTTGCCATCCAGATTCTGGTGCACCGGCATTGACAGGATAGTCTTTGCAGGAACCAGCTTAATACAAGAGATCTTCATCTTCCTGGGACCTGCGGGAGAGATGCTGTAGACTCATCTCTCATGTCGAGATCCCACTGTCACCGGTAATCCCTGAGGCCCTTGCTTCTGGACCGCCACGGTCTGGTGTTGAGTGGACAGATCCGCTTCTAGACCCAACATCCGAGTTCACTCAGGACATCCTAGCAGGACCACAATCCAGTCTCCCGTGAGACCCCAAAGGTGGATGGTACAAATGGTCCAGCTTGCTCTCATCTGCAGGCACCAGGTTTGCTTGGTGTAACCGAAGACTTCTGGACAGCCGGCCTCTTATGGTGCCACCGATGTTACATAGGTACTGTGCTTCACTCACAGTGTCCAACACGCCTAAGATGTTCTTGCACTCTTCTGTGCTTTGTGGTGTGCCAGAGACCTATCATACCTCCTCTCTTCCTCTTTCTTTAGACTAATTTCATGGTGGCCTCGTGCCACACTTCTTCCTTTTCCTCTTCTTTCACTTCATGACGCGGTCTGGTCCCATCTTGTCTTACTCTTCTTTTCTGACCAGGCCTCTCCATGTGACGTGCATTTCACACGGGTGTTCCTGACCATGTCCTACCCCTAGGACATTGCTTTCTCCTCGTCCAGTGACCAGACCTCTCCGTCGCGACCCTCTTCATTTCATGACCTCTCCTAGGTCTTCTTCCTCCGACTTTAGGTAAATATTCTCGGACCTCACACAGGTCACCTTCTCAGACCTCTCGCAGGTCATCTTCTTTTACCTCATGTAGGTCTCCTCTTTGCCCTCTTGCAGGTCTCTTCTATTGAGGTCGCACTCCTTGCGCCTCAAGGCTACATCGTCGTGGCACTCTTCAGCCTCTACTCAGGTAGGCTTTGCATGGTCTGCCACTCCCTGTGACAACCTGGACCCTCTTCCTCGCAGGGCTCTCACCCTCGGGCTCAAGCCCATACTGTCAGTCCCTCTGACACAGTCTTCGGCGCACTCCTAACTTTTGCGCCCTCTGTTCCTCACCGGAGGGTGCTCCTGCTTCTGGCGCCTTGTGGGCTCAAGTCCTTCAATTGCGGTGGCGTCCTTTCACCACTGGGCACGCATGCAGCACACTTTCTTCAGTCCTTCGGGGACTTGCTGCCTGGGGCTGTTGCCCTGTACCACACCTACCATCCTGGTGCCGTAACCTCCTGTGTCCTTACTGCTGCAGTGACCACCCATGGCCACTAGGTGTCACTGCAAATCTCCTCACTAGCCCTGGCAGCCTTTCTGCTTAAAGTTCCCTTCAGCGCTCACTCGCTAACTGAGGATGTAGTCATTCATCCACACAAAGGCAGGTACACATTCCCCCAACAATGTTGAGCCGCAGCAGCTGTCCTTGTGCTGCAGTGCATTTCCCTTCTCACTGTCCCTTACAAGTACTTTTATTTATTTTCTTCATGGCAGGCCGCTGTGCCTCCAGCGACCTGTAGGTGGGGCTGCCATCGCTCCACACTCTAGGCCACAACCTCGTCTTCGCTGGGCTGCCTTCGGAGTCTTCCTATCCTTCCCCGGCGGCACTCTCTTCACCCTCACGGGCCGCACGGGCCCTCATACCATGCTGGCGTGGCAGGAAGCTCTCAACGAGTGGCAGCATCTCCTCGGGATACCTCAAACAGCCCGCAGCACTCCTATTGTCCTTGCGGGCGGGGCACCCTTGGCGAAGGCTGCCACTGGTCTTCACACGCGGCAGGACCCTCCGCAGGGCAGCAGCACCTCCTCCCTTGCACAGTAAGAATTTTTCCATTCGGGCAGTGCATGAGGGCACACCAGGCCTCAGCAGTGTCTCACATTGGGGAGGGTAATGCTTTCACCTCCTGGCCTTACATTTAGTGCATTGCTGTGAGGCTGACCGCCGCTCTCTGTCTCCTCCTCCGCAGCCTCTCTTACCTCATGGGCTACGCAGGGCTGGAGCTGCTCACGGGGAGCCTCCATGCCTTCTACACATGCTGCGGGTCTCTCCGCTGTATGGAGCCGCCTCATGCCGCTCCTGTTTTTTTTTTCTCCTTTCACTTGCGGCAACCGACCGGGGCAGCTTGCAGATGTCTGAGCATGTATGTCGTGTGGATACGCTCACGGCAGTGCTGCTGCTCTTTGGCACTCAGTTTGCCCTTTCGCCACCTCGATCCTTGCCTCATTGGATAGCAGTTGCTGGGACGCATCGGGTGGGCATAAGGAGGTCTTTCCCACTCTTCATTTCATAGGGGGGACACCCCGTCTTACTGGGCGTCCCTTAACCCGCGGGCTCACCTCACGCCCAACCGCTGGGTCCGTCATTGCCTCACCTGCTCCGCGACAGCCTCACTGAGTCGCGACAGTCACTTGGCCCGCATAGCCCTCCTTATCTCCGGTGACCTCATTCACGGAGCTGGCGCAGGCTCACAGCAATTCTCCACTGCAGGGTCATGCGTAGGCAGGCAACAACTTCCTCGCCTACCACTTGCAGCTTGTTAGTGGGGAAGCCATAATACTGGCTACACTTCCCCCCCATGCCAACCTTCACGGCTGCTGCTTGCACGGGCACAACATGCTTGTCGCCAATGTAAAGTAGTGGGGCCCTAGGCACCCATGCAGTAAAAGTAACGACACTGACACTGGAATATAGTTACTGGAACTGGCCCAGGGCACGTGCACCCGGACCCTTTTATTTGCAGGGTCACATGTCCTGTGACGCCTGTGTTGGATGGGTGTGGGGTGGAGTGTAAGTCAGCCAGTCACTACACAGGGGATTGTTTTTGTGCAGAAAGATTCCCTTTCCTGCATAAAAAAATCCTGCTTACAATGCAGGCACCCTTGCATCATGATGCCAGAGTGCCTGCGTTGGCGCTAGGCAGCATATTGTGCGCCAGTGCTAGAAAAAGGTAGAAATGAGCCGTATAATGTTAAATACGGCGCATTCCTGCCCTTTCCCTGTCACGCAGCGCAGCAAGGTGGCATGCTGCGCTGTCTGACATACTGATAAACATTCCCCCCAGTTTCACCAAGAACCTGAGCAAAAACAAAAGAATTGTTTCTTAAGAGTAGGGTTTTGGATGTACCAGGAGGAATGCCGCCTTGCTTTGTGTGTCTCATTGATGAAGACGAGCACCTATACATGAAGGTATTTAGACCTACCTTTCCTTGGCTATACACCTTACCCAAAATACACAAACAGGCACCTTTTCCACCTTTCCCACCTGGCAGACCTATTGTTTCGAGCATAGGCAGCCCCACAGAGAGACTAACACAATATGTTGACATCTTCTTAGGACCCATGGTTAAGAACTTACCATCTTTCATCCAAGACACCAAACATATCTTAAGCATCCTATCGGACTTACAATGGCAACCAGGCATGATTCTGGCCACCTTAGATGTGGTGTCCCTTTACACCAGCATAAAACCAGATCTAGGCTTAGAAGTCATTACAAGACAGCTACACAACAGGCCAGCCACTCAATGGCAACACACTACCATGCTCATCACTATGATGGAGGTGATTCTCAATAACAACTTTTTTATTTTTGAAAAACGATGGTACAAACAAATCAAAGGGGTTGCCATGGGCTCTAGATTTTCGCCCTCATTTGCAAATCTGTACATGGGTGGTTTGGAAGCTGAATGGATCTGGGGCACAAAGGGAGCCCCCTGGGTAGACTCCATTATTTTTTGGGGTCGCTACATTGACGACTGTCTTTTACTATGGTCAGGTACCCATGAGAAATTGGAAGACTTTTGCACTCATCTCAATTCCAACAACATGGATATGAGATTCACCAAGAACTCTAGCACTTCCAACATCACTTTTTTAGATGTTGAACTATACATCAGGGGAGACAAGTTGCATAGTCGACTTTTTCGCAAAGAAACTTCTTGTAACGCCATTCTGCATGCTGAGAGTTCCCACCCGGCACACCAACTTCAGGCGATTCCCTATGGAGAATTTGTTAGAGCAATAAGAAACTGTAGCGAGGAATCAGAATTCAAGCAATGCATTTCAGATATGAAAAGCAGATTCAAGAAAAGAGGATACAAACCATTTAATATTAACAAAGCTGAGAACAGAATCGCAAATACACGCAGAGATGACACACTACGCGACAAGGTTAGAACCCAACCCCACAAACAACCAGTGAGATTAGTTACAGATTACACTGACATGAGTGTTGTAATCAGGAAAAGTCTTAACAAACACTAGGGAGTCCTGCAAGCTGACAGAACACTCAGTGACTTCATTACCACCCGACCCCAGATCACTTATAGATGAGGCAGGATGCTCAGGAACAGACTCAGTCCTACAGTTCCACGAACTACTGTGGATAACACATGGCTCACAGCACGCACAATAGGCTTCTACAAATGTGGCTGTTGTGGAGTATGCAGATGGGCCAAACACGGAACCAAGGATTTCACCAGCTTTGATAAAAGGAGCAACTACAACATCAAACAGAACATCAATTGCAATACCAAATTTGTGGTATACATCATAGAATGCACATGTAAGGGTCAGTACGTGGGAAGCACCATCAGACCTCTCAAGGAAAGAATCAGCGAGCATGTAAGAGCACTTCATCAACAAGATGCCAGATACCCTATGGCAGTGCACACTGCAACCTGTCCATCCCAAGGTCCCCAAAAAGGATTCTCTTTCTATGGAATCGACTTGACGGAACCAAGCATTAGAGGTGGCAACAGGGAACTAAGGCTGAGACGCATGGAAGCCACCTGGATCATGCGCCTCCATACAGTGAAACACGCATTGAACAGTGACCATGAGATGCAATACTTTCTTGGCAACTAAGTGCCTCATAGCCCAACCTAGTACAGGACTAAGAAATAGCTGTAATCGTTTTATCCACTGCATCCCTTGAAGTCATAAATAATACCAGCATGCCTTCACTCAAATCATAATTTACCGTGTTTACATACTATGTTGTGAACTTTGATGATTTTCTGCTTACTTTAACAAGGATTCACACACATGCAGTGTATTCCGCAATTCTGTTATTATTTTCATCAGCTCTTTTTTTTGTCTCCATATTGGATCAATTGTCATTAGACACCCTAATCTATGTTTCCCTTTCGAATTTCCCACTATCTTTTCCTGAGTTACTGTAGTATTCAGGGTGCTGTGCACTCCGTTTTTTCTCACTTTTTCCTTTTTGCCAATCTTACTCTCGTCCTTACTAACTTTTGGATGGGTCATCATTACCCTCCTAACTATTTTTCTATATTCAGTAGAACGCCCAGGCTTCAATGCCTCTTCTCCCCTTCTGACTTTTCATAGATCTTGCTCCAGGTTGCTTATCGGCTCCCTGTGTTTTTGTACTTTTATTTTATTATTTTTCATTTTTATACTATTTAGTATTAACAAAACCCCCGTTCTGCTACTGCCCTTTATTTAGAGTTTTAACTAGCCCCCTCACACCATAGCTCATTCTAATTACAGGTCTTGTTGAAGCGGCGGACCCGCCCCTCAACACGAATACAGGCACTTACTTTCTGGGATCTCCGTTACATCGGTAAGATCCTATCGTGCCACCCGTCCTATACTTTCATTTGTGTCACACATGCGCGCCCTATACTCAAGAAGTAATTTCCCTTTTTTTCCCAGGAGCTTCCCTGTTTCTTTTAACACTCCCAAGGACTTCTCCGTTAATTGTTATTTCCTCAATCCAGATCAGCCGGGTCGGAATTATCACCGACGGAGCGGTGAGGAGATTCATTTTTACTCCTTTCTCTTTAAGCGTCGACCTTTTCGTAAAAAATGTTTTCCCCTTACTCATATTATTTTTTCATTTAGATTTCCCAAAGACATCTACGCTTTCTCATACAGGTAGCCCGCTTTATTTTCCTTATCCCCTTCCTTCTTTCTTTATGGCATCCTTGCACCCTGCAATTATGCGCCCCTTATTTGTTAAGTGCTTACACTCCTTTTTTTCAGGCCCTGTGAAACCACCCCTTTACCTTACGGTTCAGTCATTACTTGAAAAATGTCCTTGCAGTACTGTATGCATTGTTTCTATATTTCTCAAACAGGTACACATTTTGGAGCATCAGATGTCTAAATGTTTCCAATCATGAGCCTTGATTCACCTCATGGCACCATGTTTATTCACATCACCACGCACCACGTTATTGCTTTTGCTCGGGCGCCGCTCCCTAATGCAATTTTTATTCTCCAGGGTTTTTATACAAATACCCACGCCATCTTGTACTGTCACGCGTTGTCTTCACCAGGTCTGTGTTGTTTTTTCTGTGTGAAGTCACTATTATATGCCTCTACACTGTTCTTTTAGGGTTTCCACATGTAATGGTGATCTATTGTTTTGATTCTCCACAACACCAGGAGCTGCTCCAATGCAACTTTGTATTTTGTAGGTTATATGTTTACATTACTTTTTTGTATCCTTCCCAGCCCTGAAGAAGTCACGGGATAATTCCCAATGTGACGAAACACGTGTTGGCTGGTTGTGTTCCTTTACGATTAATATTAAACAACTAAAGAGACTTTATACTACTTGAGTGGACCTTACATGACAACTCTCCAAATACACGAGACTGTATTAACCATTATTTTCACTCTATAACGTGTGCTCAGGACATTGCTTTTCTGAAATTTGTGCGGGTTTCTACCCACACACATACAGGGGTTATAGTGTAATTCCCCTGACCTGGCAGCACCGTGTCATACATACACCACACACATCATACCCACACAAAGCAAGGCGCCATACTTCCTGGTACATCCAAAACCCTACTCTTAAGAAACAATACTTTATACTCACAGGAAGGGCAGCGGCGGCGAAACACAGAACTTAATACTATTTCCAAAACCCGTGACATGGATAGGGATAGAATTGCTGCAGAGCTTTTTGATAATGTAGCTAGAGGTATTGCTACTAGTGCAGCCTCTACCAGTGGAAACCCAGCGCGCAAAGAAGGCCTCAGGGAAAAATTCATGAGACTAGAGAGGCTTAAGAAGACAGAGAATTCCAGATGGTGGGACAGTGCCACCTTAAAACAATATCTTAGACTGAACAGAGTCCCAAAAGGACTCAGATCCCAGATCTTCCCTACTTTTGATGACCTGGATGATGACTTACTAGGCAAATGGGAGGACGCTCTCACTTCAAACTCTAATACACTCATCAATATACTGATTGAAAAAGCAGAACGCAAGGTAGCGAAACTACAGGTAGATATTTCCACTCTAGAAAAGGAAATTCTAGACCTAGATATTAAAGAGGCCACTGAAAAAAATTACGTGATTCTGAATGACATTCTGTCAAAACATCAAAACGAGATCAAGGAGAAAAAGCCTAGACAACTCAAAAGAGACGAGGCAGACTATAGGGAGGGAAGGGTGTTTACTTTCGCCAGAAAGTACGATCAACTCATTCAAACTGCTTCCTCTGGAGACAGACCAGTAAGATCAGGTACCACTTCAGTCTCTTCCAGCTCTACCTCCCTCAGCACCCCCTTAACCAGCGACAGCGAAACTGAGAACCAGTCAGATCATTCGAACAGAATAGGACAGACCAAATCTTCCTTTTTTAAGGGAGGTTCAAACAATACGGAGAGAGAACAGAACGCAAAACACAAGAGGAGCGATAGACAGAAAACCCGTATAGGCAAGAGAGCAGGACAAAGACGAGTACAAAAAGAAATTGAGATCAGGGGACGGTAAGAACAAATAGATAACCTAGACAAGGAAGTACAGGTAGTCAATATGTCTTCCAAAACTCTTAATAACGACATGATTTCACTACTCAGCAAGGGATTAAGCTTCAATCCCCATGAACAAGGTGATATTTGCAGACTCAAGATTGACCTTTCTAAATTCGTCAGGGGCTTAAAATTGAAAAAGCATTTTAGTGTCAATCCACCTACAAATGAAAATAAAAATTTTGTGAACACTTCTAGTGACAATTTGTCCAATGTACAAAGCATACGGGATGTCCAAGCCACACAACTTCTTCTTTCCCTAACAGACCTGGAACAATCACCATACAACATGGAGCTTCTTCTTAAAGAACTCAACATAGACACAGATTACACCATAGCGAGTGGTCTTAAGGTTAAGTCCAAGTGGACTCCCACCCTTCCAGGGGGTAACGCCATAGACACCTTCTACGACTTAATACTTGAAGACATAGACAAATATGATCACAGGAGATCCAAGACTAGACACAAATACAATGACAATCTGGCGAGTAGTGAACGTTTGGCCCTTAAAACATTAATCACAGACCCTGACATCATAATCAAAGAAGCCGACAAAGGGGGCAACGTCGTAGTCATGAACCGGGAGGACTATCACAATGAAATTATGACACAATTGTTAGATACAACCTGCTATGAACCACTCACATACAATCCAATAGGACCTTTGACCCTTAAAATTAATAAACATCTAGCAGAGTGGCATACATTAGGTCTCATTGATGAAGACGAGCACCTATACATGAAGGTATTTAGACCTACCTTTCCTTGGCTATACACCTTACCCAAAATACACAAACGGGCACCTTTCCCACCTGGCAGACCTATTGTTTCGGGCATAGGCAGCCCCACAGAGTGACTAGCACAATATGTTGACATCTTCTTAGGACCCATGGTTAAGAACTTACCATCTTTCATCCAAGGCACCAAACCTATCTTAAGCATCCTATCGGACTTACAATGGCAACCAGGCATGATTCTGGCCACCTTAGATGTGGTGTCCCTTTACACCAGCATAAAACCAGATCTAGGCCTAGAAGTCATTACAAGACAGCTACACAACAGGGCAGCCACTCAATGGCAACACACTACCATGCTCATCACTATGATGGAGGTGATTCTCAATAACAACTTTTTTAGTTTTGACAAACGATGGTACAAACAAATCAAAGGGGTTGCCATGGGCTCTAGATTTTCGCCCTCATTTGCAAATCTGTACATGGGTGGTTTGGAAGCTGAATGGATCTGGGGCACAAAGGGAGCCCCCCTGGGTAGACTCCATTATTTTTTGGGGTCGCTACATTGACGACTGTCTTTTACTATGGTCAGGTACCCATGAGAAATTGGAAGACTTTTGCACTCATCTCAATTCCAACAACATGGATATGAGATTCACCAAGAACTCTAGCACTTCCAACATCACTTTTTTAGATGTTGAACTATACATCAGGGGAGACAAGTTGCATAGTCGACTTTTTCGCAAAGAAACTTCTTGTAATGCCATTCTGCATGCTGAGAGTTCCCACCCGGCACACGAACTTCAGGCGATTCCCTATGGAGAATTTGTTAGAGCTAGAAGAAACTGTAGCGAGGAATCAGAATTCAAGCAATGCATTTCAGATATGAAAAGCAGATTCAAGAAAAGAGGATACAAACCATTTAATATTAACAAAGCTGAGAACAGAATCGCCAATACACGCAGAGATGACACACTACGCGACAAGGTTAGAACCCAACCCCACAAACAACCAGTGAGATTAGTTACAGATTACACTGACATGAGTGTTGTAATCAGGAAAAGTCTTAACAAACACTGGGGAGTCCTGCAAGCTGACAGAACACTCAGTGACTTCATTACCACCCGACCCCAGATCACTTATAGACGAGGCAGGACACTCAGGAACAGACT
This sequence comes from Calotriton arnoldi, assembly GCA_963921515.1. Classification (NCBI taxonomy): domain Eukaryota; kingdom Metazoa; phylum Chordata; class Amphibia; order Caudata; family Salamandridae; genus Calotriton; species Calotriton arnoldi. Next base: position 1,427,394 of record CAWUFW010000478.1, on the reverse strand, counting down.
CAGTCCTACAGTTCCACGAACTACTGTGGATAACACATGGCTCACAGCACGCACAAAAGTCTTCTACAAATGTGGCTGTTGTGGAGTATGCAGATGGGCCAAACACGGAACCAAGGATTTCACCAGCTTTGATAAAAGGAGCAACTACAACATCAAACAGAACATCAATTGCAATACCAAATTTGTGGTATACATCATAGAATGCACATGTTACGGTCAGTACGTGGGAAGCACCATCAGACCTCTCAAGGAAAGAATCAGGGAGCATGTAAGAGCACTTCATCAACAAGATGCCAGATACCCTATGGCAGTGCACGCTGCAACCTGTCCATCCCAAGGACCCCAAAAAAGATTCTCTTTCTATGGCATCGACTTGACGGAACCAAGCATTAGAGGTGGCAACAGGGAACTAAGGCTGAGACGCATGGAAGCCACCTGGATCATGCGCCTCCATACAGTGAAACACGGATTGAACAGTGACCATGAGATGCAATACTTTCTTGGCAACTAAGTGCCTCATAGCCCAACCTAGTACAGGACTAAGAAATAGCTGTAATCGTTTTATCCACTGCGTCCCATGAAGTAAAAAATAACACTAGCATGCCTTCACTCAAATCATAATTTACCGTTTTTACATACTATGTTGTGAACTTTGCTGATTTTCTGCTTACTTTAACAAGGATACACACATGCAGTGTATTCCGCAATTCTGTTATTTTCATCAGCTCTTTTTTTGTCTCCATATTGGATCAATTGTCATTAGACACCCTAATCTATGTTTCCCTTTCGAATTTCCCACTATCTTTTCCTGAGTTACTGTAGTATTCAGGGTGCTGTGCACTCCGTTTTTTCTCACTTTTTCCTTTTTGCCAATCTTACTCTCGTCCTTGCTAACTTTCGGATGGGTCATCATTACCCTCCTAACTATTTTTTCTATATTCAGTAGAACGCCCAGGCTTCAATGCCTCTTCTCCCCTTCTGACTTTTTATAGATCTTGCTCCAGGTTGCTTATCGACTCCCTGTGTTTTTGTACTTTTATTTTATTAGTTTTCATTTTTATTCTCCTTTACTCCTTTTTTCTTTCTTTTTACCCCTCTTTTTTCCGCACTTAGGAATTCAGAATCCTTTTGAATCCTTTATTTACCCAATAGCGGTAACCAATAAAGTTTGTTCTATTAGTTTCCTCCGCTGACAGTTGCGGTCTAGTCTTTCCTTCTAGCTGCCAGTATTTAAAGGCACTTCCGGGTCAGCCCTCTGTCCATTTCCGGAACAGAGGTGAACCAGTGCCTGCATTCTGCATAGCACACCCGCTAGAGGTAAACCATCTTTGTACTATTTAGTATTAACAAAACCCCCGTTTTGCTACTGCCCTTTATTTAGAGTTTTAACTAGCCCCCTCACACCATAGCTCATTCTAATTACAGGTCTTGTTGAAGCGGCGGACCCGCCCCTCAACACGAATACAGGCACTTACTTTCTGGGATCTCCGTTACATCGGTAAGATCCTATCGTGCCACACGTCCTATACTTTCATTTGAGTCACACATGCGCGCCCTATACTCAAGAAGTAATTTCCCCGTTTTTTCCCAGGAGCTTCCCTGTTTCTTTTAACACTCCCAAGGACTTCTCCGTTAATTGTTATTTCCTCAATCCAGACCAGACGGGTCAGAATTATCACCGGCGGAGCGATGAGGAGCTTCATTTTTACTCCTTTCTCTTTAAGTGTCGACCTTTTCGTAAAAAATGTTTTCCCCTTACTCATATTATTTTTTTCATTTAGATTTCCCAAAGACATCTACGCTTTCTCATACAGGTAGCCCGCTTTATTTTCCTTATCTCCTTCCTTCTTTCTTTATGGCATCCTTGCACCCTGCAATTATGCGCCCCTTATTTGTTAAGTGCTTACACTCCTTTTTTTCAGGCCCTGTGAAACCACCCCTTTACCTTACGGTTCAGTTATTACTTGAAAAATTTCCTTGCAGTACTGTATGCATTGTTTCTATATTTCTCAAACAGGTACACATTTTGGAGCATCACATGTCTAAATGTTTCCAATCATGAGCCTTGATTCACCTCATGGCACCATGTTTATTCACATCACCACGCACCTTTTGCTCGGGCGCCACTCCCTAATGCAATTTTTATTCTCCAGGGTTTTTATACAAATACCCACGCCATCTTGTACTGTCACGCGTTGTCTTCACCAGGTCTGTGTTGTTTTTTCTGTGTGAAGTCACTATTATATGCCTCTACACTGTTCTTTTAGGGTTTCCACATGTAATGGTGATCTATTGTTTTGATTCTCCACAACACCAGGAGCTGCTCCAATGCAACTTTGTATTTTGTAGGTTATATGTTTACATTACTTTTTTGTATCCTTCCCAGCCCTGAAGAAGTCACGGGATAATTCCCAATGTGACGAAACACGTGTTGGCTGGTTGTGTTCCTTTACGATTAATATTAAACAACTAAAGAGACTTTATACTACTTGAGTGGACCTTACTTGACAACTCTCCAAATACACGAGACTGTATTAACCATTATTTTCACTCTATAACGTGTGCCCAGGACATTGCTTTTCAAAAACAAAAGAACAGTCTGTCTGGTTTGAAGAGAAACCTATGCAGCCTCAGACATGTTTCAATCTTGCTGAATCTTATTGGGATGTGCAGCTTCAATACCTAGGAGGAAAACAAAAGGTGATGAGTAGAACTCTTGAAGTAATCTCAGCCAAATTCCAGTCCTTAATTTCTTTCCACACTATGCCGCTCCAAAGATAAGCCATGAGCAATTAGAGTAGGACCAAGCTGATTTGTATATGGCAGAGCTCAACCTAGCACGAGATAGTGTGCAAAAACAAAGGACTAGAATGCGTCTTGAGTAATTGCCAATGTCCGAGATCAGTTCAAGCATCACTTTTTTTTTATTTTTCCAGACTGAGTACCTATGCCACAGCAACCGAAGGGACCACTGTCTGGGACATACCCATAACTCTTGGAGTGACTGATTATAAAAAGCAACAAAAAGAATGTTTGTTTTCTTAGTGCTTTTCTCTAAGTGGTAAGGTGTATCCGGCTTTGTTGTGAACTTCTGTTCAGGCATTTTGCTGGAGGACTTGTTATAGCAATCGCACACTGACCCACAGGGTTAAAGGGAGCCAAGGTCCTACCAAAGAAGTCTGCTTGCCCACACAGAACTTTCACCCTATGGCTGAAGGGGCAGAAGAAACTGTTGCCTTCTGGCGAGAGTTTCAATGGAGGTTGGTTCTAGAATAGTGTTGTCAGAAAATGGTCTGACATATATATATAGGCTATCTGGTTTAAACCTATATTAACTGTTAAAACCCCACCGAAAGGAAAATAGCTATCACCAGTGTAAACATATAAACACTGAAAAAACACCTTTGCAACCACAAACTAAGGGGGTCATCACGATGGCGGGCGGATCGCCGGCCTGGCGGGTGCTGTTTTGCCTACCACGGTCGCGATTCCCCGACTGCCATATTACGATGGGCAGACATAGGCCAAATCCCTACCGCCGCGGTGTTTTTAGTTCCGCCAGTAGTTTGGTTCCGCGACGAGGGCGGACGTAGCCAATAGCGGGAGACCGCCGTGCGGAATGACGTGTAGACCACCGTCCGAATCACAATGCCTCAAATAGGCAATCGGACCGCAACGGAGAAACCACCCATTGAAACACGCGGAAGCAATACTGCGGAGGAAAACGGGAATCACAGACAACTCCACGCGTTCGCTACCTCTATGGATCCTGCTCTACAAGCCCTACCGCTGCTGTTCCTGATCCACGATCAACAAAGACACCGCCGCTGCCCACAACACCGCAGGTACGTCAATGACACACATCCGCATACAACACCAACACACAACACCTGACCTGTAAATGGCCACCTGTCCACAATAGACATTCTGTTGGTCACAGGACCATATCCACCAGTGTCTTCATAAGGTGCTGCAAATCATGAAACCACACCTCCGCATCGGGGTCATCCATCAACAACGTCATCACCGCATCATCCCGGTCACGTCACCGCAGCGGTGAAGACGCGGGAAAAGTTCCACACAATCTAGTAGGCAGGTCCAGCGGCACGCATGGGCAGTCACAGGGACGTGTAAGGATTGTGTTGGCCCTGGGCCAAATGTATATTGTGTGCCTCTGTTGGTAGCAGCTGTCATTACCTGATACCATCACAGCTCCTACCATCCCACCCTGTTCAACATCAAAATGTGTGCCCATTTGATATTCAGGGATAGTGATGTATGTGAACAAGTTCATAGGTGTATTGTGGCAAAACAACACCTGCATAGTAATGCCAAATAGGTGCTTGTGGTGTTAAACCCCCTTCCTGCTAGTGCCAAGATGAGTATTAGGGGGCAAAACAACACCGTCATAGTAATGCCAAATAGGTGCTTGTGGTGTGAAACCCCCTTCCTGCCACTGCCAAGATGAGTATTAGGTGGCAAAACAACACCTGTATAGTAATGCCAAAAAGGTGCTTGTGGTGTTAAACCCCCTTCATGCTAGTGCCAAGATGAGTATTAGGGGGAAACCCCATCTGCATAGTAATGCCAAATAGGTGCTTGTGGTGTGAAACCCCCTTCCTGCCACTGCCAAGATGAGTATTAGGGGCAAACCCCACCTGCATAGTAATGCCAAAAGGTGCTTGTGGTGTTAAACCCCTTCATGCTAATGCCAAGATGAGTATTAGGGGCAAACCCCACCTGGAACATACACGTGTGTAGTTGGCATGTTCAGGGCCACATACACCTCAACACCACTGACAAGGACAGGCTAAGCACACTGTGTGACCACTCAACTGCACACATCCAAATATACCCATGTGAGTACGAAGACAGGCCTACACAAGATTACCACACACACACTGCTGTTCACACATCCAAACACATCACACAGACATCACCAACCTTGGACACCCCGCAAGTTAGACTGTGTGTAGAATTCACCTCTGTTGTGGTATAGCCCCCTAACATGACATGTGTACAATCATACTAAAATCAACAGCGAATGATGATTGCAAGAGTACATCAACACCAACAAACATCATTGCACCCCCAAACCTCAGAGTCAAGCAGACCAAAAGTGTGTTACGTTTGCCAAACAATGACAAAGTGAATGAAGTAAATGGCAATGTGGAAGTGCCATGCAGAGCATGTGGCACATTTATCCATACCCACACATTAAAATGTTTAAGTAAGCAAGGGCAGTAACAAACTATACGGCAGGAGTAACAGTGTTTATTGCAAAAAATCCTGATAGGCACAAAAATTCAAACAAATAAAAGGCCATTGGCCAGTCCACAGTTCAAACAATGCACATGTGTGCATGAAAATGTTTACAGTGAATGTGTAACACCGTACACTGCCATGTGAATGACCAAAGCATCGGGGATATCAAAGCTCAGTCCAGGCACCGCTGTGGGAGAGATGGGTATGGGAGGGGGTCTTTGCCTCAGACTTGCCTGTCAGTTGGACTGGGAGGTGGCTGATTGTCGTGGCCAGTGGCGGAACTGGACCTGGGAGAGAGAGGATCACCAGAGTCAGAATCAGCAGTGGCTGTGGCAGGCGTAGGGCTGCTTGGACCGGGTGGCATGGTGGCACGTGGAGGCGGAGAGATGCTGCCGTGAGACACAGAGGCAGTGGTGGCTGTGGCAGGTGTAGGGCTGCTCGTACCGGGTGGCATGGTGGCACGTGGAGGTGGAGAGATGCTGCCGTGACACACAGAGGCAGTAGTGGCTGTGGCAGGTGTAGGGCTGCTCGGATCGGGTGGCATGGTGGCACGTGGAGGCGGAGAGATGCTGCCGTGAGACACAGTGGGTGAGGGTGAATGTTTAGGGCTGCCTCTACACTTCTTGGGTATCCGATATTGCAGAAGTGTCTTGGGAGTAGTGGGAAGTGTGGCTGGCACAACAGAGTCCCTCTCCACCAAAGGTGTGACGGGTGCAGGTGGCCCTCCTTGTGGGGATTTGCTGGATATGGACTTAGCCTTGGTTTTTGCTTGCCTTTTGCCCTCCATCCCCTGTAGTCCTGGTGAACCACTCACATTGCTCTCCTGACCACGCTTCACAGGGGTGTGGGTGGGAGTAGAGGTCCTGGGTGAAGCAGTCTTAGGGAGCTTTTTGGGCTTTTCCTTCAGCGGCACCAGCACCACAGCAGGCCTGCCAACTGTTTGTCTGTCACTTGGAGCAGTTGTGTGGATGGGAGGCTCTTGTGATGGGTGCAATCTTGTGGACCGTGAGCTAGAGGCCTGCTTCTTTGCCTGATGCCCCTGAGTGTCATGTGAAGGGCTTTTTTCTTTCCGTCCCAGTGTGCCTGTGTTAATTTTTGGGGATGGTGTCTGTGGTCTGGCACGCTTGGAGCGCTGCTGTCGTGTGCTGGGTGTTGACGACTTGGGGCCTGAGGGCTCAGTTGTGTGGTCACTCTCCTCAGGGGTTGCCACTGGCAGGGTGGTTGTTGAAGGCATTGGGGCTGGACTTGGATGCTGTGTTAGCTGAATGGCTGCCGTCACGGTGGAGGACAAACCCTGGACAGTCCTGTGTAGCCCACCCACGTCCGAATGAATGCCCTCCATAAATGCCAGAAACTGTCCCAACTTCTTGTCCTGATCCTGGAAAGCATTTAGGAGAGCTGTCTGACCCACACACAGCTGGCGCAAGAGTTCTACCGCCTCAACACTGAGGGCAGCAGGGGAGACAGGGGCAGGGGCAGCGGTGCCTGGGGTGAAGGTGACTCTACCCTTAACAGCCCTGCGGGCACGGACAGCACTAGTGGTAGTAGCCGGGATGGTGGGCACTGGCCTATGTGTGGTGGAGGAAGAGGCAGCATTGTCACTCCCTGTAACCACCATTGTCGCTGACTCCCCACTGGAGTCAGATGATGTCGAGGTTGTGCTTTCTGCGCGCGAGTCCTCAAGGACACTCCTGTCCCCCTCCGAGGCGCTGGTCACCTCAGTGTCAGTGATCTCATGGCTATCATGCGTGCCACATGCTTCAGCACTGGTGTCCGTCTCATGGCCTTCCGTGCACTCAGTAGATGCTGCAATGGACAGAGACATAGGTTCAGTACAGTGCCATACATACAAACATCAAATGCAAGCACAGCACTAAACTAGATAATGACAACCCCAAGTTGCACAACACCCTGTGCAGTCTGCATGTGCAACAATCATGCTAAACACAGAAGATGCATGGAAATATGCATTGTTTACATCAATGAGCCATGTGAGGTTCACACAGGCAAATAGCAGGTCCCTGCCTCCTTGTAATCCAACATAAACATCTCTGCAAGCATACCCACGTGCCTGTATGTGAGAGAGGCATACATCTCAGCATGTTACCTCTGTCACATATGGAGTCACTGTAAGGGGACAACACAGATACAGATTCAAATTTGTACTTTAGAATGTCCATGAGCTACTGATGTCTAACAAGTTGAGCAATTCATCACGCATACTGTTGCACGTTGGTGTCAGATGTGTAGTTCACACCATTTACAAGTCCTGCAGTGCACACATCGTTAAATGCACACTGACATGATGCACACTGCTGTACACTGCCTGGTGATGCCCATGACACCCAGAATGCAGAAGATGTCATAAGGCCACATCTCATCATGCAATGTCAAGGGCCATTGTATGAAACACATGATAAAGTCCATCTAGGGAAAATACATGACACCTGCACTCAACACATAGGTCACTGAGAAGTATTTCATCAAAATTGAAACATCAGCAAGATCAACAATGGCTCCCGGTCGCCATTCATGCAATCACTCACACCCAAAGTCAGCCTACGCAGAATACTCACCACTAACTCCCTGCTGATGGTCCCTCAAATGTTCATACAGCTCTGGCTGTGTCACAGACAAGATGCGGGACATTAGTGGAGTCATGGTTCGACGCGCCAACCAGCCACTTCGAGGGAGCAGCCCCACCGTTAGTCTCAGATCAACATGTTCATTAAGTTTGTGAAAGAATGGCTGTAGGAGTACCCATTTTCTACACATAATCAAATGCAATTTCCACTGAACATGTATGGAGCATGCCATGGTAACTATTAGGATGCCTGTACATCGACTTGCACTCACAGGCACATACTACTGCACAGCAACATCATGGTATCATTTTGATCACTCTCACACTTGGAATCAGGAACACTTACCAGTACATCTGGCGCACCAAAAAGCCTCCCATACTGTGCAAGGACCTCGTCCACCAGAAGCTCCAGCTCCTCTGTAGTGAAGGGACGGGCCCTGACATTCTCTGTTCTCGCCATCACTGGGTCCAGGATACAGAAAAATATGCAGTTGTAGAGGAATGGCAGTCAGCAGTGTCTGAATGCATGTGAAATGTGTGGCTCTCCCACAGAGATTTATAGGCCCCTGGGGTGGTATCATTGGCAGTCAGCTGCTGCAATTGGTCCACCTGGTTGGCATCTTTCAAGTGTGGCCAATGAGCGGACCCGCGGTGGCGGTGCACGCCTACCGCGGTTTTCAAAGTAGCATTTCACTACCGCGATCGCGGTTCCCATTGTCTGCAATGGCATTGGTGGTGTCACACCGCGGAGGCCAGGTGGTCGCTACTGCTATGCTGCATCTTTCAAGTGTAGCCAATGAGCGGACCCGCGGTGGCGGTGCACGCCTACCGCAGTTTTCAAAGTAGCATTTCACTACCGCGATCGCGGTTCCCATTGTCTGCAATGGCATTGGTGGTGTCACACCGCGGAGGCCAGGTGGTCGCTACCGCTATGCTGCATCTTTCAAGTGTGGCCAATGAGTGGACCTGCGGTGGCGGTGCACGCCTACCGCGGTTTTCAAAGTAGCATTTCACTACCGCGATCGCGGTTCCCATTGTCTGCAATGGCATTGGTGGTGTCACACCGCGGAGGCCAGGCGGTTGCTACCGCTATGCTGCATCTTTCAAGTGTAGCCAATGAGCGGACCCGCGGTGGCGGTGCACGCCTACTGCGGTTTTCAAAGTAGCATTTCACTAGTGGGATCGCGGTTCCCATTGTCTGCAATGGCATTGGTGGTGTCACACCGCGGAGGCCAGGCGGTCACTACTTATGCTGCATCTTTCAAGTGTGGCCAATGAGCGGACCCGCGGTGGCGGTGCACGCCTACCGCGGTTTTCAAAGTAGCATTCACTACCGCGATCGCGGTTCCCATTGTCTGCAATGGCATTGGTGGTGTCACACCGCGGAGGCCAGGTGGTTGCTACCGCTATGCTGCATCTTTCAAGTGTAGCCAATGAGCGGACCCGCGGTGGCGGTGCATGCCTACCGCGGTTTTAAAAGTAGCATTTCACTATCGCGATCGCGGTTCCCATTGTCTGCAATGGCATTGGTGGTGTCACACCGCGGAGGCCAGGCGGTCGCTACCGCTATGCTGCATCTTTCAAGTGTAGCCAATAAGTGGACCCACGGTGGCGGTGCACGCCTACCGCAGTTATGGACACATTATGCACTAGCAATGGCAATAGTCAAATTTAACAATTGAACACTATGCCTCCATAGTGTCTTACTGCACTTGTTTTGTACAATGAATGCTAGTGTGACATTCAACTCACTGATGCCTACACATGCCATGTCTGTGGAAATGTGACATGCATTGCCATGCACTTACTCACTTCACCTATGATATGTGTGTGGATGTACATCTATTGGTTGTATGATGTTGTCTCATGTTTGAAATCAACTCAATGTGTGAGATGGCTAATCAAACAACAGTAATGATTGTCTGACCACATAATGGTGGTATTTTACTGTGCCCATAGCTGATTTAAGTAGGATATGTGATCAGCTTACACACACTGTGCACATTGTGATGATAACTAGTGGTCTGTGCAACTTAAGCAAGAAGGTGTTGCAGGTAAAGCAGCTACATATGAGTCAGCAGTGTTGCTGTCTCATACATCTGCTGTGTCACCTACTCCTAGGCCTGGGGACACCAGATGTATTGGTGTACCATTCACAACCTCTGATTATGTTTTTGGGGTAGTCAGTATGTACAACATGACCACTTGTAAAAACACATGTGGTGAAGGTGTCTCTGCATCTGAGTTGTGGATTAAGCAATTGTTGGAGTACATTCATTGTTTCTGCTGCGTGAGTCAAGATGTGAGAAGTCGGACACATCTCATTGTGTAATTTGAATAACATTAGTACTCTTCCATTTCATGTAGGCGACGACCAAATGTGCACCGGCCTTTCACAGTCCTGGTGGACATGGAGGATGTGGACATCATCCGGAAATTTCATCTGGATCGCGTTACACTGCAAGAGCTGTGTGCTCAGCTGGAGCCCCATCTGAGGCCTCAACGAACATATCCAACTGCCCTATCCCCAACAGTGAAAATCATGGCAGCGCTGCATTTTTTTGCTACGGGCTCTTTCCAATACACGGTGGCCAGTGCCGGTGGGATGTCGCAACCAACATTCAGCATGGTGCTCTGGGATGTGGTGTTCGCAATGATGCTATACAAGGACCAATACATACGATTCCCAAATACAGCAGATTTGCCTGCTGTGAAGGCTGGTTTTTATGCCCTTGGCCACATTCCTCATGTAGTTGGTTCCATTGACGGCACACACATTGCCCTTGTCCCACCACAGGCACGTGAGCAGGTGTATAGGAACAGGAAGCACTATCATTCCATAAATGTGCAGGTGGTATGCCAAGCTAATATGATCATCAGCCATGTTTGTGCGCGATTTGCTGGCTCCGCCCATGACTCCTATATCCTGCGGAACAGCATTGTACCCCGGCTGATGGAAAATCTACATCCAGAGCGTGCATGGCTTGTAGGTGAGTACACTGAGTCAAGTAGTGTGCTGTGTGTGACATGCTGTTCTCGTCAACTGTTTGTATCACAACATTTCTCTGTGTATGTCACACCTAGGTGACTCAGCGTATCCCAACAGGCTGTGGTTGCTGAGCCCACTGCGGAATCCAAGTACCCCGGGTGAAGTCAGCTACAACGAGGCACATGGTAGGACACGACGTGTGGTGGAGCGCACTTTTGGCCTCCTGAAGTCCCGATTCCGGTGCCTGGACAAGAGCGGAGGTGCACTGTTGTATTCCCCACGAAAGGTGTATCGGATAGTTGTAGCATGCTGCATGCTACACAACCTTGCCTTGCGCAAAGCCGTTCCGCTGATCCTGAATGACGATGAGCTGCAGATGCCCCCTCCTGCACACCCACACACTTCCAGTGCGGACGATAGTGGTGAAGAGGAAGGTGTTGACCTGCGTCAACAGCTCATTGCCAACTACTTCCCTTGAATGTAAGTGACTTTGTAGAACAGTGACATTGTGTGTTTGCTTGGATGTTAGTATCAAGGCATAGAGAATTTTAACTGCTGGGTGTTGTTGTGTGTGTGATAAGGGATGATGTGTGTGGCACAGGGTATTTGTATCCAGGTACATCATGTGTATGTTGAGGTTGTTGACCATTGCTATGGGTGCTTATTTTTGTACCTTGATGCCTAGTGTTGTGTTTCAGCTGTAATGGCGTCACCTGATAAGTAAATGTCATTCTCTTGTGTCTTTCTAGGTTCATTCACCCTCTCAATGCCTCCTCTACTTCAGAGCTGTTGGAACATTGAAATCTGATTAGTCATTGTACATACTTGAATAAACATGTAGCTCACACAGACATAGGTATGTGAAGAGTGTTTATTTAAAATTAGTTTTTGTGCAAGTGAAGGGAATATGTACATAAATGTGAACAGTGAATAAATGAGTTGTCAGTCATGGTAGTTGAGACAAATAGTGTAGTCACCACAAAGCTGAAGATACACAGTCCAACAGACTCAGGCCATCAACATGGCAATGTGGGCAAGGATAGTCAACATAGTCAATGCAAAGGGGAACAACAAGATACCATCATGGCTGGCTCTATAAGTGGCGTTGGTTTGGTGGCCTGCCACCAAATCCTCCCCTGTGGATTCTCGGACGGCCCCTGGTGCGTTTGGGAGGGGGGGCATCTGCTGCAGGGTCAGTGGTGTCTGAGAACTCACTCTTCTCCTGCACACCCCTCTCTGTGGCTGCAGCTGGAATGGTGGGCTGCACAGCAGGCAATCCACTGGAGGGGGGTTGAGCTGCACTTGGGGCTGGGAGTCTGTCCCTCAGAACACCCACTAGCTAGCCAACAAGGTCGACAAGTTGGCCCATCCGTGTGTCCATGGACTGCTGCAGCAGGCGGATCTCATGCATGTCTTCAGCAAGCTGGCCCATTACTCCATGGTTCTCTTGGTAGGCACCAAGGACTCTTGCAATGGTGGCCAGGGATTCAGGGTCATTGTCATCCTGTGTCTCTGCCCCAGTTGTACTCCCACCTGCCCTCCTGACACGGACCTGTGGCATAGTCCCCCGACGCACTGGCACACTCTCCCTGGCATGCTGTGATTGTGTGGTGGTGTTGGTAACCACCGTGGCAGGGCGTGTGTTGCAGGCAGCAGTGGTGATGGTGGTGGTGGAGGCCACACAGGTCGTAGTGGCAGGGGGCAGCACAGTTGTTCTTGCCGTGGTGGTGGTGGTGGTGGTGGAGGCCACACAGGTCGTAGTGGCAAGGGGCAGCACAGTTGTTCTTGCCGTGGTGGTGGTGGTGGAGGCCACACAGCTCGTAGTGGATGGGGGCAGCACAGTTGTTCTTGCCGTGGTGGTGGTAGTGGTGGTGGGGACAATGAGGGCTTGAGACATGTTAGTCCCTGCCACACCAGAGGGGCCAGCTTGAGAATCCTCATCCGAGAATGTTGGGGAATCTGCATCCAAGAGTTCACGTTCCAGGGGGGGAGACTGGCTCCCCATGTTGGTGTCATCCTCTGCAGTTAGTTGTTGATCTCCTGTTGAACAGAGGTCATATGGTAATTGAGTTGCACGCAACAAGCTTGATGTTAGACAACTGTTTGAGACATTTGCTACAACAAACACTTTACAATGCAATGACTTTGTATGCCTGCTATATACTGTGCACCATGACATGACGTTGAGGTACATACCTTAGTAGTTCATGGTGTCCGTTGTGAATTGAAACTTGGTGCAGTGTACAGATAGTGTAACTACACGGACATGTCCTCATCTGCCTAATTGCATGACATCAACTTTCTGTTGTGCGTCTTTTCATTTAGCTGTTCATGTAATCTATTTCAACAGAGCTAGAAGGAACCATTGTCATGTTATACATAGCTTTGGAATCGCATGTACTTTCCTTTATTTTCATGTAGACCATGCATGTTTGGTGTTGAGATGGGCCTTCATGCTCAGACACCATGGCACTTCCACATTGCATTCTCTGCTGTGCATGATTGTGGGATGCATTTGTTTCACTTGTGACTTGGTGAGTATGAGTTAAAAATATGTGACAGTTACGTGCACTTAGATGTCTGCACACTGGATGTGGCATTTAAAACTATGCCAAGTTGGCTGACATGTTAGTGCTGATGTGGTTATGTGGCTACATGCATTTAGAAAAGGATGGCGGTGTGCATGCAGTAACTACCTACGTGTAAGTTTTGGGAGATCAATGCGATAGCTGCCCCATGCTTGTGGGTGTGGGGAATGCTCCATCCTGCTCAGCTGTGGGAGAAAAGGGCCTGTTGGGAGTTGTAGTGCAGACTTCCCAGCCACAAAGACCCCTCCCTGTTGAGATGGCTACCTACCTGTAAGGTTACACATTGGAGGGAAATGGCTGGCCCATGCTTGTGGGTGTGGGGAATGCTCCATCCTGCTCAGCTGTGGGACAAGGGGGCCTGTTGGGAGTTGTAGTGCAGACTTCCCAGCCACAAAGACCCCTCCCTGTTGAGATGGCTACCTACCTGTAAGGTTACACATTGGAGGGAAATGGCTGGCCCATGCTTGGGGGTGTGGGGAATGCTCCATCCTGCTCAGCTGTGGGACAAGGGGGCCTGTTGGGAGTTGTAGTGCAGACTTCCCAGCCACAAAGACCCCTCCCTGTTGAGATGGCTACCTACCTGTAAGGTTACACATTGGAGGGAAATGGCTGCCCCATGCTTGGGGGTGTGGGGATTGCTCCATCCTGCTCAGCTGTGGGACAAGGGGGCCTGTTGGGAGTTGTAGTGCTGGCTGCCTGTCCATGTGCCCCCATGTAAATATTGTTATGTACCTTTGTGGTGAATGAGAGGGAGTTATTGTGGTATCTGTGAGACATGTTTGGGGGGAGTGTGGTGGACATGAGTACATTTGGGCCTAGGAGGTGTTGCTTTTTAGTTGTGCAAGCTACTACATAGCAGTGTTATGGCAGACTTTTGTTGGTACTTACCAGCCTCCATTCCCCCCCTCAATTCCAGTGCAACTCTCTGGGTGCAGTATGCCAAGCACCTTCTCCTCCCATGCGTTGAATGTTCTTGGTGGAATGGGAGGGCCACTGCAGGTCTGGTTTGCCAGCTCACGGTTCTTGCTGTTCCTCTCCTTGACCTTGCTCTTGAGGTCAGTCCACCTCTTCCTGATCTCCTTCCTGGTACGTGGAACTTGCCCTACAGCATTGACTCTGTCAACTATCCTTTGCCACATTTGATTTTGCCTGGCTGATGGGGTCTGTTGGACCCTGCTTCCTAAAATATATGGCTCAACTCTTATAATCTCATCCACCAGGACTGACAACTCACCATCAGTGAATTTGGGCATCTTCTGTGCCATGGTGTGTGATGTGCTGAGTGGTTAAGAGTGCAGGTGTGAAGGTGGTGGTGGTGGTGATGTGTGTGGTGTGTGTGGTGTGTGTGTGCTTGTGATGGTGTGATGTGTGCAGGGTTGCCTATCCTTTGTGTGGTATTGTTGGGCCCTTCAGTTCTGGAGTTGTGCAAAGAATTGTGGTCATGCAGGGGCTGGTTTTATGCTTTGCTATGTGGGTGGCTCCAAACTGAGTATTCATGTCAGGTGTGTTGTCTGTGTTGAGCTGGGATTTGTAGTTTTTATTTGCCAGGGGCATGTGTCAATGGGGTGTGTTAGCTGTTTTTATTGGCTGAGCCAGATACACAGCCACATTTGGTAGTTTTGTGGTGTAGTTGCTTTCGACCGCCATTACTATTTCCGCGCGAACACCACGGTCGGACTGCAATAGTCATTCCTCCAGCTCGCCCATTCATCATTGATGACAATCGCGGCGGTCGGAAACAAGCGGTCGTACTGCAGGCATCGCGGTAACATCATAATTGCACTTGTGGAAATTCCGCTTGTGTATCGGCAGTTTGTGAGCTTTCCGCAGTGAATCCGACCGCCGTGGACGGAATTTCGCCTTTTCCGCACGTGCCCGGCGGTGTTTCTTGGGATCCGACCGCGGTGGTCGGATTTTTCCGGCAGTGCATCGTAATGTGATCGGCGGTGGTGTCGCAGGCCATGCGGGCGGTCTTTTCCCATTGCCACGGCGGTCGGAATGGTTTTCCGACCGCCATCGTAATCGGCCCCTAAGTGCCATTCAAAGAAAGGAAAAGATGAGTGAAAGAGTCATTTTTATTTCTTCCTGAAGGGGACCATACAATTTAACTTTGTTATACAAGGTAGCATCAAGAAAGACTGGGCTAACATTATTCTGCTTGAGTTTTGTTGTTTAGGGATGTCACTAAAACATCTCTTCTTCCTTCTGCTTTTTTCAGCTTTGTGGTCTTTGGTCTAAAGATGCAGTGTTTAGAAGCATGTTTTAGGTCTTATTCAGTTATTTTATAAACTGTAGAGAATCGGGAAATATCAAAATCATATTTGATATTTTGGCTACATTTGATTTCACCGATAGGTAAAATGGCTGGTTTCATAAGAATCTTTCCTAATATGTACCATCACATTTACCCACAGACAGAGAATGGGTGAAATATTTTGATACATCAGTCCCCTTTTCTAGCGAGTCAGTATTGATTGTAAGTGAATTGCCAAACACCCCAGGCTTTAAACATTCAATGCAAGATGTAGTGACAGGTATATGTGAAAAGAATGTTGTCACCAAGCATCTGAGATAGTGGTGAAGACATGACACCAGACGTTTGGTAAACATGGAACGCAGTGTCACTTGGAATGCTGCTGAAAACGTTCCTACCAAGTTCAATAAAGATTGGAGTGATATTGTTTGTATTTGCAGTAATTCAGCTATGTATATAAAAAAGTTGTATGATGGCCTGTCAAAATCGATACCTGAGCTGAAGTGCTTCCATGAAAGAGATCCTTGTCACTTGCTAGATGGTATGCTGAAAGCATCTTTACAATCTTCAGAGATAATGAAGAATGCTATTGACTTTGTAGTCCATTCTGGTGCAGTAAAAATGTATTTGGACCTCATATACCCTGTGCACACGCTATCTATACACATGCACTATCAGTGCAGAAGGCAAGCAATAATTAAAATGAAATTAAAATTCCAGAAACACCGGAAAAACATTGTTTCTGTTGTTTTTAATGGCTCGAAAATGTGTAATCACTGATAACCACTGTTTTTTTAAGGTACTGAAAAAACCCCACCAGAATTTACCAAAAATAGAAACTGAAAACAGGAAAGCCTATATATATACATATCCTAAATATTGTGTATAAAAATATTGCCCTATTGGAGTTAATAAAAGAAAATCTACTCCCAGTGGGATCATCTTTTGTAAAGAATATTTCGGGCACAATATTTATATCAGGCGATACTTCTGTATTCTGATAAACAACTTCCAGTTGGAACTGGACATTTGTTGTGGGCCTGGTAGCAAAGTTGTGGAGCCTCTCAAAACATGGAAAAGATTCCCTTTCCAAAAGTGGACTAGAGCTTATGGAGTCAAGCCTGAAGATTTATGGAGCGGAGCAAAAAGCTTCTATTTAAATGCCACTTATTTTGGGATTATGATTGTGTACTCGGGAATATTCTGAATATTTTATTTCAGTAAAGGTAAGGACAGTCTAAACTATCGGCTAGTTGCTCAAAGGATCAATAATTTTTTAAAGCCGTAGGAAAGAGGACGTATATGCAAGTGAAGAATAGAAATTGTCCAAAAAAGCCATACAATCTAGTGGGTGACACTGAGACACTTCTCTGATGATTTACTCACTTCTCAAGTCTCCCAAACTTCCACATGTCCTTCTAGAACTCAATTCATCTGCCCCAACATTAAGGGATGGTAGGTGTGCCCACCACAGTTATAAGTCAGGTGCCAACCATCCCTTTTCCAGAATTCAGTTACCTTATACATTCTGGCTGTTTATAGCACCTTGGTGCGTCAAACTCTGGGGCATATTTACAAGATAAGGACTCAGCGCGTCTCTGCAAGCCATCTTAGGACAGTGCAGGAATGTGTCGTATTTACAACAATACGATACATCCCTGTGCTTTCCTCTGAAGTGGCACATAATAGACTGCCTAGCACCAAAGCAGGCACCCATGCACCATGATGCAAGGGGGCATGTGTTGCAGGGATGATTGTTTTTGTGCACAAAAACAATAATTGATGGTATTTACCTCCTTCTATGTGTGCTGCAAAATGCAGCACACATAGAAAGAGGACAAAGCGAGGAGAAATAAAGGTCATTCTCCTCGTTGCACCACTTTAATGCCTCCGCTGGGGGGTTTATAAAACCTTGTAAATCTGGGAATGCGTCACAATCCATGGGTGTTGCTTGGGAACACCCACAGCAAAACCCATGGAACGACCCTTTCAAGCAGAGTAATGCGGGATAGGAGGCCATATTTACAAGACCATCAAAAGTAAGCCTGGGCGTAGTTCGCGAAGTAGCGCTACGCGAAGCTACGCAAAGTGCAGTTCGCACTACGCGAGCTACGCGTAGCACTACGCGAACTGCGTAGTGCACTGTTCGCAATGATTGCACAGTGCCGGATGCTTGTCCGCACTGTGCAATCATTGAAAACGGCATCTTGCACAGTGCGAGCTGTCTTTTACTGCCGCTCGAGTAGATTTTTACTCGAGCAGCAGCTTTCTCAACGCGGACTGGTAGTTTCTCATCGCGAGCGGTCGCGAGCATACGCGACCACTCGCAATGAGAAACCTGACCTCCCCGCGTTGAGAATCTCGCCGGGAGGTTTATTTTCCACGCTCGCGATCGGCAACTTGATGTTGCTGATCGCGAACGAGAAAAAGTCTCGCCGGGATAGTCATTTTGCTTGCTCGCGGTCGCCAACTTGACGTTGAGGACCGCGAGCAAGCAAAAAATGACCGCTGCACTACGCTACGCGTGTTTGCACTGTGCTATGTGCAATTCGCGTTGTGCGAAGTAGCGCAAACTTCGCAAACTACGCGAGCGTAGCGTAGTGCTTTGCCCAGGGTTAATCAAAAGCCATGCAGGGTGGCTTTGCGTGGCCTTGTAAATATTTGCCGACACACACTGACACCGGAGTGTCAAAAAAAGTGGCGCTCCGGTGACGCAAGGGGCTTGTAAATATGCCCCGCTGAAGCAGTGGAAGGCAAAAGGGGCACATGCATTTGAAACTATTTCATTTCACATCATATACATTTTCATCTTATAATCTCACTTATCAAAGTAGTCCCTGAAGTGTGCAGTAGAGCATAAATACCCATTATGATGAATCACATTTCGCACATCTCCTCCATCCTGTTATTTTAAGCATATACCAACAAACTAAGGCACAAGCAAACTTTTAAGGAGGATCGCAGAGTCTATTATTCCTTCGCTAGTTCCATACCTGAGAGCTTCGGCCAGGAAACTGAGAAGAAACATATGCATTCCTTAGTGGATATTTGCATACTCACATTTAAATCCCATAAATAATCTATTTGTAAGAAATATACCTTCGTCGTGCCTGAAAGTTTACCTACATAGCTATTTTCGTGTATTTTGTCTGCATGAATTAAGTGAAATGTAGTATTCAGTCTACTGATATCCTCTCGTCAGCATTTTCCAAAAGTACAGCACTGGAGCACAGTGACCCGTTGAACATATAATGAGAGTTTACCAAAAACACAGTCTGTACTTAATTCTATTATATATGTATTTGTCATAAATTATATTGATGTGTATAGTGTTTTTTCTTCCCAGGTTCAGTTATCATGGGAAACAGTTCTAGAAAAGATTTTTGCACATATCCCTTGCCTGCTGCCAATTGGCTGAATTGGATGTCCTCAGTTCCAGATGAAAAATCCCTTACCGACCTGTCCATTCCTGGAACCAATAACACCTTGTGCGTTGATGGCTGGTCTAGGTGTCAGAGCTGGCCCTTGGCCAAACAGTATGAAGCTGGGATAAGATTTATTGACATACGCTGCCAACAAATCAACAATCAGTTGCTCATTCAAAATGGTGGTACAGGTCCGAAGAGAAATTTCACTGAAGTCTTGGCTGAGACAATAGCTTTCTTGAAAGAGTATCCAACGGAGACCATCTTGTTGTACATTAGAGATGAGTCTGCACCAACTCAAGGCCAAGAGAGCTTTCAAAACAGGGTTGCAGAGAGCATCAAAGAAATGGGATCTGTGTGGTTCTGGCAGTCCAGCGGCATTCCTACACTGGGTCAAGCGAGAGGCAAAATCATCATTCTGCAGAACTGCAGCTCTCCCCTCTGTGGTCTCGGCGACACTGCTCTAGATGTGCACGATGAGTGGGTGGTACCCACGTTATTTTATGTGAACGAGAAATGGTCCAGTTTAGAGCGTCGTCTGCAACAAGCTCAAGAGAGGGAATTGCACCATAAACTATTTCTGACATTTTGTTCTGGACATGGTTGGCTTGCCTTGTCTGAATCAGTGGCCACCTGGATGAACTCTTATTTGTATGGCTATCTTGAGAGCCAGGTCAATGAGAATACAAGACTGGGAGTTATAATCGTTGACTTTCCTGGAGCTGAGTTTGTCCAACTCATTATTCAGTGCAATGAGGCTGTATAGGTGAAATGACCATGTAACTCTGGGGGATATTAGCAACAACTTGCGATAATTATCGCAAACCGCGCTTAGCGTGTTTTTTTTTATCGACGCGTATCGCTGGATTTTATCGCGGAGATAACACGCTATTAGCAACGTTTATCTCCAATGCGATAAAATATCCAGCGATAGCGGCGAAATGCGTGAATATCGCTGGAAATCCAGCGATATTCACGCATTAACGCCATGGGGGACTTAGCCTGACAATCCACCTCCCATTGAACAAACAGGTAAGTCATGTTTTTAGCAGGTGTTAAATTCTAGCGATAACCGCGCTTAGCGCGAGTTTTTTTATCGCTTCGCCTGCGTTGCTAATAGGGGGAAGTTGTGTTAGCAACTGTTTTCAGTCGCTTTTAGTTGGGAACGCCTACCTTGCATGTCATTAGCGATAATTATCGCTGGCATGCAAGGCGATGGGAAAACCGGCCGCTATCACCAGAAAGCTGTCGCTAACGCCTGTTAGCGACAGCTTGCTGATAGGGCGATAAAAAAATCGCCGCTTTGGCGGCAAAAAGTGCCGCTAAAGCGGCGATAAAGCCCTTGCTAATATGCCCCTCTATTTCATAAGCCCATAAAATACTAAAAAAGAAACAGTATAAAATGGTTATACTATACTGGTCTAGACTTTATGTGGGTGCCTGGCCGTAGATGCACTTTGCTTATTGCAAACCCTGCTCCATGCTCACCACTCCTCTGTTCGAACTTGCTACGCTTGGGGGCAGTGGATGTTCTAACGAACACATGCATTCCCAAAATGAGGATCATTCAACTGCGGGGGGGGGGTCTCTCCTTCATCAATTATGTTTTTTTACCATTTTTTTTCCCTTCTATTCAGATATATCCACAACATACATTGACATTTCATTATCCATAGCAAGTCTGCTGACCTTAATCATGTCTACCTGATATAAAGTGCTTTATCCACATATGGGCCCTACACAAAGAACCCGACACACTGTTTAATGAGCTGGAGACAAGAACTACGTTATATGGATAGTGAAAGATTGACTTTTTTTTATGTGACAGCTTTTTGCTTTTCAGTTGAGCCGGCAAAATTATTTTGAAAAGCCTGCAGCCATAAATAACCACCAATGAGTTTAGAAGGTGAAATAAGATCTATGTTAAACAACGGGCAGACAAGGATGGTCCCACAGGAACCGAGCAGGGTGAGATTGTACAAGTAAACTGAAAGCAATGTGGCATTAATGGGTGAGCTTCAGGTCTCCTGGAATGACTCCAGACTTTGCCCATTACTTCTACTTTGAGTAGATAGTGGAGACAGATGGTGTGATCTACCATGTCAAATGCTGCAAAGAGTTCTGATAGGACAAAGATGCTAGTAGCATCTTGGGCTACTTCTTCTTGGAGGTTATTGAGCATTTTTAGGATGCCTATATAAGGTAAAGAATATCATGTTATTCGATGATGGGCTTCATAAGAACTACAGACAACTGCCCAGAATATTCTTTGCTAGAAAGGGGTCCTACGATATGGACTGATGACTAGTCAGGTTGGATGACCTCATGGCTGGCGTTCTAGGGCCTTCATAGAGAGGGCGGAACAAGGTCTGATAATAGAGAGGCACTGATCATGACATGTTGTGTAACAGTCATGACTCATGATATAATGGGTTGCCAGCGATTTGAAGATGGTACATGAACACGTGTCCAGCGAGGTTTTAAAATGCTTGAATTAGAGTGCAAAATCAAATCTTGATTTTGTACTTATGTTTTTAGTATTTAATTAGAATGTTCCTCTTTGTCTAATGTGTTATAGATGGAATGGAATTAATGCTTTTTTTTGGCAGTATATTTTGTGACATGCATAGTTTGTGTGATTTCTGTATGAAATACTGTACCATGAGCACTTTAATTATTTTTTGCGTTTTGCAAGAAAACAATTCTGAAATAAAAGTATTGTTAATAAAATATATTGATCTATTTAACCCATTTTAACTAAATCCTGATCTTTTGTGAGTATGTTTACTTTAATAGTTCTGAGCAATTATTAAATTTATTAGCAAGCACCAACGTATATTCAAATATACTTCCATCTAGGTTTTAGAAACCCATGCCATAGTCTTTAGTATGAACCTATGTAGAGAACTATCAAATGCCATGCTATCAAAAGTGAGACAATCTTATTGGTGTGGTTGGCCAAAGTTAAATCCTAATTGTTATTTACCCAAAGCTGGGCTCTAACCTTAAATGAAGTACGTGTCCACAAAAGGGATCCATGTGTTAGGTCAATTAGTTTGTTTTTATCAATACACTTTCCATTTTGGGCCTTGCCCACACATAGTATTATTTTTTTCGTATACTGTGCTAAGCGACACTAATCCTTCAGATCGTTTTTCATCGCATAATTGAAAGAACAAATGTTCTCTAATTTGAGTTTTTCACATCACTCAAAACATCTGTGTAAGAACGTAACCTAACATAATGAAATCCTTAAACTCAGATCCTGCCTGGACGTCATTCAAATCTGGATATTTGCAGTATATCTAAAACTCAGTCCATCAAGTACTGATTTTGTCGTAATTAAAATATGAAATATTGAACCCTGCCATCAGGAGTGGCTGAACAATGTCACCACCTTTTCATTTCTGAAAAATCCCTGGCTTTTCTCATAGAGCCCAATGTATCCTTCAAGCAGCACAACAAAGACAGATAGAATGGCTCCATCTTACCTTGCTGCGTGACATCAAGATCTTGCTCCTTTCTATGTCCTTTTGGTCCACAGTCCAACCCCTCACCTTATCACACATCAGTGGAGGTAAGCTACTACTCACTAGTCTCCTAAAGTCCTCATTGACACCAATCAAAGCCGCTCTTCATGCAGCAGCTGATTAATCACCAACCAAAGAAAGTTCAAGTACATCTCAGCGAACCTGCAGAACTGCATTGTTCCTTCTCCCTGCAAAAGTCCACTTCAACATTTGTTGTGCGGTCTCAAGAATCTCCTTAGAGTAAACCTGACAACATTGCCTCTATACTTAACATGTCTGCTGGCTCATGTATTGCTAGGAGCACATCGCTCGCTAGACTGGAAATCCAAAAGGTTCCCAAAGAATGCACACATCAACTTGCCTTACCAATATATTGACTGAGACTCTGGAACAACTTACTTATTATATGGTGAAAATCAGAAAAGATCTCAAAACCCACTTCTTCATAATCTTCACACTATCCTACAGTGTATTCTTTCCCCTCACTGCATCACCCCACTGTGATGTTTTGTTAATTCTTAATTTGTACACATGTATTGCCTGATGGCGCAGTGTCACCTTTTTAGGTCTCGCCTAGGCAGCCATTGCGCTGTCTCTTCGAGACATCCTGCATTCAGGATATGGGCATGAAGCTCCGCCCACGTTCCACCCATCTTCTTTAATTGGCTCCTGTCACTGTCCTTTGTAAATGGTGGTTTTTCAGAGAAGAAATAGAAAAAACATTTTTTTTCGATTTCTTTACTTTTGAAGCAATTGTGTCACCTGCGCTTTAGCTTTAGATGTTTGAAACGTAAGCATGAGTCCTGCAATTGATTTGTAATGCAATAGCTCTCGCATAACTAAAAGTCTGAGCTATTGGCGTTGCATTACTATTAGCAACGGCAATAGCTCAAACTTTCACTAATGCGAGACCTATTGCATTTCAAATGCTTGTTTTGCATTCAAATGACATACTAATGTTCAACTTGTATAATCATTGCTTACAAATCTACACGCAAGATTTTATAATTAGACCATTTATAATAAATGATTTTATATTATTAGTTAACTATATTTAGAGTGTGTTCACAATAATTTAGCAGGAGCCGATGTAGGCCTCAGATGACTGACTCAATTTTAAGCAAAGGGTTGTATTCTTGTGTGCTGTGAATAATCTTTTTCTCATTCTAGGCACCACGGGCTGCTGTGATTTTGTTAATTGTATTGTTTTGTATGAATTCTGTGTGAAGGTCATTATTGTTGCAGATAAACGAGCTGAACTGTGATTCCCAGCACCTTTGAGAGAAGAGAGAATACTACCTTGTGTGATAACCATTGTATTAACCACGAGAAGTGTTCCGACACCATGCACATGGCAGTGGCGCAGCAAGGTGGGGATGGTCTGCCCCGGGTGGCACGAGGTATGAGGGCGGCGGTGGCCTCCCCCCACTCTTTCCTGCTGTCTCGGGGCGGCAATCACCAGCACCCCCCCCTTCAGCCGTTGCAGGGCGGTAATTGGTAGAATCTTGCCAGCACCACCCAGCAAACGCAGGGACCACCACTATTGGACAAAGGGCTAGCTACGCCACTGGCACATGGTGAATGTTAGTTTTGATTGGTTTCTGCCTTCCTGGGAACCGTAGGAGTTGTATCTTTCTCAAAATGTTCTGTTTAGATTGCGTGCGTTTAGAATTTGACAGTTAGACCCTTTCTGTCCACCCTTGGAGGTGATGTCCATTTCTCTCTCTTGAGGCTCCATGTTCCTTTTGACCTTGCACCTAGAGATAGCTTCTCTTGCAAGCACATGTCTCCTTGTCCTGATCGGAAACGTCATTTGGTTCAATCTGAGATATTATATTTGCTGACACCTACTACTTATGAATTCCCTGACTTTGCCTACAACTTGAGCTTATCATTAGGGAGTTTCCTTTTAAGGGAACAAAAACTGTATATTTTGCCTATTTCACTTTTAAATAACTTGTCTAAGCATTTGCCTTTTGACTTGCCTGGATTATATTCACATATGCTGTATTCTGGTGATTATCAATTTATGACTAGCTGATTTTGATCGAGATTGTAATGTGTTAATAAACCTTTATGGTTGGCAGTTTAAGTCCTCTCTGTTGTTACTGTGTGGCAAAGTGTGCTTCACTGTCATTGATCATTGATATGTTGTTATACTTGTCAGTCTGACAAAAGGTCCATTTAAGTAGGTATAGCTGAGTTAAGACTTTGCTCCGAATTTGCACAGTGCAAATACCATCCTATGCGCTATCATGCTTCTCATTTTAAATACATCTCTTGATCCTCACATGTTGGCTATATATCCAATTGCTATGTACAGTTCTCTACTGCTGTGAGGGGCTAGGTTCACCATATACATACCCACAATAAGCTCATTAATAAAGGCCTGTGCTGTGTGATGAACGTAGCTTTGCCCGTAGTGTTGTCCTGATTTAGCACTTTATCAGGTGAACTGTGTGGCACAAATGGAATTTGGCGATGAACTAAGCGAGCAAGATGGGCGCAGCCCGTACAATTTATAGGACAATTTGGGACTAAGGCAAAAAGACTTCCTGAACGACAATATAGAGGGGAAATGTATTGGCTTTTTGGTTTAAAGAAAGAACCCCCCCCCCCCCCAAAGTTTTCGGAAAAAATAAGAATCAACATCATGGGCATGCTTGGAGATTTCTACCAATGTGTGTGTGACATTGTTGCTATTTTCATGCCAGGGATCGCCTTGCATTGTGGTTCGGAGCAGACAATATACAGCTTTGGAAGGCTTGCCTTCTATAGAGTGGAATTTCGATGCCACGGACCTGGCAGTTCTCTGGAGGCTACTATGAAAGTCCTTATCTCCCATCGGAAACTAAGAGTTGTCCATTCTCTAAATGATGTGGAAAAAAACAGTAGGCAGAGAAATTCAGCCATTTTACCTTTAAATGAAGTCCTTGTCTCCAGATTTTCCCGCTTTATGAACACCCTTCACTCCATCCTTTTAGCCCCTTCTCTGCCCTTCTAAGATCCCATCCCACCTTATTCCAACTCGAGCCACTGTATCTCCTCGGTTAAACATATTCTTTGTTCTCATATTCATTTCTTCTTATCACTTCCTGGTATCTCTTCTTTGCCACTTAACATCTTCAGCCCACAAACCATTAAGGGGCAGATTTACAAGCCCCTTGCACCACTTTTGCGTCACTTTTCCCATGTTAAAAGTGACGCAAAAGTGGCGCAAGGGGCTTGTAAATCTGCCCCTAAGATTGTTGTGCTCTGCTTCAGTGTACTTTACACCCTCTCCAGTCAGTCTCTCCCTCTGATGTCTATCAACAACTTTAGGAAACCCGTGGTACTGTGTACAAAGACTCCTAGGGCCTCATTTAGGAGAGCCCTAGCGGCACTTTTGCACTGTTGAACGTCATTTTTTTGACGCCGCAGTGGCGCAGTGTGCCGCAGCATATTTACAAGGCCACGCAAAGCCACTTTGAGTGGCTTTTCATGGCCTTGAAAATATGTGCCCCTTTCACGCATAACACTGTGTGAAAGGGGCGTTCTATGGGTGTTGCTGTGGGCGTTCCCATGCAACACCCATGGAATCTGAAGCATTCCAATATTTAGGAGGAATCGTAAACCTGGGAATGCATCAGATTCTAATGCCACCCCAGGGGAGGCATTAGGGAGGCACAACTTTTTTTTCCTCTTTCTATGTGTGCTCCAGAAAGTACACATTGAAAGAGGAAAACACCTCTTGTGATTGTTTTTGTGCAGGAAGGTGTTCCTTCCTGCACAAAAACAGTCACCCCTACAGCACAGACACCGTTGCGCCATGGCAAAAGGGTGCCTGCGTTGGTACATGGCAGCCCATTGTGTGCCAGCACAGGGGAAAAGAACAGGAATGTGCTGTATCTCATAGATACAGGACATTCCTGCCCTTTTCTGTTGATGCAGCAAAATCCTTTCGACGCTGCCCTGCGCCAAAACCTTAGCAAAAAATCATCATCCTCATATTCACTTGGACATCAGCAGCCGGTTCTTGTTTTCTTTTTTAAACTGCTATGTGTCGGTGGCTTTACAGTGGTGGACTTTATTTGTTTCTTGAGATATTGCATAGGTTTAATTGTCACATTTGAGATACCTTGTCGTAGAGCAAACACATTACATTTGGTTGTTGGCGCCGGGGAGGTGTGCATAATACATTACCATAATGGGGCAAAAAGGCTTTCATTTAACAAGCAGAGTGCCTGCTCTGCATAGAAGTTGCCATTAGAACTCCAACTCTCTGATTCACAAAACCCATGGAAAAAAATTGGAATTTTTCTTGTGTAAGATTACATATGAGGCAAATTAGTGACTTTTCAGAGACTGATAAAGAAAGTCTGGAGAATAGCCCTGGAAATGTATGATAGATGTAACTTACTAGTGCATAATTTCCAATGCATGGAAAATGTTTCATACGAAAATATGACGAAAATGTGCACTTGCACTTATAACATGTTTCTATTTGTTCATGGAGACATCTTCCCCTTGGACGAACCCATTTGCATGCAATCCATCGAAATACTGAATATATTGCTCTGACCAGAGGCCAGAGCCTGGAATGGGATTACACATTTCTTTATCACTGGAAAGATGAGGTATCAGATAATTATGCTAACCAAAGATATCTGTCTAAAAAGACCTCCAAAAAGGATACATTTTGTTGGAGTTAGGCCTTGTTCACAGATTATGTTACAAACTTCAAGGTGATGGATGAAATGCTTGAATTAATCTCAATCTCTGGCAATCGCTCAGGGTCGCATTCCATTCCATTGTTTTCCACCCACCATATCACACTAGACAGAGGCCAGTCTTACAAAAATCATTACTGACCATGCTGCTTATGGAAACAATCCATCCTGAGCTGCTAGGCAAAGTCCTTTCCAGAAGGGAGCACAGGCAATCCAAGACCATGTTCAGCCTATTTGGGTTTCGTCAGTAGGATACACCTTGTGTTCTATCGTATAGTGAGCACAAGACCCACAGCAGGGCAGAAATAAACAACAAGGTGATGGATGGAACGAATTAATTAATCTCAACCACTGTCAATCGCTTGGGCCTCGTTCAAGTCCATTTTTCCCCCATCATGCAACTCTAGACAAAGGCCTGCCTTTGCAAATCGGTACTGAGCCTGCTCCTCATGGGAATAGTTTATCCTGAACTGCCAGGCAAGGCCTCCTCCAGAAGATAACACAGGCAACCGAGACCAGTTGTGTTCTATTTGAGTTTCATCAGTGGGGTGCAGCTTAAGTCCTACGGCACAGTGAGCATTGGACCCATGTTGTGGGCATACCTGCCACACTTAGGGAGTCAAGTGCAACAAAAAGCAAGGTCATGACTGTGATGCTTGAATTAATCTCAGCCACTGGCTATTTCTTGGGGCTGAATTCCAGTCATGCCACTCTTGACCGAGGTCCATTTTATACTTATCAGTACTGACCCGGCTCCTCATTGGAACAGTCCATCTTTACCTGTAAGGCAAGGTCACCTCTGAAGAAGAACACAAGCCACCCCAGACTGATTTCCGCCTGTTTGGGCCTTGTCAGTTGAGTGCATCTTGAGTCCTATTGCACAGTGAGTACGGAAACCCGAGCCTGGGCATACCCATCACACTTATGGCATCAACTGCAACAAATAAGGTGATGGATGGAATGCTTGAATTCATTTTTTCAGCCACCTTTCTGGGATTGCTTGTGAACTGGCCTGGCAGTTCTGAATGGACTGTTCCTTATAGAATTGGAACAAGGATGATTTGCATATGGCTGGGTCCTTTCTGAGGTGGCATAGTGGGCCAAAAAACAATGGACTGGAGTGTGTCCTGAATAATTTAAAGTTGCTTAGATTAATTCAATCATTGCAACATTCACTTTTTTGTTCACGTAGGTATAGTTCATTGGGTTTCATTGATAGCCAGCTTTAACATTTTAACAATCCCTCTTTATTACTGAATTAATTTGTTAATTATCAATATGCCATACCGGAACAACATTGTCCATAGAGAGACTTTGAATAACACACTCATCAATTGTTTGCCACAGAGGACTGACCATGCAGTAATCATTTGAACTGATAGTATGTGTTTTGAAAGCCATTAATGGTCTGGACTCTGAGTGCAGTGGGATTTGGTGGTAGGCAGCCGGTGCTTAATTTATAAAAGAATAAGAGCCGGGCCCAAGTTTTACTCAGACGCCCGCTGCCAGTGCTATCGAATGTGAGGGGTGCTGAATGTCAAGACTGTGTAATCTTGATGACACCTCAGGCCTCTCTAATCCACCATCAGACACTCCCTGTCCTTTTATCTCAATCTTGCAGGTTCTTATTCATACATGCTTTCTCCCTTAGTCACTGTTTTTCCATCTTTCTTTCCCCCGTGTTTTTTTTTTGTTGCATTTATCAACTTGTGCATTATTAACAATGCACAAAATATGGATCTACACTTGGAATTATTATGTATGTATTGATATAGTGATATTGCCTTTGAAACAATTTTGCCATTATCTGTTAAAATTCCTGTTTTGGCTTTTGTAACTAGGCCTCACTTAGGCCTCTACACCATCTTGTTCAAAATGGATGTTTACCTCTGCATGCTCACAGTTTATTATTTTTGCAGCACTCAGCCAAGCAAACTCATGTTTGTTTATTTCCACTGACGTTGTTCTAAAGGAAACTTTTTTAACATAGCTTATGGGCCCAGTAATTTTGCAACCACTCAAGGCGTCATCCATTAGCTTGCTGCTTTACATTCATTCACAATAGTTCACTGCTGTTTTGCAACTAGTTTATCCTGCCATCTCCATGACATTAGCATATGGGGGCTGCATAAATATTCATGTAGTGGGATAGTGCTTAGATGACGAGGCAATATGATGTTTAATAATTGTATGCTCTGATTTGCTGAAATTGTATAGCTTTCGCTCATACCATAATGAATTTGCAGTTTTAGTTATTTTCTATGAGAAGATTTCCCATATAAACTCGCAAATTTGTGGGTGAGCATGATGACTCTCTGATGCTGCTAGAGATGCTGTCCCATGTCTTTCTGCTCATTTGGGACTTAGAATATTTTTGAATTTACTTGCTATTCCGTATTGCTCTGTATGTCTAGTGCATTAATTGTCATGCCTATTGTTGGGTGTTCTAGAGCGGTGGGAACGGTTGGTTGGTGGGACGGAAAGTTGACTCGCGGGCCTGGGATAAAGTCCGCTCCTACCAATTTTCCATCAAATACTTGTCTCATAGAACTCAAAATATCAGAGGTTGACTCGTCCTCCACAACCATTTACTTGCAAGGGTGCCCTGGGGTTGACAATTATATGTAGGTCGTATTGATGTTCCCATCCTAAAATTGCGGGACTTTCTTTAGATACATAGACTTTTCTTAAAATGGTCCTACCCCCAAACTCTATTTTAGACTCCATAAACCCCACAGTGTAAATTTTTTCTCCTTGGTACCCAGTAGGAGAAATGTCCCTGGGTTTCAACAACGTTCCACCCCACAATTGTGCAAATATGGCTTTTGGCATAACTGTGTACCTTGAACTTGTGTCAACCATAAGTTGTACTGCACATCCATTGACCTTAAACATCACTTTAGATCTATTTTTCCTATGACCATCAGTATCCATGTCATCTCCAGTGTCTATGCTTAAAATTCTTCCAGAAGTCTCAGTAGACCCAGAGGGCTCTTCAGTGACACAAGATACCTTACCCTGACATGCCTTCCTGCATGACCTAGGTGACCACACCTTCTGCACTCTCTGTTATTGGCAAAACAGAACCTAGAATCAGAAGCATGACCCACACTGCCACATCAATTGCAACTCTTTGGCAGTGTGGACGAAGCATACACTCTCCCTAAAAGTCATAGGTTTTACAGGAGGAAAAGTATCATGAGCTGACTTATTCACAGCCCCAACTTAGGAAACTTCTTCTTTCTGGTCCTTACTCTGTAGCTCTTTCATACATAAATCTGATTGTTCCAAAACCTGAGCAATCCCTATGGCATCATTCAAAGTTGGATTCTTCGCTGCCCACAATCTCGAATTTTTTTATTATGACACTGACACTGAACAATGAGTTGGTCCCTGATAAGTTCATCCGTCATCACCCCAAAAAAACACTTGGTGGACAACCCACGCAGCCTAGCCACAAATTTAGCTATACTTTCTTCTGCTTTCTGGTGTTGGGTGTAAAACTTATATCTAGTCATAATTAAGTTCTCTTCTTTGACCTTAAACATCGCCTTAGGTCTATTTTTCCTACGACCCTCAGTATCCATGTCATCTCCACTGTCGATGCTTAAAATTATTTCAGAAGTCTCAACAGACCCAGAGGGTTCTTCAGTGACACAAGCTACCTTCCCCCAATGTGCCATCCTGCATACCTTCGCAAAATGACCTAAGTGTAGTGATTACACAGGAGCAGGTAAGTGTAAGAGCACTAGTTTATTGACTGTTGATCTCCACAGCTTCCAGGAACTAACAGGCTCCTGGGATTCAAAACCACACATTCCATCACCATGACAGTGACATCATAAATGGTACAGAGTATGGCAATAACAAGCTTGAGGAAAGACTACTACACTAACTGACCACACTCTCTGTTATTGGCAAAACAGAACTTAGAATCAGAAGCATGTCCCACCCTGCCACATCGATTGCAACTCTTTGGCAGTGTGGACGAAGCATACACTCTCCCTTTAAAGGTTGTAGGTTTTACAGGAAGAAAAGTATCATGAGCCGACTTACTTACAGCCCCAACCTCTGAAAACTTCAGCTTTCTGGTCCTTACTCTCTAGCTCTTTCATACACAAATCTAATTGTTCCAAAACCTGAGCAATCCCTATCGCATCATTCAAAGTTGGATTCTTCGCTGCCCACAATCTCGCTTGAATTGTTTTATTATGACAGTGAATGATGAGTTAGTCCCTGATAAGTTCATCCGTCATCACCCCAAAACAACACTTGGTGGACAACTCATGCAGCCTAGCCACAAATTCATCTATACTTTCTTCTGCTTTCTGGTGTTGGGCGTAAAACTTATATCTAGTCATAACTAAGTTCTCTTATTTGGCATAACAAACCTCTTCATGCCTATTGTCGGGTGTTCTAGAGTGGTGGGAATGGTTGGTTGGTGAGCCGGGCAGTTGGTTACTTGCCGGCCTGGGCTAAAGTCTGCTCCTACTTGGGTCCTGGATTAAACCTTCCAACTACATTCTTTGTGTCAGCATCTTTCTTCACAACATAATGATTGCCATGGACCCAACAAAAAAGCAAGTGGAGATGCAGTATTTCAACTTCATGTACTTTACGTAGACCTCTTCTCACCTATAAAGGTTTTTTTCTAATGTCCTCTCTTCATCAAATTCACCAGAGCCCAACCCTATCCACATAAATGTCACTCCGAAAACTCAGGCTCTGTACTAGCAGTGAATCTATTTTTGAACTGTGGCAGCACACACGAGCACCCAGCTGGCTAAAACTATCATCCTGGCAGGATTCTTTTGCAAGATGAAGTACTCCCTACACCAACTTTGTTACTGATTTATCTGATCTTGTTTGCCAGAAGGCAGTGTGTTGCTTATTGTATTAATGCCCTTGTACGCAGTTAAATGCAATTACTATTTTCCTTGTATTGTATTCCTTCTTGAAGTAAGCACTGGAGCCTGGATAATGTTGTTTATTTGAAGTTTAATATGTCACCAACAGCGCCATAGGAGCTTCACCGCCTGCTGTCTGTCGACTGTCATCCAGTCACCCTGGAAACCAGTGACCTCATTGAGATCTCTGGTTACTGTGACAGCATGACAACAGTGATGTAAGGACCTCGAGAGCTTAGAGGAGAATCCCCTAAACTTAGTACAACAGAACACGTATCACGGTACCACCCACCTATGTAGTTATTTCCTTTCCCCACTAGCCTTGCTGTAGTCCTCAGTTTTGCATTTGTGTTTCCTTGACAATGCAGAAACGTTTTTTTTTCATTGCAGGGACTCCTCATCACTAGTATCACACATGCAGTCTTGCTCACACTATGGACCTTTCTATACCAACTTGCTGGCAGCTAGGGCAGTGCAACATGTTTTGCTGAAATTCACCCATGGAGTGAATCTCTGTCTAAAAATGCGCCATCTGCTTGCCAAGTGGACTTAGAAAATAGGGGGATTCTTCCCAGAAGAGTCCCAACAACAAACTCCATTAGGTCTCATTTATGATGCCCCTTGCAGCACCGGAACATCACTTTTTTGATGTTCCGGTGGCGCAATGTGCCCTGGCATATTTACACGGACACGTAAAGCCACTTTGTGTGGCTTTTCATGGCCTTGTAAATATGTGCCCTTTCACGCAGAACACTGCGTGAAAGGGGCGTTCCATGGGTGTTGCTGTGGATGTTCCCGTGGATGTTCCCGTGGATGTTCCCAGGCAACACCCATTGAATCTGAAGCATTCCCAGATTTACGAGAAATCATAAACCTGGGAATGCGTCAGAATCTAACGCCATCCCAGGGGTGGCGTTAGGGAGGCGCAACGAAGAGAAATGTTTTCTCCTCGTTTTTTCCTTTTTCTATGTGCGCGGCAGAATCCAGCACACATAGAAAGAGGAAATCGCCTGAATGATTGATTTTGTGCACAAAATCAATCAGCCCCACAATGCAGGCACCCTTGCACCATGGTGCAAGGGTGCCTGCATTGGCCCATAGCAGCTCATTGTGCGCCGGCGCTGGGGAAAAGGACAGGAATGCACTGTATCACATAGATACAGCACATTCCTGTCCTTTTGTTTTGACGTAGGGCAGTGCAGCAAGATTCCTTGCGGCGCTGCCCTAGGCCAAAACCTCATAAATGAGGCCTCATTGCATTTCCTCCTCCCTCTGAATCCAGGGAATAGCACCCCTAGCAGTCCGTACCACAAGCTGAGTAGTGCATGCTCCAAGTTTGATCTGCAGGAGGAGTTGTGTAGTCAGGACTGGAGAGACATGGACTGCCTCAGGGCTGATGAATGTTGGTGGAGGTGGCGGCTGCCAGCTGGTTGGGGTCTGTGAATGTTGGTTTGGGCATGATGGAGGCCTTTCAGTGTTGGTGCTGACAGAGTTGGAGTTGTTGGTGTTTTGGGCCTGTGAGTGTGGGTACTGGTGTGGTGAGGGATGCTGACAGTACGGACTTGTAATTGTTGTGGGCTGGATGGTAGCTTGTGAGTGTTAGTGATGGTGTGGGCTGTGGGCCAATCAGGAACTTAACTGTTGGTGGGAGATGCGGGCAGTTCAGAGAGCCGTAGCCTCACAGTGGTTCGCTATAGATACCACCTCGGACTTCCCATTCATAGTAGACAGAAGCAGAGCACCACAACATGCAAATTTGCTTACTATGGAATGGAGAATAAAATTAGCTGAGTTCTACTGGCATCCATCACCTGTCAATGAAACAATACTAGTAGCAAAGCGCTTTTCCTCGCCCTCTATTCTCAGTAGCAAAGTCAAAAAATGGGTCACTGGCACGTCATGTACCCTCCAGCCTGAATCTTCCTTTTTCCCTGTGAGCACCACCATGACGTTAGGATGTTTACCTGTGCCTTGCAATGACTTCGTGGCTGCCTGCAACTGCAGCCTCACGCATAGATCCATTACTCCTTGCAGTGGTTAATTTGTGAAAAAATAAGTGCTGGGGCTCTCGCAAGGAGGCAGCTTCCGCCAGACCATTACTCCTATTAGTTCTGCCTATAACAGAACTAACCAAAGCCCTACAAGTGGGGAGAGGATGTGGCATAAGGGCCAGAGCTGCCAACTTTGGAGCTGGGGAACCAGGTTCGAGTCTTTGCGTAGGCTCAACATCCTGTGATTCTGGGCAAACCATGTAATCTCCCCGGGCATATGAAAAATGAATGTATCCTAAACTGGTGCTCATGAAAGCGCACCTTTGGGTTGAGTTTGCGCTATAAGCGGTGTTGACGATTAAGTGCCGGTGCTGAGCACCGGAAACCACTGGTTCAAATTAAGCGCTGACCCCTTGCCAGAGCTACGGACTGTCCAGTGGAGGCCGCTCCAGCTAGGACTGGGTTGTCCTCGTCAGCTGGGCAGTCTCCTTTCTTCTTCCAGACCTGTAAGTTGCGCTTGTTTTCTTTCAATGCTCCTCTACATTTGATGAATGCCACAAGACACTGATTATAGGTTTTTAATAGAATCTTTAATAGCAAAGCCCAGGAAAACTGCACAGAGTACTTGAGTTCAAATAAACCGCAAGACCATATCAAAACCAAACCAGAAAACAGAACTCACCTCAGAAACATTCCTACATAATAACTCAAATATCATCACTACATTACATTACAGAGTATCTGAACAAACATGAACGGGCACCGCTCTTTTCTCCTTCACTCCCAAATAGTTGTTCTACTAAACCATCACTCGATTGGTGGAAAAGTAAGACATGCTAAAGCTGCAAGTCATAACAAGATTCTTGGAGACGTGCAGACCAACGACTAACAGATTGCCATTACTCTTTCGTCAAAGGCCAAGCTGTGCTGCTCCTGCCGTCGCTCCTGCTGTGTTCTTATCTCCTATTGACAAGAGCTGCATCCACATGTTTCCACCGGGAAGTAGGTGTGGAATGAAACTGTCCCATCCGAGCTTCTGAGTAGCACCGTCATTGTGCTGCTTTTCAGAACTCTGCAGCAATTGCACCCAGGCCTGGCGCTGGTCGTAGAACGAAAATGAATAAATAAATAGATAAAAGGATTCGTGAGATAAGACATTTTTTTTTTCTTCCAAATTTCACATTCTTTAAAGCACTTTTTATGAACGTGATAGGGTTATAACAGTCTCTTTAGAAAATAACCAGATTTTCTGTCAATTGACATAAAACAAACACAGGTATCTGATCTACGGAAGTCGAATGTTACAAGCAACTGATAGCAAGTAAAGGGTTACTGTCAATACCTTGCAGTAGTAAATTACATTAAAGGGAATACATCAATCACTCTTACAGGTTTAAATGCATAGTATTCTTTTTATTGTCCAGTTCCTCCCCCATATTTTCCCTCACAAAACAGCCTCTGTGCCTCTTTGCAATCTTCACGTTACTGGTTGCCTTTGATTAACTTTTTTTCATTCATTCATTTAATTTAAATTATTTTCAGTTTACACATTTATTTCCTGGTGTCTGTACTCGTTTCTGACAATCCAGGCTGGCTAAAGCTCACAATATAGGAATATATATTTGCAGGAAAACTCAGCTCTGGACTCGAACCTATGAAGTCGGGGTCTGGCTCGATCTCGGTTGACAACAAGACAGTACAAGGATGGTGAGGGAATGGCCTGCAGATGTGGAGTGGGCAATGGATGTGGATGCATTGGGAAATGTTTGCACATGCGCGGGAGGGCAGGAACCATAGAGGGAGTGGCATGAGCGCCTTTTCGCAGTGGGTAGTGTATTTATCTTTGCGGTACATGAGCAGTGGAGACATGATACACAGAAAAAGCTGAATTTCACAGAAAACGGCCTGGAAAGGCAACTGATAAAATACGTCATTACTTGTTTCTGATATTACTTTGGCAAGACTTGTCATCTGAATAGAGTATTTTGCATCTTATGATGTTGTGCTACAAACTTAGGCTCGCTCTCTAATTTGCCACCAACTCACTAACTGGAAGGCCCAAGTCCTGCCAAATCCGTCTATTTGGTGTTGCCCTTAAAATCCTGGCGCGAAGAAGGCACAGTTATGTAACGTACATGCACTTAGGGGGCAGATTTACGAGCCTTCTTGCACCGCCATTGCGTCACTTTGTTTGACGCAACGGCGGCGCAAGAAATGCGGCCTATTTACAACGTGACGCATCTAGGGAGATGCGTCACGTTGTAAAGCCCTGCGTCACATTATACCTGCGTCAGGTATAATGTATGAGGCCTCGTAAAAGTGACGCAGTGAAATCTTGTAGATTTCACTGCGCCACTTTTAGGACGCCACTGCGTCAAAACCTTACGCCTGCTTAAAGCAGGCGTAAGTAGTGACGCAGTGTAGTGGGAATAGGCCTCAACACGCATTGCAGGAGTTGCGCCGTGCTTGCGACACGCAACAGTAATGTGTGACTTTTGCCCCAACAGATGCGTCAGAATTTCTGACGCATCGGTCAATCCTTGCGCCATGGTGTGCCGTCTTGTAAATACGGCGCATCCATGGTGGCGCAAGGGTTTCTCAGAGTGGCGCAGGGAAAGTGACGCATCTCTACAGATGCGTCACTTTCTTATAAATCTGCCCCTAGGAGTTTGTATTCGTCCCGAATGTGCGCTCTGGTTTGCCAGGCTAAAAGGATAGAAACCTCCCTGGAGCAGCCTGCTAGGCAACACAGAGTGAGGTCTTCAGCCCTGAGAACCCAGTCCAGGCGAAAAGCTAAATGAACAGGACCTAACCTTCTGTACTCTCGGTTGGGGGCCTCTGACGCATCTGTTGTCCCAGTCGCGGAAGCATCTTGGGAAATGAAAAGCATCAGGTTATATGTCAACACTCTGGGGCATATTCTCAAGAACTTGTGATAACTACCGCAAAATTACCTTAACGCAACCCTTCACATCGCAGTCTATCGTGGAAAAACAACTCCGTGTTAACGTGGTATTCACAACACGGCGGCCCCATGCGATAGTCCCACGCTAACGTGTCAAATGAATGTGTTAAAAACAATGCGACGCTGAAAAAACGCGAAACACGAACGCGAAAATAGTAGTGATGATGCCAATCGCGATACAAAAATCAGCGATAACCAGCAATAGGCCTGCAATCCCCACGCGTCATGCGGGAAAATGCACCATAAAAGCAGAGTAAAAAAACGGTGAGATGACAATGTACGAGCACAACCACACATCCGTGACGTAGAACAAATGACCATTGTCCGGCATCAAATAGGCATCTACTCACAGTCACAATGTACATTGACAAGCAGTCTGCATGTAAACTGCGCCAATGCTGAAACATGCATGGAACACACATTGAAACCGCATCTCCCTTCACATTGCAGAGGGACAAGCAACCCCTCCTGCACACAGACGTGTCATGACCATGATCAATCCACCATGAAAGCGTGGACGAATGTAGGGGCAGTGACTCCCGCTTACGTACATGTTGCCCATGTTGTGGTACTTGAGCCACAGGGGGCATCCCTGCATCATGGTGGTACATATCTGACCCCAAAAGGAGCCCTGTTGTCACCTGTAGGACACAAATGGCAGCCAAAATGGAATGATTTTGGACACATGTGAAACGCCGAAGAGTGGGATTCCCTACTAACTGCGACACACAGAACTGGCAGTCCGAATACGTGACACCCTAAACAGCCCCTCTGCACAGAGGTGACACACCCACCATCCATGAACAAATCATAAAATTGTCAGCAATACATGTCGCACTCACACTTGTCTGAGTGATGTGCCTGTACAGATGAGTGACATGCACTCAGGGAATGTGTATTTTGAATGCATTTATTAGCACATGCTGTGCCTGTGGTCATATTGTACTGTCCCATGATTGCCAAGGATTGTCACAATGTGACGTGCTCATGTGAAGAAATTGTCAATGATGGTGTTCCTACGGGCAAGTCCTGCTGCGGCTGCAGTGGGGGTGTGGTCCACCTGCCTCATCCTCATCATCGTCCGGTGCATCTGGCACTTGTATCCATGGGGCCTTGCTGCGTACACATATGTTGTGCAACACACAACATGCAACGATCATCTTGCACACGATGTCTGGGCTGTACAAGAGCCTCCCACCTGTGACATCCAGGCACCTGAAACGTGACTTCAACACGCCAAATGTGCGTTCCACGATGCACTTGGTGCGTTTGTGGGCCGCATTGTACTGCCTCTGGGCCTGTGTGTTCGGGGCTCAGAGCGGTGTCATCATCCAAGCGCAGAGTGCATATCCTTGGTCACCTGTGACAGTGCAGAGAGACATGAGTCAATAGTTGGTTCTGCATGATGTGTTGGCAGGCTCAGTGGCTCATTGGTGTGTGATATGTGTGACTTTATGATTCCTGCATGACATGTACTGCTTGTTGCAATTGAGCGGCATCAATGTGTATTACGTAGCCTCACTGCTGCTCCTCCCTCCCCGAGCCCATTCACTAGTGTGTGCAGTGCGGTTGCATCACTTGCACCCCTACGGCACACTATTGTCATGCCTGTCTGCACATGTCCACAAGCCTGACAACGACACAGTGATGTCGTGTGCTGAAGGTGGACGGACACGTGTGTGTAGACCTATGGTAAGGACAGGGCGGACACAGATGTAGAGTTCATGCCTGGCTGAACTCGCCATACGGTTGAGGGTAGACCTTTGGCTTATGCTGCGGAAATAGCGACACACACAACAGTTGGCATGTCTGATCCCTGACCCTGAGCGGGCTTGCGCACCCTCATTTACCCCTCGGCCGGGCCCGTACTTGGGGACATGCTACATAGCAACATTGTATATTGCGTGACGGGTGGCGCCGACACTACACCTGAGACACACGCATTAGTTACTGCCTTGGCAAGGCTTAAACTTAACCACGCCCAGAGCCACGTGTTGAATGACCACACCCCTATGCCGTACTGCCGTACGCCGGTCCACTCCCTCACGCCCACAGGGGGGTCCGACACAGATACATGTCCCAGGTCCTCCCCACTGCCTGAGGTGACAAGGTTGCGCACGCTGTATACAGCACAATGTAATGTGGTATGGCCCGGGGCCCACATGCATACAGAATGACCACACGGACACACTGAGATAATTTGTGGAACTGGCTAAGGGCACCTGCGCCCGGCACCTTTTCTTGCCAGGGTCACACGTCCAGGGACGCCTGTGCTGGATGGGTGTTGGGTAGTGTAAGCCACCCCTCAGGGGTTAGTTGGTGCTGGCAACAACTACAACAGTGATCAGACAATCAGGAGTTCAAAGTACGAACAGCAAGGGTCCATGACTTGAGCTGCACAGAGTCGGTGGCCCCGGATGCCCAGCAGCCGGCACAGGCCCACCGCCACGGGATGGTGACTTGCGATGCACTGAGGTAGGGCCACGAGAGCTGAGCGGGTCCTCGTTGATGTCCAAGGAGAATGTCGCGGAGTGTTACGGGGGACAGTGGAAGGTGTCCATCCAGGGCATGATGCAGAGGGCAGAAGCAAGCAAAAACAGGCAATATGGAGGAGTTGAATGCTACAGTCTCCTTTTTCCCCACAATTTCAGTATCAGCTACATGATGATGAAGACAACCCCCAGGCCATAGACTCAGACGCCACCAATGTTCAACCAGAGAGTGTCCATGACTCCCGTGGCACAGAGTCAGTGGCCCCAGAGCTGGAAGGGGATGCAGTCTGCGATGAGGCCTGTACAATGATATAAACTCTGCAATGAACAGATCAAGACTCAGTTCCAATTGTGTGTCCTACTCGACCGCAGTGTGTGCCGGAGGCAGCGGTCAGCGCTGGGCAACCGCTGTGCAGCCAGCTCCTCCTGGATCTCTAACACACGGCATTGAAATGGCATGTGGAGAAGATTCATGGTTGACGGAGGTGGAGACACCAGAGCTGAGCGGGTGTGCACCCTGCGATGATGCCGTGTCCTGCCTATTACGGACTGTATTGGATTGATGTGAGGCCTGCTGGACCGCTGTGTAGGCCGAAGGCAGAAGTCCGCAAGCCCCACAGACACGTGAGGTCGGAATGCTATGCACAGAGTTGGTGGCACACATCGAAGGGAGTATAGGGATATAAACGATGCCATAAATATGTACTCTGCCATTGTGTAATCAAGACTCAGTTCCAAATGTGTGACCTACTTGACCGCTTTGTATGCCGGTGGAGTACGTCAACGTGAAAGGAGTACTGCGGGCCTTGCTTGCGGAAGCCGTGATGGTCTGAGGAGGCTGCCAAGGTCGCGGGCCTCTGGCTTTGAGCTAGCACCGGCACGTGGTGGTCCCTCTTGGAGACACGCTGGTGTCGGCAGGTGAGCAGTGAGGCCTGGATGCGCAGGGGCGGACGAGACTGGTTCGGGGACCAGCGGCCCGGACTGCGGCAGGCGCACAGGATCGCAGGCACCGCCGCACACGGCGTCGGCCTCATGGCGCGGTGAGAGGCGCCGCCCTGGCAGCCACGTTGGCCATTCCAGAAGAGAACCACGCCCAGGGCTATGTTCTTTTTATTCACACCCCTACGCTAGCCTGGCGTACGCCGGGCAAGCCCACTCTGCACACACTTACAAGGGGGACGTAACAGGCTACATTTCCGAGATCTTCCCCACTTGCTGGGGTGACATGGTTGCGCCCACTGTCCACAACACTACCACCACCAGCAGTATATGTTGACATGGATATGTCTGTGGTCTGCATACTGCAGTCTGTCCAGCACTTCCACGCCACACTTGGCATTGTGTGCATTCGCATTCATGGATCCCTTGCCTCCTTCGCACATGCCTGGTTCCCACCTCTCCGCACATACTGCTATTGTGTGGCTGAGGTGCCATGCCGTTGATGGCTCATGTACATGGCTAGCCCAGGTTACCGCAGTACATTGTGCTGTTGTGTATGTTATGTTATGTTATTATGACTTGTATAGCGCACATATACCCTTAGGTATGTACCCATGGTGGGTGGGTATGTTGTACGTGAGTTTGTAACGTGTGCATTCCCAGAGTTGTGAGTTGCATGATTGTGGAGTTGAGGTGTGGGGTGTGTTCATTTGGTACTTACCAACGAGCACTGCACTTCCGTAGGTGCCATCCTGAAAGCGCCAGTTGATGACGGACTGTCGGAAGATGTATGAATCATGCACACTGCCTGGGGAGTTGGCGACGACATTGGTGAAGAGTCCCCGGTGGTCCACTACTGCCTGCACATTGATGGAATGCGTGTGCTTCCTGTTGCGGTAATTGTGTGCAGTGTCGGCAGGGGGCACAAGTAGGACATGTGTGCAGTCAATTGCCCCCAACATGCGCGGGAAGCCAGCTGTGGCGTAGAAGCCTTGCTTGGTCTCCAGCTGTTCCTGCACAGTGTGGGGAAAGTATAGGTATGGCATCCAGGACAGGTTTGAGGAACTTGGATAGGGCTGGCTGTGAGACTCCTCCGACTCTGGCGGTTGTTGTTTGGAATGTCCCAGAGGCCAACAGATGCAGCACAGCCAGCAGCTTTGTCTGAGGTGGGATGTTGGTTGTCCGCTGTGTTGGTACCGTCAGCCTGTGGGCAATGATGTTCAGGATGCGGAGGATGGTTGGCCTTGTGAGTCTGTAGTGGGCAACGACATTCTCTGGGGTTAAGTCTGTGAGGCTGGTGCGCTTCCTGAAGGTCCTCTGTCTTTGTCTGCGCTGCCTCTGTGGTGGTCCGGGGGGGGGTGATCTGAAGGGGGGTGGCGGTGGGTGTTGTGGCCCTGTTGGGGCTCCGAGCTGCATGATGAGTAGCACCATGGCATCTGTAGTTCTTCAGGTGTGGCTGTGGGCTGGGCTCCCTTTGATGGTGCAGCTTGTCGTCCGACTTTGCACCAGGTCAGAGCAGGTATTAGTTTCCTGCTGCTAACGCGCCGTATCGCCTGTTTTGTGTTCTTATCGCCGATCTGGCTGGTCGTTGAGAATGTTGCGTTGTGGTGTTGTCGCGGCTTTTTGCTCGGGAACGCCTACTCTGCATCTCATTGGCGATAGTTGCCGGGCTCATCTGTGGCGATGTTTTTGGCGGGTGCTATCGCAGGTAAACTGGTGATATCGGCTGTTTGCACCAGCTTGTGAATGGGGCGATAATTTTATCGCGACTTTGGCTGAGATAAAGTGCTGTTAACTCGGCGATAGTTCCTTGAGAATATGCCCCTCTGTTCGGTAAACACCCATTACAACAAATCTTTTACCACGACTACCATCACCCCGCATACCATCACAACGCATCTACCATTACTCCGCAATGCCATTACAACGCATGGCATTCCATTTTATATGCTTTTACCACGCATGCTTTTACAACGAAATTCGTTGTAAATGCATGAATGGTAAAAGCATATGTTTTTTATATGTAAGTATAAGGTAAGTATAGGGTTTTGGGGTGTAGGGGTATATGTTTTGGGGTTCAGGGGTAATTTTAGGGTTAAGGGTATGTTTGGGTTTTGGGGTGTTGGGGTATTTTTAGGATTCAGGGTGGGTTTGGGTTTTGGGGTAAACTGTAATTTTAGGGTATAGGGTGTGTTTGGGTTTTGGGGTACTAGGGTATTTTTAGGGTTTAGGGTGGGTTTGGGTTTTGGGGTGCTGGGATATTTTTAGGGGTCAGGGTGTGTTAGGGTTTTGGGGTGCAGGGGGTATTTTTAGGGTTTAGGGTGGGTTTAGGTTTTGGGGTGCTGGGGTATTTAGGTTTTGGGGTACTGGGGCATTTTTAGGGTTCAGGGTGGGTTTCGTTTTTGCGGTGCCGGGGTATTTTTAGGGTTCAGGGTGGGTTTAGGTTTTGGGGTGCTGGGGTATTTTAGTGGTCAGGGTGGGGTATATGTTTTGGGGTTCAGGGGTAATTTTAGGGTTAAGGGTATGTTTGGGTTTTGGAGTGCTGGGGTATTTTTAGGGTTCAGGGTGGGTTTAAGTTTTGGGGTGCTGGGGTATTTTTAGGGGTCAGGGTGGGTTAGGGTTTGGGGTGCAGGGGGGAATTTTAGGGTTCAGGGTGGATTTGGGTTTTGGGGTGCACAGGGTAATTTTAGGGTACAGGGTGGGTTTAGGTTTTGGGGTGCAGGGGTATTTTTAGGGTTCAGGGTTTGTTTGGGATTTGGGGTGCAGGTGTATTTTTAGGGGTCAGGGTGGGTTAGGGTTTTGGGGTGCAGGGGTATTTTTAGGGATCAGGGTGGGTTAGGGTTTTGGGGTGCAGGGGTAAATTTAGGGTTCAGGGTGGTTTTGGGGTGCCAAGGGTAATTTAAGATTTTAGTGGGTATGGATATTGGGGTGGTATGGGTAATTTAACAATTTGGGGGGAGTTTAGTCATTGGGATACAAATGGACATTTATGGGTTTTACGGGGTATTTTAAAATAATTATATATATATATATATATATATATATATATATATATATATATACAATATTTGTAAAAATAAATAAGATATATATATATATATTTTTAAATATATTA
Organism: Calotriton arnoldi; assembly: GCA_963921515.1. Taxonomy (NCBI): domain Eukaryota; kingdom Metazoa; phylum Chordata; class Amphibia; order Caudata; family Salamandridae; genus Calotriton; species Calotriton arnoldi. Next base: position 1,383,641 of record CAWUFW010000478.1, on the reverse strand, counting down.
AAAATATATACATATATATATATTTTAAGCTGTAGTAATTTTAGAAGGGCAGTTTGTGAATAGTAATGACCTTACTCTTTTTGGGTTCATGTTTTTAGTTTCATGCCCCTCCTTGAACCCCTTCTTATCCCTCACTAAACCGTTACCAAATATTTATGTGTTACTATTCCCCATGTTCTTGCCATGTGGGACTTTGCACGTAGGTAGGGAATAGTATTTTTAGTATGTGTGTAGAACCACTTCAGGTAAAACAAAATACAGTTCTGAGAATTTTTGCAATAAAAGTTTTAATGCAACATCTCCTGTGTAGCAGTTTTTGATTGGCAGAGCTTTTGACATAGCAAAAGTCTCCTAGGTGCAGGTATTGCTGACAATATCACTATAACACAATAAGTACTCCTTCAGTAGTAGACCCTGATAAGGTACAGATGGGAAGTCCTACGATGAAGAGACCCACTAAGGAGTGGGGAAGGAAATGATTCCTTTTGTTTTAATTACCCACACCCTAGTGGTGTCATGCTTCATCATTGGGTCACCCTGACGCCTAAAGCTCAACCGTATTTCAGGGAGCTCTTGATGATAATGTGACCAGGGGGAATTAAAGATTAAAAAACCTCAGGCAAATCACAGTATCCCTTTATTATTGGATCTGCTAGGGTTATTAACAAGCATTGGCATAGCCAATAGGTCTCGCTTTTGGGACCTTATAAGTATTTAGTTATGCAGCACAATATCCTTGGTGCAACAACATCACCTGTTGCATGGCTAAACACTTATAAGGTCTCAAAGGCGAGACCTATTGGCTATGCCGCTGCTTGTTACTTATGTTTCACAATAACGATTATCAGAACGCCGAGGAGCGCTAAAAATCCAAATGCCCTTCGAGGCCTTATACATGAGAAGTAGGCGCTAGGCAACTGCACATAGCAGAACATGTGCACATATTTCAATAGCAATGCATGCCACGCTTGTTGTATCATTACTCCGTAATGTGCATAGGTCTGCATGCATTCATTAGCATTAATATGTTTACCAGGCTGGGTGTGCGTGCAATCATTTCAGGAATGTGCACATATATTAAAGATGTATGTCGGCAGCGGGATCGTAGACAGCCGTGTGCAGAGTAATGCAGATTGAGTGAGATGTGTTGCTTTTTGTCTGGATGGATATATGATGTCACCTTAAAGGATGGCGCCCTAATAAACACAGGCCGGTGAGTGGTGAAGACATGCAGCCAGAACAAAAATCCCTAACCCAGCCCTAACAACAGCAAAAAAAAACTGATGGGGCAGTCACTGTGGTAACTTTCGTTCAATAATTAACTTCTTCTGAAAAAAAGGGCATGGTTTTACCTCGCTAGGCCAGTTGGTAGCACGCCCCAATATACTTGTTGGGTGGGGATGAAAGAAATGTACTGTACGTGTTTAAGCGACGCCCTTAATTACACAGGCCACGGCCCTTTTAGAGACCTAGTGCTGTAACCAAGTCATGTGAAATGTATTAAAGATGTACTTAAACAACTAATGGCGTGAATGTTTAAAGCGTGTGCGCTTTATTTACTGATTGGTGATTTTACATTTTAAACAACGCACGTGGGCAAATCGCAAACATGAAGAAACGCCTGCTCTGCTGGACGTCAGATGGCTGAAATTAATAACAACTGCGTGTTAAATGTAAAGTAGTGGTCTATTGGCCCAGTTTAAAGCAAACTCGCTTCAGCCCAGAGTGAAAATAGAGGCCACTGGCGAGGAGACGGTTAAGAATCAGGACTAAATATGAAGTAATATTAACGTTTAGGTTCGAGTTAAAGATTTTAAACCAAACAAAATGCCAACAGTACTTAACGGTGTTGGAATTGCACTATGGAATGCAAAAAAAATCAGATTTTGTTGCCCACGGTGGTACAAAGAGCCGCAAACTCCGATTCTGCCATTTTATATTTACCATAAGGTGCGATCCTACTGTGGCCAGCTGTCCGCTGCTTGTCTGTGAATTCAGTTTCATGCGTCTCCCCAAGCTGAGCTTTTAACGGATGTCATTTCTTTATAATGTTAGGGCTTCCGGGTCGCGCATAACTCAATCCCGCAGGAGAACATATTGTCAGAATCTTCTGGGATTGTGTACTGCTGATAATATGTAAGGCACCCTAAGATTGGAGCGCTGGGCCACTCAGCCAGTCGTAGGGCGCCGATGATTGGCTGTGTAGTTCGCACGTGGACAGATCCACCTTTTTAAAAATCGGCGGGTGCAGTGAGTCTGCCCTAGATTAAAGGGTTAGTTATACCATGTCTCTGGCTGGGTTATGATGCCGGCTGTTGTATATAAGGGGGGTGCGAAGAGAGGGGGGCTGCGCGCAGTAGGGCTCCAGGTAATGCAAGCAGACGTAATGTTTACTTTCAAGGGAGGCTGCACACTGTTTGGAACCCGCTGTTGGTGTTTATTGTTGGAATTCGTTTTACGCTCTCAATAGAGGTAGGTGAACTTAAGCGGCTCTGTTATTTTAGTGATGACGTCTCGCGCTACAGGCTCTATATACCAGATGGGACAGTTTAGTTCTACAAAGCAAGAATCCGTGGAGCACTGCTAAAACAAATAAATCAAAGCAAGCAAGACGCGCGGCCGGCCGCGAGACGCGCTCTGTGGTGGGGGAGGGAGAGGGGCATTGAAGCGAGGCGCGCGCGCTTGGGCGAGCGAGAGGAAAGCCAGATGGCGCCTCTGCTCGTGCCTGTGCGCGTAACCGCACACTGTATGCCAGCAAAAGCGTGTGGTAGCACTTTGAAAAGCCCACTTACTAAATGTCTCGCAGAGCAGCGCATGCGCTGGCTCAGGCGAGACCTAAAAACGGGCTCACCCTGCACAGAATAAAGTGAGAGTATGTCAAGGTTAGAACTGAATTATTCAGATGTCAATTTACTTCAGAAGGCGTAGCCCCATACCCAAAGAAGGTCAACAATGTAAAGTACAACCTCCTCAGAACATCTCTGATAGTCATACTTTTCTAGCCATGGCAACGTTCTGTGGATGCTTCATACAAAGCCTAACATCAGTAACAGAGCGACTACACGACCTGTTGAAATCCGATACTACACAAACATGCACAGAGCTGGCTTTCTACGACAAAAAGAAAGAGTTTTCTGCAGAAACTCAATGAAGTTCTTAGAAAAGAAAAAGCCCACAGAACTATCACTTGACACAAGCCCTTCTGGCCTAGGACCATCCTGCTGCAGCATAAACAACATATAGTTGGCTCCCATCGCTAATGCCAGTCGGGCACTAACTGACACTGAGCAGAGATATTTGCAAATATCAAAAGAATCAATAGTGATCCTGTAGGGGTACAGAAACTTCCACATTTATCTTTGTAAACCGTATCCAAGTATGCATGGACCACAAGCCCTTAGTTCCACTGTTTTAAGGATTAGCCTGGAAGCAACCACCAAGCATAGAAAAGTGGATATTGCAGTTGCAGAATTACTCATTCAATAAATTTTACAAGTCAGTCTAAGAATATTCTGCAGACTACTTATTCCATCATCCATGGAAATCCTTGACTGATGAAGCTGAACAAACAACAGAAACAGAAGAGTAGGTCCAGATAGTCATCGGCAAATAAAAACCTCACCCTTTCACATGAGAAGAAATAGCTACTGCCACCCATCCTAAATATTGCCTGAACCCAAGTGAAAAATGCCAAAGCCATCAAGGACTGGTGAAGGATGCTGAAGGATCAGTTTTACCGAACACAGGAAGCAAAGAGTCAAGTAGAAGCACTGCACAACGTCAGGAAGGGACTCTGCATAGCAGAAAAAGAGTTGATACTTAAAGGAAATCACATTGTCATACCCTGCCGCTTCTTCCTTTAATGCTGCAGGTGTCTAATGCAGGTGATGGGAGAAGAGTAAACATCAAGATGCCCCTCAGGTGAAAACTGTGGTTCCCTGACCTAGACATGCATGTAGAGTGGGCTATTGCGAGCTATCTTACCTGTCAGATCAGAGGACCACCTAAACTGTGGAAGTGCTATGTACTCTGTGGTCATGCCTGAATGTTGATTTCATACATCTGCCTGTGGATGACACCTGTTTGTCTTGCTCAACAAGTACAGTAAATAGCCACAGGTGAAGATAGTTCAATCAACCACAAATGACAACGTGATGTTCAAAATGGAGAGGATTTTGCATGAATGGGTTCCAAAAGAAGTTTGTTCAGATTAGGGGGCTGCCATTTCAAGGCTGGGAGAATGCATGAGACATCAAGTTGCTCAACATCAATCATCAGAAAATCAGTGCCGATATCTGCAGGCGAATGGAGATGCTGAGGGGTTTTATAGGAACTTTAAGGAGACAGTGATGAATGGGCAGTCTACAAATTCCTGAAAGAATACAAAAAAACCCTCATGCCTCCACAAGAAACACCTTCACTGTAATGCTCTTCAGATGGCAACCCATCAACTATGTCTCCTGCTACTCCCTGTGGAAACCAATGTTGGACACTGAAAAAGAAAAAAGTACAGCAACAGCAAAATGAGCAGAAGACAAGCATTGGCATAGCCAATAGGTCTCGCTTTTGGGACCTTTTAAGTATTTAGTTGTGCAGCATAATATCCTTGGTGCAACAACATCAACTGTTGCGTGGCTAAACACTTATAAGGTCCCAAAGGCGAGACCTATTGGCTATGCCAATGCTTGTTTCCTCATCCTCCTGTCTTCCCAACTCACACTCTGTTTTCACTGCTTACCCTGCGTGTGCCCCAGCCCTCTGCCACTTAGCACTTCTCAATATATATTTTTTTTCAATTTATTTCTTATTTTTTATAAGCACCCAGCATTTGCCAAGTGCTGCTGTGTTGCTAGCCCCCCTTTTTTACCCTTTCTTTATTTTAATCTGGTAATATACCATTCTAACACGGTCACCTGCCATGTGAAACAGTAATTTAACGTGACCACCATCATGCATGTGCACACAAGCTTCATGAATGATGCACACATGAGGACAAGCATCCTAACGCATGGTAGCCATTTTAGATTGGATTTCCATTTATATGTTTCCTCTTCCAATTAAAGAAAACCAATTCCAAGACTGGCAGCCATGCGTGTGCATGCATCTTGATGCGTGTATTTACATGTTAGTGGCAAAACATGATTAACCAAAAAGAAAACAAGGCACGTCAGAATGTACGGGAGTATGCTGCAAAGACATGGCACGTGTATGTGCTGCAGGAATTTAGAGAGAAAGTAAGAGAACGATCACAGCGTTGGATATACTGCAGATTTTGTGTGCCTTTTTAGTCGCATAAAACAACAATGAAAACGTACCCTGCAATGACTACAACAGGCATGATTCACCAAGTCTAGTTAATTATTCTTTTTGCTCCATTCGTCACTGAAAGCCCCTCTCTTTATATAAGCCACTATTTCCAGACGGAATCGACTGCTAGCCTCTACCAGGAAGCCTTAGCGCACAGGCACTTTGTAACAGTGTGGAAGAAGAAAACGGATGTCCCTGATCTCCCCAATGCTCCATTGTCAGAGCCTCACAAACAGCTTCCTCTGTCTCAATGCACAAAGCTACTTAGTAGTCCTGTGCCACGTGTCACACCTGCAGCCAGCCCAGGCCCATGAATAAATAGCACAGTCCATCCTGGGGCTTGTCATTTGGTTACTAACGCTGTACGTGGGGATAAAAACGAATGCATAATTATGGCACGATAATACACTGGGCACTGTCGTGGTATGTCAGCACACTTTAAACAAATGCACATTTCAACCAACATCCTGGCCACAGAATGTGTACAAGTCGTCAACATACTTATAATCAGTAAACTCCTTTTTCAGTAGATTAAGAGAGTGCTCACAGTCTTCACAGAGACAAATTCTGTAACAATTCTGCGGATGAACAGAAACAGCGCTTGACGGGATGTATCGTGTCCAACCGAGACAGCGCATGGATAGTGTTTACTCGTGAAACTAAAAACAGTGCCACGCGCAGGATTTGTGATCTGATATTTCCTATAGGAACAGCATGTACATGATGCATATCATGCTTTGTGTTTCCACCATAATCAGCACATGCTTGAAGTCTCTTATGTCACGTTTCCAAAATGACACGTATGTGCAAGGACGTCTGTTCTTGAGTACCACCCTCAGTGCAGGATCGCATAGCATTGTTTCAATCCGGTCACTTTTTGTGGGGACGAAGTTAGAAGCGGACTTCTGGATCTGTGTCGGCAGGCATGGAAACAAGCACGGAATCGAAACGGAGGAGCGGGGGTGAGCGAGCGCAGCAGCCTGCTCAGCTGACCAGACGCTCGTGCGTCATGGCCTTTTCCCGCACTGCCGGCATATGTTTCCAATTATCGTGCACGCGTCTGGGCACAATAATGGGAAACAGATGTCGGCCCTGCGCGCGTAACCGCCCGAAAAAGGCCACGACGCACGAGCGTGTGGTCAGCTTTGGAAACCCCCTTACTTAAAGTCTCGCCAGAGCAGCGCTTGCGCGCTACTCGAGGCTTGACCTAAAAATGTATATAAAAGGGGTCAAAATAGGAGTATTTATGGTCCTATGACCCTATGGCCAACATGTTTCAGTCCTGCTGGGGCCGTAAAGGTCCTGAACTTTCTTCAGGGCAACAATACACCCTCCCTGGGAAGAGCAGAAGGAGATTTCCCTATACTGCTTGTTTATATAAGGGCAGATAGCTGCTCCTTATTTCTCTTAAAGAAGATAATTTATCTCTTTCGTCCTCTTAACACTCCATCTGTAAATACAAACAAAGACAAACAAGAGAATCATAGTGCATTATTCATTAAATACATTCAAATGCTTCCCAAGTGTGATGTGCTAGCCAGTCCACCTGTGTTGTCAACACAGTGTGAAAACCACATCATATCTCATCAACACTTTGGTATGTGATCATGACACACATTTATTTTTACCACACTCACATAGGTGGCAAAATATGGTGTTGTGGCGACCATTGTTGCATACTGCCATTATCCACATACTTGTGCGTGCATAATCACGGTGAAACCACCCGTGTCACTCTAACTCGACAGCGCAATGCTGCTATCAGTCGCCGTGTTTTAGTCAAACAATCCAATCAACCACACTGTAACCCTTACCCAGTAGTGGGCGAGGGAACTCATCTCCGGGTGACTCACTGCTTAAAGGGGTAGCCCTGTAGTCATACACTGAACGTCAGTAGACACACAACATAAAAGACAAAAACCAAAAAGACGAAGAAACCAGTAAGGTTTGAATAGCAGTAATGCCTGTGGGTAGTTATAGTTAGGATCATGTTTCCATAGGAAAAGCATTTATTGACTTGCTTATATCTTTAGCGCAGTTTCACGAATCTTCACGCAATTTTCCAAACAAAGTGTGCTGGTAATTCTATTTGTGCATGGAAAGCTTCGGGGTGATCCATCAAGCGGGGGTGTGAAAAAGGGGGGTGTAAAAAAAGTGTTTTCCGCATGTTAATTTCCAAAGAGATTTTAGACACGACTACAGCCCGAACCACTGGATGGAATGGCACCGAATTTGGCAGAAAGGTAGCTCTTGGTCCAGAAAGAACCCTTTTTGTTATTTAGTGTAAATCCATTTAGTAGTTTGAGTATTTAACTGAAATCCAAATTTGTATATCTAAGGATGCGGATCCTCCGCGGATTTGCAAATCCACCAGCCAACAGCAATGCTGTGATTGGCGGCCACAACCTGATAGGAAAGTTGCAGACACCATTTTGTTAATTGGGACTCGGTTCCCAGCAGGGAAAATAAAGTTAAAAAGTGATAGAAGAGGTCAGGGTAGAGGTACCCTGACACTATGGGACTAATGGAGGGTTCTGTGAGGGTCCCCTCATGGGTAAGACACTGTCCAAAGACCTTTTTTTTTTCTTACCACGTGAGGATCCGTGGATCCTCACAGATTTGGGTGGATTCCCAGATCCAGACCCTGATAAAAAAAAATACACTCACTCACAGATATACACACCTACTCACACACTCATACACCTCCTTACACACCCACACAACCACTCACACACACACCCACTGACCCTCAAAACCACTCACACACCCACTAACAGGCCCACACAGCTTTCACACACTCACTCACACACCAATTTTCAAATCCACACAACCACTCACACACCCACACAGCCACTCACACACCTACTCCCACACAGCCACTCCCACACCTGCTCACACACCCACTCACACACCCACCACACACTCACACATCCACTTACACAACCACTCACACACTCACTCACACACCCCCTCACACACCCAGGATGCAGGGACGTTACATTTAGGAAATAGCTTTAAAAAAACATAGAAATTCACTGAAAAAAACAAAGGCTACAGGGACATCATAGTTAGGAAATACAATTTAAAAACCTTAGAAATTCACTGAAAAAAACAAAGGTTACAGGGATGTTATAGTTAGGTTCTGATTTTACACACACAAACCATAGAAATTCAGCAGTTATAGTTATCTCAAGTAACTATAACTCGTGCCCTAAGGTAACTATGACTCACGTCCTCGCGATGCACTGTTAATTACCCCACATATTACATCACTCATGACATCTTCTATGACATCATTGATAATACCACTGCAACATTTGTGGTGAAATTATTGATGAGAAAACTGTGCATGGTGGGGGCGAGAGTTTCCACATTTTTGTTAATGCACTTCAACTCTGAAACCATTCTAGTGTTGAATTGAGTCATTGCCAGCGGGTAACCGTGACTGGTGCAGCCATGTTTTCTTGAGTATTCTAAACATGCCTAAAGAAAATGCCTGTCTATGACATTTCAATCTCTTTCGCATTTTGGTGCCAGAGACAAGAAAGTGGGGATTAGCTTGGTCAGCTAAAAAGGTTTACATTCTTATTCACACAATTGAAGGTCAACTTCCTTTCTCATGATCCCAGACCCATGAACCTGTGTACTCACTTTGTTTTACCATGTCATTATTTACACTGGAAGCCTGTACATGAAACAATACATATCTGTGACTTACTTTAGACTAGTGTGCTTGCTTATTTTACTGATTGCTACTGAAAGCCCTGGCCAACCTATTCTGTGATTCATGGATAATTAATTCTTCTTTTCTTAATAAACCCTTCCTGACACCAGGAGTGGCTGACGCTGATTTTGAGACCATCAAATTTGAGTGACTATATCTGTTCTGAAGGCACACCGAATAGAACGGACTCTGAAGCTGAGGCCCTCTATGGTTCTGATCAAGAGACACTCTTCATCCGTGTGGCTCTGACTCCCTGCACAATGGCTTCTTTTTATTGTATTAGATTGACTGGCTTTGACTTGGAAACTCCCCTAGCCTGAGAAAGAAACGTGATAGAAGGAGGAGCAATGACTGTGGAGTGTGTGGATAAAAAAGGAATCAGAGAGTAAAGGAGAGGGAAGAGAGCATAGATGTCACCTCACTAAAATCCCAGGAGCGGTAGAAGTGGCATCAGACACCTTTTGACTGCAATGACATCAGAGGAAGTGATGCCACCCGAACTTTGACCCTGATGACATCACTGAGAGTGAAGTCACGTTTTTTGACTCTGAAAATATCATAGGAAACGGCACCATTAAAAGTTTTTTTTAAAAAAGATTGTCATAAGGGGCAAGATTAAAAATATAGCAAGAATGTCACTAAAGTGAAAATATATTTTAGCTATCAACTATATCCTCTCTTTCTCTGTCATTTTGCGTCTCCTCACTTCTTTCTTTCCTAAAGGCAAGTTCCATGCAGAGGCACTATAGGCAGACTCCTATGGCGCCTTCTGCTATCTAGCGCCACTCATTAATCCCTTGAGCGATGGTGTAGCTACATGGGTTGTAGAAACAAGATTAGAGGAAAAGGATGCATAGCATATTGAAAAGTTATGAATATTATATCTATACTATCCTGGATATTCCCCTGCTTGAGTTACATGTGACAGTCAAGTTAATCCAAAAGTGAATATGTGGGATTAGTGCAATGCTAGAGTTTCTAGAAGGTTGACAACATTGTGTCTTGTTAACTGTGGTTATTTCAAAAGAAAACAATCTCATAGAATAAAAATAATCGAAAGGACATCAAACCACTTTCTGTTAATTGTTTTGGTAAGAATTTCTAACAACAGTGAGATTATGTTATAAAAGTTGAGCACAAAGTGAGAAGGGTAGAGGGGAATCTTCACGCCAGGTACCACATAGAATCATATCTCCAGTCCCAATTGAAGGCTATTGGGATGGGAGTCATTTAGCCTTCGCTCACTGATTTATCACTTCAGCTCACATCATGAATAACGAGAACAGCAGAACTTGCAACTGCATTGAACATAAGAGATATTATTCAAACAGGTATGTCAGCATGTACCATCTCTAAAACTCGAAATACATTTTATTTTCTGCTGTGCTAGAATTAGATTAGCACTTACAGTCGCAAAATGAGGGTAGGATTGCTATATACTTTTCTCCGCAACCATGTTCCCCTTTACATTCTTGGTGAACTTTGTTGCTGAAGCTGTTTTATTTGTCTTTATAATGGTTCCAATTCATATCGTGTGTACTAGACTAGGATTCTGATTACAATACATTTCAAAAACTTATCCATTGTGTGCTAGTGTTCTTGAGAGTGTAATTCTTTAGTGAAAGAGGATTTGGGGTTCCACTAACTATACTTGTAATGTCTCATGGGATTGATCACTACCTTACACACATCTTTCTCAAATACTATCCAATGGGTTATGGAATGGTTGCAGTAAAACTCGTTTTCTGATTCGGGTTGGCACATTGACTAAGTTAATAAATGCAAACTAGAAAGATGGCAGCGTAATCAAAGTAAAGCTATGGGTTTATTTTACCAGTCCCTGCCTAGAGTGGTCACGGGACACGATTCCTATCTCTCCTTTGTCACTAATAGCCTGCACCGATATTTATTAACTAGGATGAGATTGAACTTTTTTCCCCTAATGGTAGGTTTTTAAATTTTTATTTTACAGAGTTTTATATAGCACGAACTTGACCCGAATCGGGTATCAGAGCGCTTTACAAAACACCAGTTGCATTACATGAGGACACATTAATTTTTTTGTTAGGCACTGGGAGATTAAGTGATTTGCCCAGAATCACAGGATGTTCAGCGTCATTGCCGAGACTTGAACCCAGTTCCCCAGATTCGAGGTCGACGGCCCTAGCCGTTAGGCCAACTCCTACCCAGCGTTAGCATATTCATTACATTATTTATCGCTATGCCCTTGTGATGACTGATCCCCACAAACTATGTCACACATTTTATTTTTCTGCGATTTTTATAAAACAGAAGGGAAATTTTTTATCCTCCCATTGTTAACAAAACTGAGTTTATCATCCCATTCTTCAGCCCTTGCAGTTATCAATACACTGGAAAGCCATTTCGTCTGTTTTATGACTGCAAATATTTTATATTCAGTTCTGCGAACCAGGAAAGGTTCTTCAGAGAGGGGGGTTATTTTATTGGATCAGTTTTCATAGATTGTTTTTAATTGTTTAATGAATGGCTGTAGGGAGGTTAATATAATAGCTAGAGTTTACTGTGGGCTCGGGCAGAGCTTGTGGAGTAGTTGTAGGAGTAGTGCTGTATTAACTCATTCGTCATCTCAAAAACTTGTCTTCTGAAAATGAATCGTCGCCTGGTTTTTTATACCCTAGTAATGTGCGCTTTTAGCGATGGATATGTTTGAGAACATTGATATTTTAACAATCAATGAAGGGGGTTCTAGAAAACTGACCTCTGTGTTTATAGACAAATTGAGGAAACGTATCAGAAATACCTTGAGGTGAGGCTGTCTCTCCCTATTTTCTCCCCAGAGCCTTCTCACTCCTTTATTTCCCCTGAGCCTTTGATCCCCCTGATACTCCCAGGCATTCTCTCACCTTCAGTTCAGTCTTTCACTCTCCCTTTTACTTCTAGATCTTCAAGTACACAGTTGCTTTGTAGCTGGTTTTGTGCTATTTAACCTGCTTTCCCCCATGTATACAGACATTACCAGCAACTGGCAAATACAAATCCTGTCATGGCTGACTTAATCCCTCTTCTGCATCCTTCGAATGTTGGTTAATTGAGTACCATTAAAATGGGTAGCAGAAACATACTAATTACATAGCGTCAGCCAGTAAAACTGTGGTGGCAAGCACTGTGTAAAAATCAAGTTGCTGTTATTTCTCACCCTCCCACAGATCTTCCTCTGTTCATCATCCTTCTTGCCACAGCACTTCAGCTTTCTCCAAAAAGCCCTTCACTTTTCTTTTCCTCTCTTCTTCTATCCCTCATTCTTCTTGTCAGTCCTTTTTGCCACACAGCTTCTCTTCCTCCCTTTCCTCCTGTCATCTCTTCTCAATGTTTCTCTGCTCACCTTTTCACATTCTTTTTCCCTTATGTCCAGTTCTTAATTTGTAAAAAATAATAAGTGGTAAGGCCCAAGGGAGTTCACGGCATGCCACTGCAGCTTGTGCAACCCGCCAGCGCTGGCAAATGTCAGTGCCACTGTTACCCTATGACCAAAACATTCCAATAAATGTCCCAATTTGGATTGTTCCATGTCACCAAAGCTGTTAGAACAGACAGGATGAGTATTTTTATTCGAATTTACATTTATATTGCTATTTTAAATAATCTATGGATGTACTCTTCTGAAGAATAGACTGATAGTGCAACCATGATTGTCAGGAATAAGTGCTGGTGTTGATAAATAAGTGCTGGTGCCGGGCACCGGAAAACACAGACACAAATTAAGCACTGCTCCTGCCCCAGCTGTCTTCCTCTTCTCCTTCCATATGCTCTTCTCTTTTGCTTGCGTCTCATTTGGTGCTCCTCTCTCTGTTTATCTACCAAGGGTTTAGCTCTCCTTTTCTAACCCATAATCCTCTTCCTCCTTTTTCTGGACTCTGCCATTCATCCTGCATTTTTTCACCACAGCTTTCTTTTCTCTCTCCGTTTTCTCTTCTTGGTTGTTCACTCTCTTTCCCTAATCTAGTGGCGTAATGAAACTTGAGGCCCCCCCTCTTGCAAAGTACATGGAGGCACCCCCCCAACCACCTACCATTTTGCTGCAGCACCAAAAAACCGAGTGTATCAAACCAACACTAACTGGTCTCAGACCCAGTCAGTGTACTGTGCTGAGGGGACCGTTTGGAGCTCAGGCCCCCCCCCCGATGGGGCTCCAGGGGCTAATGTTACACCACGGGGCTCATCCCTTTTCTCTTCCTGATACTCACCACACACAGATTGCTCACTCTTGCTCTCACTCCTGCCCTCAGAACCTGCACTTAAAAGATTACCTGTCCATCAAAGAATTGACCTAGATGAGCAGCTCAGGTATTTTTCCTTAGAACTGACTTTTGAATCCCAGGTTGCTCTGCTACCATACGCCAGCTGTTAGGAGGGGGAACGCCTGGAGCAACGTAGGCAGAGCCATGCAGTCCGGAATACCGCGAGCGTAACCACGCTTGCCTGAACAACACATCTGCTTTAACCACGCATATGGGTGGTTAAGGCAGATAGCGCTCTAGTGTTCAGGATGGGCGGGCAAGCGTTGGAACAGGAAGCTCCGGATGCAGAACAGGTAAGTGGGGCTAGGGCTGGGTTTGGGGGGGAGGTATCTTTTAGAGGTGGAGGTCGCTTTTAGGGGTCAGGGCGAGGGGTTTGGGGTACTTTAGGAAAGGGGGCAGGTTTTTAGTGTTCGGGGGGTAGCTGGTCGGGGTAGTTTTAAGGGCTGGGTTTGAGGGGGAGTTTTTAGGAGTGGGGCGGTTTTAAGGCTCAGGGCGGGGGGAGATCGGGTCAATTTTTTTAATTGGTGGCTGGGTTTTAGGCCTCAGGGCAGTGGAAGTGATTGGGGTAGTTTTGGAAAGGGGAAAGTTTTTAGAGCTCAGGGCGGGCGGAGGGGGTAGGGGTACTTTTAGGGACAGCCGGGGGGGGGGGTCAGGGTAGTACATGGTAAAAGGCATGGTTTTAGGCCTCTGGGCAGGGGGAGGGAAAGGGGTAGTTTTAAGGGTAGTGCAGGTTTAGGCCTCAGGGCGGGGGGTGAGGTAGGGGGTTCGAATTTTAGGGCTTAGGGCAGGGGGGAGGGGTTGGAGTAGTGGCAAACCTTAACCACACATACCCCCTTACCATTCATGCCTTTACAATGAAAATGCATGTTAAAGGCATGCGTGGTAAAGCAATGCGTAGTTAAGATGCATTCGTGGTTCGGGCTGAGTGGTAGAGGCACGCGTGGTTTAGCCATGCATGCTTCTGTCATACAACCGTTAGGAGTGCAGGGAAAAGGCAGTGCCAGACTGGGAACCAAACTGAGCCGCTAGTAAATTTGGGAGAAGTGAGCAAAGCCCGACCACAGTCTGGGTAGGTTCTCCACCCAAGAAAGTCTTTTTTAAATGGGGAAAATGGTAATTTTAAAACACATTTCAGGATATATCTAAATGATAGACCTTTTCAGGCATAGTAAAGGGTGAGACAACGGTGGACCACATTTTTAAAGGGCCTGGCTTGATTAATAAAATATTGTGCACCCCATGGTGCAAAGTTCAGGGTGTTCTGAAAAATTGTGAATGGTAACAAAAGAAAGTGCAGGAACTGGCTATGCTCTATATCTCTTGCTAGTACATAATATGAAAAAGGGGGAAATCTCACCTTACGATCAGTGTTCGGGGACTAGTAGCAGAGGAGATGCCAGAAAGAAGATGAGAGTGAGGTGACATGCAGAGAGCCGATGGTGTCTGATCCACAACGCAATGATGAGGCCCAGGAGTGACGAGGGAGCCGTGGCGAGAGAAGACCGCCGCGGCGGGAGAGGGTCAGCATGATGAAAAGCCCCAGGCTACTGCTAACTCTCGTCGGCGATACGAGGGGGAGAGTACTAAAGGGGCGGGATCCCCCCCAAAGGAGACATAGGAAAATCGGGCTCAGGGGAGGCTGAGATGGCGTTCATTAGCCGCGCCGACCACCCTTAACCACCGGCACAGCTGCATAGTGGCACAGCGGTGCAGGAGAAGCCAACTCGCCGGAGGACAAACAAGGCTCGACAAATGCGAGGAGAGCTCTACGATACTGCCGCGCCTGACAATAAGATGGCGGCCGTATAGGACAAAAAAGACTGGCTCACCATGAGAACTCGGTTAGTGTCTCCTCAAAGAGAGAACGAAGATAAACCGGAGAAGAGGCAAGGGGGAATTAAACCTCATACGGCATAAACAACCACAGGCTCCATTCAGCGAATCCTTACCTTCCCGATGCCTGACCTCAGCCCATGAACTATATCACGTAGTCTGCTGCCAAGGCCCATACAAGGGAATAAAAGGTACACAACATCTACTGTCGCACCCGGGTGAAATAGAATATAGTCCACATGTAGGAAGGAGCCAGCCCACGATTGTTTACATTACTGAATCTAGGAGTGGATTATAGAGCTTAGTAAAGTCACCCCCAGCCAGCTCTTGGCAGCGATCCTACCTCAAGAGGAGTGCCATAACGAGACACACAGGGAGATAGAAAACAGCGAAACGGGCCTGTACGACAGTTTTGGGCGCAGATGTCCCCTCTACTCACACAACGCCAAGCCTGAATAGCGGTACCTCACTTGATCACCAAGATTCTGCGAGCCAAGAGACCCAGTCCTAAGCTGTCGGTTCTCACAAGTGGACATCAGCACACGTCGCGGCCTCGCCCTGCCTTTGAGGGGCACCCACCAAGCGCCGCTGACTCTATGCCACCCAAAAAGACGCAAGCGAACAGAGTCTCCAGCTACTTCTCACCTACAGAGATGAGAGGGTCTACCGAAGGAGAAAGCTCGACTGAAAGAATGGCGCTCACCAAAGATGACCTTCAAGCTACCTTGAGAGACTTTAAGAGAGAGCTAAGAGAGGAACTCAAAGCAGACCTTGAGGGCTCCCTGGAGGCTCTTCGCTCAGACATTCAGGGCAAACTCACATCCCTGCAGCAGGATGTTGACTCAGTCGGCACACGCATGTTATATATTGAATCCAAACTGCAAGAACTGGAATGCAGAATGGCTGGGATGGAATACTCGACGAAAATGTTCTGTGAGCAACTTCAAGCCAATGTCCCAAAGTGCGAAGATCTCAAGAACAGGTCCCGGAGGGACACTGTATGACTGCACAGCCTGGAATAGGGAGTGGAAGGACCGGACTTGGAGGCATTTGTCTTGGGCCTGTGCGGAGAGGTACTTGGACCGGGCGGCATGAAGATCAAAATAGACAGGGTCCACAGGGTGGGACCACCAACACCTGGAGGAAATAAAAGACAGAGAGATGTCCTAGCCAAGCTGCACTCCTTCAAGATGAGAGAGGAAGTAATTCAGGCAGTGAGATCGAAAGAGGAGCTATCCTTCCAGGGTTTCACGTGCTCCCTATTCCAGGATGTGGCCCCGGTGACATTTGCACGCAGGCAACAATTTCAAACATTTACAGAGAAGCTGAGACGTGACCACATAAAATATCGTTGGACATACTCCTTTGGAGTCGGCTTCTCCCTCCAAAATAAACACCATCATGTCACCACCTACGAGGAAGCAGCAGAATCTGTCCTCGGCCTGCCGCCCCCTGAAGAATTGTGCACCGAAGGCGCCTCGACTAGCACAGGAGAAAAGATGGCGGAAGATGGCATGAGGGACGATGGCAGACACAGAATCGTCCAAGGCCACAAAAGAAGAAATAAACTGATGCCACGGAGGAACGGTATGCTGGTGGGGTACCCAGGGTAACAGTCGAACAGTTACTTAAGAAATTATCCTGGCAACCCCGGCCGTCTCTGTAGGAACTGACAGGAGGTATGGTCATAATCCGGGTCACTGAGATGACCGATACCCAGTCTGAGACATGCTAGTTTATTGCAAAGCTGGAGATACCTATTGGAAAAGGGAGGGGACAGCTATTCAATGACTCCCAATAATACTCATTAGCCAGTGACTTACTTAATGTCAATTTGGCTCGCCATATGCAGTTATGGTCCAATACGTCTATAATAAGTGTACAACAACGTACGTTAGTGAGGCACATAATGGGTCTTCGGGTTATGTTGACCCATAATGTTCTGTTTCAAGAGTTTCTTGTTGTTTTAGTTGTGGGTGCAAGGGTGCTACCATCTCTATACAAGGCACAGGTGGACGGGAGGGGAGGACCTGCGAGGCGACATTACATGGGACATGGAGAAGGACAAGAGGGGGCCCGTCCGAGAGACAAATGCGTAGCAGATACAATAGCATATAACACCACATTTTAAGTAGTAATGGTGCTTACCATACTTACATGGAATATTAAGGGGCTTAACTCGCCCGCCAAACGATAAAAACTATGGAAATACCTCTTAGACCAGAGACATGACATGGTAGCCCTTCAGGGAACGCACATGAAAAGGTCGGAAGAGCACCGGCTGCGACACAGGGCTATCCCATTGTATATAGATCATCAGCCTCGACTAAACACAATGGGGTGGCTTTATTCTTCCACAGCGCCTTGAAATTCCAACCAGAGGGCAGCAAAACAGAAAAGAGGGCAGGGTGATCATGGTCAAGGGGCGGTTACACAGCCGCCTGCCTCTGTACTTTTGCCTCTGTCTATGCACCTAACTCTAATCAAGCCACATTTATGACCTCATCCTTGTCATTGCTAGGGGGGTTCGCCGAGGGAGACATTTTCTTACTGGGAGACTTTAACCTGACATGGGATGCTGGCCTAGACAGCATGCAACCCCAAAAGGGGACCTCAATTAATTTCACCAAAACTTTGAAAAGAAAGTTCACTGCCATGGGCCTGTTAGACGACTGGGGCTCGCTCTGCCCAACTACTAGGGACTATACCTTCTTCTCTCACACACATATGTCATATTCTAGGATTTACTATATCTTTGTGAGTAAGAACCTAGTTCCAGCATTACGGGCTACCTCATTATACCGGATCACTATGTCTGATCATGCACCAGTTACATTTTGACACTAGCCTGGGATGCCGCCCAACCAAAACAAAGACGATGGTTCTCCCCCGTGGCACTGACACGAGATCGCCTTCTGATCGATGAACTACGAAAATCTATCAAGGACTATTTCCTTTTGAATTACCCCAAAGACACCTCCCCAGCCATCAACTGGGAAGCCTTTAAGGCAGTATTTCGAGGCAAGTGCATAGCTCTTCATGCGGCACTAAATAAACAAAGGACCCGAGAGAGACTAACATTAGAGACAGAGCTAAAAGAGGCAGAACAGGCTCACAAGAGGCATCCTATCCTTAGCTCACAAAGAAAGGTAACGGCACTCAGGGGCAAATTAAATCCTATTTATAATAATAGGGCTAAACTTACCCTTTTACGACTAAAACGCGCAGCCTACAAGAAGGGAAATAAGGTGGGCACACATTTGGCCAGGCAGCTACGGCTTAAAAGGGAATGAGAATTTATAGGGGTCATAAGGCTGCCATGGGGGGCAAAGCGACCAGGGAACCAAATAAAGCCCAAGATTTTGGCCATTTCTACAAAACTCTTTATCAAGCAGATAGCTATGAGGCGGCAGAGCAAACACAATATATGGGGGAGTTGGAGCTCCCGAGGGTATCGCCGACACAAAATGCATCACTGGGGGAGCCGACAGAGGCAGAAGAGGTCAGCAGGGCTATTGCAATTCTTAAACCGCATAAATCACCAGGCCTAGATGGGCTAACCCCCCAGTTTTATAAAACATTGGGGCGGAACTAATCCATCAACTGGTGAGCCTTTACAACCCAATTGCGGAGTCAGGGACAGTCACTACATCTATGGGGGAGGCTGTCATTTTGGTATTACCTAAGCCATGGAAGGATTTTCACTTGTGCAGCTCATAACGCTAGATAGCGCTTCTCAACCTAGACGCTAAGATCTCCACGAAAATCCTAGCCAGCAGATTGGAAAATCTAATACCAGAACTAATACACTTAGATCAGCCCGGGTTCATCCAAGGCCGACAGACTCATGACAGTCTTTGGAGGGTCTACCACCTGGTCGAGAAGTCAAATAAAAAATCAATTCTGGCTGCCCTGTTGGTGTTAGATTCCAAGAAGGCCTTTGACCGAGTGGACTGGCCCTTCTTATTTCGCACCCTGGAGAGATACAGATTTTGCAAGCGATTTATAGCCATGATAAGAGCCAACTACACTTGTCCTAGTGCTTGGGTCCTAGTCAATGGGGTGAGCTCTGAAGCATTCTCTCTGGAGAGAGGGACACGACAGGGATGTCCTCTCTTGCCACTACTATTCGCTCTAAGCATCGAACCCTTGGTGGCGAAAATACACATGGCACTCAATATTCAGGGCATCTCGCTTGGGGCAGATGAACACAAAATATCCCTGTTTGAGGATGACATGCTCCTGTCAGTGATGGCTCCCGAATCTTCCCTGGTGGCAGCGATGGAAGAATTGAGGCACTTTGAACTGGTGGCGGGCCTTGAGGTTTATCTGACAAAATCGTATCTGTTGAACTTCACACTACCACAGAGGGAAATGGAGTCTCTGGTTGCCTCCATTCCCTTTCAGTGGGCTAAAAAAGAAATCGCGAACTTAGGAATAAAGATCACTCTAAACTCCAGGAACTTTTTAAGGCGAACTACCCCCCTTTCTCCAGCAGTTGAAGGCAGACTTCCGCAGATGGACTCCCATGTATCTCTCATGGATAGGGCGCATTCATGCAGTCAAGATGATGGCACTGCCTAGACTTCTATATCTTTTCCAGGGCCTCCCGATCGATATAGAGCGGGGCTTCCTAGCTACATTAAAATCCATGATCATCCACTTCATATGGCAAGGGCGCAGGGCAAGGCTATCATATCGACAACTCTGTCTCCCTAAAAATAAGGGGGGTTTGGCTTTACCAGATATGTATCTATACTACAAACCTGCCCAGTTACAAGTGATCACGGAGTGGTTGTCCTGGGAGTCTGACAAGTACTGGCTGCACATGGATAGGGCAGAGGCGGGGAGGTGCATCTGGGACTTATTATGGAAACCTAAAGCAGAGCACCCGCCTAATCTCTATTTGAGCACGCCTACAAATACGACTTTAAAGGTATGGGATGACATTCATAGGACCTCTACCCTGACCACCTTCCCATCTCCATTTATGCCAACACACTTCAATCCGGTGTTTCCGCCTGCATAGACACCGGCCCCTTCGATGCATGGAGGGATGGGGGTTGTGGTACGATCTCTGATCAGTTCCACAACTGAGATGTCTTTACGTTCGAACATTGTTGGAGGGAGTTTAATCTGCCAGTTACTGAACACTACCACTACACACAACTCAGACATTGGGTTCTCAGTCGGGGAGTCAGAGAGGCAGCGACCAGGGAGCTTATGCCAATAGAGCAGCTAGCAAAGATAGGGAACGGCTCAAAGGGTACGATATCGTGTCTCTACACGATACTGCAATATACACTACACTACACTACCCAACCAAGACACAAATCTTTCTAGGAGCGCACCCTGGGGGAAGAAATTATAGACAAACAGTGGGACAAACTATAAATGGATATACATAAATGTAACCAATCAATGGGAATGCGAGAGGCCCACTATAAAGTGCTATACGATTGGTATCTGTACCCAACGAAACTAAAACTAATCTTCCCTAAGAATTCTGACTTATGCTAGAGTGGTTGTGGGCTCCAGGGAGATTTTAAACACATTTGGTTGGACTGCCCAATGATAAGGCCCTTCTGGACAGAAATATTGGCACAAATCAAAGACATCCTGGGCTACCCCATACCTGCAGATCCGGGCTCGACACTGTTAGGCCTTAGGTCACACATCCTCAAACGCTAAACAGTTGGCGACAGATCCATACTGTGGCTGTGCCTGGGGGCTGCAAAAATGGCAGTGGCAGCAGCTTGGAAACAGAAAGACTCACCATCCATGACTCAGTGGCACTCACGTTTGTGGCAAGCCATCACCATGGAAAGGATTGGCGGGCATAATAACAGACTCCTTCAAGAATTTCGAATACATTTGGGGCCCACTAGTGGAATATCTATCACTGGGGTTCCCCCTATTTGCATGCCCTACGTGCACTCAGGCGCTCCTCCTCTTCTAATTCTAGAAATCCCATGGGGGCGGAGCTAGAACACAAAGGCGACCTCGCAGAGACAGTCCTATATTTAACTGACATTTGGCCAGGTGGCCCATACTCTCAGGGACATATCGATGGTAGTACCGTGCACCCTTAATGTTTGGGGGAGGGGTGGGAGGGCTAGAGGGGAGTTGGGAGGGATTTTGTAACTTGATAATCTTACTCTGAGGCAGCGTACAAGTGCTTTTCTTATTGTTAATTCTGATTGCCATTCAGACCACTTCCTCAGAAAGAGGCAACTGTATCATTCTATAGACTTAACTTTTTTGAGCCATGAGAAGTTGATTGTAATGCACTATGTTGTGATATGCTTGGAAAAATCTCAATAAAAACAATGTTGACAAAAAAAAGGGGCAGGTGCCCCTACTGAGAAAGTGCTGGTGCCAAGAGCTTGAAAAGAAAAAAGTAAACTCTAAAGTAAAAATAACACTCAGAGGTGGCTGTTTGGGCCAGGGGGGAATTCTGCACTTTATAGAGATGTGCTGAAGCTGGCCTCTTGAAAGCAGAGCACAGGACTTGTGGCTCCCAAACCCATACCGCCTTTTCTGCACAGAGGCTAATACCTGTGAAACCTGTAGTGGAGTCTTGCCTGTAAAGTTATTTACACCACTGCTCTGCACGTGGGCTAGGCATTTCCCCTGATATGTTGCTATACATTAGTGTCACTGGTACTAAGTAGAGGAGTGTGAGTGATGTTAGACCTGGCATCCTTGGCGTAGGTTTCCCCTGTATTTTTGCCTCTGCCTCCTGTATTTTTGCTGTATGCTCGATTTTGTTTTTGCTGGTCTAGATGCTTTAGGTACTTTGTCACTGCTGATCATTGCCAAAGCGCAAGTGCTCCCTCTGTAAATTGTAAATATGGACTTGTGTTTCCATGACTGGGCTGTTTGACTTACTACTAAGTCCCTAGTACAGTGCACTGTGTGTCCCCAGGGCCTGTAAGTCAAATGCTGCTAGTGGGCCTGCAGCACTGATTGTGCCACCCACACAAGCAGCCTTACAAAGGAGTCTCAGACCTGCCACTGCAGTGTCTGCATGCAGTCTCTACTGCCATGTCGACCTCGCAAGTGCACCCACTTGCTAGGTCCTAACCTTCCCTTTTATTGCATGTGAGTCACCCCTAGGGTAGGCCCAAGGTACCCTGTGGGCAGGGTGCAGTGTATGTGAAAGGTAGGACATGTACTGATATGTGTGACATGTTCTGAAATCCAAAGTATTTCGTGTTTCACTATTGAAAGACTATCTGTCCCATAGGATAGAATGGGAGTTTATTTATAACATCTTATAAGTATAACTTTCCATTGGGACAAGTTAGAAAGATGGAGTTTAGTATGCCTGAACTCAGAATATAAAAATGCATCTTTTCGCGGCTTAATAGTACACCTCTCCAGCATTTGTTTTATCAGTATTTTCTATATGTTTGGGCATTTTTTACCTGAAACTTTTGTTAATTTATTCCATTGAATCTGCCATATTAATGCTTGTGCCAGATTTCATGCTGGAGGATCGAGGGTTCCTTTGTACGGCAATTGGGGCTCTCTGTGGTTGAATTTTACTATTTGCAGCCATTTTTACTCACCAACTAAAGGTGCCATGTTTGGTCAAACTGCGCTCTAGTCGCCCGGCATTAGGCTGATACTACCTTGACATTTAAGCAGCATCGCGGCGCAGACCGGATTGTGGCCAGTGCCCGCCGTGTTCCCCTTGGTGTCGCGGCCAGACCGTCCCGCACTCAGTATTCCAAAAGGGAGCTAAAAGCCCATATGCCGCTTTCTACCTGCCCCATAAAACTGGATGCTGAGGCGTACTCTATCCTGGTCTCCTGGCTAGTTTGCCACTTGGGGTTTTTCAAGAAGCTTCTCCCTCCTGCTCTTTCGGCAGTGGTTGACATTAATATTCAGGATAAAGTTAATGTGAGGTGCAATCAATTTCACAAAATTTCTGCTTCTTTGATTAATGTTCGCTCTCTTCACAAGCACGCTTTCCACATTTTTGATTTATTAAATCATCACAGATCACATGTGGTTTTTATGACGGAGAACTGCCCCTGACGTTGCTTTGGCCATCCTGGAAGCATATGCTCTGGTCCATTGTGATAGAAGTCATAAAAAAGGAGGGGGGAGCATCCTATGACATGTTCTACCTTTGAGCTTCCTGAGCTTCAACAAGCAGAGAGTCTTGGTTTTCATCTCTTGCTGTCAGCACAAGTTTCTTCTTCTGGTGTGCTGATCTATCGCCCCCACCCCCTGGCTATACTGTGAATTATATTAAATCTCTGGAGGCGTCTCCCGTTCCTCCCCATTATGCTTGGCATATTTTACCTTGCTGGGCAACCTTAATCTTCACATTGATGATCTGTTGGATCAGTTAGCAGCTACTTTAAACAAGACCATGTTGTGGCGCAATCTGCCTCAGCTGGTAACCCTACCTACTCATTCTGAAGGACACACCATTGATTTGGTATTTTTCAATTGTCTTTTGATGATCAGCCTCCCCTCCCCCCCCCCCCGAGCCTATCCCCTGTTCAGATCATTTCTTGATTCCCTTCAAATGGAAGATAGAGATGGCAAATCAGCATGTTGGTCTCACTGACCGCACTATCTTCTGGGCCTGGAAGTAGGTGAAGGCTTCCGATTGGGTGGAACTTTTGGCTCACACCTGTCCCCCCAACAAATGGTATCAACTAGGATGTAGAGACTGTTAATTCTTGGCTTGTAGGGCTACGGATTCATTAGCCCCTTTTCAAGGGGCGAGGGGGAGAAAAGGTAGGCAGTCTGCCTCCTGATTCTCCACCTCTTTGGCTGGTGAAAGGAAAACATGCAGAAAACGTGAAAGAATTTGGCGTAGGGATTATTTCCTCAATAGTAAATTGACCTATAAAACTGCTCTTAGAGCATATCGTGTCACAACAGGCCCAATGTTAGACTTGGCTTTTTCAGCGGGTTTACCCCCAGACTCTTTGCTTTTTGGCCTCCTGGTTTTGACCCATTTTTGTTGGTTTTAGAACTCTGGGCACTTTTACACTGCTATTCAGTACTAAAGTGCATATGCTCTCTGTGTAAATTGTTATTATGGTTTGGTGTTTCCATTATTGGATTATTTGATTTGCTTCTAAGTCCCTAGTACAGTGCACTGTGTGGGCCAGGGCCTGTAAAGCAAATGCTGCTAGTGGGCCTGCAGCACGATTGTGCCACCCACACAAGCAGCCCTTCAAAGGGTTCTCAGACCTGCCACTGCAGTGTCTGTGCGCAGTTGGGACTGCCATGTCGACTTGGCACGTGCACCCACTTGCCAGGCCCTAACCTTCCCTTTTCTTACATGAAAGACACCCCTAAGGTAGGCCAAAGATACCCCTGTGGGCAGGGTGCAGTGTAAGTGAAAGGTAGGACATGTACTGGGGTGTGTGACATGTCCTGATAGTGAAATACAGTGTATTTCGTTTTTTACTATTGAAAGGCTATCTGTCCCATAGGATAGAATGGGGAATACTTTGTAACATCTTGCAAGTATAACCTCCCATTGGGACAAGATGGAAAGATGGAGTTTAGTATGCCTGAACTCAGAATATAAAAATGCATCTTTTAGTAAAGATGATTTTTAGGTCTCGGCCTGCACCAGCGCTTGCGCTGGTCTGGCCGAGAGTTTTAGTAAGCAGGTTTTGGAAGTGCAAACACTGGCTTTCGGCTGGCGACCAGCTTGAGTTCACGATGGCGTGCACGCGCAGCTGCCATCTGGGTTTCCTATCTCTTCCTCATTTCCTCGTCATGGCTCATTAACTCTCTGGACTCTGATGTTTCAATCGCAGCAGCAGCTCACATTACCAACTGAGGGCCCTGGACTACAGTCACATGAAAAACAACAGCTATTAGCATTGAAATGCAAGCTTTTTTTTGTCTAGTTAGAAATATTGCTTCGGTGGGTTGATTTCACCTTATATCGTTATTTGTTTTATATTGGGAGTCACAGCCTAATTACCAGTATTTTTGTCTCTCACTGTTTTTTTTTTTTATATTTATTCGCGCAAAGTACAAAGCTATATTTAGGTTACTTTTTCCGCGTCACTTCTTCACTCTATTTAAACTCCACAACCCCCACTCTTATTGTCTCTCTCCTTCTCTCTCTCTCTCCCCTCTCTAATTCTCTCTCTACTTAATTAACTCTCCCCTCTCTATCTTTTTTAGCCTTTCATTCTCTCTCACCCCTTTATCTGTTTCTCTTTCAAACTCTTTCATTCACTCTCTCTCCCCTTCTTTCTCTCTCTCTATCCCGCTCCACTCTTTATTCTATGTACACCCTTTCTCTCTCTTTCTCTCTCACCACCCTCTCTAATTGGGCATTATATCTTCACTCTATCTCTCACTCGGCAACACCACAGCATCACTCAGAGCCAGCACAGCATCACTCAGCACCAACACAACATCGCTCAGCGCCACCACAGCATCACTCAGTGCAACCACAGCATCACTCAGTGCGACCACAGCATCACTCAGCGCCACCACAGCATCACTCAGCGCCACCACAGCATCACTCAGCCCCACCACAGCATCACTCAGCGCCACCACAGCATCACTCAGCGCCACCACAGCATCACTCAGCGCCACCACAGCATCACTCAGCGCCGCCACAGCATCACTCAGCGCCAAGACAATATCACTCAGCACCACCACAGCATCACTCAGCGCCAAGACAATATCACTCAGCACCACCACAGCATCACTCAGCACCACAGCAGTATCACTCAGCAACACCTGAGTATCATTCCGCATCACCTCAGCATCGTCTCCGCAACAGTCACCACCACCACCACTACCACCTCAGCATCACTCAGCACCACCTCAGCCTGCTCTCAGAATCTGGCATCTGTTGATTCTCCCTAGCGTCTGGCCGCTGCTAGTGTTATAATACAGGTACTAGTTCCCAACCTTCACCCTCCGATTGTTTATGCCCCTCAAAAAAAAAAGCTTTAACAAACAACTATTGCAATAGGCAGAAACAAGTTGCCAGCATTGCAAGAACAAAAGAAAACTGAGGAAATTTTTATTGTAAATACTTTTTTTAATATGGTCGTTCAGTTTTACATAATGCCTTCTTGGTCATATATAAAGTAACAAAAATGCTTCTGACACTTTTTTATTATAACTTTTCAGCATGCCGCACAGCAGCCACACTTCTCTACAGCACAGCTTGAAGACATTGGCAAAGTCAATAGCTCTGGCTAAACACTTATAAGGCCCCAAAGGCGAGACCTATTGGCTATGCCAATGCTTGTTATATAGTGTGTTTGAAAATACCACTTTTAGAAAGTGGGTATTTTCTTGTTTAGTCATCCTGTGTGCCTCTGCTGGGTTGTGAATTGACTGTCTGGCTTTGGAGTGACAGGGGCTGGGGATGAGCATTCTCTCAGACAGCCACTGGAGGGGTGGGGTGATGTGTGTCCTGCCTTTCCTTTATGAGTCAGGGCTGGGCTAAATATAGACCTGGGCTGCATTCAGAGTAGTGGGAGGAGTTTCACTAGCACCTGAATAGGCCTGGTCTGCATTTAGAGTGGTGGGAGGAGATTTCCCTTGCACCTGAATAGGCCCTGTCTCCCTTGCACAATGCTGTCTGCACCTCCTGCCGGGAAGCTGGACCAGAGAGGACAGAACTGGTTTGGGCTGAGCACAAAAGAACAAAGAGAAACTGAGTATAAATATTGGGGCCCAGACCCCAGAACTTTAGATTACTGCTGAACTAAGGAACCTGCCCGGAAGAAGAGCTGGAAAAGCTGTCAGGAGGAACTGCCACTTTGCTACGTGCTCCGCTGTGTTGGCCTGCTGCTTGCTGCTTCTGTCTTGGGCAGGGAAAGGGCTGGATTGTACTTTCATCATCCTGATGTTAAAGTTTTATCCAAGGGCTTGAAGTAGAGCTTGGCTCCTGTTGGAAGTCTCAGGGAGATAAAAGACTTCAGCGAACTTGCTAGAATCAAGGAACCTGCCAAGAAGAAGAGCTGGAAGAACTGCCAGGAGGAGTTCTGCCCCCTTGCTGTGTTGTTGCTTTGTTGGGTTGGCCTGCAGTTGCTGCTTCTGCCTTGGGCAGTAAAAGGACTGGACTGAACGTTCTTTACTTGTGCTGAGTATCTCCAAGGGCTTGAAGTAGAGCTTGCCTCCTTTTCTGAAGTCTCAGGGACCACAAAGACTTCACCGACCTCTGGGTACCGCCTCTGAAACTGTGGTTTCAGTTGCCACAGAGGGGGAAAAGCAACCGACTCCGTCGCTGGCTCTGTGTCCTGAAGGCACCGCAGAGGGCACAGCCACATCTTGCACCGCAACCCTGGTCTCACCAACGACGACGACCGCCACCGCGCCGCTGCTTGCACCGTGACCTGTGGGCACCGCACTCCGCACCACCTTGCTTCACTTCACCGCCATGGTCTCACCGATGGCCTCCCTGCCTGCTGACTTTAACATCCGTGACTGCCTCGTGGCGTGGGGGCAACGCCCGTAAGTCTCAGGACGCACCGCCCCGTCCCAAACCGCAGTCCGGACAGACCCGCAACGAGCACCACCTTCACTCCGCACCACAGCCCTGGTCTCACCAACACCGCTGGATGATCATCACCAAGCGGCTGCCTGCACCACGACTTGAGGGCACCGCATACCGCACCGCTATGCTTCACATCGCAACCACGACGGTTGCCACGACCAGCCCGCACCAACGTGATCGGCCGCAACGAAAAGGTACTGTTTACGAGTCTGCTGACGCTCTGACTGACGCGGTCAGACAGAACTGTTGGATTCTGTTGTTCTCAGCACTAGACGGAGCTACCAACTTCAAGAAAATACATTTTAAGGTCCTTTTTGAAAAGTGCATATATTTTAGTACTGTATGTTGGATTTTTATCCTTTTGGTTTTGTTTTAACTATATAAAAGTATTGGATATTTTTCTAAACTGGTGTGGTGTCCTTTTGTAGTGTTTTCACTATATTACTGTTGCTTATGTGCAAATGCTTTACACACTGCCTCTGAGATAAACCTGACTGCTTGTGCCAAGCTACCAAGTGGGTGAGCAGGGGTTATTTCAGTAGTGTATCCCCCTTATCCTGACTAGAAGGAAGGGTCCCTACTTGGACAAATGTGTAAACCCTTGCTAATAAGAGAACCCATTTCTAAAACCTAAATTTCTTATTTCAAGGATAAAATCAACTCTTCTTCACGTAGCTCCCGTGCCATCTTCCATATTGCCAAATTCTTCCTTCCTCCCAAATCCTGCCATAGGGAGACCATACCCTCCCAAGATTTGTGCATCGGGCTGGCGGCGTTCTTTGAAACTAAGGTCACCGATATTCAAAAGACTCTCCCTGCTAGACAGGAGCGTCTATCCCCTGTTAGACTTGATGGCAAGGCCTGCAAGCTCAATCCGTTTAGGCCTATCTCCCTCGAGCAATCGCCTGAGGGTATTCTAAAGTATAAATCAAGTTCCCCTTTGGATGCCTGCCCTCCCACACTGTTGATAATGGTAGTAGATGTCATCAACCCGGTGAGCAACAGACGTTTTAACCTCTCTCTTACCTTTGGGGTCATGCCTGCTGCTTGGAAACTTGCCGAAGTGATCCCTCTTTTCAAGAAACCTTCTCTTGATTCTAACATTTTTTGCAATTATAGACCCATCTCCTTGTTGCCAGCTTTTGCAAAAATGTTAGAAAAACTGCTCAATGATCAGCTCTCCAACTATCTGGAGCAAGGCACGTTATTACATCAAAGTCAGTCGGGTTTTCTTCCCCGCCATTTTACGAAAACAGCGGTACTGGAGATTTCTGATTATGTTGAGTGGTCGTTAGATCAGGGTAAAAATGCAGCACTTATACTTCTCAATCTATCGGCCGCATTCAATACTGTCCCCCACACCATTCTTTTACATTGTTTGGCTAAATTGGGTGTGGTTGCCATTGCATGGGATCCAGAGCCAATTTTGTCTGGCTAGCATCTTTCACCCCTGAGATTAAAGCAGTTAACCAAGGTGTCCCTCAAGGCGCCTCACTGAGTCCCACTCTTTTCAATATTTTTATGCCACCTTTGGTCTCTGTAGTGGAGTCTTTTGACTGTAAAATTATCTCGTACACTGATGATACCCTACTGCTCTTTGCCTTTGAGGGCCCTCCAGCATTGATTGAATCTTCATTTAAGTACTGCATGCTTGCCGTCTTTGAATGGATGCAGGGCAGTCAACTCAAATGGAATACCGATAAAACAGAAATTCTTCTGTTTGGTTCACAGACTTCAAACTGGTGGAATACATCTGGCTCCCTGCCCTGCCAGTTCCTCCTCCTGCCTTATTGGTGGCAAATAATCTGGGGGTCAAGTTGGACAACTTTCTGTCCATTCGACCGCAGATCTCCATGGTAGTGCGTCAATGCTTTGCGATGCTCTGTAAACGGAGAAAATGTTTTTTCCTTCTGCCTCTTCACGGCAGGAGAACCATGATCCATTCCTTGATTACATTGCGCTTGGATTATGCTAACGCTCTTTATTTGGGAGCATTGGAAGCCCTGCTAAACCGCTTTCAGGTTGTCCAAAATGCTTCTGCCAAGCTCATTTTGGGTCTGCCCGTTCGCACTTAAACTCCCCTGTATGGAATTCTTTACATTAGTTGTCAATCAGGAGGCGTATTTTATTCAAATCCCTTGCATTGGTTCACAGGGCAGTGTTCCCTACCAGCCCAGGACACCTAGCTAGAAGATTTGTGCCTCATCGCCCGTCTATGGCTTTGTACTCAGCTTCTCCTGCACTGCTTGTTGTCTTGCACATTTGACGCCTGAGGAAAGGTGGCAAGGCCTTTTTGTTTCTTGCCGCTAACGCTTGGAGCAAGCTCCCTTGTGTTCTGCGTAAGACTCTGTAACGACGGGGCACGGGCCAAGATCAGTATTCATATGTTTATTTATTAAGCTGTTCAAACTGCAGCTTCGGCTGATTGTTATCTGGCTTCCCCATTCTGTGGATATCATGCACTCAATCTATTGCCTCTATAGTTATTGAGTGCTCTGGAATCCTTAAGCAATGTTTCTGAAGGTAATGTGCAGTGACCGTGCTAGTATTACCTCTGCCATAATTCTACTATATGAGGGTGATATGGACCGGTGTTCCTCACCCAGAACCGGGCCTGTGTGGCTGCTTCTCTCGGCCCGTCAGGGCTGCTGTATGCTTGCGAGTCTCACTCATCACTAGGCCGAGGAGTCTACGGACGCCCCAAACACCTCCGCAGTGGTGCTTCAGGTCCGTTCAGCCGATGCACCACTTCAGCCAGTCAGCACCCTCCATCACCAAGCCAGCGGATAACGGTCGCAGCCGGCCCAGGACCTCACTGCACAAGCGTCCCGGCCGAGGCGAGGCACCGCCGACAATTCTGCCCCAACCGGGGGTAAACTAGCGCCCACGCCGAATCAGACGCCTGCCAGCAATGGACCGGCACCGGCGAAAGTCGGAGCCTGGATCAGCAGTCTCGGCCATCAGGAGCCCGAAGCTTAGTAGACCAGGTAGGCCGCACTTTTCGAAGTCCCGACTGTCGCGCTTGGGAGGGGTTTGCTATGGCAAAAAAGGCCTAGTTCGGTAGCGTTTGTTGAATATCAATCAAAGCACCAGCGTGAGTGCGTTATTGGCCATGGATGCGTGACATCCCTGCAGGATAGTTAAGACGGTCTCAGGAGCTCGCCTACGCTGCGGCCATATTGATGTCAGGCAAGCTCTGCCCATTGGTACAATGAACTATTAAGGTGTTTTATTCCACTCTCTTTTAAAAATTATTTGATTCTGAAGAAAAAAACTGAACCCCATTATCAGACACAATTTGTTCTGGATGAAGACTTCCTTCAAAAAGTCTACCACTGTTTTTGCATCAGATTAACCTATAAACTTTACTTCTGGCCATCTGGAATAGAAATTAACCATGACCAGAGCGAAACGTGAATGATGGGGTAATGTCTGGAATGGTCCCACAAAATCAATAGCCAACTTTACCCAAGGTTTTGAAGGTAGAGGAATGGGAGTCAAAGGAGGCATAGAAGGTCGTAATACTTTGTCACTCCTTGAGCAAATTACACAACTATGTACAAGACTCTCAATTCCCTTATCCATCTGTGGCCACCAAAAATATTCACAAACTCTAATCTTCGTATGGGTAGCCCCCAGATGTCCCTCATGAGCCTTGGATAACAGACAGTTTCTGACACTTTCTGGTGGAACAATTTTCTCAGCTCTTATCAGTAGACCATTTTCTACAGACAATTCATCACACACCTTGGCGTGATGTTGCAAGTTTACTTGAAGATTCCTTTCTTTAGGCCACCCTTCGATAATGAATTTGGTTACAGACTTCAAAATGTCATCGTGCTCAACAGCCCTCCTCCAATCCTCCTTCGAAATTGCACATGCATTATCAATTTCTAATGCGGCCACTATACAATCATCTAGATCTTCATCATTACATGAATTATCATTGTTTTTAGTATTTCCTGGCTCACCAATGTTCATTGGAAAACGTGAGAGGGCAACTGCATGAAAGTTTTTACCACCTGGAAAATGTTCAACATTAAACTGATTTTGAAGCAGTCTTCTGGTCAATCTGGCTATACGGGGTGTGTAGTTTTGCTAGATGCATCTCCCAAGATAGACACCAAAGGTTTATGGTCCGTTTGTAATACAAACCTTGTACCCCACAGATAGCTTCTAAATTTTTCAATAGCCCACCAACGCACTAGTTCTTTTTCGATTACAGAATAATGGAATTCAGCATTTCTCAGTACTCTTGATGCAAATCCGATTGTATGTTCCTCCCTGTCAGCCTGTTGTGTAAGTACTGCACCCAAGCCAAGGTTACTTGCATCAACTGTCAACACACACAGAAAAGCGGGATCATAAGGCTTCAAAGACTTAACTCACTCAGTTTTTTCTTTAGCCAAACAAAAGTTGCCTCACACACATCCTCCCACTCAAAATCAGTATTTCTTTTCAACACATTAGAGATTGGCCTGACTTTAGTTGCGTAATCAGGAATGAAGCGTGAATAAAACTCACATAAACCTAAAAAAGATTTAACACCATTTTTATCTTGTGGTGCAGGTGCCTCCAGAGTCAACCAATAAGTGCAGACTTTTGTCACCCACAGCTATATCCACGTAGGGATCAACGCAATCCGACGGGTCACCCGTTCTCACATTGTGATCACCAATAATCACAACAATTTTTCTTAAATTCAAATCATATCATCCACCTCGCTATCACTATTGTCTTTGACATAACCAATCTTTGTTTCAGGTTTCTTATGACCTTGACACACTAGCAAAATGTTCAGTCTTGCCACAAGACCTACATACAACATTTTTAGCTGGACACATTTTTCCACCTCTGTTGTGAAAGGAATTGCCACATCTCAAACATATATCTGTGCGTTTTGAAAAAACTTTCTGTGAAAAATCTCTTTCCCTTAGGAAACATCAGATGTCAAATGTACCAGATTAACTGATTCTGTCTTTCTAACTCTTTTATAGATTTTTGAACCGTCTCAATACTCTTGGCCACTCTCACACTTTCCTCTAAAGTAGGATTACCTAACGTCAACAAATTTTGTTGATTAGTTCTGTCCGAGCAATGACTTATAAATTGATCCCTTGCTAATTGATCACTAAAATTTTGAAACTCACATTCAGCAACCATTTTTCTCAAAGCAGTAATATACGTGTCAACGTCTTCACCCCCTCTCTGTTCCCTTTTAAAAAACTTGTGTCGCAAAACAACCAAACTCAGCTGTACATCAATTGGCCCATTTTGTTTTTGCCTCCTGGTACTCATCTAACTCTGCATCATCTGCCACCCCCAGAGCAGGTAAATGTTTGAATGTTTCCCTTGCTTTAAACCCTAGGGAATGGAGTAAAAGGGACTTCTTCCTTTCTGCTCTAAATCTGGGTGCACCAATGGCACCAAGATACTTTTCAAATGCGTCCAACCACTGGCACCACAGAACTGGAGGTTCACCTGGCATCTCTAAAAATGGTGGTGGTGGATTCACTAAATGCATTGTATGTTATTCACAACGTGCATTAATCTACGCACTTTTTCCTTATAAATTTTTTTTAAACCATAGGTATCCACGTTTCAAAATGACACCACAGAATTTTCACGTCATAAATTACAGACTGTAAATCATAAAAAAATACATAAAATATATATATATATATATATATATATATATATATATATATGTACAAATCCTCCAGTCGAACAACAGAAGGCAAAGTCGCACTCAGGATATTTTTTAAGAGCAAAAATTTATTGACTGGACGCGTTTCAACCTCACGGTCTTTGTCAAACATATGTGTTCAAAGATAAACTACTGGTGTGCATGTCATCGTGCTGACAAACATAATGTGTGCGTGTCACTGCGTTTAAATAATCAGATTTTGGTGTGTGTATCTCCGCGCTGACAAGCACAAGGTGTGCGTGCCACCGCTGATGAGAGGGGAAATGTATCTACTGCTAGGCTCAGCTGTGCATCCGTGCTCAAATATCTTAAAATAATAATACCAGGGTGAAAAGAAGACACTACGCAGAAATGGGGTAAGTGTCCGGTTTATTCTGTCTGACGTCCTCCAGGTCCCGGCAGCAACTGCCTGCCTAAGGACTCCACATTCCAGAGTAGAATCCCCCCCGATGACACAAGCTCCTCACGAGCCAGCTGCTCCACAGATTCCAACACACCCCCTTCCTTCACAATGAAAACAAGAAAGTAAGGTTAGGCAAAGAAAAACAATAAGATGAAGATAACAGGAAACAGGATATGCAGAAGAACAACATCACTACATTTTGTAATCTTGGAATTTTACAGGAACAAATTTCAATCTGGTGGAAACAGCTCTGGAAGAAACATGATCGGAATGCACAGGTTCCATCCCGTGGGTATTGGTCGGCACTGATGTTGGGGAAGGAACAACACCAAGTCTCTTGTTGACATAGACCAGCATTGACTCAGGCACAATGGAAATAGCAGACTTGCTCCAAACTTTCCCATTCTCCAACACCACCACGTGATTTCTTACAGCTGACACTCTTTGGGAGCAGAGAACCGAGACTCCTCCTTGCGAAGAAAACCCGGTCTTTGACCCTCACCCAATCCCCCACCTTAACAGAAATGGGATAACGAACTCCAGGCCTGGTGTCGTACTTGGCCTGAACAGCAGCCCTAACGTCAGTTACAACAGACAATTTCTTAGTGTCCACCACCCTCCTGGACATCCATTCCTTGTTTAATTTAGAGCCAGCAACCCTTCCCCTAAGTAAGGTAAACGGGGCAATGCCGGTACTAACATGGGGAGTGGTCCTCACAGCCCAAAGCATGTTGCTGACCGCTTGCCGCCAATGCAACCCATTCACCAAAGCCAATTGCAGATGTTCCTTGATTACGCGGTTGAAGCGCTCAACCAGGCCATTGCTGCGGGGGTGATAAAGAGAAGTAAGAATGTGACTGACACCTATGTCCTTGAGGAATTTCTCCATCTCACAAGAAACTAACTGGGTACCATTATCCGACACCAACTCCTCAGGAAAACCCTCCTTGAGAAAAACATCTTGCAAAAAGTTGATAACAGATGAAGAATTAGCATTGTCAACGAATCTGACCTCTGGCCATTTTGACATGTAGTCAATTAGAACAAGGGCATACTTTGGAGAACTCCCAATGAGTCCAAAAGGACCCGCGATGTCAAAGGCCAATTTAGTCCAAGGAGTGTTTTTCACCACCACAGGTGTAATCGGGGAAGGATGAGTCACCTGGGATTTGTCACTCGTGACACATGCACAACAGTCACGAACATAATGCTCCACATCCTTATCCAGGGCAGGCCACCAAAAATCTTGTCTTACTCTACGTTTCATAGCTCGAATCCCAGGATGGCCCTCATGAGCTAAATTTAAGATCTTATCACGAATGGATGAAGGAACCACCAACAAACCCCCTCTCCTTAATACTCCATCTACTAAGGATAGCTCATCCTTGATCCTATTGTAAGGCACCAACTCGGAAGGGCAATTTTTGTCGCTAGGCCACACACCGGCTAAGAGGTCAATCACCTTTACGACAACAGCATCATTAGACATGCTCTCCAACCATTCTTGTTCGGTGAGTGCACTACCAATGGTGCCCTCCAACGAGCACACAGCACAAACCATTTCCAAATCATCACACTCCAATACCTCATCCATGCCAGAAAGGGGTAACCTAGACAGGCAATCGGCAACATGGTTTTTGGCTCCAGCCACATACTCAAGCCGATAGCGGAACTCTTGTAATCTATACTGCCACTTGGAAATACGTGGCGTGGCTCTCCCACCACCTTTGGTTGTAAACAAATCAACTAAGGGCTTATGGTCGGTTCTTAAAATGAACTCATTGCCCCACAAAAATTCTTGAAGTGTTGAACACCCCACCACAAACCTAAAGCTTCCTTTTCTATGGTAGAATAGGTGCTCTCAGCACCCCTTAAAGTCCTTGAAGCAAAGGCAATGGTTTCTTCACGACCATCACTCCTCCTCTGAAGAAGTACTGCCCCCAAACCAACATTACTCGCATCAGTGGATACAATACATAAATCATTAATGTTGAAGTGTTTAAGGGGTGAGCATGTATAATTTCCTGTTTGATACATTCAAAATTATTGTTGCAGTCAGCATCCCACACATACTTGACGTTTCTCTTTAACAAATTCCGCATGGAAGCAGTTTTAGTAGAGAAATTGCAAACAAACTTGGCGTAATATTCCACTAACCCTAAAAAGGAACGAAGTTGGTCCTTGTTCACAGGAGTGGGTGCATTCTGAATGGCCTCAATGATCTTGAGTTTGGGTTCAATGCCCTTGTGTGAGATATGATGACCAAGATAATCAACACCCTCTTGAAGGAACTTGCACTTATCAGCCCTCAATGTTAAACCGCTTGACCTAATGATATTTAGCACATGCTTGACTCTCTCATCGTGTTCAGGCTCCGACTTCCCAAAAATGAGAATGTCGTCCTGAAAAATACGACACCCGCTATGTCCTTAAACAAATTGTTCATTAATCTTTGAAACACAGCAGAAGCTGAAGCAAGACCAAAAGGCATGCGAATGTAGCGATAAGCACCCTCTGGAGTGACAAATGATGTTAAGTGCCTAGACTCCTTACTCAGCTCAATTTGGTGATACGCTGAGGAAATATCGAGTGAAGTGAAAAATTTGGCACCCTCCAGAGTAGCCAACATTTCATTGATGTTGGGTAAAGGTTGACGATCAACCCAAATGTTAGCGTTGAGATCTCTCAAGTCAACACACATCCTGAGAGATTTATCGGATTTTCGTGCTAAAACAATGGGGGCCAACCATTCAGAACCTTCGATAGGTTCAATCACCCCTGCAGTACACAATCGCTTCAACTCCCGCTTGAGTTCATCTCGTAGACTTAAAGGTACCTTGCGAACCTTGTGAGCCACAGCTATCGCACTGTCCTTAAGCACGATGCGATGCTGAAAGCCCCTAAGCTTCCCAAGTTCCCCACTGAATACTTCAGGAAAGATGTGTGCCCACTTGTCATTAGCTGATTGAGTAACGGCATGAACAGGTGATATGTCGTGGGGAGTGAGACTGTAGAATTGCCAGAGGGCATTGCGGGACACCACCATATCAGGATGATTGGGGTCCAATATGATGTTGAGAGCACCTTGCTCGTCCCATCCCAACAAATTTGCGCCCTCCTTAACTACAAACACGATTCCCGTAGTTTGATCATCATTGAAAGCCAGTTTTGCTGAAAACTTTCCCAGCACTTCAACTCTTTTACCACCATATGCAAAAATTTTGATGTTGGATTGTACCAAATGGACATCAACGACCTTGTCAAAATCCTTAACATTGATGATGGTAAAAGGCGAACCTGAATCAGCAAGGAAACTAATACTAACCCCATTGACCTTAATGTTGCATGAAGGAGATTTCCTCTTGTGGGACCCCCAAGGAAGATAATTCAACTACACCTTCAGCGTGAGACGATGAAGGAGACAACATCAACAGTTCATAATTCTCATCATCAGAATATGTGAGGTCCTCTGCAATAGCCTTCACTACCTGAGATGAACTCTTCTTAACCATGACTGCTTTGCACATTCTGGAATAATGGCCTTGCTTACCACATTTGTAGCAGGTTTGATTCAGAGCAAAACAAAATTTGGCATTGCCTAGATGTGACTTGCTTCCGCAACGAAAGCACACAACTTCATTTGGTTCAAATTTGGGTTTCGGGTAGAGTGTAGGACGTGAAGTGCTAGGAGAGGAAGCCTTTAGAATGGATGACCTAGATGATTTGGGGACAGATTTGGCATTTAACAGTTTGACCTCATTGGTTGAAACAGTGCTACTCATTTCTTTTACACAAAATTGGGAATGCTCAATAGACCTGGCCAAAGTGAGTGCAGTTTCTAAGTCAGGATCATCAGAGGATAACAATTTCTCTTGGATCTTCTTGTTGGATGTCCTTTCAATTAATTGGTCACGGATGATTTCATCACGAAACTCCCTGTAATTACAGGTGACAGCTAGAATTCGAAGAGCAGCAACGAAGTCATCAATAGACTCACCAGGAGTTTGAGCGCGTTGCAAGAATTTGTGACGTTCAAGAACTACATTCCTTTTGGACTGAATCTCTTGTCAAGAGTCTTGACTACAGAAGCATAGTCATCAACGAGAAGTGAATCTCCACTGTCACCACCACTTACAAGAGTACTTACAACCTCTAAGGGTAAAGTTTTCAAGATGTTTCTGCCTTCAGGGCCAAGATTGTAGATTAGAAGTGCTTTCTTCTTCTTAGGGGTAAAGGTTTCACCATCAATGGCTTCTAAATAAGCCTCGAACGTCTCTTTCCACTGTTCCCAGTGAACAGGTGGAGTACCTACAGATTGCAAAAGGGTGGAGGCGCCGAAACGCGATCCATGGCAAAACGTGGGTGGGTTGCTGCCCAACGTCAATACAACTGTACTTTAATGGTGCCAACTAGATGCAGGGATGACTATATGTATACGGAAAATAAAGCATAATAAACAGTTAACAGGAGGTGTGCACAAATAAGACAAGCAGGTGTGCGCATCACCGAATGCACATCAAGGATGTAACAAACAGAAGTAATCACTCATGAGTAGTAGGGGTGTGCGCATCACCGGATGCACGATATGGCATAATCACAGCACATTAAGAGTTGCAACTTACGATGGAAGCTTGAGAAAACGAAGAAAAGGTGAGCACATCACCGATGTGCAACGTCGAAAAGCAGAAGTCCTCAAAGTTGAGTTGAAGATGAGGAAAGTAGAAATGATGCTTGAAGCAGTGAAAACGAAACAGCCTGATCCTAAAATGGCCGCTGCCGCTGACGCGTGGTGACGTCAGGCGTCGTAGACGTAGAGCGACGTCGTAGGCGTAGAGGAAGAATGCCGACAATCTGTTGCGTGGCAACGGTAGGGAACGGTGCGCGAGCCTTCGCCGCACCACGGGGACACACCAACTGGCACAAAAGAAGAAGCGATTGCCCAGCAGGAAAACAAAACGGAACGAAACTTGCCAGACCACGGCGAACCTCGGCAACAGCACACTGAAGCAGGACAGCAGGATGAAGCAGGAGGAACAGGCAGACCGGAAAGCCAGGAAGACCGCCAGGGAATTCAAGCTCTCTCAGCAGAACACAGGATACGGCGTGGCACAGCTGGGGTACTTCGTGGGGATCCTGAGGCGTCAGACCAACTCGTCGCCACTGAAAAGAAGACACTACGCAGAAATGGGGTAAGTGTCCGGTTTATTCTGTCTGACGTCCTCCAGGTCCCGGCAGCAACTGCCTGCCTAAGGACTCCACATTCCAGAGTAGAATCCCCCCCGATGACACAAGCTCCTCACGAGCCAGCGTTCCACAGATCCCAACACAGGGCTATTGCTGCACAACGCTACACTGTTTTCTCAAAGCGGACACTTAAATAGACTGGGTTACCCGTGTGATGAAAATATTGGTAAGCAAGCTGGGTGTTGCTAATGTAACCCATGTCAATTTCCTGAGTT
Source organism: Calotriton arnoldi (assembly GCA_963921515.1). NCBI lineage: Eukaryota > Metazoa > Chordata > Amphibia > Caudata > Salamandridae > Calotriton > Calotriton arnoldi. The sequence continues at coordinate 1,344,411 of CAWUFW010000478.1, read as the reverse complement.
TAAACAGGCACTCCCTCAGGGAAGACAAATACCAGCCTTGCGCCATGTAATACTTGAATGTACTTACAATGTCCTTGGTACAAACTGTCCTGCATTTCACAACTTGCGGCCCCAATGATGCTGAAATAACCACACTTTCTGCTCCACCCTTTTTCCCAGGCTGAAATACTAGCCCATCAACACTTAAGACCACACCCGGTAGGCAGAGTTTAAAGAAGGCGTTCCAGGACATGCCGGCAATCTTCTGATCCACCCCTGAAGGCGGAGTCTTGATCGGATGGAAGCCGTTGCCGAAGTACGCTAGCGTGACATATGCTGCTGGGCACCCTGTGACTTCTTCACAAAGATATGCGATGGAGACAACGAGTTGGCAGAGACCATCGTAACGTGAGTTCTTTGCGGGGTTTCTCTCCAAATCGTCGCCACATCAGTCATGTAATGACGGGACATGGACCAAGATCAGTATTCATATGTTTATTTGTAGAGAGGCGATACTCAAACACCGCAGACATGGATCGGCATCAGCTGGCAAGTGGTCACACAGCGCAGTCCCAATGGTCAGCTGGGGAAACGCTCGTGACCACCAGTATGACGCAACACACTGCCCACATGGTAAACATACACGCGGGGCAGATACTATATACTCCTTATGAGGTCGCCTTTAGAAGGAATCTAAAAACCTGGCTCTTCTTCTCTAAGGTATAGGGCTTTGTGCCTAGTGGCGTATCATTCAATCTGCTCTCATCGCTGGGACACTCTTTGAGTAGCCGTGTGCTTTATAAATGTATTCATCCATTCATTCATTCATTCAAATAGAAACCAATGAAACAGAACACGATCAGCATTGCACCCAACAACATTTAGAATTTGCCTCTATTTATACACATTTGGTATTCCCACAAGTCTTCAGAGGACAATAAAACCCTGCCATAAACACTAAAATGATACCATATAAACGATGATCTGTCAGAAGCCAAAAAGCAACCCCGATGGCACGGTTACTGCTTTGTTAAGTACAATCATTTGATAGCTTATCTTTCAGCCTGTGGAATGCTACACCATTAGTTGGCCATAGAGTTCTGCAGATGAACAGTGTTTCGGAACATCTGATGGCGTCACAGCTCGAAATTAACAAAGGAATAATGCAATTGAGGTTTATATACCATCTCTGTTAAAAGAACTGAAAGTCGCTGAGCTACCGCTGCTGTGTCCCTTGCGCAAGCCTTCACTGCTGCAAGGAACTAAACAGATAGAAATTAGCATGGTAGCACAGAGTGACGCACATGCACCCAAACTCTTGTCATTAGCCTGGTCCTCTGACCTGGTGCCCAAGGTGCAGGGATGGATTTAGTGCAGGTGAGTGACAGCTCTTCTGAAGAAGGGCTGTCTTAATATGTCCTCATTGAAAAGAGGCAATATGGTGTACCACCATATTATTTTGTAAGAATACAACACAATATGGTATGAAAAAAAAGTATAGAACACCACTGTAAGTTTATCATAGTCTCGAAGTCTGTCAGCATTGCGCAGTGGTGGACTAACAACGACGACAACTGCAACACAATGTTGTTGCACATGTTCATTGTTTAACCTGTCTGGCCATTCATAGCACAGACATTTGTTGCTGACCTGTCCAGAATGTTGGCTTCAGATATCCAACTATATACACAATAGTCCAATGCCTGGAGAGTTTGGGTCAGTCCACCTTGCTGATGGCAGGTGATAGCTCCAGTTGAATATCCAACTTCATCAAACCTGTGCATCAAAGAGGTGCTGCTGGATTCTATTTGGAAGCTTAGTCTCTGCTGGATGTGACACCTGACTGCTGAGTCTGATGCCTGACTTTCCTTCGAGGAACCTCTAGACATGTTGATACTCTTCCAGCGTCTTCCTCTGAGCTACCTCCAAATCTGGTATCTTTCCGCGGAGCACAGCAAAAATCCATCTCTCGATGGAAGAGGTGCCTTGGATGTGCTCTCACAGGACTGCATATGGTCGTGGTGTGGCTTTGAGTGAGTTGAGCATGAGATGCTGCAAGACTGCTGATGAGCCACAGGCAAGTTATACACTAAATACTTTGGGGCACGTAGATTATGGTCAAGGTGTGAGGAAGACAGCACCAGGGTACCAGTGGGATGAGCAGATTAAACATCGTTTGGCAACTATTTCTTTGGAGCACCGAAGATGCTTTGTGACCTTTTTGCATGGTACTAATTATCTAACTCCAATCATATGGAAAATCACTCAGTAGGTGACAGCATTGATGCATTTCTGAGAGGACCTGGCAGGGTAATGTTGGCCAGTTCAGTCACACGGCCTGGATGTCTGGATCCATTTGCAGGAGATGTTGGCAGGCAAAGTTGATTGTAAGACATCAAGTTGTAAATCAGAAATAACTTTCTGACAGGTCCAAAGTTGAACTGTTGTAACTTGCTAAATATGTTGTAACTTGCTTCACATTTTAAACGGTTTGTCTATAGATTTGTGGTGGTTCTTCTATGGGCCATCAGCTCTTTTAGTGTGTCTGAAGATGGATTAATTCATGGTAAAGACTTTTTATCCCGCTGAGTCTGTGAGTTGCATGTGATGGATTAACGTCTTCAGCCCGAGGAAGGCATCAGTGATTCTTCTTGACATGAATGAATGAATAGTTTGCAGGGTAGCCAGTGACAATGTGTGGATAATTTCTCTGGGAAGCTAGGGGTAGACACTCAGTAGCTTGTGCCTATGTCTTATCCCTGATTCTTCAGCTAGGCCTTCGTTAAGCCAATGTCTCTTTGTCTGTCTTGGGCAGAGGGAAGCATTTGCAGTGAATGATCCAAGTCTTTACAGTGGCGATCTTCAGGTGTGATCAAGCCTGATTGCAGGCAGTGGTAGGATGCTTCTCTGGGCGATGCAGGGTAAGATTTGGGTTGCACCATTGAGGATATTAACGGTCAGCTGTGAGTCCTATTCAAAGAAACTATCTTTAAATTCGCCAGTACGGACTGGTAGATAACTCCATTTTTTTCTTGGTTCTTGAGCTTGGCCCCATGTTTTTTGCTCTCAGGCCAACTGTTTTTTTGTTTGTCATAGCAGTGAGGGCGGTTACCCTTCAGGTCAGGCATTGACCCTTCTCACCTTCAGCATATAGTTGAGTTGTCTGTTGAAGCTTTTCACTAGTTTTCCCTCGTGAGGGACCATTTTGGTTTCAGATCAATGAGTAGAGAGTGGCGGCAGCAGGGGGGCTGCAGTCTGTTGTTGCTGTTCATGGGGCAGGATGGAACAGTAGTATTGGTGTCTGTCGCATGGTTCTGGGCATGTTCAGAGGGGGTGGCCTCTACTGTGGGAGCTGTTCTTGAACACTGGGGCTGTGCTTTATTTTTTTTCTCATGGGCTTGTTTGGGGAGGTGGTGACCAGTATAGTTTTCAATGTTCACCTCTAAAGTACTTCAGAGAAGCCTCATGAGCTGCTTAAAACCTACTCCTATCTCCTGACATTGTTTCCAGACAAATTATTTCTACCTTCAAGGTTGGAGGGCAGAGCAGCTTGTGTCAGGATGAAGCAGGCAGCATATTCTCCCTTTTGCTGGATTTAAAACAGATAACACAGGGAACATGTGAGCGTTTCTGGCAGTATGGGGAAGATTGTGCATCTTCCATTTTGGTCTGTGCTGTAAGTGCAGTAGAAACAAGCAGCCTTGCGAGTGCAAGCTAAATCTTCTCTTCTTCAGCCCTTGAAAAACATTATCTGATTTAGTACTATGAGAAATGTAGTGATTGTTTGGGGGGAATGTGAGCACTTCTCAAATAACAACCACAATCTCTTTCAGGATGAAATACAAAAAGTCACTAAATTAACTAGTGCTTAACTCTCTGGTAGCTTGGCACAAAGCAGTCAGGCTTAACTTAGAGGCAATGTGTAAAGTATTTATGCTGCACTTAAACAGTAATAAAGTGATAACACAACACAAGAAAAATCCACACCAATTTAGAAAAATAGAGTAAAATTTAATCTAAGAATATGCAAGGTTTCACCATGCACTCGGGTACCCAATTGTTTGCACAAAGGCGTGAGCCACCTTGCTCTTGGGGATGTATAAGCTGGGCAGGCGAATAAGACATGTGCAATTGATTTTATAGGTGAAAAGCAGCAGGGACATGACTGGGGATGTGTTTGACTGCAAAGCCATGAACTGGTAAAGGAGTTTAAAGGAAAAGTTCTGAACCTGAACTGCATATATGTTTCCTGTCTATGGGTGACTGGATAATGTCCAGATAGCCTTAAAATGATCTGGTCAATTTGAAGTCAACAAATTCCGCTGATAACCTACCCCTCGAGGAATTCTTTAGTTCAGACAAATGTACCCAGTCCCAGTCCCAGTACATGGCTTTCAGTTTATGTTTGCTGAAAGGTGGCAAGGAATTTGTGTTGTCCCAAAGGTCCTTTACCCCAAGAGATTTCAGTAAATATTTCATGTTTTTTAGCCAATTTATCTTGTTAAAAACATCAAGAGTGCTAACTTCCACCAATGCAATGGCATAGGAATGCAGTTCGGGGTAGATCTGATCCTCAGCCAAAAAAGCAACGGGCGTAGTTTTGCAATATCAGAAAAGGATTTGCGACCCAAGTCCAGTTTTAATGGGATTAGAGGGGTACTCTGTGGTGGTAACATCAAGTTACCAATTTCACCATGTTTGAAGGAGGGAGCACTTTAGCAGTGGTAATGTGTGCAGAGGACGAAAGCCAACAATAACAGATTCAGCAAAAACAGGAGGAGTGAAGGGAAAATGTTTGGGGATGACTCTATAGAGTGGGGGCATGGCAATGACACTTGTCGAGCTCCGTGCACCAAGGGGTCTTCCACTACCTGTTCACGGTCAGGCTCAACCCATGAGCCCCTAAGACCTACAGTCTGGACACGGGATGTGTTCCTGCGCTGGGGGTGACGTTAAATGGGCCGGGTCACCCCCTGATACCTGCACAAGACTCCCTGAAGACGCCTCCCCTCCAAGCCTCAGGCAGGTATCACAACCAGCCTGCTGCGGCGGCTCCTGTGGTTTCCTGACCCAGTGAAGAGGGCCGAGGGGCACTTTTGCCCATGTGGGCTTCAGGGGCGGTAGGGCTGTACAGCCCTCTAGGGAGGGCCCAGGACCATGTTTACCACTGGCGGTCTCAGCAAGGCCCTTTCTTGTGCTCCTGCGGCCTGGCTGAGTTGCTTTCTCCTGCGTCCTGCTCCCGAGCTAAGGTGGAGGTGAGGAGCCTTATCATCTGCCCCTGAACCTACGCCTCCTGCTGGGTGGTCCCATGAGCAGCCCCAAAACAGTTCCATCGTCACTCCTACAAATGTACTGTAACCCCGTTTTTTGGCCCCCGAAGTGTCCTTTTTGAACTTCACCCACCCACCTGATGTTGAAACCCCATGCAATGGGCCGCGAAGGCCCTACTATGAAAGGTCTTTGCCATGACCAGAGGCCACAGTTTGCGATGACCACACCGGACATCAGAACTGATGACCCGGCCCAAGGCACCACCCGCAGCTGAAGGGATAGATACGGGAGCCCCTGCAACAAGTGGAAATATCGAGCAGATAGTGCCTGCCTTCAAGACAGAGATGGGCCTGTTGCGATAAGATTTCGTCAAGTTACTCTCTGAATTTGATCATGCTGTTCAAAAGCTTGGCATGAGAAAGGACCATCTGAAGGTGGTGGTAGAGGAAGGGGCACAGTAAAGGGATGAACTGCGAGTGTGCATGATAGAGCTGTAAAAGCAGTGTCAATCGCTCACAGACAAAGTTGAGGATGGGGACAACCATTCCAGATGGAACAACATGTTTGTCAGGGGCATTCCAGACTCGATTTGTGATCACGACCTACCACAGTACGTCCAAGGTTTGTTTAAGGTTATACTGCAAGGTCCGGAGGATATGGCAATCGAACTAGATCATATGTAGACGAGTTTTTAGTCCATATCATAGTCAGAACAACCTGAGCTCTTGATGTTTCAACCGGAAATCATCACTTCTTGCAGAAGGATGAGATAATGACAGCAACCAGGCACTCCAACTCTGTAGTGTTCAGTGGCTCACCTCTAGCACTTTTTCAGGAGATTTCTGCCTTGATGCTGGCTAAAAGTAATTCCCTCAAAATAGCAAATAACTACTTAAGAGCCCATAAGATACCTTATCGCTGGGTTTTCCGGCATGACACTATAAGCACAAGCTCGCCATAAATTCCACACAACAGGAAGCAGTCGTACTGTTCCAGCTAAAGGACGAACGAATCCCTACGGAGAAACAAATCAACCAACAGTGCCAGGAATGGTGAGGACAAATGAGGAAGGCGAGATGACATGAGGAGTGCAGGAACCAACGTGAGCGCCAATCCCCTGCGAGAGATTACCCTCATCCTCAGAACTCTTGTTCTGCTGTTAGCTGAGGAACATTGCCTTTGATCCGGAGTCTAACATATGCTTTCTGCATCTTTTGATGCTTACTGAAAGGGTCTTGCTCCCCCTCTTGGGATTCATGATGTGTAAAATAGGGACGTGGCCGCTAGGACCTGAGATACCCCCTCTGGCTCAGAGGAGCTAGCCCCATAGTACAGGACAGTAGAATGTGTGCTTCTCCCTTTGTTTCTGTTGCCTTCCTTTCTCCTGTTATAGTTCTACATGGAGAAGACTATCACATACTTAGGGATGGCTTTCAGTTCATCTTAGTTCTCTCATCATGTTTTATGCTTGTTGTTCTGTTATTTTTGTCCCAGGCTTGAACACTAATTCTGTAGTCAATAGTGCAGAAGCACAGGGAGCTCTCCCCAACACCCCTTCTGTCACATTGAGGAGGGCCCTCGCCCAGATCATAGACATCTATTTCCAATCCTGACACAGGGTACCTTAAAGATGTTAAAAATTCTTACTCTAAATGAGCAAGGCCTGAACTCCCAGGTGAAGAGGAGATCCTTGCTTCTTTGGCTCCACTTGAAGAGGACGGATGTCGCACTCTTACAGGAGATGCACCTCCTGGTAGATGACGTTAATCAATGCTCATCACAATACTTCCACAACAATTTAATTCTACTGCATGAAGTAAAACAAATAATGTAGCAATCCTGATTAGGGCAGCAGTCACTTTTCAAGTTGACTTAACACATAAAGACCGGGATGGGAGCTAGGTCATGATAACCAGAACCGTTGGGGGTGAAAGAGTGATGATAGCCTCAGCCTATGGCTCTGGCAATAATAAATAACAGTTTTCCACCCGGTTATTTCTCTAAATGACATGATACAGCACTCAAGTGACAACCTTGTGGTTGGCGAAGATTTTAATGTGGCCGTAGTGCCCAGTATTGACGGGTCACGCTCCACTTAGTATACGTTAAATCCTCCACCTTCCCTGACCCTGGGCCTAGACGACTTGAAATTTGTAGACCTATGGCTCGCTCAACATGCAGGGGAAAGGTATTATTCTTTTTACTCTAATGTTAACCAATCTCATTCCAGGGTTGACTAAATTTTTGGTTCACCGACTGTCTACCCTTGGGTTGCCTCTTCAGCAATCCGCACTTGGGTTTTGTGAGGCCATGCACCAGTGTTAATATCAGTACATAGAGAGCCCTGTAGATGTCCTGCCAAATAGGTTCTGGAAGATGAATGAGCAAGCTTTTCAGGACCCGGTCCTCAGAGAAAACAGTGGGGAAGTGGCTGTAATTAGGGCGAACTAATTAAATATACTACAACATTTCTGCGGTTGGCTCAGACCAGGTGCCTAGAACTCTAAATATAAATAGCTAGACCGGAGCAGGAGTTAAAGACCAAACCCTTTCGCAGAACTCAGGGGGCCTTGTGAAAGGGCAGGAGAGAGCTGGGGTCTGTCCTGACCAAGAATGCAGCACACAAATTACTTGAGATGAAGCAACTTTATTACGAGAGGAGGGCAAAGGGGATTGGCTATTGGCCCCATGATACCAGCACATAGGCTCAGGAACCGCATTTGGTTGGTTATGGAGGAACAGGGTGAAATGCAAACAACAGACTGCAAGATCTTAGAGACCTTCACACAATATTTTACTGCCCTCTATAGACAAGAGCATTGTCCCTCTGACGCGCAAGCTGAATACCTTGCAGGGATCTCTTTTCCAGAGATCAACTCTGAAGCGAGGGGGAAACGAGAACAACACATAATAGTAGAAATACTGCAGGCCATCAAAATGCCTCCAGATAATAAGGCCCCAGGCCCAGACAGGTTCCCCAAATCAATTTATAAGGCCTTTGCAAGACTGCTTTACCCCTACTGGGCAGGTATTGGACTGCAACTGCCCCCAGTGGGATCAAGTATCTTGGAGTGGTCATTTACCCCACCACAACAGATGTTTTTCAGAGCAATGTGCCCCCTCACCTGGACTCCCTATTCAAAGGTCTATATAGGTGGGGTAGATTGGAAATTTCTTGGGAGGGCAGAAGAAACTGCATAAATATAATCTTTATGCCAAGAATGCTTTACCTTTTCTGTTTCCTCCCCGTGCGGTTCTCCTCAGAGGTGCTTAAGTCTCTCACTCAGAAGATGTGGGGTTTTATATGAGATAACATGCCACCGTGGATAGCCAGGTCCCTTTTGATGAGGAGCCCAATGAGAGGGGCATGGGAGGCCCTAATATCGTACATTACATTTTGGCCGCACAGCTATCCCCAGCAATGACATGGTGTTTCTCGGATGTAGATAAAACCTGGTGCCTCTTAGAACAAGAATGTATCACGATGTGGCTTCCCCCGAGGGCCCGTCACCCCCTGATTGCCCTAAGATGGACTATGACAGAGACCCTACGGTGCTGGAATAAAGCAGTCCAGACAAAGGAGATTACAATTACCCGTCCCCCCTAACCCCAGTTATTGGAAACCCTGACTTCCTACTTGGACTGAATGACAGGAGATTCCTATCTTGGGTGGGGGGTGAAACGTGTTTGAGCCAACTATATATAGGGGATGCCGTAAAGACTAGGTATGAATGTGCTAACAACTTTCTACTGGGTCCCAAAGATCTGTATTGTGTGACACAACTGCTGCACTGGGCCAGACAGGCTGAAGTGCATGCACGAGGGGCTTAGGACAGTACAAGAGTTCAGGACAGGTATTCTGAGGGAGACACCACTTGAATGATGTCCCAACTATACAGAGTGTTAGACAGAACTATCTCCACAATGCAACTCTCATACACGACCAAATGGGCGGAAGACCTAGCTGTAGAATTGAGGGACTCTGACTGGATCTTGATTTAGAGAAATGCTGCACCATAGTCCATATGTCTTCAGCACAGGGCCAATGCGTTTAAAATCATGTTACAGTGGTATTTGATGCCCGCATGCTTGAAATCGATTGCTAATTGTTCCAATGTCTGCTGGCGGGGTTGTGGGTCAAGAGGGCCATATATGCATATGTGGTGGGACTGCCTACAACACCACACCAGTTCTTGGCCCAGGTATGGGAATTAGTAAAGAAATCACAAACGTACCTTTGCCAATGCAACCTCTAATATCGTTACTGGATTTGACGATGAGGGGCTATGCCACCTCTCCTCACCCATGACTAAATTGTTTTCCTCTCTGCTCTTTGCGGCCAGCCTGGTGGTGTCGAAGAACTGGCGGAATCCTTAACCCTGGGCATGTGGTGGAGTAAAATTTGGAACATCGATGCAATGGAAGGGCTCACCACTGCGCTACAAGATACCATGCCCTGCTGTGATAAAATATGGACTCCCTTCCATACTTACGTTAAACGAGACCGGAGGGTCCCCAGACCTCCGAATTTGGTGCAATTAGCAGAGGAACAGATATTAGACCTGGGGTTATAGCGCTGCAACCTCTTATTAGGGAGGTCAACAAGCGTGCGGGGTGCTACACCACCCCCCAAAAATAACCATGCTGGAGTTCAGAAGGTGACTGACCAATTAAGATGTCTTTAAATATTGTTTACCATGTCACATTGGCAAAGACAAAGGTCAAATGTCAGGCTTTGTCTTCTGACGAATTGATGCTCATTCGGAAATTGGTGTTTACTTTTATTTCTCTGACCTCAAAGTGAGAGGTTTTTGTACATGTGACCTAGGTGACAATATTAAAGGGGTACAGGAAGGGAAAAGAAAGGCTGTAAGGTGTTTTTTTCTAACACTCAACAACATTTCAATACTTGTAAATTAACTGTACACATATTTGAAAACATCAACAATTAGGAAAGCACTAATGAAGCACATTTTAATAGGATCAAAAAAATAAAGACACTTTAGTTAATAATGCGCAAAGTATTCACTGACACAATTTCCACACATTTTTGTTTGTATGCTATATACTTTTACCAGTAAAACTGTATATCTTTGTAAATTTATTGGCCATTTCAACGAAAAATGTGCTGTCTATAAATGAGAGTGCACTACCTCACCAGTTCTCCAAAATGCACCAGCTACACGTCACTCTCCTGCTGATGGACTTGGCGACGCTTAGATTGTTCACCGTCCCTGTAACCTCAGTGATGTACCACTGATGGCAGCACCCCCACTCTGGACATTGTTCCAGCACCACTGCTTGCTATCTATGTAATCACCCTTTGCTCCATGGTCTACTTGCTATGAGATGCACTGATATATTTATGTGTTTAAAATGCACTTGCCCTCGCCTGGAGTATAAAAGTTCAAATAAAGTTGTTTAAAAAAAATCTGCTGCCTGCTTTTAAAGAACATGGACACGATCTCGTGCCTAACTCTTCTGGGTTCTTGGGGATTCTTAAGACACGAGGGATATGTAGTGCTTCTTCTTTTTGAATTGTATCAAGTATACAGTTATCATAGATGTGCAAGCCGTCGGTATGTGGACAAAAGCTACACAATAATATTGCCTAATGATCCAGGTCTCCCATTTCTCTCTGTGTGCTAATGATATTAAAGGCAAGGCTGGGTCTCATAATTCCCAATATAAAAATATACAAAAGGACGATATTTACACTGGAGAAAAAAGTTGTGTGGAGAGCAATAGGGGGGCTAGAAAATAGAAATGCAAAAACTGGGAGTATAACCATGTTTATCAATGCCACCCGACCCATGGTTGAGCATGGGAGTGAATTCCATCCACCAACCAATTTACCAACTTTTTTTAATAATAGAGTGTAATTAAGACGATACAAGTCTTCAAAATTCTCAGTGACAAATATTTCTAGGGATCTCCTAGGCTGGTTCATTGGCCTGCTGTAGAGTTTCCCGCACCTGTACTGAATAAGAGACTCGGGGTATGGAACGGTTCATTTTATAAATCTCACAGACACACAGGTGTACTGGGGATTGTTTACTCTCCGTGGGTCTTGTAAACTAAACTCATCACCGCTGTTATGTGATATGCACAGGCCTGCACTGCTGCAAGTAACTTCACACACTCACACTTACAATGGGAACAGAAATAAAGGCAAAACACCCCTTTTATTAGACTGGTCACCTGAGATGGTGACGTAGATCTAGGGATATGTCTAGCACAGGTGAGTGACATCCCTTCAGGAGAGAGACTGTCCTAATGACTTGTACTCATGGACATACCACTGCCCACCACACCCTCCAGCACCAAGTCTAGCTTGGAAGATTAATTTTTCTTTATCACTTAAAGAAAGGCTGCCCTGCAGAATCACGTCTATTTATTTCGTATTTTCTCTGAGACTAGTACAAGTCCACAAGGTGGAACAGAAATCAGAAATGCTGCAAACCATTCCTGCAGTCACAACAAAAAACGGAGCCGAATGCGCTCAGTGACACTGGACATAAGAGGACATCCCTGTACCATAGACACGTAAGAGGGACTCGTGGGACAGAATAGTAGAGCTCAGATCACCCTCTATATCAACAAAACAGTCAACCTTCTTGGTATTCGGGTACTTATGATAAGAGTGATATAAAGGGAAACTGTTTTTTGTGAATGAATTCAGAACACTGAACATATGTAGGACAAAAATGATGGCTCACACAATTGTGTTTTTCTGGAAACAAGACCAGTGCAAATTACTGTTTAACTGTTTCACGTCTTTTTCTGCGTTGTTTACCATGAACCATATTCAGCAGCTCTATCTCTCAACTGTATTTTGTTTTCAAATGCTTCATTCTCATCATGCTCTCCTAAGTCCCGCTGGACTGAACATAAGTTGCATTAGAGATTAGACCAATATGGCGGCATGGCATCTCAGTAGTCCAGCGTTCCCTACCGTAGAGTTTCATTTCAGCATGGCTTTCAAAAGAAAGTTATTGTCTATTCATTTTCTGTTTGGCTTTTTAATATTGACCTACAGACTTACAGTGACCATGGGCGTTCATTCACCTAAATGCCAGGTGTGACGGAAGTGACATCACACATCCTTTGACCTCAATGACATTACAGAAAGTGACATATGACTTTAGACCCTGAAACCCAGTAAGTGATGACATGATTCTGAAGACGTCACAATAATTGATGGCACTGAGATCTAGTGTATAACTCAGACTGAAATTGTATTGATGAATTACAGGAAGAGAAAGAAATTTACAAAAAAAAGCAGCAGTGATGTCCACTGATATTAATCCACATGCACCATGTATTGAATATGAACTATGTTATTGGCTTGATTTACTCCTTACCATTTTTAACAAGTTTTTGATTTATGATCACTGGTAAGGAGCTATCACACCACTGACTACTTCGTTCAAACACATTATTAGGTGTGGCGTAGAGACAGCTTTCACTGTTTCACCACTTCATGGAATGAAAATAAAAACATAGACAACACAAATATCTACATACATAGAACAGCTTTGGGTCAACTCTCTTTACCCATTAGTCTGTACAATAGGTATTTCCATTATGCTTCCACCCATTGCAGCATACATCATGGAGCAATGGGTCAGCCCATTTCCTCCACTGACTGACTTGCACTGCAAGTGACCGCATATTACCTGATCACACATTTACATTCATTCCGTGCTAGAAAGGTTGGACCAATACATAACTTTTCCAATTCTTTTTTCTTACCATTCTGTATCCTTTTTAATTTTCAGCCATTGTTGGGTGCTTAAACTAAGTCTCCAGGCTACAGTAATTCAGATCCAATAGCACCTTTTCTTTGCACTATTAAGAATCATATTTTCCTGTGACGTGCATTAACACTAAGGGCCCAATTACAAGCATTGGTGCTATTTATCACACCTGGTAAGTAACAATACCACGTGGTACGTTATTTATTGGGTGCAATAAATAGCACCTATTGCGAGTTTCTGGGGAATAATATGAGGATTTTGGTGTTTAACGCACCAACAGCAGCATGATTCAGTAAATGCGAGACCTAAGGCATTGCAAATGTTTATTTTTTTTAATGTTTTTACCAGCACTTGCTCTCGCAGCCACCTACTGCCCTACTCAGTTTTTGGGCACGCTGAATGGTGTTTATTTTCTTGAGAAAATGCCCTATCGCGTATCATTTGAAATCACAAAGTAGAAGATTTGGGTGGTTGACAAGTGCAATGTTCGAATTTACGATTAACCTGAACTGGTGTAACAGGCTTTTCTGTTAGAAAAGAATGAATTTTTTCTAATAAAAGGAAATTAGACCCCTAAAAAGCGTATAGTTTCACATATATACATTATCTCCTTTTGTATCATCTTCTTATATTTATTTGCAGTTTTATGTAGTGCGAACTCGACCACAGGTATATCAGAGCGCTTTACATGATCACCAGTTGCATTTTAGACCGGCACCTTCTTTTTTAGTCACGGGGAGTCTAAGTGATTTGCCCGGAATCACCGGATGTTTGAGCCGACTCCAAGAGCCAAACCTGCTTCCCTGGCTTCAAAGTTGGCCGAGCTGGCAGTTAAGCCACATCCTCTCTGCTTTGCTCAGTCATTTAATGAATAAACAAACAAGGTACTCATGTAGTGCGAACTCGACCACAGGTATATCAGAGCGCTTTACATGATCACCAGTTGCATTTCAGACCGGCACCTTCTTTGTTAGTCACGGGGAGTCTAAGTGATTTGCCCGGAATCACCGGATGTTTGAGCCGACGCCGAGAGCCAAACCTGCTTCCCCGGCTTCAAAGTCGGCCGCGCTGGCAGTTAAGCCACATCCTCTCTGCTTTGCTCAGTCATTTAATGAATAAACAAACAAGGTCCTCATGTAGTGCGAAATCGACCACAGGTATATCAGAGCGCTTTACATGATCACCAGTTGCATTTCAGACCGGCACCTTCTTTTTTAGTCACGGGGAGTCTAAGTCTAAGCTCATAGCGCGCAGTCAAGGGCAGCGTCTCTGTTGTGCAGAAAATTAACACAAGAAGTGCCTTGTATGCCCGGACATCCAGCTGGCACGCCGACTGCAGTGCAGACGTCGATGGCCATTTTATTAGCCTCCTGTCAGTGATGTGTGCGGCGGCCACCACTGCCATTCTGACAAAAAAATGAAAGGGAAATAAAATGAACAGGGGAAGCGCCTTGCGACAAAAATAAAAGGGAACTCACGCATGGCGCGCAGTCAAGGGCAGCATCCTGCGAGTGGTGTGTGTGGCGCCCACTGCCGCAATTGTAAACAATGAAAAAACAAAACTGAAAGTGCGCTGAAAATGACAAGCACTGGCGAGGGACAGCGAAAGTCCAAATTAAAACAAGTGAGGGGCTGCTGGTGGCGACTCCTGCAGCTTCAGTAATATACCGGTGCACGTACACACGCATCCACTCGTCACGCGCCTGCCGCTATAGCAAAAGAAAACAACAAAGTAGTGCATACATTAAAAGATACAGCCCTGCAGCGGAACTTAACTGTAGTTAGGCACTGCTGCTTCCGGAATAAACGGAAGTACGTAGCAAATCAACAGCCAATAAAAAAGCAGCTTAAAAGAGCAATGCCACAGTTAAACTAATGGCAAGCAGCAGGACAATTTTCCCTGCAGTGGGCGGAGTTTCACCCAACATACAGATTACTTAAAGTCTCGGAGAGGCAGCGCATGCGCTGCCTAGGCGAGACCTAAAAAGTAATGGCCTAGAGGTAGCTGCAGAAACTAAACAGTGCTCATCATCAACAGCAGCACAAAGACAGCTGGTACAAGATGTGATAGACACTGTCTCAAAGCAATGGTTGACGCAGGATGGCCCAAAGCAATCAATGGCAGAAGGATGCCACCCATACCCTCCCAAAAATGGAGACCAAAGTAGGTCGCAAGAAACAAGCATCCCCAACCAAACACCATGCATGCAGCTACTCACCCAGTGTTCATTTCTAATTCACAATATCCTAGCTCTACTATACTGGCGGTGACGTAGTCCGTGAAGGTCAATATTCGAGTTTTGCGCTTGCATAGGGTTTGATCTTTGAAAAAAGAAAGGAATATGTAAAAGCATTAGTTACAAAACAGGTCAACATATAATCTGAACATCCCACCTGTTGCAATCAAAGATAGTTTCATAGTAGGCAGGCCGTGTAGGTTATAAGATGTAGGTTTATTGAATAAGATACGAATTAGTTACAGGTTGTAAGATGAATGTATATGCCCTACCAAGAGCAGCATCCTACTGCTCAGCCCACTTTCTCCAACTGACACTCTCACAGGCCAGGCACTCATCAACATTCCATTCCATCACACACACTGGCTGAGCAGCAGGTAACAGGGAAACTAAAGGAAGAATGTATTAAACTTAAATCAGGATATAACACCATCTCTGACTAATCTCCACTAAAGGTTGAAGGCATCAATATACAGCGAGGGCAAAACTCTGCTGCAAGTTTGATTAAACAATCTTCCCAGTGAATAAGCTAAATCAAGTGGCAGCCTCTATCCACAACTGTCTTACAGACAGAAGAAAGCATAGCTATCCTTGGGGTAATCTTACTTTATGCTATGGTATGTTACGTTATTTATTACACTCCTTCTGGGAGCTCCGCAAAACCCCAGTGCAAGATTACAAAAAAAAATTAAAAAGTAGTGAGAGGCTCAGAGTTTAAGCTAGAAGAATTCAATAGAGTTCAGGAAACTTGAGGAATTCTCACACAACTCAACCTGCTAATCTATGCCCTGGATTTGCTGGAGATGAGAAGAGCTGCCCCGCAACAGAATGCACATTATTCAAAGCAGAGTATGTGTTCCTGACTCTGCGCCTCGAATTATCCAGACTCAAACTTGTTTTCAATCATTTCAGCACTTAAACAAATAGGTATAGGAGGTATTTTACCTCCTGAATCATTTGCGTAGCCCACCTTTACCTCCTTTTTAACTTTGTAATCCATCAACCTAACACTATTTTTTTATGAATGATTATTTTCCTGACACTCCATAACCTCAACAATACCATTACCCAGACTCGCCCTTATAGTGAATCAATGATTTGAATAAATATTTGATTTTTATTTGTCAACATGATTTATTTTCTTCTTTTACTCTACTCTCAGGCACATACTAATGGCCTGATTTACTAAAGCTAATACCTGGTCTCAGAAAGTCTTAAAACGTATGCCAGGAACCATAATTTACTAAGATTTCCATGAAGTTGCACAGTCTTAAGCCAAGAAGTGCAGTCTTAAGAATGACTTAATCACTGTCTTAAGTCATCACAAAACCCTTCCTAAATCAAGGCCAGCCTAGCTTTCAAAAGCCCTAAGACTGATTAAAACCAGAGAACAACTTTAGTAGGTCAAACCTTAATTGTTTTATTCATATCAATTCTCTTTCTACTCACACTGAAATTAATATTTTCAACTGGTAGGTTCATTTGAGGTTGCACTTACATCAAGGGCTGCCAAGGGCATGTTGTTTGTCATTTTTTATTTTTAAAAACACTGCATTTTTTAAAAGTGATTTTAGTAAGAAGACTGCCTGTTTGTGGTGGAAGTAGAGGGGTTGCTCTCCCAGCTAAAAACAAATAAAAAATTATTTTCATGATAATTTACTGTAAAGGTTGGCTGAAAGTGACTCCCTCTTATTCAGTTCAGTTCAGTTCAATTTCTTTATTCGGAAGGTTTACCCTTCCATAAAATTACATGCATATAACACAATCATCATTACATCATATTAAGAGCATAGGTACATTTTCGCATTATTATAAATCAGATAAGAACATATCTATACATGACACTGTGTATTAAAAACAAGGATTAAAAGCACAGAATAGCAGCAGATTGATATACATACATACGTGCCCTCACAGCATGTCTTAGAAATGAGCCTACATGTAATCATGTTTCACTGTCAGACAGTTGGAGAAATGATGAAAACATTGCTCCACTCTGTCTAAAATCACGGAATCTTCTTTTAATAAAGTGGGAGCTAAAATAGCCTTGTATACAATTCATAAAATTTACAAAACAGTAGAAAGTGTATCATGGTTTGAACTGACTTATTATTACACGGGCAGGAATTAGCAGCAAGATTCGATTGGTACCCAGAAGGAAAACACAAGAAGTATTTAACCGTATCAGCATGAAACCTAAATAGCAGGGAACGCTCCCATCTCCCACAAGGCTGTTCTAAATAAACAGGTGGTAGCACGGAGATACTCTGGGACAAATATGCGGTTATCAATGGTTTCCCGACTACACTTTTAAGACGACTTTCACGTGCTAACTTATAAAAGCTAATGCTACTTCCTTTTGTTAAAAGTAGAGCATAAATCTCTCATTGTAAAAGTGCGCTCCATTCCAATTTTCCCAAATTCCGATTTAATATATGCCAACCACGGAATTCGGAGGCCATTATCACAGGAGATGCAGTCATTTATTATTTCTCTTGTAAGTGATGCCTGCTCATTACTCCAAATAGATAACCAAAGTAACAATGGCCTCATTCTGATAAAATCAGTTATGTATAACAAATTTAACTCTTTATGACAGATGACATGGGGGGAAGAAAGTGGTACACCCAGCAAGCGCTTGCAAAACCTATTTTCCTCTGATTGTATGGTTACGCAGTTTGCACCCCCCCCCCCAAATGGCGGAACCATAGGTAGCAATTGGGATGCATTGGGACTTATATATTTGCAACATCGCTTTCAGCTTCCCCTACTCGAGATTGAGGAAGGGAAAGTAATGATCCAATTGCCTTTGAGAATAACATTCTACGATGTGCGATATTAGGTGACTAAGCTCCAGAGGTCGAAAACATAACTCCTAAGTATGGGAAGCTCTTGACACTTGTTAGAGAGATATTTCCTACTTGCATAGAAGACAATTGAGTGCAACGTGGCCCACATGCCATGATATGAGATTTTGTGAAATTTGTTCGAAGATCTAGATTAGACATAAAATCGATGAATGCTGACACTAAAAGGCGTCGTGCCCTGGGGGTCCGAGCCATTAAATCTGCGTCATCCGCATATAAAAGTGTAGGAAGGGGTTTCCCTTTGACAGATAGAACATCACTAGTCACTAGTTATGGAGGTCGTTAATGTATAGCATGAACAGGAGCGGGGTTAACACACACCCCTGTCGAGCACCCCTGCCAATCTCAATACCCTTGGATACATTCCCGCTATCATTTATTCTGACTGTGGCTCTCATGCCCCTATGGAGAAATGCAAGAAAACGAAAAAGTGGGGCTTCCAGGCCCTTAAGTATCAACATGTGCCATAGTTTCGACCGGTTCACACAGTCGAAAGCGGTGCTTAGATCCATAAATGCCATGTAGAAGGGCACAGGCTTAAAGACTGTGTACTTACCTATTATTAGGTTCAAGTTGGCACATTGCTCAATTGTCCCTACCTTACTTCTAAATCCATACTGGAGGTGATATAAGAACGACTTTATTTGGGTCCATTTCTGAATCCTATAATAAATAACATGCCCAGGACTTTTACAGTTGTGTCGATTAACGATATTGGTCTATAGCAACTGGGGTCTTCTCGGTTACCGTTCTTAAATATAGGGATGATAACAGAAGTGCGCCAGGAGTCTGGTATATCTGTATGGGGTAGTTAACTAAACACATTCGTTAAAATAGGAGCCCACAGTTTGGCATTGAGTTTGAGTAAATTAATTGGTACTCCGTCGGGCCCCGGCGCTTTACCACCCATACTTTGGGGTAGGGCCTCTTCTACCTCCTCTATCGTAATTCTGACATCTGTTAGCTTTCAATTATCTATAGTAAAACTATCTAAGTTGGGGGGGAGACAGACCTAGTGATATGGCAAGAGGTCGGGGAGACTGTCAAATATTTTCGTCTCATACCAGAAACTGTGGCCCAGAGTGCTTGCTGTCCGCATCAGCTGCTTGTGCTAGTGTCTCCCATTGATCTATGAGAACCTGCTGCCAGCGCTTAGCCATAGCGGCCTTATAGTTTTTCCTCAGTGCAGTTATTTCTGGGCTTCTTCCCTAGTGCTATCCTTAATTCTTGGTTAGCTGCTGTACAGTCATGATCAAAGCAGCCATATAACTT
Source organism: Calotriton arnoldi (assembly GCA_963921515.1). Taxonomy (NCBI): domain Eukaryota; kingdom Metazoa; phylum Chordata; class Amphibia; order Caudata; family Salamandridae; genus Calotriton; species Calotriton arnoldi. Next base: position 1,325,025 of record CAWUFW010000478.1, on the reverse strand, counting down.
GTGGGTGGGCATACTGGTCTGAGAAGGGTATTTTTTCTGCCTAGAAAAAGTTCGTTAAAGGCACCCACTATAGTGATAGCACTATCCTTTTCGGTTAGACAGACCTCCACTGATCTGCTATTCTCTTTCACAATTTTCACTAAAGTTCCTGCTGGGTCACGCATTCTCCAAACCAATTTTAAATTATCCGTTGTGGGTTGAAGATCACAAGCCCATATCTGCCGTTCATATACTTTCCTTGGGGCCATTAAGAAGACAGCCTCAAGTGGGTTGTGATCGCTAAAGGTGGATTCAAGAACTGACCAATGGAGCAGAATTTGTTCTAGGCTCCGGGTGATAAATATAAAATCAACTGTGGATGGAGACCCTCTGCCTTTATAGGTTGGTGGATTAATAACATCTTTCCCTTCAATTACCATAATGTCTAATAGGTTGTGGAATTCTATGTCAGGACCAGAGGCGAGGATTATGCTCAACTTTCTTTATTAACTACACTCCAGCAGCTTCAACTTATATGCAAAAAACTTCAAGTCCCATGATCCTTCAGTCCAGGGACACCCGTAGTCCACCAATCAGCTGCTCCGACGGGGTTACGATAGCGTGCTGCTGCCAACACCATTCCTCTTTCTTTTCCTGCTCTCCAGCAGAGTTAAGTGCTTTTTCCCTCGCTCGTCAGGGCGCGGGATAATTACGTTTTAATTTGTCTTATTTATGGTTTTGTCATTGTGTAACGCTATTTCAAGTTGATTGGCATAGATTATGAGTATGCGCGAGCGCGCTAATTAATTAATTTCCTTAATACTGTTGATGCCTTTGTCTTGTATACTTGCTACGTGTTGTGCCGTATTTAACCCTATTTATAGCCTTTTCAGCTGTTTAATTGTTTCGGGGCCGCGGGAGCTCTTTGCTCCACTCGTGGCCCCCGTCTGAGGTGCTTTGCGCGGTGCGCGCCTAAGACGGATAGGGGGCGCGTGCTGTCTCGTTGGTTCTCGTCGTGATCTGAGGTGGCGGAACCAACGAGACGCACTCAACGGCCCTCTTCGTCTCCGCGCCACCTCACACTCGTGGAAGCCCTGACGCCTGTTTTAAACAGGTCCGAACTGCCAGCTCCCTTACGCCTGCAGATCGCAGGTTTGTAGTCAACGCCGTAAGGCGATCCTGTGGATATATTTCTTTTTCCTTTTCTTTTCTTGGTTTTGACCATTGCGGCAGGGAGCACTCTTCCAGGGGCGGGCCCCGAGTCATTTTGACACCTGTTTTAGTGCAGGGTGAGTCGCCCCTTCAGGCCATATAGGCCCATTGCTAGCACACTTTGGGGTGCCCAAAACTTGTAGTGCCTTGGCGCACGCCGGCTCTTCCCCACAGAGAGTGTTTTTCCACTAGCGCTTAGAGCGCTTGGGGCTCTGATTGTTGGCTGGATATAACCCCAACAGTACCAATCATCGAGGAGTACACTGAAGAGGAGTCTATCCAGGTATACCTCTGGATGATTAATTTTGTGACGCGGTGGAGGCCTCCATCCACCAGGCAGTCTCAGCTGCCATGGGGCCATTTGAGCGCCGTATTATGCAGTACGCCTACGCTATCCAAACTCAATGCCCCCTGAAGCGGAAGAGTCGGTCTGACATGGACCTCGGCGCGTTTGAGCGCCTTAAGAAGGCGTTTCTGGCCAGACCAGATGGGGATTCCCAGAGCGTTCCCCTTGAGATCCCATGGCCCTCTTTCATAGAGGATGACGAGGAGGAATCTGCGGAAGAGTCAGCAGACGACGCAGGCCCCTCTAGACCTTGGCGTCCGGCAGAGACCCCATCCCCGGACATACCCAAGGAAAGTGAGTCAAACATGTTGGTCCCTGAAGACCTGGTCCATCCCCGCTCATCTGAGTGGACTCCCTCGCCTAAGGTGGCGGCGTTCGTAGCCGGACGCTTGCGGAAGCCCTTAGATAAGGAGGTGCGGGCTTGCCTTAGGACGGAGTGCCCACGGCCTGCCCTACCGGGCAAAGTGGCGCTAACTCCAGAAGTTGACCCAAAGATGGCAACTTTTCTCCAAAAATATATTCGGGATCCGAAAAAAGGGATCGACCGGTCCTGGAAGTCGTGCCAGGACAAGCTCCTGGATATAGCAGGTCCCCTCACTAAAGTATTAGAATTGGCAGAAGAGGCTAAGCTAGCGGGTACTCTGCTCTACCCAGAATGGGTGTCAAATTGGGCCCAACGAGCGCTAGTCTTTCTTGGCAACGCCAATTGCGCCCTTTCTACCGAAAGGAGGCGCTCCTTCCTCTTGAAGGTCAATCCCAAGTTGGGAGATCTGTTCTCATCCGAAGCAGGCGCCATAGCGCAAGGCGTTCTTTTTGGCGAACCATTTATAAAAGAGCTCACCAAGTTGGTCACGGCATTCACTTCTTTGGACAAAGCTCAGTCCAGTATTATGAAGGTCTTTCACCCCAGAGTTTTTGTTGGGGCCGGTCGCGGAAGAGGGCGTCAGACCGGCCGTTTCTACACGCAAGGCCCTCAAAGAGGCACGGGCAAGAAGACCCAGGACCAAGGCTGCCAGGAGTTTTTCCAATCCCGCAGAGGATTCAGAGGCCGCGGCCGCAGAGGAGCGCCCAGAGGCCAATCCGGCCCTAACTCAGGTGAGCCTTTCCTATTTTCAACACCATATGGTGGGTGGCAGGCTGGCGGTTTTCGCTCACAACTGGAGGTTAATTACTTCAGATGCTTGGGTGCTTCAAACCGTAGAGGGTTTCCACCTAGAGTTTTACAGTTCCCCAGTACAGGACACTCGCCCGCAGAGGATTCAGAGGCCGCGGCCGCAGAGGAGCGCCCAGAGGCCAATCCGGCCCTAACTCGGGTGAGCTTTTACCATTTTCAACACCATATGGTGGGTGGCAGGCTGGCGGTTTTCGCTCACAACTGGAGGTTAATTACTTCAGATGCTTGGGTGCTTCAAACCGTAGAGGGTTTCCACCTAGAGTTTTACAGTTCCCCGGTACAGGACACTCGCCCTCGACCGCTGGTTTTTGCACAGGATCAGGCACACCTCATAGATCAGGAGGTAGCGGATCTGTTGCAAAAGGGAGCGGTGATACCCTCTCACCTTCACCCCAGGTGATTGCTCAGCAATATCTTCCTGGTGGACAAGACAGATGGGGGGCAACGTCCAGTCATAAATCTAAAAGAGTTCAATCAATGGCTCATCTATCGCCACTTCAAAATGGAAGGCCTTCACCTTCTCAGGGACCTCCTCCAACCAGACGATTAGATGGCCAGACTGGACTTAAAAGATGCGTACTTAGTGGTCCCCATCTTTCAGCCACATCGCCGTTTCCTACAGTTTCTGTGGAGAGACCAGGTGTACGAGTTAGTCTTGCTCCCTTTCGGGCTGTCCTCGGCGCCCTGGTGTTTCACCAAACTCCTCAAGCCGGTGGTGGAAACATTGAGGGCGAAAGGTTTCCGCCTTATTATATATCTGGACGACATTCTCCTGTTGGATCAATGTCCTCAACGCCTCACCCAGCAGGTACAAGTTGCAGTAGACCTTCTCCAAGGCTTGGGTTTTATAGTCAACTCCAGAAAGTCTGTGCTAGTGCCCTCCAAACAAATGACCTTCCTAGGTTTCGTGGTGGACTCTGTTTCTCGAACTTTGAGCCACCCAGCCCGAAAAATGACCAAGATCCACAGGGAATTGAGACAAGTCTTAGCCCGTTCCTCAACCTCCTTGCGTCAGATTTCCCGCCTGGTGGGACTCCTAGCCTCCTCGATCCAGGCGATATTCCCGGGCCCACTCCATTACAGGGCTCTACAACGCCTGAAAGCCTCCCATCTCCGCAGGGGACTCCAATACTCTGATCAGGTTCCCCTGACGGAGGAAGTGCGCATGGAAATGCAATGGTGGCTGGACCACATGGATGCCTGGAACTGCAGGGTCATTTTCGGTTGCGAACCGGACTTGGTCATAGAGTCCGACGCCAGCAAATCCGGATGGGGAGCTCGGTGCGGGGACTCCTTTACCGGAGGAAAGTGGTCAGCCGAGGAACGCCAGCTGCACATCAACTGTCTGGAGCTAATGGCGGGCTCATTCGCGATCCGATGTTGGACGAAGGAAAAGGCCTCTTATACGGTACTCCTCAAGATGGACAATGTCTCGGCCGTCCGATACATAAACCATCTAGGAGGGACGAAGTCCAAAGCCTTGGCGGACCTGGCCAAGGATTTTTGGACGTTCTGTCTAGCCCACAACATCTCAGTAACGGCGGAATATCTTCCGGGTGCCTCCAACAGCAGATTGGTGCTTCAGGAGTTGGGAGGACATGAGCCTTTGGCATCTCCACCCGCCGCTGTTTCAGAAGCTCCACAACCTGTGGGGCCCATTTTCGATGGACCTGTTTGCGTCCAGGTTGGACCACCAACTCCCACGGTTTTTCAGCTGGAAGCCGGACCCTCTGGCGACAGCAACGGACGCTTTCCTCCAGGATTGGTTCAAAGAGATGGGGTACGCCTTTCCCCCGTTCGCCATGATCATGCGGCTCACGGCGCAGGTTCGCAGACAGCGAGCGAGGGTGGTTTTGATCACCCCGTATTGGAGGTCTCAAGTGTGGTTTCCAGTTCTTCTGGAACTTTCTTGGGATTCTCCAATCCTTCTACCCCGAGATCCTTTTCTCCTGAGCGATCCTCAAGGGGCCCCTCACCCCCTCATCCAGCAAGGACGGATGCCCTTGGTAGCTTGGCGGATTTCGGGCATCGCTGGAGAGTCTCAGGCCTATCGGCGGACGCTCAAAAGCTACTGGGAGCAGCTTGGGCCGATGGCACCAACAAATGCTATAAATCAGCATGGACCAGATGGGTCGGTTGGTGTCTTCGAAACGATCAGGATCCCATGGGGTGCGAAGTGGTAGCTATTATGAATTTTTTGGCCTCCCTGGCAGCACAAGGACTAGCATATAGAACGATCAATTCCTACAGATCAGCAATCTCAGCCGGTCACCTCCCGATTTCGGGGGCCCCGGTGGGGGAGCACTCTCTGGTTTGCAAATTGTTGCGGGGGATCCACCTTTCACTTCCACCAGAACCCCGATATTCCTCCATGTGGGATGTTAATAAGGTGTTGCACCTTTTCCTGTCTTGGCAGCCCAATAGGTACCTTTCACGTAAGGAGCTTACAGCAAAACTGGCTATGCTTTTGTACTTAGTATCCTGCCGCAGAGTGTCCGATGTTAGAGCACTGGACATTACAGGTCGAATTTTTACCCCCGAAGGGGTCACTTTCCATATTACACGATGGACGAAGTTGGATTCGAGACTGGTGTCTTACCCCGCGTTTGATACGTGCCCGAAACTGTGCGTGGTTCGCTGTCTAAAGGAATACGAAGCCATGACTGAGGAGACTCGCCCTCCAGGGGAGCGACAGTTGTTGATTTCCTTACGGAAGCCTTTCAAAGCGGTGTCACCACCTACCATAGCCCGTTGGGTTAGATGGGTGATGCAGGAAGCGGGGATAAACACCTCGCATTTTGGCGCACACTCGGTGAGGGGTGCAATGGCTTCTAAGGCCTTTTCACTTGGCGCCAGATTGGAAGACATCCTGAACGCTGCGGACTGGTTCTCGGATTCTCTGTTTAAAAGATTCTATTGTAAACCAGTCATGCATATAGCGTCATTGGTGGTTGACAAGCTTTGAACGAGCATAATCCTCGCCTCCGGTCCTGACATAGAATGAAAAATTTCCTAGTAATTATGACGGAAAGTTTCAATTCTATTAAGGACGCAGAGGCGAGGATTATTCCCACCCAAGGCTCCTTGAGACCTAATCACTCCCACAGGACAAGAGCACGGAATCTCGTCAGGTCTCTTCGCTTTCCACCGTAAGGTATAAGTAGATATCTCCGAATTGGTTGTCTGACTGAGTCTTTTTTCTCAAACATAGGTTACTTGATACTTCGCTTAATGACTGTGATACCTTGCCTTACATAGTTGGTTAACGCTACTTAAGGAGAATGGAGTCATTGGTGTTATGTTTCATTTCTCCTAGGCTCTGATGGTTCCAAGATAGAGTAACAGGCCTCTCTAACTTACAAGGTCGCAGTCAAGAAAGAGTAATGGTGTTGGCAGCAGCACGCTCTCGTAACCCCATGGGAGCAGCTGATTGGTGGACTACGGGTGTCCCTGGACTGAAGGATCATGGGACTTGAAGTTTTTTGCATTTAAGTTGAAGCTGCTGGAGTGTAGTTAATAAAGAAAGTTGAGCATAATCCTCGCCTCCGCGTCCTTAATAGAATTGAAACTTTCCGTCATAATTACTAGGAAATTTTTCATTCCACTATCGACCCCAACTCCTGACTTTTATTGTCTAGCCCCCCTGTGTATTTCTGAAGGTATTTCTACCATTTGGGAGGTGTGCGTTGAAATTACCAACAAGGCAAAGGTATAATCCCTGGCCCGAGTAACAGCCCTATCTGATAACTTGGTGAGAAAATTAGTTAATTCTAGAAATATTGGGTTGGGTACATTATTAAAATCATTATTATAGAAATTGACCAAATAAAAATTAAAATGGGTTTTCCAGCAGAGCACTTGAAAGCTGGTACTGGCAGTCTCCAGGACCTCCACGTGACCGCCCAGGGCAATTTTCAGCCATACTGACAGTCCACCTGATGCACAACCAGAGCGGGAACTAATGGTAGGAATATTATAGCACTGGTACCCGTCTAATATAGTGGGTACCACCTCCCACATCTCCTATAGCATAATTATATCATATTTTTTAATAAAGGAGAGCCATTCTGGCACAAATATCTTGGAACGAATCCCTGCCACATTCCGAATCATAATGCACAGCCTATTATCCTGGATAGGCAGCGCTGTGGAAATCTGGGTAGGCTTCTTTGTAAAATTAAGCAAGGGGTGTGCAGGGGCGGCGGCCACTGGAAGTCATTTTATGTCTTGCAGTGTACTAAGAACTTCAAATCTATTATTACAATTCAGTATGGGTGCTTCCCTAATAGGGAGATTGCGGATAGTTGGTGAAGTTACTGGCTTATAAAAATAGCCGAGGGGAAGTAACACAATTTGCGAAATAGTGTGTGACATATTTTAAAAGATTATGTGCATAGATTGGAGCTCTAAAATTTACCACAATACAGTCTCCTGGAATGTCCTTGCGCCCCTGTCCCACCCATCCAATTCTCCTTAGCATAATAATTTCCCCTGCATTCTCAAACTCAAACTGCTTATGTTTATTCAACCAGTGTACAGTTTTGTTCTTTAACTGTGACCAAGTCTCGATTGAGCCCGCTTTCAGTGGAGGTACACCGGCCAATATCAAAACATATGGGCAAGCAGCTGGAGGGAGGCTCAATGAGTCTTTCATGGGGGTAGACACTTCATTAACTCCTCCGGAAAGGTCAGGACGATTTGATCTCAGAGGCAGTGTCTCTCTAGTAGAATTGGTGATGGAAGAGACGGCTGTTTGTGGGACCAGGTTCCTTCTAGGTAACGTTTCATTGTTAGAGGAAGGGTCCCTTCATGGCTTGTTTGTTAGTTCAGTACCACTGCTCAGCCTTGTCTGCAGTTGGGCGGGATAAGTTGAAGTTCGGTTTGAATTAGAACATACAATGGGCCTGTCCTTGGTTGCATTGTTTAGATCACAGTGATTAGCTAGAGACTTCTCAATTGATTCTAGCCACCTAATAATTGGACAGAGTTTTTGGTCGAGCATTGAGTTGAATATTGAGATCAAAGTGCTTCGTTCGCCATCTGGTGTGAACTCCTCTGTTTGGGTTGTCTGAGTCGCACTGTGGGATTTAGGCCAGTGTGGAGTTAAGTTCTGTTCCCGACTTCTCTGTGGCTGTTTTCTGGATGTAACCACTGTACTGGCCCCTTTGGTAGCCCCAGCTGGTTTCCTCCTTTTTTTAACAGGTTGATTAGTATCTGAGGTTTTGGAGGAGTTTAAGCATGAAGGGGCAATATGCAATACAGGGTCAGGGTCAGGGCATCCATTAACTGTTGATGGAGCGCTATGTGTGCGTGGTGGAGCAGGACAAGTTAAGCTGGGAGGGATAGGGACTGCATCAGATGTAGAGTGTTTGTGACAGTGCACCGAATCCATAGAAAGCCTGCGTTCAACCAATACGATTTCATCTGAAATCACCCCCACTGCTTTAGCCAGCAAAGTGTCAATCGCTGTAGTAGTATGGGTTGAAATACCAGTGCCGGGAGCCTTACGTTTACCCATTCTAAAAGATATACGAAGTAGGATTTAAAAAGGAGATGTACCTCCGGTCTGGGCGAGGTCCATATGCAGAGCTGAATAACTCAAACCAGACTTCAAAGAGGGTGGGACCAGCCCGGCCTCCTCCGGGCTCTGATGGGCGCAGGCGCTGCGGGAGCCCAGCCGCCTTGCCCTAATAAGTGCCTCCAGGCGCGAGCGTGATGGCGTCGGTGCGCGCCCGCTGCCACGATTCCTTCTGGGGCGTGTGGTATGCCCCAACGAATCTCCCCAAACAACAGAGCGTCCTGCGCTGTGAGAGTCCAGCTGCCTTGATAAGCGCCTCCAGGCGCAAGTGTGACGGCATTGGCACGCCCGCTGCCTCGATACCTTCTGGGGCGTGTGGTCTGCCCTAACGATCTCACCAAACAACAGAGCGTCCCGTGCTGCGGGAGCCCAGTCGCCTTGATAAGCGCCACCAGGCGCGAGCGTGACGGCTTCGGCGCGGCCGCGATTCCTTCTGCGGCGTGAGGTCTGCCCCAATGTTCTCCCCAAACGAACAGAGCGGCCCGCACTGAGGGAGCCCAGCTGCCTTGATGAGCGACTCCAGGCACGAGCGTGACTGCGTCGGTGCGCGGCCGCTGCCGCGAATCCTTCTGGGGCGTGTGGTCTGCCCCAACGATCTCCTCAAACAAAAGAGCTAATATTTGCAAAAACAGATTACAATATATCAGGTAACCACCATTGAAAAAATTAATGTATTTTTTGCATCCAAAGGACTTATGCTCTGCTTAGGAAAGCTGTATAATGTTACTATGCTGGGAACTCACCATTTTGACTTAAATACTTAAAGCATACAATAAAGAAAAGTGGCAACAAATCAAAACAGTTTTTATTTTTTTATAAGAGATAATGCATACATCAATAATTTGATTAAAGTTATATGAAAAGGTTTGTGTGATCATGTAAGCTAGTTAACTACCCTGTCTCAGCATACCGTTTTAGGGTGCTTCAATAAAAGTGATAAAAACAGCAGCTCTTGTGTTTTTGGGCTTGATTAATATGGTTGTGAACCTCTCTACACAGATGTAGGCACCGATTATGAGTTGAAGGGAGCAGAATTCCTGTATGAAATTCTGCTCCTCTCAATTATGAGAGGGCTGTTGTTTCTGCACCTGGATTTCCCGGGTGTGGGAACAACAGACCTGATTTTACTGGCTAGGAAATCTGGCCAGTGCAGTTGCTTTGTAATAAGCACCTCTGCAGCCCGGCCTTATTTTCCTACCCCACCTGACCCTCAGGCATGGCACAGGTGAGTATGTAATGCCCCCCCTTCCAGACCACAGTCTCCCCTGCCTCCTCAAGCAACCCACTATCCCACAATATCCCCTCTCTCCTATTTAAGACTGCTAAGAGCAGGTGGTAAATGGATATATAATCCCAATGGGAGTGCTGTGTGGAATTCCAGCTAGTAAAACTTCATCCCCACAGTTATTTCTCATTCCATGGGATAAATTCGTAATTGCATGGTGATGGTTGAGTGTTACTGCACACTTCTGGTTGTTACTGGTGCTGATTTATCACTCCCCAAGTCCCGTGCAACTTGTAATCGGGGGCTTAGAATGGACTCCACAGAATCGTCATAGAAGAGAAGCACTTACTCATAATTATGAACAAATTCAAACTCTAACATCATGTAACCAGGACCACACCTTTGATGGAGTGAGGTTTGTAAAATACATCCTCATGAAATCAAGTAACTCCATAATAATGTATTAACTGCATGAACTAATCAACTCCGGATACACACATTTACACAGGGGGCAAACGCAATTTACATAATACACTAAATCATGTTGGCATGAGTACATATTAACTGTTTGCGCTTTGAAAAACTGTATTAATACATGTTATGCAGTGTTGTACATTGCACATTTTGCATGTTGTGCACAAGATAATGGAAAGGTTGCTTTAAATTAATAGCTTTCGCTAGGATTTATTTAACACAGGGCATTAGTATGGTGGGAGGTAAACATAATGGGTTTTATTTCATGAATTAATATTCTTTTGTGTTTGTTTATTTTAGTATGGGATTGGGCCTGCATGAAAATGGCCTCTCGTTCAAGCCCGCATGTGGTTGGCCTGGTCGGTCCGGAGTGCGCATGTGCCGGGAGAGGTTGCCTGCTCGCAGACTGATGAGTGTACCCGATGATGCAATCCGTGTGAAGGCCATGTTGACCTGTGTCTTATTGTTTGTGTGCCAAGATGCGACAGCAACTGTGGGAACAGCCATCACTACGTGCAATGCGAATGTGAAAGCGGATATCATAATGAATACTGTAACCAAATTGTATAACTATGAATGCTAGTAATATACGAATGTAATGGTCTTAAATCCTTCCTTTGTTAGAACCGGTATAGGATGGATTTGTGGGGAGAACTGGATGAGGCGACCCTAGTATGATTTATGACAACCAATCACAGTCCGAGTTTCTACCTATACTGCAACATTGTAAGATAGTGTATTAGGCAGAAAGGTATAACTGATATCCCAATTGGGTGTGTGTCAGAACAGAACGAGAAGAGAACGCAGATCAGAACCGTGAATGCAGACGGGAAGGCAGAAGAGAACGCAGATGAGAACATAGAGAGAACGCAGACCAGAACGCATAGAGAAGATCTAACACAGAAAGAGCAGCCCTGCACAGAGTCAGAGAACCTTTAGGTACGAGAACGTTGCGGGAGTGCTTGGGAGGAGACTGCGACCGAGGAGGTAGATTAATTAGGAGATTAATTCTAGTTGTCAGTATAGCAAACTTTGCTGCATCTGTCCTGTTTGACTTTGTCCTCCGAGCCTATCTCTAGGGACCTCTTGCCACAACCTCGGCCAAGGAAGTGGTTTTCCTGTTTCTTTGGTGGGTATTGCCCTCCTTGATTGCTTAAATTTGAAAATATATTTCTGCAAGTATTTATGCTGTACCTTCTTTCCCCATTCCTTTGCATGCTTTGATATTGATGCAAATGATTCATTTTGATTACATTGCTTGATAATTTGTTCTCTTATATGTAATCTTGTATGTGCACTGATATTTTAATCATGAGCAATAATAAGATAAAAATCATTAACTGAAGAAATGACTTTGTGGTTATTTAGTTAAATGCTAAACTGTTTAGTTAATCATAGTCACCATCAACTCTTCAACTAATGGTCCATCGACCAGAAGAAGAAGAAGTTGAAATTACTAATAGTTAGAAAAAGACACAAATGTTATCAATGTGAAGTATAGCATTTAATAAAACTGACAAATTAAACCCCCCAAATCCAGCACCAGTCCTCAGGCATCATTTATGGGTAATGTGTGATGGGCCCCGTTGTTTGATAAAACAATTTATGCATGACGAGATTTTCTTTGGTCCCTGGCTCAGGAATTTAGGGGTTGCGCTGGATCAGTTTTTCTGGTAGCAGAATGATGGTTATTATTGATTAGTTTGGTGATTTATTGATTATTGATTATTGATTAAATGTTTAACAGTCTATGTAAAGTGGGTTAGTATCGTGTTTTATGTAGTCTTTGGAACACAGGTACAGAAGGGTATCTGGGAAGCCGGCAAAGTAAAAGTTAGCCTGAAATAAGGCAGAGGAAAAGTGTGAGAAGTGAAATCACACGGGAATAAGTGCATTGTCTGTTTAAATTAGTGATACTATTTAGCGTATAGGTGAAGATAAGAGTGAAATAGCGAAGGGTCCACCTGTGAAAATTTGGCCTTATCCCTGGAAGAGTAGCGAAACCTCCTTTTCAATAAAAGGTCCTCTTGTGAAATTTTGGCCTTATCCCTAAAGAAGTAACAGGTCCTCTCTTAGCTTGAGTGAAGGGAAGGATAGCGGAATTGTTATACTTGCCCGTATTGGTAGGAATGTTCTTGAGAGTGAAAAACTATCTCTTTATTTAGTAAACAGACAGTGTGGTATCGTTTTATGTTGTGACTAATAAGTTGTTGTAAAGAAAAAGGACTTAGAAATCTGCAGTGAATTATATAAGTAAAACTGACCCTCCCTTGGAGATCCCTTGGTCAGGAGCGGGGGGAGCTCCGTAGGTCAGCAGCAGGAGGAGAGGCTGACGTCACAGAAAAGCCGCGCTGGCATTGGTCAGACTGTAAAAACAGAGTGAGCTCAGATTGGTTGGTTGGTGTGAGCCGCGCTGGTATTGGACAGGATAGCGGAGACGTAGAAAGCTCCAATTGGAAGAGATAGAGTGTGCCGCGCTGAAATTGGTCAGGCGTTTAGGGAAGCCAAGGAGTTCGATTGGTGAATTATAGTGGATCGTGTTGACAAAGATTTGCGTTAAGTGAAGTCGCTGACAAGCAACAAAAATGTATTTTGAACAACCGAAACAGGAGAAATTGACTTTGTTTGGAAAAATTTAAAGATTCTTTAAAATTTAAAAAGGATAAACCAGTAATAACGAGAGAAGGAGTTCCTATCCCTCCACCAGACACCAGCGTCTTATATGATGTTAAAATATGGTTATCATACATGTATCTGGCTAGCAAATTGGGTAGGATATACGAAGAATGATGGTATACTAGCTTTTCCAGAGTATGGTTCTTTTAATTTGGCAGTATTAAGTAATTTGAGAGAAAAGATGATGATATTAGACCCAAGACCTAGACCTACACAGTTTGAAGCATTAGTAGAATGGGAAGATGAAATGTATGAAAGAGAAAGACACAGAGCTGGTAAAGTACATAGATTTATGTTTGGAAGATTTCATGATGAAAGACATGAAGACAGAATGAAAAGATGGAGAAATGGAGAGATTACTGAAGGATTGTATCCAGTTTTAATGGTAGGCGAGACTGCAGGAACCAAATGCAAAGAGAAAAAGAGACATTTAGAGCAATTTGGTTATGGGTACAACCCGAATGAATCTGATGATGAGCTGCTGGATGATATATTAGTTAAACGACCACCACCTTATCAGGAGAATTCAGCGATGGTGACACCAAATGCACCGTCAATGGAAACCCCAATGACACCTGTTCCAAGTGAAAGCGAAGTAGAGCAGGAAGGAGAAGTAGAATTTGCCACACAAACTAAAGAATTAGTTGAAAAATTGAATCAGATGAACATGAAAATAGATGCAATAACTGTACCAGTGACTATAGGTCCAGCAATACCTGTATTTGAAAATAGACTTATCCATGAACTTTCTTTAACTGTCCCATTAAATTCCCCTATAACATCAGCTAATAGTAGAATTAGTGCTGTAAGTGTCCCAAGTGAACAGCCAAATATAGTTACTAGATCAACACCTCCGACTAATTTAACAATAATTGAAACGCCTAGGGAAATAATGCAGTTACAGCCCAAAAGGATAGAGTTGGATGAGATTCCCAGAAGCGAAGTTCCAATAGGTCCAACTACTGAAGAATTAGATGATTGGGTGAAAGGGTTACAAAGGAGAAAAACACAGCCGCAACCTATAGATGTATGTAAGTTGAAAGTAGATCTGGAAGAAATGATTATTGGGACCATAAGTCCAGACAGGCTAAAGACGTATCAGGATGATGAATTGATGTATCTGTGTAAGAGTATTACTTGGAAAGCGAAGAATCTACATGAGAGGTTAGTGGAAGCTGCAGAAGAGTTGGGAATGGACATAGGAAGATCAAAAGTGTTGCAGAAGACTTATAGAGTGGATTTTACTGAAAAGGATATAGAAAATAAGAATACGTCTGGTAGACGATTGCAGATAAAAGAGTTAATGGTTGTTTTGAGAAAATGGGGAGACGTAGAAAGATGGAAGGGTAGATGGATGAGGAAGAAAGAAGAATTGGCTTCTAAAGAAATACATTTGCGTCCAGTAAGAGAAGTAGAAAATGTAGCTCTGGAATGTCCCATGAGAGAAGTTCCAGGAGGAGGTTATGTGCATGTTCCGTGGACTAGACAGGATATATTGTCTTTCACCAATGAGTTTCCTAGATTGAGAGAAAAGCCTGGGCAGTGGTACAAACTAGTTGAGAGATTTGTGAAAGTATCGAAAGTATTGTTGAAAGATTTAGATGGATTATTTGAAATTGTTGTCCCGGCAGATCTATGGACTGAATGTAAGATTACAGTTGATTGGCCAAGGGATGAATATCCTAGGGATGCCAAAACAGGAGCACCTTCGGATGAAGTGATGAAAAAGTATCATCAAGTGATTACTTTCTTGAAAAGCAAAATTTCCCCTAAGAAAACTGATTGGGTAAAAATTGATAGAACAACCCAAGAACCGAATGAATCTGTTCACGCCTATTATGAGAGGTTATTGCAAGTTTTTAAACAGTATAGTGGGTTTGAGAATATTGGAGATAAAGATATGGGTCATTTTGTGTATAGGTTTGTGTATGGATTAAAACCTGAGATTAGCCAGATGATACAGCAGCATATGTTGTGTTGGCAAGCCAAAACGATAGACGAAATCTTGAGGTATGCGAAGTATTGTAGTGACGACATTGAATCTCGTCATCGCAAGTTAAAAGAAAAGGTGATGTGGGCACAAGTGAAGGTAGCAGAGCAGCAAGAAAATCAGTTGAATTCTCAGGTTATAAACCAAATGGTAGGAGTTAGTCAGAATGCTCAGAAACCCTTTGAAGGTAGAGGTAGAGGACAAATGAGCAGAGAAGAGGCGAAAAAGAAATTTCCTTGTCATGGGTGCGGAAAGTATGGACACTGGAAGAATGAGTGTAGATCAGTGCAGAGGACTAATGGAGGAAATAAAATTTTAACCCCACAGGTGCAGAGTGAGATAGTTGTGCAACAGACACCTCAGCATCAGGTAGTTACTACTCAATATCAGGTCCCGCAACCACCGTTACCACATAGTGTAAATGCTCAAAGATACAGTGCGGATACAGGGTTTCACGGAGGAGACCAGGTTGGTAAAAATACTAACACAAATGTGATTCCCCAATTTTGGATGCAATGTGATGGAAGTGATGTTGAATCGAATCAATGACGGTGCCTGAGGGGGGAGGAAGAGTGCGTGCTTGGCGCTACTCTGGAGGTAGATGAGTCAGGTCCATTTTTTGATGGAAAAGTGGAAGGTAATGATATCACTTTTCTTGTGGACACTGGTGCTACCCGTTCTACTGTGAGAGCAGCAGAAATTCCAAACCTACCCTCTCGGGAGAAACTATCCAGGTAGTAGGAGTCTTAAATAAACAGATAAATACTCCAGTTACTAAACCAATTGAAGTACATATTTGCCCCTTTAAAGATATGCATCGGTTTGTAGTGTGTGACTCGAGTCCAGTGAATTTGTTAGGAAGGGATTTGCTGTGCAAAATGAATTGCACAATTTATTGTACACCGGATGGTATTGCATTTCAGACACCTGATGAGGATGTCGCGTTTAAAATGGTGCTAGCAAAGCAAGGAACCGAAGTGAATGAATTATTTTCACTTCTCACAGACAAAAGTGTGCCTGAAGAATTGATAAAGGTAGTGAATTCCGAGGTATGGGATTTCACAGGACAGGAGATTGGACTGATGAAGAAAGTGGATCCAATTAGAATTACAGTGAGAGATGGTATTGACTATCCAAATACACCACAGTATAAAATGAAGCCAGAAGTTATAGCAGGAATAACTCCTGTGATTGATCAAATGATTGAACAAGGAATTTTAAAAGAATTAATGAGTAGTCCTTGTAATTCGCCTATTATGGGATTGAAAAAGCCAAATGGAACCTATAGAATAGTACACAATTTGAGAAAGGTAAACAAAATTGTTGTGCCTTGTTGTCCAGTTGTGCCAAACCCAGCAGTGATTTTATACCAAATCCCACATGATGCGGAGTGGTATACTGTGATAGATTTGTGTCATGCATTCTTTTCGATTCCTTTGCACCCAGACTTTCAGTATTTGTTTGCTTTTCGGTTTGGAGATCGTATTCTGGCATGGTGCTGAGTTCCTCGAGGCTATACTGAGAGTCCTTCAATTTTTAATCAGATATTGAAAAAGGGTTTGGAAGATTTGAGAATGTCTGAAGAATCTATTTTGGTTCAGTACATTGATGACTTACTAGTGGCATCAAAGACTCGAGAAGCCTGTGTTGCAGATACAGTCGCTTTACTGAACCATTTGGCAGAAGGTGGAAATAAAGTGTCCCCTGCGAAATTGCAATTCTGCCAACAAGAAGTCCAATACTTAGGTCATAAGATTGAGAAGGGAGTCAGAAAGGTAATATCAGAGCGTATTCGAGTGATTAAGGACATGAAGCCTCCAACGACACAAAGGGAAGTCCGAATGTTTTTGGGAGTGGTTGGATATTGCAGACAGTGGATTTTCACTGATGGCAAAACCTCTACAGAGGTTGACGAGGAATGATGTGAAAGATCCAGTTAAATTGGATGAAGAAAGTATGGATGCTTTTGTTAAACTGAAAGATAGTCTGTCTAAGGCTCCGGCATTGGGAATACCTGATTATTCAAAGGATTTTGCATTATATTGCAGTGAAAGAGATGGATGTGCACTTGCAGTTTTAACTCAAAGGCATGGAATGTCAAGACGACCTGTGGCATACTTTTCAGCTACTTTAGATTCAGTGGCTGCCGCATTACCTGGATGTTTGAAAGCAGTAGCTGCTACTTGTGTGAGTCTGGAACAGAGTGAAGGGATCATAATGGGTCATCCTGTGAGAGTGTATGTGCCACATTCAGTTGAGATCCTTTTAACAAGGACACGGACTCAGCACCTCACCTATAGTCGGCTGACTAGGTAAGAGAGAGTGATTCTGGGAGCAGAAAATTAGGGCTGGGCGTAGTGGGCGTAGCGGGGCTACGCGGAGTGCCACGGAGATGGAACCAATCTCCGCACACTCCACGTGGCTCCGCTACGCACCACCTGCCTCCCACCCGCGCTATTAAAACGTTTAATAAAATCTATTTAAAACTCCTTACCTTATCGGCGGCGTCCCCGGGCTTCCCTCTTCCTCCATCGGGCCTTCTTCATGAAAACTGCGCATGCGCGAGCGCCCGCGCATGTGCATTCCTCGCGAGAAAAGTAGGATGTAGAAGACGAGAAGATGGCGATGTATGGGTATACACTGATGGAAGACCAGTCATGCCAAATAGTTTACTTTCTCATATGGCAAGGATGTATCATGGAATGACACATATAGGTCGAGACGCCATGGTCAGATCATTCCAACAGACATGGTTTAATCCTAAGTTCAGGACTATTGCAGAGAGCCTTTGTCAGAGATGCCTGACGTGCCAACAGCAAAACCCAGGAAGAAAAACAATAGTTAGTATGGGAACAATAGGGAGGGCAGGTGGTCCTTTTACCAGACTACAGCTCGATTTTATTGAGTTGCCTCCCTGTAACAAGCTTAAATATGTGTTAGTAATTGTGTGTTTGTTTTCTAGATCGATAGAAGCTTATCCCACAAGGAGGAATGACAGCTTAACAGTGGCAAAACTTTTGTTGAGGGAATACATTCCTAGATATGGTTTTCCAGTCACGATGGAAACAGATAGAGGAACACATTTCGCTAGTGAAACAATCAAACTGATTTGTGAAGCATTGAGTATTCAACCAAAACTTCATTGTGCTTATCGTCCAGAGGCTTCTGGAATAGTAGAGCAGATAAATGGCACAATAAAGAGCAGGTTAGGGAAAGTGTGTAGATGCACAGCACTGAATTGGCCTGACGCTTTACCCCTAGTTTTGATGAGTCTCAGAAGCATTCCTGACAAAAAGACAGGACTGAGTCCTCACGAAATATTGATGGGAAGAGCAATGAGACAAGCATTTGTACTTGCGAACAAATTAATAAATATATCTGATGATCTCATCCTTGACTATTGCAAAGGATTGGCTGATGTAGTACGTTCTGTGTTTCATCAGGTTGGAGCTGACGCGACCACAACACAACAGACTCAAGCGCATGATCTAAGCCCTGGTGAGTGGGTTCAGGTGAAAAGGCATAGAAGAAAAACTTGCCTAGAGCCCCGCTGAGAAGGACCCTACCAGGTCATATTGGTGACGACCACAGCAGTAAAGTGTGCTGGTCTACCGAATTGGATCCATGCCAGCCACACTTATCGAGTCCCAAATCCACTTGAACCACGAGTAGAGCGGCATCTGGAGATCTCAAGTACAAGCTCTGAATCAGAGGCTGAAGCACAAGAAACTGGTGAAGCTGGAGCACTAGACTCTGAGACTGGTGAACATAAACTGAAAGACTCTGAAGAGCAGATTGAGGAGGAGTTGCCTAGCCCAAGTCAAGTAAAGTGGGTACCAGCTACTGGGACTGAAGAAACTGCTGTTGAACGAGAAGAGAGACAACTTTCCGGTTAAAAGGAAAAGGATGGAAGAGAAATAAGTGAAAGAAATACAGAAGAAGAAAAAGAAAAAGAAAGCAAACTTAAAGTAGGTGCAAAGAAACGAAAGTAAAAATTGAACAAGGCAGAAGCAGAAATACAACCAAAAAGGGCAAAGACAGATGATCATTGGCCAAGTGGGGCGAAAAGACTGAAATACAGAGTGGTAAAAAGAAGACCCGAGAGCAAGTTAGAACAGATAAAGGAAGTTTCAGGTGAAATAGAGCAAGGAGAGTCGGATGACGAATCAGTGCTGCGACCAAAGAGAGTGAGAAAAACAAACAAAAAGTTCAAGTCACCTGACTGGATTTGCATAGTGTTGGAAGAGATTGAAGAAGAAGATCTAAACAAAGAAAGAAACAGCACTGACAGCGAGCAAGAAGAAAAGAGTGACTTAGATCCACCTTAAAAGACTGTAAACAAATTAAGGTGTCACGCTAACAACTGAAGAAATATTTTCTGAAGACGTCCTGGAGATTTGGATTAGTTAAAATAAAAGAAGGGGTAAAGAAGAAAGCTTTTGAAGTGTGGGATCACACTACATTCTTATTTTTGAATATTTTTGATAGATTTAGAAAATCTATTTAGAATTATATAAGGATTAGTATCACGATGGCAGATGCACAGGAAACAAGATCTAGATGTAGTTTTATGCGTAGGTGTTATAAATCTTGTTTATGCTTATTTTGTATATTAATAGTATTTTGGATAATATTAACAATTATAATACCTTTACATTTGATTAAAGAAGATACATCTCGTCTTAATAACTTGACAGGTCCAAGGGTAGACACGGACAGTAAGCACATTCCTATTACTCACATGAAACAGATAGACGTTAGTAGTTTGCATCATGATAGATCAGTTACTAATATTTCCTCGAATGTTTTCACTAAACTACTCTACGAATATCTGGAAACAATGGAAGTGAGGGATTGTTATGTATGTATACAGTTACCATTGTCTGTTTCAGAAGGTGTGACCTATCATCACCTTCCTTTGACTTATGGTGTGACGTGTAGTGTTTTATCAAGTTTATTGTATAGAACAGGAAAATTAGATTACTATTATTCAAATGTAGATACAATCTTTTCTAAAGTTCCTGTAGTACCTGAGTTGAATAAGATAGCACATGCAAATGTCATGGGAGATTTTTTTCTGACAACAAAGCCTTTAGATATAGCTTATGCTAATAAAAATAATTTAACCTGTAGATTGGAAAAAGAAGAGAAAATATTTTTGGAGATGGTAGAAGAAAGAAGGGCTAAGTTTCAGAGAAAAGCTGTTGAAGAGAAATTGAAAACACCACCTTGGGTTTTCAAAGAAGGAAACTATGACAAAAGCGAGACTTATGCTGCAATGGCTCTGGATTGGTCACAGAAGGGAAAATTATGCTTACGTAGGGAGAAGACTAATTATAATTCCTATTTCATTGGTTCCAGTGAATGTGAAGATACCTATAAAATTATTGGGGGTTGGGGATTAAAGGGAGGAACTGACCCTGTCTTGCCAGCTATATATTATGTCTGTGGGAGGAAAGCCTATTATCGGCTGCCAGATCACTGGTATGGGACATGTTACCTTGGGATTGTCTTTCCAAAAGTCTATCATGTAGACAAACGCACAAATGGAATCGATGAAATAAGGCAAGGACTAAACCGTGTAAAAAGAGAAAGTTTTTCAGAAATTGTAGGAGATATATTTGGAGCATTGATACCTGGAGTTGGAGTTACACTGAATGCATACAAAATTCGACAATTGTCCACAGTGGTTGATCGTTTATCAACGGATACTGCTGGAGGATTCTTGATGATTGACACTGAAATGATTGCCATGAGATCTATGGTTATGCAAAATCGACTTGCCCTTGATATATTGTTGGCAAAAGAGGGTGGAGTCTGTGGAATGCTGAAAGTTCAACATTGTTGTACTTACATTCCAGACAAAAGTAAGAATTTGGAAGGATACATTCAGAATATCACTGATTTGCATAAGAAAGTAACCCAACTGGAGGTTGACTGTGTTTGGGAGAGACTAAGTAAAAGTTTCTCTACTATAAGCAAGTGGTTTTCTTCTATAGGTAGTTCCTTAGTTGCAAGAATAATAGTACCAGTAGCTTTTGTAGTCACTATGGTACTCATGATACGAATGACCTATGTTTGCGTGAAGAAGAGTCGCAAAGAAAAGAAAGAAAGGAAATTGATTAAGGAACATAAGGAAAGGGAAAGAGAGATAGAAGAATTAGAGATGGAAAATTTCAAAGAGAAATTGTATGAAAAATGTAAGGAGCAAGGGTCAAAAGACAAAATAACAATTATATAACTTGAAAAACCGTATGTTTTGGGATTTTATGATGGTAAAACCATCAAAGGGGGGATTGATGGAGTGAGGTTTGTAAAATACATCCTCATGAAATCAAGTAACTCCATAATAATGTATTAACTGCATGAACTAATCAACTCCGGATACACACATTTACACAGGGGGCAAACGCAATTTACATAATACACTAAGGGCCATATGTATCAAAAGAGTTTTACGATTCTCAAATTGCGATTTTTAGCGAATCGCAATTAGAGAATCGCAAAATGCAATGTATGTAGGATTTGCTAAACATTTTGCGAATCCTACATATTCCTTATTTGCGAATCGTAAATTGAGATTCGCTAATAAGGAATACCTTCCCATTCATTCCTATGGGCTAGAGGCCCATAGGAATGACTGGGAAGACATTCTCAATTTGCGATTACCAATTAGAGAATCGCAAATTGAGAATGCAATTTCAAGGTTGCAAGGGTGCCAAAAGGACACCCTGTTGCACCCTGAAATATGCATGTGTGCACATTTTGCGCACATACATGCCCTAAGGGCATGTATGTGCGACATATGGCACTTTTAAAAATCAAAAAAGTGCTATTTTAAAGAAAATCGCAAATTACTACCAACTTGAAGTTGGTGGTAATTTGCAATTCTTAAGGCCAAATAGCAAATTTCTGGTGCTTCCAGAATTGCATTTAAGGAATCGCAATTTGCAATTCCTTAATTGCATTTGCAAAATAGAGAATCGCAAATTTTGCAATTCTCTATTTCGCGATGGCCTTTTGGGATGATACATCCCAAAAGGCTTTTTCCAATTTGCAAACGGGCCGATTCTGAGAATCTGCCCGTTTGCAAACGGGAAAAAGGCTTGATACATACGGCCCTAAATCATGTTGGCATGAGTACATATTAACTGTTTGCGCTTTGAAAAACTGTATTAACTGTATAACTGTATAATTACATTTTGCATGTTGTGCACAAAATAATGGAAAGGTTGCTTTAAATTAATAGCTTTCGCTAGGATTTATTTAACACAGGGCATTAGTATGGTGGGAGGTAAACATAATGGGTTTTATTTCATGAATTAATATTCGTTTGTGTTTGTTTATTTTAGTACGGGATTGGGCCTGCATGAAAATGGCCTCTCGTTCAAGCCCGCATGTGGTTGGCCTGGTCGGTCCGGAGTGCGCATGTGCCGGGAGGGGTTGCCTGCTCGTAGACTGCTGAGTGTACCCGATGATTTAATCCGTGTGAAGGCCATGTTGACCTGTGTCTTATTGTTTGTGTGCCAAGATGCGACAGCGACTGTGGGAACAGCCATCACTACGTGCAATGCGAATGTGAAAGCGGATATCATAATGAATACTATAACCAAATTGTATAACTATGAATGCTAGTACTATACGGATGTAATGGTCTTAAATCCTTCCTTTGTTAGAACTGGTATAGGATGGATTTGTGGGGAGAACTGGATGAGGCGACCCTAGTATGATTTATGACAACCAATCACAGTCCGAGTTTCTACCGATACTGCAACATTGTAAGATAGTGTATTAGGCAGAAAGGTATAACTGATATCCCAATTGGGTGTGTGTCAGAACAGAACGAGAAGAACGAGAAGAGAACGCAGATCAGAACCGTGAATGCAGACGGAAAGGCAGACGAGAACATAGAGAGAACGCAGACCAGAACGCATAGAGAAGATCTAAGACAGAAAGAGCAGCCCTGCACAGAGTCAGAGAACCTTTAGGTACGAGAACGTTGCGGGAGTGCTTGGGAGGAGACTGCGACCGAGGAGGTAGATTAATTGGGAGATTAATTCTAGTTGTCAGTATTACAAACTTTGCTGCATCTGTCCTGTTTGACTTTGTCCTCCGAGCCTATCTCTGGGGACCTCTTGCCACAACCTCAGCCAAGGAAGTGGTTTTCCTGTTTCTTTGGTGGGTATTGCCCTCCTTGATTGCTTAAATTTGAAAATATATTTCTGCAAGTATTTATGCTGTACCTTCTTTCCCCATTCCTTTGCATGCTTTGATATCGATGCAAATGATTCATTTTGAATACATTGCTTGATAATTTGTTCTCTTATATGTAATCTTGTATGTGCACTGATATTTTAATCACGAGCAATAATAAGATAAAAATCAACTGAAGAAATGACTTTGTAGTTATTTAGTTAAATGCTAAACTGTTTAGTTAATCATAGTCACCATCAACTCTTCAACTAATGGTCCATCGACCAGAAGAAGAAGAAGTTGAAATTACTAATAGTTAGAAAAAGACACAAATGTTATCAATGTGAAGTATAGCATTTAATAAAACTGACAAATTAAACCCCCCAAATCCAGCACCAGTCCTCAGGGATCATTTATGGGTAATGTGTGATGGGCCCCGTTGTTTGATAAAACAATTTATGCATGACGAGATTTTCTTTGGTCCCTGGCTCAGGAATTTAGGGGTTGCGCTGGATCACCTTCAAAGGAGTTCCCACCCTTAGATTCCAGGGTCATAGTACTATACAAATATACTGAGGACATTGTTCTTCCTGCAGATGCTGCAAGGCTGAACCTGCTTGGATTAAGCACTGGTTGCAGAACAAGAATTCACCACCTTTTGTCACATTGATCTTTCTGTTGATGACATCAATAGACAATATGCGATCCAAAGCTGATGATGTAAAGGAAGTGTGAGTAGGATAACCCATTTCCATGTGTCGCTCAATCATAAAGAGGCACAGTGTTCATTTCGATGAGCTACCGGAGCAGATGGCAGGAGGAGACATTGTTGTCAGTCAAAGGTTGTGGTTTACATACTATTCTATGCTGGAACATTTACAGCATAGTGCTGTGCACAAAGGGGTTTACTCATTGACGTTCTAAGTAATGGCCCCTTAAGGACTCTTAATTGTCTACTTCCAAATCTCATCTGGTTCTAGAGTGAAAACATTTGTTGTCAGTTTACAGATCTCATGTTTTGTGCACTGCAGCTCAAATAGATTAGTATATTCTTACCTGCTATTGAATCAGGATGATATGTTAACTTTTATTCACCCTCAAAATGGGAGCCAATGTAAATCCTACAAAGTGGGCACTGTTCGCTTGAATGTTCAAGGCAATATCAAGCAAGCTGCTGGGGCAATCATCATGTGAAGATAATTAGGGTATTTGGGAGGGATCCAACCTGAACTTTTACAGCAAATGTCCAGTGGTTGGAAGGAAAAGGAGAGGGTTGTAGGAATTCTGGAGTCATTTCAGAGTTCTAGTACCACCTTGCTGCTTGGAAGAGGGGTCTTTGAAACATGAATATGTAATACAGATTCTAGGAATGCTATCCAGGCATTCTTGTACAAGCAACATAGCTGTTTAGGTTTCCGACAGATGTAATACTTGTTTTATTAATCTCAGATGGATGAATGACAGACCTTACTGTAGAATATCTAGAGCCTGCCATCACAAGATTAATAGGTTCCCAACCAGCTGGGCTATTTAATGACCTGTGATGCCTCTGAACTAGAGGCTCAGTTGGGCAGAACAAATTATAGCAGTGCCATTCTAAAATTCAGAATTTTGTTTAAGGATGTTTTCTAGTTATCCATCTAGTATCGCCCCTTAGTGGGGTAAGGTCGGAATCACCTTATTTTCCATCAACAACTCATATTGATATGTGTGCTCTGATTTCCTTGCATATTTACAGACATTCAGAGGTTTGTGCACATCTTTACATGCTGCGCATTTGCACTAGTAAGGGAAGGGGAAACTAATAGAGGACCTGACACTGTAAGCATTGTGTTCTAGGATTAGAGGCATCCTAAAGCACATTAAATACACGCCAACTTGAGCTGATTGTACTTGCATCATATACGTGTATTTGTGTAGTGCAAACGTAGCCAAAAGGCATGTGAGCTAGGGTCATCGTGCAATGCACAGATGCACGAGACCTGAACCTTTGTCCTGTACTTGTATCCTTGCACAGATAGAACCTGCAGTTCCCTAGCTGCCCTTGAGACACCGAGAACGCTTTACAAAAGCTGTTTAATGGTGAGAGCACACTGCTTCCTGGGTCATTCATAAGCTTACGTTAGATGCACAACTGCCCCTGGCAAATCATCAATCACCCTCTGCAAATTAAGGACCTGTGCAAAGTGCATAAAACTAGCAAGTCCATGGAAAGCAATTTTTCACAACTTAGAGCTGCTCATTTATTTTGTAGCCTATTACATAGCGTTGGACTAAAACGTCCCTTGCATGGTCATAGACATGCACCGCTGCCCTGAGTGCCCTAACTGTTGTCTGGGTCCCTGATGCAGATTTTTGTTGTCATGGGCGAAAACAGACCATGTGTGCGTGCCATGACATAGGCCTGTCTCACAGATTGCAGTCTTTTCGGACTGAGACGGGCACCCAAAAAGCTACCCTCATACTGGTGAAATGCTGCTGCTTTTACCAGCAGTAAAGCAGCACAAGCAGCGCGGTGGTGGCAGCATACTGTGAAGTGATCAATGGGAGTGAACAGGCCTTTTTACCTGGAGTGAGGCCTACAGGCTCACTCATTTAAAGTTATGATGCTGGGTGCTTAACTCACCCTTGGCCTATATTGGTATGGTGTGCAGGGCTGCAGTGTTATATGCATGTGGTGGGTGTATGTGTGCCTGTGAATGGTACAATACATAGAAAATGTTTGGTTCCATATTGGTATGCCCAAGGCGAACTGGAGGAACATGAGGCGGTAGAGGAATACCCCAGACAGATTTCTGAATTGCTGCATTTCTGTGAGTATGGTGTAACACATTGGAGGAATGGAGAGCCAGGCTCTTCAGTACACTTCAAACTGTGCTCTTTAATTCAGAGAGAGGTCACTAGGAAGGTACTAGGACACGTCACAGGATGGAGATGGGGGCTTATAAGAGAGTCATAAAGAGTAGGGCTGAGGCCCCGGGGTAACCTTTTGATATAGATGTCACTGAGGCTGAAATCGAGGTGAGAACCTCTAGGCACTCCCATAGCCTGTGTTGTGGGGGTATCAGATTTGGAGTTGCTCCTGCTGTGACAGACTGCTTTTGAGAGGAGGGCAGGGCAGAGGAGAGGGCACTTTCAAAGGAAGCAGACGTCCAACATAAACTTTATAGATTCAGACTCTAAATCACATTTGGTGTCTGGAAATGGACTATAAGAAGAACAACAGTGCCTGCCTGCTTGCCAAGGCCAGTATGCCCGGTGGGGAGGAGGAGATGCTGGAAGCACCGAGGTCCAGTGGGGTATCCTGTTGATTGGATCCCTGTAGTGAAGTGTGAGGAGACAGCTACTGCATCGATCGGGTCATCGCCCATGTGCAGGGAAAAGTCGGCAACTCCGTATGCCAGGTGGGGCCGTTGTAAATAGTGCTGCTGTGCTGATCGGGCCATAAAATGTGTGCAGAGCTAAATCGATGACCCCCCATGCCTGGTAGGGCCGCTGTGATGAGTGCTGCCATGCAAGGAGCAAGGTCTGGTCAAGACAGTTGTTGAGAGAAGAAGGCCACAGTTGTGACCCGAGCAGGCCCAAGCCCCAACTAAGAACCTGTACCAAGAATGTCAGAGACCTCCCACCTATAGGCAAGATCTCAAGAGACACACCAAGCTTCAGAGGAGCATTGAGGATCCCTCGGCCGCTGCCTCCACAGGACAGCATGTGAGGAACTCTAGGACATCTTGCCGATGCCCCTCCTGGGCGGCGTGTGACGAACTTACTGATGACAGTTGCTGCAGCTTCAGCGCCCATGAAGGGGGCACACTCAAAGACTCCAGTTGCTCCTATCTTGCGGGTGTGGGTATGACTGATTCATGGGCCAGACAGCACCATGTGACTTGCCTGCCTTATAGCGCTTTGGACTTGAACTACTAGTGGAGCTTGTAAGAAATTGGGCTACTGGTTGAGGGGGGTGAAACCCTACTCAAGAAACAACCACAATTCTTGTCAGCGTGAAGTAACAAGCAAACCCCAAATTAACCTATGCCCCACCCTCTGGTAGCTTGGCACAGAGCAGTCAGGGTAAATTAAAGGCAATGTGAAAAGTATTTATGCAGCACTTCAAACAGTAAATACAACAGCAGAAAACTCTCACACCAATTTAGAAATATAGAGTGAACCTTAATAATAATTTGACACCAAAATGACAAAAATCCAATCAGTAAAATCGTACATATGCAATTCTAAAGACATACGTGAAAATAGTGCCAAAAAGCCCAAAGCGCCACTCACAGCTATCTGATCATAGGAGACCGAGAGAAAGTCACAAGTTCAGGCTGATCATGATGGCGCGCAGGTCGGATACAGGGACACAGTTAGTCTCTCTGAAAAGTTTCCTTTGTCAGTCCAGCACAAACAGTCACGTTCGCAGTGGAGGGGGCCGCGAGGAGCAGGGAAGCATCGTGACGGTCATTGATGTAGCACGAAGAGCAGCCCTGGCATCGTGGACAGTATTCGCAGTATCATGAAGGTTCTATTGTGACCGCGGTGGCGCTCCCTGTGAGCAGTCAATGCTGTAGCACGAAGAGTCAGGTTGACAAAACTTTGCGTTGGCCCAATGGGCCCGTTCGCAGTTGTGAAAAGCCCAAACACTTCAATTCAGCTCCATTGAGGCCACACCAAGGGTCTAAGACCTGAGGCGCACTACGTAGCGGTCAGGTGCTGGCTCCAGCTGGATCTGAGTGCTGGTCCAGGTGGTTGGGAGGCTGTTATTTCCCTGTGACTCTGAGCAGGAGGCCAGCAGACTAGCTTTTGGAGTCACTCTGGGAGTCTTGGGTTCAGGTACAGGCCCAATCCCTCTAGCTCAGGCATGAGGGCAGCAGGGTAGTAGGGCACCAATAAAGCACGGCAGCAGTCCAGCAGAGTGGCAGTCCTTTCAGCAGCACAGCAGTCCTTTTTCCTGGCAGAGTCTCCACAGGTCCATAAGTGTACTGAAGAGTTGGTGTCTAAGGTTCCATATTTGTTCCAGGTGCCTCCTTTTGAAGTGGGAGAAGCTTATAGAGGTTTCCATTTGAAGTGCACAAGTTTCCTGCCTGCCCTGCCCTGGATTGAGACTAACTGCATGGGGTATGCAGCCTTTTGTGTGGAGACAGGATACAGCCTATTCAAGTGTAAGAGGGTTGTGCCCAGCCACGCCATCCCATCCTGTCAGTGATGGCCCATCCAGGCACACCTAAGCCTTCTATTGTGTGTGGCTGTCTAGGAGGAATACACAGAACACAAAATGCCAACTACACCTAGTCATGTGACCCTGTGACAGGCTGAAGGCACTAAATGGCTATGGCATAAAAATGCAAACTTTTTAAAAGTGGTATTTTCTAAATTGTAATTAAAAATCCAACTTTACCATAAGTGAGGATTTTTCATTACAATTACAAAGACACCAAACATGAACTGGTTACCTGTTCCCATTTGGATGTTATAGCTTATTAAACGTAATAAGGCAACTCCACTGTTATCCTATGGGAGAGGTAGGCTTTGAATTAGTGAGAAAATGATTTTAAGAGTTTTGCACCACAAGGACATGTAAAACTCAAAATTATATGTCCTACTTTTTATTTAAAAAGTTGCACCCTGCCCTGTGGCCTGTCTAGGGCTTATCCTAAGGGTACCTTATAAGCATTAAAAAGAAAGGTTTAGGCTTGGCAAAAGGTTCATTTTGCCAGGTCGAAATGGTAGTTTAAAACTGCACAAACAGGCTGCAATGGAAGGCCTGAGACATGTTTAAAGGGATACTTAAGTGGGTAGCACAAAAAATGCTGCAGGCCCAATAGTAGCATTTAACTTTCGTGCCCTGGGTACATGTAGTACCACTTAAATAGGGACTTATAAGTAAATAAATATGCCATTTGGCAATAAGACAATGTTACCATGTTGTAAGGAGTGAGCACGTGCACTTTAACACTAATTATCAGTGATAAAGTGCACATAGTCCTAAGGCTAGCAAAAAGGAGATCAGCAAAAAATGGAGGAGAAAGGAAAAATGTTCCACTCTAAGGCTTACAGGCCTAACATGGCTTAACCTGAATGTTGCCTATAGTTAAATGTGGAATAAACACTACCACTAGTGAGAGGGGTGTGGGACTCAGGGATTCTCCTATAAAACACTAGAGCCCTGACCTCAGGGGTCTGTGTGTATTTGTAGAAAATTGGATTACTGGTTGAGAATGGTTCAACCCCATTTAAGCAGCAACCACAATACCTGTCAGAGTGATAAACAAGCAAACCCCAAATTAACCTGTGCTAACCTTCTGGTAGCTTAGCACAAAAGCAATCAGGCTCAAATTTGAGGCGATGTGTAAAGTATGTATGCAGCACACCAACAGTAATAAAGTGAAAACACAACACAAGAAAAATCCCACACCAACTTAGGAAAATAGAGGAGAATTTAATAAATTATGTAACACCAAAACAACAAAAATACAATCAGTAGAACTAGAGATATGCAATTTTAACAATTTAAGTAGAGATAGTGCTAAAAAGCACAAAACGCTAACTGGGGTCATCTGGTCACACCGGACTGGAACAAAGTCACAACATCAGGTCGACCACGATGGAGCATGGGCCAGATACAGGGGCCAAGTTAGGCCCGCTGAACAGAGTACCTTAAATCTGGGTTGCGGATCATTGTGAGTTCCTGCATCGAGGATGCACCGCACAGCAGTGATTCAGGGGAGCTACAGGACTGCATTGTGAGATCCTACGCCAAGGATGCATCGCTCAGTGGCAGTTCCAAGGAGCTGTGGGGCTGTGATGCAGGGCCCTGTTTGAGGATGTGTTGCGCAGCAGCGGTTCCAAGGAGCTGCAAAGTTCTACGTCGGTTGTGTCGCAGAGTGGTGTTCCGATGTGAAGCTGCGATGCGTTACACTGCGTAGTTCTGCTTGGACCACAGCTGGGCTGGGAAAGCACGTTCAGGCCCACTTCCAATGGTCCATGGGTGGCACCATTGAGGCTCTGATCAGGAGCCCAGCCAACTGGTCCTTGGAGTCACTATTGTGGTTCTGCGTTAAAGATGCAGTCCAGCCCTTCTCAATCAGGCAGAAGGGCAGCAGAGTAGAGGCCCTTCTTGCAGCACAGCAGCACAGCAGTCCTTCTGAGTCTTCCACAGGTCTAGAGGTGTACTGAAGAGTTGGGTCTGAAGGTCCAATATTTATACCTGGTGGCCACTTTGAAGTGGGAAAATCTTCTAGAGCCCTCCCCCTACAGAGGAGTCTGGAATTTCCAGTCTCCCTGCCCTGGCCCCAGCTTGTCTGAGGGCACAAAAGATGTGTGTGAAACCCTTTGTGAGTGTGCTGAGGCAGGGGTTTTGTGATGTGCAAGTGAGGTAGGTGAAAGCTCCGCCCCCTATCAAGTCAGAGATGGCCCTTCCTGCCAACACCTATTCCCCCTTTGTCTCACTGTCTGGGAGTAATACACAAAGACCAACTGCCAGCTACACCTAGTCATGTGACCCAGGATACAGGCTACAGGCACAAATGGTTAGGAAAAGACAAAGCCAGCTTTCTAAAAGGGACAGTTTCAGAATCGTAACTTCAAATCCAACTCTACCATTAAAGAGGGTTGTAATTAAAAATTCTTCAGAGACCAAACTCAATATTCCTACCCGCTCCCAATTGAAAGTTATTACTTATTAAATGTAATAAAGTAACCCAATGTTATCCTATGGGAGAGGTAGGCCTTGCAATGGCGAAAAACGAATTTAGGAGTATTTCACTACCAGGACATGCCAAACTTAAAAGTGAATTTCCAACTTTTTAAATACACTGCACCCTGCCCTGTGGGCTGTTCAGGGCCTACCCTAGTGGTAACTTATATGCATTAAATAGGGATGTTTAGGCCTGGCAAATGGTTTATTTTGTCAGGTCGAAATGGCAGATTAAAACTAACCCTGGGCGGTAAAATCCGCTCTGCTCGCGGAGTTTGCAGATTTTTGGCA
Source organism: Calotriton arnoldi (assembly GCA_963921515.1). Lineage (NCBI taxonomy): Eukaryota > Metazoa > Chordata > Amphibia > Caudata > Salamandridae > Calotriton > Calotriton arnoldi. The sequence continues at coordinate 1,294,194 of CAWUFW010000478.1, read as the reverse complement.
ACTCCGCGTTCCGCGTAGAACGCGGAGTTACCGAAAACTCTGCGATCCACGGCATAGCAGAGTTTTTCCCTTGTTCGCGCTTTCAAAATGCGTTTTCGCGCGCGATCGGTAGCGACTTACCGGGATCCCTGCGTTCGCCGACGAGTTTTCCTATCAGTTCGCGTGCGCCACAAGATTTTGGTAGCCGGCCAAGCGATCCCGCGAGAGTGGGCGATGGCGAACACGTCATTCGGACGCGCCATCGGACATCCGCGTTCGCGAACAGGAATTACGCATCGCGAACGGGCGGGACAAGTGAAAAACAAGATGGCCGCGCCCATTGGCGACCGCATGGGCAAGTTCGCGAGATATTTCCCCCCGAGTACGCAAAAAGCGTCCCGAACACGCAATACGCGTTCCCGAACAGGAAAAACGCATCGCGAACGGGCGGAACAAGCAACTCTGCGTGCTCGCGGAATTCTGCGTAGCTCGTGGAGTTTTTTTACCACTTCGTGGAACTCAGCGTAGCGCGACTACGCGAACTCCGCCCAGGGTTAATTAAAACTGAACACACAAGCTGCAATGGCAGGCCCGAGGCACGTTTAAAAGGCTACGTAAGTATGTGGCACAATTAGTGCTTCAGGCCCACTAGTAGCATTTAGTTTACAAGCCCTGGGTACATGCACAACCACTCTACTAGGGACTTACAAGTATATTAAATGTCCCAATTGGGTGTGAGCCAATGTTACTATGTTGAGAGGGAGAAGCAAAAGCACTTTAGCACTGGTTAGCAGTGGTAAAGTGTGCAGAGTCCTGAAAGCCAACAAAACGGATTCAGAAAACTGGAGGGTAAAGGCAAAAAGTTTGGGGATGACCCTCCAGAGAGGGCCAAGTCCAACAGTGTTGTTTGTGAATGTCGTATTTTACTCTGTATTCATATAGTATTTATTGCTGCTGATGAATGTATATTGTGAGTTGTGAGCTTGTGTTCGCCCTCCTTTACCTACCTACCACCCGAGAAACCTTGGACTACTCGACCTGTGCTAGCACTGACAGTCAAGTGCTGAAGGGGTATTTGGCTCAGTTGCTCGGTTTGGCCCGAGATATCAGGAGTAAAAGGCCTCAACCTCTACGGTTGGGCCCACTAACTCTGGCTTGCCCCGTGATTCTCTGAACGTGGTTCTGACACATAGTATGTCAGCAAAAAATGACTATAACAAATACATTTCAATCAAATGCTGAGACATTATCTTTTAGTGCAAAAGAGCAACACCTACCGCAGCTGTCACAACAATCCTCGCCATTCTCGGAGCCCTGTTTGTTAAAAGAGAAAGAGAACGAGTTCATGATGGAAGCAATGTAGTAAGACTACACTAGACAGCAGCATATCTAATTTAATAGCACCAGTGCACAAAAATCTATAATTATGACATATTCATTTGACAAATAAAATGCCGTCTACAAAACATGTCCTAATAGACTTTAAAAGGACAGTCAATTATGAACATATCACATAAAAAATGCAAATGACTTATGATCTCAGTTTTATAGCACACAGACAACCTGCCTAGTATACAGAACATAAAAGAGTTTTATCGCGGCCGTGTGTGCTATATCTAAATTTAACCTGAATTAATTCAATTAGCCGTGAACGTGTTGTGCAGCCGTGAACATGTGGTGCAGTTAAAATTAACCTTTCTGTAGGTTGCTAATGGAGTTGCGGTTCCGCACAAAAAATGTACTGTTACCTACTGGCCAGAATGAGTTACCATTTACGTAATCTCTGCTTTTTGCTAGCGCCCAAGAAGCCTAGTAAAAACAAATTGCAGCACTGATAAGTATTAAATTCCACCTCATGTCTCTTTCATCCATCACCAGACAATCCCTGCCTCTTTATTTCACTCTTGCAGATTTTTTCAGCCCTTTTGTCTTTGTCACTTTTGTCTCTTGTTGCTCTTCCTCCTTCTTTCCCTGTTTTGTATTTTTCTCTCTCTTGCTCTGAGTCAAAATCTGATGAGGAAAGATGTGTTTTGGAGCCCAAAAATGAGTGCTGGTAGGCCCCACCTGCAACCACCATCTCAAATTAAGCACCAGTCCCAAGCAAGCACTTTTTCCATCAAGAAACTATTACAGCAGCAAAAACCATGAATTCATGCTCATAAACACATAGGCCCTCACTACAGGTTAGGGCGGAGTAGGTGTGGAATTTACCAGACATGGTAAATACCATTACAGGCCTTTGTCCCCACATGAAATTCCACAGATTCTGAGTTAAACCCATTAGAATGGGGAATAACTGCGTGCATATGGAGATACCTTGCACATTTCCGTACGGTATTGGTCCCTATTTAGAGGTTTATACCACACACATTACGAGTGGGCCCTAGAAGGAAAGGTCTCTAGACCAAGTAACTCTAATCCTTTTGACTTCCACTGAATCACTAATGGAAGCTGGGGTCCCCTACCCAAAAAACATCAAACAAATACACAAAAATACAGAAATAAGTGTACATAAAACACACAAATGATGAATTATTTTATTTAATTCACAATCAAAAACGTATGCAAAAATCGAAATTTTAATTTTAATCTGCGAGTTGGAGCGTTTCACAATTTAGTTTTATTTCTAAATGACGACATGTTGAACTCTAGCATGTCGTTTTGTCTTTTCTGCACCAAATGCATGATCTGTTTTTGTCGGTGTTTACTTTAGTGTATTTACCTAAAAGTGATGGGTATGCCCAGACGTAGGTCCCATGCACATTTTGTCACTGGAACTAAGCTTTCCTGGATGATGAGCCCTAACTAGGGCGCAACCAGTCCTGAGTTGCTTGTGTTCCCGTTCATGGAGGACCGGGCCTGGCAGTTCAGCCCGAACTGTTTCCATTGGAGCAGGGTCAAGACTGATTTGCAAATGGCTGGGTCAGAACTGAGGTGGCATGGTGTGCAAAATAATGATGGACTCGGATGCGGCCCATGTAATTACCAGTGGCTGAGTTGAATTCAAGCATTCCATCCATCACTTTTTTGTATACTTTAGTTATAACCAGTGCTTAGATTGGGGACACCAGCTGTCCATTCTAGATTCATTTGGCTATACTTGCAACGCTCTCCCAAACGAAGGTAAGGATAACAACTTAATTTTTAGTCACCAATTTCAAATTCCTTCACAAACAGTGTTTTAACATTTTCAACTTTGCTTTTTCATTTATATATACTTCCTTAATCAGCTAATAATATTTAGTTTTCTAAACAGTCAGGGACCCCTAAGTAGGCGTCACGTACCTCCAGGGGTCCATGGACAGAGAACCCACAGCAGCCCTGGCAAATTTTGTCAGACCAGCCCCTGTATGGTGTGTAGCTAGCGAGCGTAGCATGCAAGACTGACCACTACATAGGGGATTGGGGAAAAAATGGCAAAAACTGTGCATTCTACAACACATTTTTCCTTATATATTCAATTGTATTAGCCTTTAAAGCATAGTAGATGATGACCTTACACTACATCAGGATACCCAGTCATACCCAAAAAGAACAAGTTACTTACCTTTGGTAACGATATATCTTTAAGAAACATAGGTTAGTTATAGATTCCTTACCTTAGAATTACCCCCAGGTGTCAGACTGGATCCGGAAAGTTTTTCGTCAGCAGTACCCCTGCGCGTCGGAAGGTGACGTCGGTCGACTCCGCGTTCGTCGTCGGAGTCGTGGTCGCCGTTATGACGTCGCAGTAGCTACATAGACGCTGCCCTCGTGCGCTGACGTCAGTTCTGTACACGACTTTCCACGCCAGAAGCGCAGAGCCATGCAAGGCACTGACCACTGGTGCACAAAACTAGGGCCCTGAAAGGATGTCTTTAACCGTAGAAGTCAGTTCGCAGAACTGGGAGGATGGGTGGGGTGGTAAGGAATCTATAACTAACCTATGTTTCTTACAGATATATCGTTACCGAAGGTAAGCAACTTGTTCATCTGAAAGAAACAGTTAGTTATAGATTCCTTACCTTAGAATAGATATCCCATCAATACCAACCCCGGTGGTGGGTCTGCGAACCAAGTTCACACCAGAAAGTCCTGGAGAACAGAACGGCCAAAGAAGCCGTCTCTCCGGACTTGGCTGTCCAGGCAGTAGTGTTTAGTAAACGTGTGCAACGATGCCCACGTAGCTGCCTGACAGATGTAATTTAGGGGGACTCCTCGTCCCAAAGCAGTGGTAGCTGCCGTCGCCCTGGTGGAATAGGCACGCAGCCCTACTGGAGGCTCCTTCTTTGCCAAAGAGTAGCACGCTTTGATGCACAGAACGACCCACCTGGAGATGGTTCGTTTGTGCACAGCCCGACCTTTCTTAGCGCCCACGTACCCAACAAAGAGCTGGTGATCCACCCGGAATTGTTTGGTGCGAACCAAGTAGAAGGAAAGCGCACGTTTTGGATCCAGACGGTGGAGCCTCTCTTCCTCTATTGAGGGATGCGGAGGCGGAAACAAGGTGGGCAAAGGGATGGTTTGGCCAATGTGGAAAGAAGTAACCACCTTGGGAAGAAAGGAAGGTCGAGTTTTAAGGATGACCTTGTCCGGATGGACAGCCAGAAAGGGAGGCTTGGAAGAAAGAGCTCACTCACCCTGCGTGCAGAGGTGATGGCCACCAGAAAGGCAGTTTTCAAAGTGAGAAGTCTGAGAGGACAGTTATGTAGCGGCTCAAAGGGAGTGCACATGAGGTAGGTAAGAACCAAGTTCAAGTCCCACTGAGGCATTACGAAGGGAACAGGAGGAAAAAGGTGAGTAATGCCCTTAAGGAATCTATTTACAACAGGGGACTTAAAAAGAGAAGGTTGATCAGGAAGCCTAAGAAAGGCTGAAATGGCAGAGAGGTAGCCCTTAAGAGTGCCCAGAGCAGACCCCTGCTGGGTCAAAGAAAGGAGGAACAAGAGAAGCTCAGAAAGAGGGGCGGAAAGGGGATCCACAGTCTTTGCTGTGCACCATGCCACAAATTTGTTCCATCTGCAGGCATATACCGTCTTAGTGGAGGGACGCCTGGCTGCCAAGATAACATCGCAGACTTCGGGAGGCAGGTCAAACAACGTCAACTGCCGCCGCTCAATCTCCACACAAGGAGGTGGAGGCTGGACAGGTTCGGGTGGAGGACGGTCCCCTGCTGCTGCGACAGAAGATCCTCCCAAAGAGGCAGTCTGATCAGAGGATCGATGGCCATGTTGAGTAGCTCGGGATACCAGACTCTTCGTGCCCAATCCGGAGCCACAAGAAGGACTTGGGCCCGGTCGTTCTTGATCTTCTTCAGCACTCTGGGCAGAAGTGGTATAGGCGGAAAGGCGTATAGAAGACCGCAACTCCACTCGCGACGAAAAGCGTCGCCTAGCGAGTGCCGCCTTGGAAATTCCAACGTGCACAACTGCTGACATTACGCGTTCTCTTCGGTGGCGAATAGATCTAACCAAGGCTCTCCCCACTGCTGAAAGAGACCTTGCACCACCTCCGAGTAAAGACGCCATTCGTGATCCATCATGCACCTGCGGCTGAGTTCGTCCGCCCTGGCGTTCAGAGAACCTGCCAGGTGTTGAACCACCAGGGATATGCCCTGATGTTCCAGCCATGTCCAGAGGCGGAGAGCCTCCTGACATAGGGTCCACGACCCCACCCCGCCTTGTTTGTTGCAGTACCACATGGCGGTGGTGTTGTCTGTGAACACCTGCACTACTCTTCCCCGGACAGAGGAAAGGAATGCCTTGAGTGCAAGATGAATCGCCCGAAGCTCCAGAAGGTTGATGTGGAGCCCGGACTCCGCCGGAGACCAGAGGCTTCTGATCTCTGCCTCCCCCATGTGGCCGCACCATCCAAGAAGTGATGCATCAGTCACCACTGTGAACTCTGGTTGAGGATGGGAGAGGGATCTCCCTTCGACCCAATCCTGGTTTGTAAGCCACCACTGCAATTGGTGTGCAGTGCCCTCCAAGATCTGGACGCAATCGGACAGATTCCCTTGATGTTGGGCCCACTGGAACTTCAGGTCCCACTGCAGAGCCCGCATATGCCATCTGGCATGATCCACCAGCAGGATGCAGGAGGCCATCAGACCCAGCAGCCTAAGGGTCATCCTGACCGAAACCCGGGATAGAGGCTGAAAGATCGGAATCATAGCCCGAATATCCCGGACTCGCTGCTCGGGAGGATAAACCCGAAACTGCGTCGTGTCCAGAACCGCTCCGATGAAGAGGAGCTTCTGAGAGGGGGTCAGGTGTGACTTCGGCACGTTGATGGAGAACCCCAGCGAATGCAGGAGGTCGGCCGTAGTCTGGAGGTGGGAGACGACAGCCTGGGGCGAGCCCGCCTTCAACAGCCAGTCGTCGAGATAGGGGAAGACTGGAACCCCTGATCTGCGCAGATGAGCTGCAACCACCGCCATCACTTTCGTGAACACCCGAGGGGCGCTGGTAAGGCCAAAGGGGAGCACGGTAAACTGAAAGTGCTCGTGGCCTACCGTGAACCGCAGGTAACGCCGGTGGGCCGGCAGGACGGGGATGTGAAAGTTAGCGTCCTGCAAGTCCAATGCTACCATCCAGTCTCCAGGGTCGAGGGCAGACAAGACCTGAGCGAGCGTCAACATCTTGAACTTCTCCTTCCGGAGGAAGCGGTTGACGTTCCTGAGGTCCAAGATAGGACGCAGGCCTTTGTCCTTCTTGGGCACCAGAAAGTAGTGGGAATAACAACCACGACCTACTTCTGGGGCAGGAACACGCTCGATGGCACCCTTGGCCAAGAGTGCCGAAACTTCCTGTTGGAGAAGGGCCAGATGATCCTCCGACATGCGATGGTACTGAGGTGGCATGGATGGAGGGGTAGTCTCGAAGGGGAGGGAGTAGTCTCTTTGGACTATTTGCAAAACCCACCTGTCTGACGTGATGGTGCGTCAGTGGGGGAGGTGATGGCGGATCCTGCCACCCACTGGCGTTTGGTGGCCCTGATAGGTAGGACTAGGAGGGTTTGGAGGCTGCTGCAGAGGGGGCTGTGGTGGACTGGCCCCCAGAACCACGGTGGTGGTTCCCACGTCCCTGGCAGCGCTGGGGCTGAACAGCTTGCGCCGGCCTGTGGCTCTGGGCGGGACGTAGCGGGGCACCCCTTCCGTATCCACGAAAGGGGCGAAAGGCAGACTGCGCAGGGCTGGTGGTGGAGAGGCCCAAGGACCTGGCCGTAGCCCGAGAGTCCTTAAAGCGCTCTAGCGCGTTGTCTGCCTTGTCACCGAAAAGGCGACGGCCATCAAAGGGCATGTCCATAAGTGTGGATTGGACATCCCCGGAAAATCCAGTCGAATGCAACCAGGCGTAGCGTCGAAGGGCTACTGACGTGGCAATCGTCCTGCCAAGTGTGTCGGCGGTATCCAGCCCACAGCGGATGGTAAACTTCGCTGCGTCTCTCCCTTCAGCAACCGCTCGAGAGAACACGGCCAGGGCCTCCTCCGGGCACTGAGGCAGCACTTGCACAACCGTGTTCCACACGGAGTGGGTGTAACGGCCCAATAGACATGCGGTGTTTACCGACCGCAGTCCCAAGCTGGAGGAAGAAAACATCTTCTTCCCAAGTTGATCCAGCTTTTTGGATTCCCTGTCCGGGGGAGCGGTAGGGAATGCGCCTTTGGACGTGGAGGCTTGGACTACCAAGCTCTCAGGGGTGGGGTGTTGGGAGAGGAAAGTGGGGTCGTCCGGGGCCGGGCGGTGGCGTCAGGCAATCATCCTGTCCACAGGAGCCCCTGTGTTGGGCCTGGACCAGGTGCCCAAAAGAATGTCTGTCAGGGCGTCATTAAACGGCAGCAGGGGCTCCGAAGAGCTCGCTGCCGGTTGACGCACCTCTGTCAGGAGGTTATTCCTGACTGCCACCGTTGGAAGCTCGAGGTGGAGAGCCTCGGCCGCCCTACGCAACACCACTGCATATGACGCTCCCTCCTCCGTAGCCACGGTAGGAGGAGACAACATGCCAAGGTCTGGTGAGGTATCCAAACCACTGGCTTCCCCCAGTTCCTCTCTCCAGTCCTGCTCATACACCATCTGGTCTGTTAAAGGATCTCCTGACCCCTCCCAGTCCTCCTCACCCTCCTCTGGCTGCCAATCTGGTCTCAAAGAGCCAGGGTAGAACAGGGGCACAAAAGTAACCGTCGGTGTCGGATCCGGCGTCGGTCGACGCCGGTCCGACTCCGTGTCTACCTCGAGGTGGAGGCTGGGGTCGACGTTGGCCGGGGACACAGCCGACGCCAGTGGCGGACGTGGTGCCGGTGGAATCGGCACCGGGGGAGGCGTAACGAGGTCGACCGGCACCGATCCGGATCCAGGCCTGGATCCAAGGGGACCCTGCGGCGCCGGGGCCGAAGCCGCCGGCGCTGAAGGCCCAGGGCCCCCAGCTGAGTCCGTGGGGCCCGAAGGCGCGCCGGCGGAGTCGGGCTGCCCAAAGATGGCATGCATCGCTTCGTAGAAACTCCGAAGCTGGGCAGGGGTCGCACCGGGTCCCGGAAAGGGGGGGAAACCCGAAGTTGACCCAGCAGACTCCGCACACGGAGCCGCGGGAGTGGCACCACCCGCATCCCTCGTCGTGTCGGCCAACGGACGGGGAGAAGTCGAAGAGCGATGATGCTTCTTCGACTTCTTTTTGTGCTTCCCCAAGTGGGAAGACTTCGACGAAGAATGGTGTTGGCTCCGTGACCGGTCCCTCGACCTCCTCCGCGACCGGGAACTCGAGCGGCACGGAGCCGACTGCTGGGCCTCGAGTAGCTTTCGGGACCGCTCCCACAAAGACTTCGGGGCATGGTCCGGCAGTCGGAGCACGACTTGGGGTCGTGGTCGCGCTCCAGGCAGTAGAGGCACACGCGGTGCGGATCCGTCACCGACATGAATCGGTTACAGGAACCACAAGCCTTGAACCCGGGCATCCCTCGTCCACCAGGAGTCGATGGACTCAAAAAACAACAAAGTCGACAAAAGTCGAGAAAAAGCTCAGTCACAAAATGACTGGGGGTACCGCTCTCTCCGGATCTGTGCTTCCTGGCGCGGAAAAAGAAAGAACTGACGTCAGCGCGTGAGGGCGGCGTCTATGTAGCTACTGCAACGTCATCCTGGTGACCACGACGCGGGCGACGTACGCGGAGTCGACCGACGCCACCTTCCGACGCACAGGAGTACTGCTGACGAAAAACTTTCCGGATCCAGTCTGACGCCTGGGGGTAATTCTAAGGTAAGGAATCTATAACTAACTGTTTCTTTCAGATCGTTCTTACGGAGAACACAAAAAATAAGATGTCAAGCATGAATCATGGATTTAAATATAACACATTCACTCATAAGCACAGCCAAGAAGCTAAGAACACAATGAAAGACCATTTTGAGGGATGTTAGCATCCTCCATTCCAATAGGCAGCACAGCAGGACTGGCTTTAGCGCTAGTGGTACCCGGTGTAACAATTTCTTTTCCCCCAATGACCTACTCCTCCACAGATTCCCTCCCTATCCCTTTCCAACAGTGCCCCTCATTTATCCATATCCCATCTTTCACATTTATTTAATTTGTTTTATAGAATCTCTCAGTGTAGGGAGCCGGAGCACTTTACATCACACACACACACATACAGAAACAATGAATCAGACATGGGTAAATGAGTGTATGGAAAATGTTACAGCTCGGAGAAGGTATGTGCAGTGTGATGTCAGCTCAGAGAAGGTTGTACAATGTGAGGTTCTTTTCCAGGCATTCACTGAGAAGACATCAGTTGGAGATGCTGTAGTTTTACGGTATGAATTGAATTGAATTATGACTTTCTAAAGCGTGCAAATGGCCTAAGGAGTCTTGGTGCTATCAATCCCTAAGACATGCCGAACCATGATGAGAGAAATTATAACGGGAAAGAAAACAGCCAGGATTTCAGCTGTTTGCGGAAAATATGTAGATTGGACTGACTCTTAAGATGTAGGGGCAGTCTGTTCCACAGTTGGCAAGTAGAATACCCGAAGCTACGGCTGCCCCATGAAGCTTTCTTGATTCTTGGAACAGAGACTGAATGTAGTGCAGTGGATCTCAACAGTCTATTTGGTTGCTACCAACTGAATTAATTTCCCTCAAGAATTTCTGGTCCTACTCAATAGAGAGCTTTGTGCACCAGCCAGGGTGCCTTAAATGAAACTCTTTTCTTCACTGGGAGCCAATCGAGTTCCACCAGTGCATTTGAAACTGACTTATACTTGGGAAGTTTTTTAAGGAAGTGAGCAGCTGCATTCTGCAGCATCTGAAACTTTTTCAATGCCGATGGTTTGATGCCTAAATAGAGGGCATTACAATAATCGAGCCTAGTAAAGCCAGAGCAATAACAACAGATTTCGGAAGTTGGAAAGGGATAAAAGGCAACACCTTCCTCAGAGATCTCAACATTAGAAAACAAGAAGATGCCAATTTATTGATCCCAGATACGGTTTTAAAGTGCCCCTTTAAGAACATATTCTCATTTGTTTTAATCGCAACCAAATGATTCAAATGAATTGCATTATCGTTGCATATGTTTTTAACATGTTGTAATGGTTTTAATTAACCGATACAAATAAAGTTTGATTTGATTTGATTTGATCTGGTCAACAAAATATAGTTCGGCATCAACTACTACTCAGAGATTCCTAGCCTTAGGGACTGACTTAGGGAGAGAACCAAGGGCCCCTGAACACCAAGAGTAGTTCCAAAAAGAGGTCTCCTTCCCAAAGAGGAGAACCTGCTTTGTCTGAATTTAACTTCAAACAATTGCCTGACATCCCAGCAACAATTGCACCCATGCACGTGTTTAATCGAGTGGCAACCTCAGCTACATTGCTGGAAACTGACACCACAATTCGGGTGTCATCAGCATATGCCACTGTAGCAAATTCAAATGAGTGGATCAGCTAGGCCAGGGGAGCCACATAGATGTTAAAAAGCATGGGGTAAGTGACGACCCCTGAAGGACTCCACAAGGTAGGGAAAAAGATTTGGAGCTAAACTCCCCAAGGGCCACTGACTGCTCCCTATCTATCAAAAATTAAGAAAGCATCAATCACGATTTCAGTCAAATGCTAAAGCAGTATAACGTGGCTTACCGTGTCGAAGGCTGCAGAAAGATCTAAAAGAACCACCGGAGCCCTCCCATTATTATCCATAATCAGTCTGATATCTTCCAAAACAGCCATCAGGGCAGTCTCGGTGCCATAGCCTGATCTAAAGATGAACTGTGCTTCATTCAAAAGTTAATTCTCCTCCAATTAGCCTGACAAACTTTTATTGAGATGTTTCTCAAGGATCTTCACTGTATAAGGTAACCGTAAGATTGGACGATAATTTTTCTCTTTCTTAGGATCAAGCACAGGCTTTTTTAACAAGGGGAAGAGTTTAAGCGTTTTTACAGTCTGATGTAAAAAATACCTACTTTAATGATAATGTTCAGCAAAGTAGTTAAGACTGGAGCACTCTTGTCTACTGAGTCTAACAAGACTTTAGGTGGACAGGGATCTGAAGGAGCCCCTGACTTGGTGTAGGCCATTAGCTCAATCACTTGAGCTATGGTCAGGAGAGGAAAATTGCAAAGCTCAGACTTCGCTGAATTTAAAGAAAAGGATTCTGAGCTTTTATATGATAAAGAGCGGGTAAGGTCAAATGCCCTATTAACTGACTCAACTTTATTTTTTAAAAATTCTGCTAGTTTGTTACAGAAAGACTGACTGGGAAGGGGGCAGTTGGAAGAATAGGACTCGATAGAGCCTGTACAATGTTAAAAAGCTCTTTTGAAGAGTTAAAGGCCATGTTTATCTTTTCCATAATGAATTTGGTTTTCTCCTCAATAATGAGTTTTTTGTAATCACTGATTACTTCTCCATATCTTCATTTTCCAATTTTGCTGTAATCCAGTCTCCAGGCTTTGTCAAAACTATGACACCTATCTATCTATCTATCTATCTATCTATCTATCTATCTATCTATATATATATCGCCAGTAGGAAGTTATAGTTAGGACCTTTTTTAACTTCCCTATATCTTCGTTGCCGTTTTACAAATCTTCATAACATTTTCCAAACAAATTTGACACTCACCTCAGCTTGTGTCTCTTTCCCAATGTTAATTCCCATAGGACCTTTGAACAAGCATACAGCCCGAACTGCTGGATGGAATTACACCGAATTTGGCAGAAAGGTAGATTTGGTTATGCAAATTATGCTTTCACTTATTTGGTGTAAATCCGTTCAGTAGTTTAAGAGATATTAACTGGAAAACAAAGTTGTAGACATAGGGACGCGGATCCTCCGCGGATCCAACAGTCCCTGTGCTGAAATCTGATTGGCTGGCAACACTTCAAGCAGGAAGTGTTGGCAGCCATCTTGGGACTTGGCTAAATATATATATATATATATGTGTGTAAAAAATACAAAAAGGGTTGCCTCTAGGTGGGATACACTCCCAGGTGGAAATTACGCCAAAGCAAGGGCACACGCCATGAACACAGTCCTTTTCTGGTTTCCTGCCAGACGCGTTTCGGGTCAACGCCCTCTTCAGTGGCAGACCATGTGACGTGACGGCGTGCGGCAACCACCAGTAAATCCCCGTAATAATAATGCTCAGGTGAACCACCTGAAGCAATGCTTCCTGGGACTGGTGGTTCAGTAAAACCCAAATGGGTCGCTGCCGTCACTCACATTAAAAAAATGTCTTTAAAAGGATTGCCGATGTTCGCGCCGGCACTCCTGCATATAACAGGCACCTCCTGTTCCACAGTTAGCTGCCCCAATAAAGCAGCTGCGGACCCGCAAGTGTTTCGCGGTGGTGCATCCCGCGACCAGGCAGGCCGCTATACAAAATACAAAAAGGGTTGCCTCTAGGTGGGATGCACTCGCAGGTGGAAATTACGCCAAAGCAAGGGCACACGCTATGAACAAAGTCCTTTTCTGGTTTCCTGCCAGACGCGTTTTGGGTCAACGCCCTCTTCAATGGCAGACCATGTGACGTGACGGCGTGCGGCAACCACCAGTAAATCCCCGTAATAATAATGCTCAGGTGAACCACCTGAAGCAATGCTTCCTGGGACTGGTGGTTCAGTAAAACCCAAGTGGGTCGCCGCCGTCACTCACATTCAAAAATGTCTTTAAAAGGATTGCCGATGTTCGCGCCGGCACCCCTGCATATAACAGGCACCTCCTGTTCCACAGTTAGCTGCCCCAATAAAGGAGCCGCGGACCCGCAAGTGTTTCGCGGTGGTGCATCCCGCGACCAGGCAGGCCGCTATACAAAATACAAAAAGGGTTGCCTCTAGGTGGGATGCACTCCCAGGTGGAAATTACGCCAAAGCAAGGGCAAACGCCATGAACAAAGTCCTTTTCTCGTTTCCTGCCAGACGCGTTTCGGGTCAACGCCCTCTTCAGTGGCAGACCATGTGACGTGACGGCGTGCGGCAACCACCAGTAAATCCCCGTAATAATAATGCTCAGGTGAACCACCTGAAGCAATGCTTCCTGGGACTGGTGGTTCAGTAAAACCCAAGTGGGTCGCCGCCGTCACTCACATTAAAAAATGTCTTTAAAAGGATTGCCGATGTTCGCGCCGGCACCCCTGCATATAACAGGCACCTCCTGTTCCACAGTTAGCTGCCCCAATAAAGCTGCCGCGGACCCGCAAGTGTTTCGCGGTGGTGCATCCCGCGACCAGGCAGGCCGCTATACAAAATACAAAAAGGGTTGCCTCTAGGTGGGATGCACTCCCAGGTGGAAATTACGCCAAAGCAAGGGCACACGCAATGAACAAAGTCCTTTTCTGGTTTCCTGCCAGACGCGTTTCGGGTCAACGCCCTCTTCAGTGGCAGACCATGTGACGTGACGGCGTGCGGCAACCACCAGTAAATCCCCGTAATAATAATGCTCAGGTGAACCACCTGAAGCAATGCTTCCTGGGACTGGTGGTTCAGTAAAACCCAAGTGGGTCGCCGCCGACACTCACATTAAAAAATGTCTTTAAAAGGATTGCCGATGTTCGCGCCGGCACCCCTGCATATAACAGGCACCTCCTGTTCCACAGTTAGCTGCCCCAATAAAGCAGCCGCGGACCCGCAAGTGTTTCGCGGTGGTGCATCCCGCGACCAGGCAGGCCGCTATACAAAATACAAAAAGGGTTGCCTCTAGGTGGGATGCACTCCCAGGTGGAAATTACACCAAAGCAAGGGCACACGCCATGAACAAAGTCCTTTTCTGGTTTCCTGCCAGACGCGTTTCGGGTCAACGCCCTCTTCAGTGGCAGACCATGTGACGTGACGGCGTGCGGCAACCACCAGTAAATCCCCGTAATAATAATGCCCAGGTGAACCACCTGAAGCAATGCTTCCTGGGACTGGTGGTTCAGTAAAACCCAAGTGGGTCGCCGCCGTCACTCACATTCAAAAATGTCTTTAAAAGGATTAATTAAGAGACTCTGCTGTTTACTCTCTTCCAACCCAATCACTCGCATTGCCCGTGAACAAGGAGCAGGAGCTCCAAAACGCGTCGGGCTGGGTTTAATGAACTGTGACAAGTAATCCCGGTTTTCTACAATAAAGAGCGCTGCTAAAAACTGCAGGACTCGGCTGTTTCCTGAGTGCGCCCTCGCAGGGGGACCCCTTTTTGTTGTGATGTTATTCGGCCAGTCCCGGCCGAGAGGGTTGCACCACCATCATTAAAAGGACATGGGCCGTCTCGCACGGACTGACTGTTTTTGAGGTTGTGGAGGAACAGATGGGAGAATACTGAACCGGGTTATTTTGTATTACAGGCTCACTGGAGAGTTCAAGATCATCCGACAATATATGTGATTGGGACGGAGTCCACTGGAGGAATAAATTGTAAGAGAAACCGCACTACGAGTCCCAGAATGCTGAAGGATATGGAAATTTATCAGGCCCACCAGGGGGCGATAAAACTATTAATTAAGAGACTCGGCTGTTTACTCTCTTCCAACCCAATCACTCGCATTGCCCGTGAACAAGGAGCAGGAGCTCCGAAACGCGTCGGGCTGGGTTTAATGAACTGTGACAAGTAATCCCGGTTTTCTACAATAAAGAGCGCTGCTAAAAACTGCAGGACTCGGCTGTTTCCTGAATGCGCCCTCGCAGGGGGACCCCTTTTTGTTGTGATGTTATTCGGCCAGTCCCGGCCGAGAGGGTTGCACCACCATCATTAAAAGGACATGGGCCGTCTCGCACGGACTGACGGTGCTTGAGGTTGCGGAGGAACAGATGGGAGAATACTGAACCGGGTTATTTTGTATTACAGGCTCACTGGAGAGTTCAAGATCATGCGACAATATATGTGATTGGGACGGAGTCCACTGGAGGAATTAATTGTAAGAGAAACCGCACTACGAGTCCCAGAATGCTGAAGGATATGGAAATTTATCAGGCCCACCAGGGGCGATAAAACAATTAATTAAGAGACTCAGCTGTTTACTCTCTTCCAACCCAATCACTTGCATTGCCCGTGAACAAGGAGCAGGAGCTCCGAAACGCGTCGGGCTGGGTTTAATGAACTGTGACCAGTAATCCCGGTTTTCTACAATAAAGAGCGCTGCTAAAAACTGCAGGACTCAGCTGTTTCCTGAGTGCGCCCTCGCAGGGGGACCCCTTTTTGTTGTGATGTTATTCGGCCAGTCCCGGCCGAGAGGGTTGCACCACCATCATTAAAAGGACATGGGCCGTCTCGCACGGGCTGACTGTGATTGAGGTTGCGGAGGAACAGATGGGAGAATACTGAACCGGGTTATTTTGTATTACAGGCTAACTGGAGAGTTCAAGATCATGCGACAATATATGTGATTGGGACGGAGTCCACTGGAGGAATTAATTGTAAGAGAAACCGCACTATGAGTCCCAGAATGCTGAAGGATATGGAAATTTATCAGGCCCACCAGGGGGCGAGAAAATAATTAATTAAGAGACTCGGCTGTTTACTCTCTTCCAACCCAATCACTCGCATTGCCCGTGAACAACGAGCAGGAGCTCTGAAACGCGTTGGGCTGGGTTTAATGAACTGTGATAAGTAATCCCGTTTTTCTACAATAAAGAGCGCTGCTAAAAACTGCAGGACTCGGCTGTTTCCTGAGTGCGCCCTCACAGGGGGACCCCCTTTTGTTGTGATATATATATATATATATATAGATATATATATATATATAGATATATATATATATATAATCCCAGTTTGGTTCCTCCTTTCGCCAGACCCGATAACGCTCAGTATGGGTGCGAGCTCCCGCGGCTGAACCACGCCGCTTAACACATCTACCAAATCCTCTTTCCAGAAGAAAAACGGTCCGCACTCTTGCAGGTTTTGCGATTTTTATTTTTCTATCTCTTTCGTTAGATGTTCATTAGATGTTCATATGTACAAACAGAAATACAGGTGAAACAAGATCTACGTGTTTCGGTATTACAAATACCTTGCTCACGATCGTGAGCAAGGTATTTGTAATACCGAAACGCGTAGATCTTGTTTCACCTGTATTTCTGTTTATACATATGAACATCTAATGAACATCTAACGAAGGAGATAGAAAAAGAAAAATCGCAAAACCTGCAAGAGTGTGGACCGTTTTTCTTCTGGAAAGAGGATTTGGTAGATATATATATATATACATCTTTTGAAACCATCTGTTCAGGAGTGCGTCCTTGCTGCAGAGCGATTGGAAAACAAAATAAACACGGCGGCTTCGGCCGTGGAGGGCTGCACCACCCTGATGTGAAGGGGCCAGAGGAGCTGGGAACATTGCAGCATCTCGCAGGCAAGAACAGATTCCATTACAAGCAACCGGAGTGCTGTCCCGAGGCCCACTGAGGGCTAAATAATTGCATAAATAATGAGAATATTCACGGAACTCACTAAGAGGAATAATGTAAAACTGTCGTGCACTACATAGCCCACAATGCACTGATAACTTACCTACTACAGGATGCTACTATAGACCAATCAGTGAGGAGGCATGAAATTAAAAAAATTGAAAAGGATCACGTCAGCAACACTGTGAATTTTCCAGCACTGCCTTCGAAAAAGGAGCTGAAATGCTTCGAAACGCGTCAGGCAATGGAGTTGCTTGGAATGCATTTGCCGGTTGAGGAAATAAAGGTCTTTTGAAACCATCTGTTGAGGAGTGCATTCTTGCTGCAGAGCGATTGGAAAACAAAATAAACACGGCGGCTTCGGCCGTGAAGGGCTGCACCACCCTGATGTGAATGGGCCAGAGGAGCTGGGAACATTGCAGCATCTCGCAGGCAAGAACAGATTCCATTACAAACAACCGGAGTGCTGTCCCGAGGCCCACTGAGGGCTAAATAATTGCATAAATAATGAGAATATTCACGGAACTCACTAAGAGGAATAATGTAAAACTGTCGTGCACTACATAGCCCACAATGCACTGATAACTTACCTACTACAGGATGCTACTATAGACCAATCAGTGAGGAGGCATGAAATTAAAAAAATTGAAACGGATCACGTCAGCAACACTGTGAATTTTCCAGCACTGCCTTCGAAAAAGGAGCTGGAAATGCTTGGCAACGCGTCAGGCAATGGAGTTGCTTGGAATGCATTTGCCGGTTGAGGAAATAAAGGTCTTTTGAAACCATCTGTTCAGGAGTGCGTCCTTGCTGCAGAGCAATTGGAAAACACAATATATATATATATATATATATATATATATATATATATATATATATATATATATATATATATATATATATATGTGTAGCTACTCTGCAGTTATAGTTAGGGTTTCCAGAGATTGGGAATTTCTCTGATATTTGTTCCTTAATATCTTTGCACCCGTTTAACAAATCTTCGCAAAACTTTGCAGACCTATTGCACCTGATGCAATGAGGAATGATTGAAAGTTTAGCAGCATTTGGCCAAGGGGGTGCAAAAGAAAAAAGGGTGGTCCTAAAATGAACTTGCATTCCAATGCATTTTACATGGACTTTTGTATTTCACGTAGGGGCAAAACAGCTGATCGGATTGTAATGATTATCTAAACCAATAAACAAATACATAACAAATACAATAGATAAAAACAAAGAAATCACACTAAGGGCCTGATTACGATGTCGTTAGGAAAGCATTCTCACCAAATCGGTTCCGGAATTCTTTCTGAACGACTCGGACCAGGGGAGTCTGACCGAGCGATTTGGATGCATCTGGATACAATTCGTTCAGACTCCCATTGAAAAAAGGGGTGGTTGGGGAAAGTCGTGCACCCTGTGGTGGGCACCCCATGGTGCCTGACACACTGTGCATGCATGGGTATGGGAGACCCATGGGTACCCTCACGGGCCCGATTCGGAGGGCCCTGGGAGAAGAGGGACCTGCTACGGGCCCCCAAATTCCGATTCCCACAGCCGTTTTGTCTCGGCCAGACCGATTCGGAACGGCTGTCCGAATCGGTCATCGTACTCGCTCATTCGGAAAACCGTCTCCATTGGGCTGTACGATTCTGCTCCAAACGACTCGAGCTGCCTGAATCCCATTCAGAACCGATTCGGACAGCCCAGATGGCTTCCATGCATCGTACTTGGTCGTCCGGAAAGGTGACCGATTTGGTCAGAAACAAGGCTTCCAAATCGGATTCGAACGAATCGAATCCCGTTTGGAGCCTTTCCTGACGACGTCATAATCAGGCCCTAAATCTGATTGCCACTCTCTAGTTATAGTTATGATTCCCGGGGATAGGGATTCCTCAGATTTTTGCTCTCTAATAACTTTCCACAGTTTGATGAATCACCACAAAACTTTACAGACCTATAGCATTTTCTACATTTTGAGATGATGTCAATTTTTGTAGTGAATCGTTAAGGGGGTGCAAAGATAAAACGGGGATCCCAATAAGCGTTTTTCCACCAATGCATTTTCCACAGACTATTGTATTCTACATAGCGCAAAAGCATTTGAATGAATTTGGAAGGACTATGCATTATGGTGCGCAATTGATCCTTTTTGGGTACTGCAGCTAAGTATTTTTTAAGTTATAATGAATTTAAACTTAGTGATATCTGTGACTCTGTACTTTTGCGAAATTTCACAAAATTTCTTGAAATTACAGTGGTACATGCTGATGACAAGTGCTTATCTGATGGGATAATGACTGCCATTACAAAAGTTTAAGCCAGCCATGTTGTTTATTTTTGTTTTTTTGTAGTTTTTTTTTTGTAAATGTGTTTCCTGACATAACAGATAACATGGTACATCAGTTATAAGTGGATCTCACACCGTCTGATTACATAAGCGCATAGTGTTGTTACATAGCATTGGTAGGATGATAAATATACCTGTAACACATAACAGTTTGTGGCTGTAGTGCCGGCGGTTACAGTATGATCAATAACATTTAGTAAAAAGAGACAGTAACCAATTCAACAACTCAAGAGCTCTGAGGTCCATATTATTCAGGCAAGGATACATGAAAATACAGCTTGTTCTCTTACATTCTTCGTCGTATGTATATGTATAATTTTAAAAAACAAGGAAATAATCATCTTGTGTGGTTGGGGCCTATTCTGTATGCCACTTGAGAGGAGGAGGGAAGGAGATTGGATTATATGAGATTATCTAGAGGACAGTATGCAGTCAGGGGGTGGGTTGGTGCCAGCATAAGTGATAAGTCAGGACCTTGGTGCAGAGGTGTTGAATAGAGTGGGGCAAATGTATGGTAGAAGGCGGCGATGGAGCTACCGCGCAGCCACTTGGTTATATGCAACAGTTGCGTGTGGGTGATGCAGCAGTAACTCATTGCGGGCGTTCATCAGATTTAGCTTCTATCTTGAGTAGGAAAGTCTCCCAGCATTCACCTCCCGTGCGGGAGTCGCTCCGCATATGAAGCAGCCTAAGGATGTGGGTTTCAGCCCTTGTACATGTCAGTAAGACACGGAGCCAACATTGGAGGTCTGCGGGGTCTTCCAAGCCATGGCTATGTTGCGTTTAAGCAGGACAAAGGCCAGGTCAATGAAGCTGTGTAAATGTTTATCACCTTTCGCACTGGGGCATAGTCTCAGCAGACAAGATTCGGGGGTGGGAGGGAGGGTATGTGCCGTCATGTCAGCCAGGTTTGCGGTGACAACTGGTAACAGTCAATAATGTGTTCAGTATCTGTGAGGTAGGTGGTTCGTCATCACCGTTGTGCCATGTCTCGTGAATCATGTATTGAAGGGCATGATAATTTAAGAACTGACCGGCATTCAATCCTTAAGTGTCAACCAGGCCCTGAAACGACATGAGCCCGCCATCATGATAGAGATAGCCTACGTGAGTGATCTCCGTGTCATCCCACAGGGCTGGGTCAATATGTTGCACCGCCCAGCGTGTCAGAGGTAGATCCCATATGGCAATCGATGGGGAGTATGGGGCCCTTGGGGTGCACGTATCTGCGCAAGCAGGCACAGGCCACTGCCACCTTTCTAGTCTCATGGGTCAGGTGGATATTAGTGGCAGACAACCAAGTGCAAGTACTCACCCCAGGTAACACTGCATGCAAAAGCAAAGTTTCAGGATTTTGTGGTGTGCACAGCCACAATATTGGCCATTGTAATTGCGTCACAGCGTAATGTAGCTCAAGATTGGGTGCTCCGAGTCCTCCCTCAGTGAATGGGCATTGTAATGTAGACAGTGCGACCCGTCGACGACCTGAACTCCATCAAACAAATCAGCTCGAGTAGAAGACCGTGTAGTTCATGAAAAAAGCTCTTAAGAAGCCCAATGGGAAGGGCTGCAAAGAAATACAGCAGCCAGGGAAGAACTCACATTTTAGAAATTGCTACTCGTCCTAATGGGGATAAGGGAAGCGAGCGCTAGAAGGTCAAGGATCGGCAAATGGAACTTATTGCTTTATCAAGATTTCCCTACTAGAGGTCTCTCTTGGTATGATAAACCTGTATACCTAAGTAGTTGAAAGTGTCCTAACACCACTGCAAACGAGTCCCTGGTGGTTCTACCCGACTATCAATCGGTTTGTGTGCTAGGGGGAACAAACATGATTTTGGCAAGTTCACGCAAGCCAAGAAATCGCGCCAAAGCAACCCAGGATCCGCATGAGGACTGGGAGTGAAGATCCCACCTCCCACAGGAAGACCAGAGCATCGTCGGCATATAACAAGATTATATGATACATGTCTCGCTCACAAATGCCCCATTCGGACAACTGCTGTCGAAGTTGGCAGGCCAGGGGCTCCATGGCTAATGTAAAGATAGAAGGGGACAGCAGGCAGCCCTGTCTGGTACCTCTACAGATATCAAACCCGTCAGAAATAAACTGCCCGATCTTCACTTGCTCCGTAGGGCCAGCATGGAGTGTGTGCACCCAGCCCAAGAATCCCAGTCCGAACCCCATCTTGGTGAGGGTCGATAAGAGAAAATCCCAACTCAGGGTATCGAATGCAGTTTCTATGTCCAGTGACACCGCAAGCTGAGCAAAGGCGTCGGTCGGTGTGTTATGCAGGAGGTGCAGAAGACGGCGGATATTGAAAACGTGCTGCAACCTGGGATAAAGCCGGAATGATCAGTATGAACCAGCGACTGAATGAAGGGGAGGCGGTAGTTCACCAATAGCCTGCCCAGGATTTTACAGTCCAGGTTAAGCAAGGATAGAGGGCGATATGATTGAACATCCAACGGGTCCCTGCCACGCTTGGGCAGGACCATAATCAGGGCTTTCCAAAGGCAAAGCTAGTCTGGCAGGTGACCCTGCTCCTTGGCCTCATTAAATTCATCAAGAAGGAGTTGAGTGGTTTGGGTGAGGAAGGTGGTGTAATATTCGATTGGTAAGCCATCAGTGCCTGGGGGTCTTGTTGCGAGCAAGCTGACATAGGGCTGTGCGTACCTCCTCAAGCTGCAAAGGTTCACCCAGTTCGGCCCGCTGTAATTCATTCAGCCGTGTCAACTAAAGGATGTAAAAAAAATTAAAAATGTGGTCCGGAGCTGGAGGGACCGGCGCAGCATGGAGCTCCCTATAGTAATCACGGAAGGTCCCATTGATGTCCAACCGTGAGGTAAGCAGCCCAGCATTGGCAGAAAAAATTGCGCCTATGGGAATGTGCTGTTGGTCTTTGCGTACCAGCCAGGCCAATAACCTCCCCGAGCAATCCCCCTCAGCATGTTGCAGGGCTGAGCGTCGCCTGTAATCATGTTTGCTCAAGATCATCTCGGCATAATTACACTGCTTTCGAAGCCAGCAAAGTTTTTCGGCGGAAGCTGCGCAGGTGGCCGCTCGTATTACTAAGAAGCCAAGATCGCACTCAATGTTCGTGAGGTCCCTCAGTAAATGCCTGAGTATCCCCCAGGAGGTCGACAAGCAATGACTGCGCACCACATCCCATTCAATGGCTCGCAATGTCGCAGTGCCCGTACTGAGTGTAAAATACCAGTCGCACTGAGCACGATCTACGTGGAAGGGGGGGGGGTCAGACAAGGCCTTTACTTGTAGTCGCCAAGTGGTTATAACTGGATGTTGACGACCCTAACTTAGGGTAAGCCGCAGTGGGCAGTGATCCGATAGGGTGCCTGCCAGGAGTTCCACCCTGGTCAGCTGAGTATCAAGTTCGGCTGTGCATAGAAAAATGTCGACTCTAGTGTGCACGTCTAGTGTGTGAGTATAATGAATCCTCACGGTCCAGTGGGTGTAGAAGCTGCCATGCATCCTGAATACGCATGCACGTTAGGGTACTCCTGGGGTGATCCACATGAGAACCCCACGAGCAAAGGAAGACACTGAAGTGCCATTTACTTGCCCTTTCCATTTAACATGAAGCTTATGTAACTCTATGGCATTAAGGTGTGTTTCCTATAGAATGGCTATGTGCACGTGGTTCCGCTTAAGATAAGCAGGGACACTATAGCGTTTTGTCGGGGTGGCCATGCCACACATGTTCCAGGTGATGACAAGATATTAAGGAGTGCAGATGTCAACCGGCTTATACACCATGATAGTCAGTGCGTAGAGCAAGTAGAAAGGATGTGAGATCCCAATGCCCACCCCCCAACCAGCCTGCGGGGTTCAGGGGAGTCCTGTAGCTATATGTTATGTTATATGTTATAGGGAACTTATTTAGCGCATGTACACCAAAGGTCTCTTAGCGCTGAGTTGAGAACCTCCCCCAGAAGTTGTCTCTAGCAATAGGCCTGAGTGAAGAGCCAAGTTTTCAATTTTTTCCTGTAGCACATATAATCAGTCGTATGCCTGATCTCAATCGGCAAGGAGTTCCAGAATTGGGGGCCCAACATAGAGAATCGTGAGCCACCCATTTGTTTGCGCTTAAATCTTGGAACCGTTAGCAAGTTATTTTGTGCCGATCTGAGGTTTCGTTTAGGGAGGTACGGATGGATCTTCGTAGAGATACATTTGGGGCCACTGTCGTAGATTGCTTTAAAGATAATGCAGCCTGTCTTAAACATGGACCGCTGTGCCACAGGAAGCCAATGAAGCTGCTTCATCAGTGGCTTAGTATGGCAGTGTCTTGGTTGTTGGTAAATAATTCTGGCAGCTTGATTCTGTATCAGCTGAAGCTTGTAGATTTGGTTCGCGGGGAGACCTAGGTAGATAGCATTGGCGTAGTCTATCCTAGACAGAATCATAGCCATCATGATTACCATACTTGCTTCCCTAGTGAAGAATCTCCTAATCTTTTTGAAGTTCCTCAGCTGGTAAAAGCAAGATGACATAACCATGTTTATCTGGGACTGCATAGAGAGGTTGGCATCAATTTGAATGCCGAGGCTTTTTACAGACTTTTTAGGGATAGGTGATGCTCCTAATGTATCCGGCCAGTGTGTTGGAGTCCAATGGTGTAGCCTATTGTTGGAAATGACTATCTCTGTTTTATCAGAGTTTAACTTAAGGTGGTTGTGATTCATCCAGTCTTTGATGAATAACATGGTGTTTTGAAAGAATGTCTTGGAGTCCTCCGTCTCATCAAGTGAAAAAATCAATTGCATGTCATCTGCGTAGTTGTAGATCTTGACCCTTCTTTGTTGGAGGGAATAGATCAAGGGGCGAATATAGAGGTTAACAGGTGGGGGGACAGGGAGGAGCCCTGCGGTACCCCGCAGGTGGTGGTGACACTGGCAGAGCTATAGGGTGCAAGCCTGACTGATTGGGTGCGGTCCCTCAGAAAGGATTTCATCCATTCTAAGGCAGTTCCTCTCAGACCTGCCGCTGCCATTCTATCCGTTAATATTGTGTGGTCCACGGTATCGAATGCAGCCGACACGTCGAGCAGGACCAATGCCTGCGTGCACCCGCTATCTGCCTCCTCCTTAAGGTCGTCCACGACGCTTAGGATGACTGATTCAGTCGAATGAGATGGCCTAAAACCTGCTTGGTGGGAGTCCAAGAATTTGGTCTCTTCAATGAAGGCACAGAGAAGTTTAGCTACATGTGCCTCAAGAATTTTAGCTGGATACGGGAGAAGTGAGATGGGTCTATATGCCCAATTGATGGGGATCCATGCCGGCTTTCTTTTGAAGTGGGATTAGGACTGCGTCTTTAAAAGCACGCGGAACCACACCGTGCTCAAGTGACATATTGAGCAATGAAAGGGTGGTGTCTTGAAACCCGAAGAATATGTTTTTTTGTATTACAGGGGGGCATGGGTCTTTGGGTGAGCCAGATTTTACTTTATTTGCTAATTCTGTAAGATGATCTAGATTTATGCCTTGAAAGAGTGTTACTGGATTAGTATATTGCTGTTGTGAGTTCCAGCTCTGTGGGCTAGCGGTGATGGAGTCTTGTATTTTCTTGATTTTGTTCACAAAAAAATCATTCAAGTCGTCACATAAAGCCTGAGAGGGAGTGATGGCAGGTGTTACACGGTCCGGGTTAGATAGTTCCTTAACTATATTAAAGATGTCTTTAGTTTTGTTTTCCGAGCTTAAAACTTTGCCCGTGTAAAAAGCTTTTTTTGCCTCTAGAATGGCTACTTTATAGTCTATCAGAGCTTTTACATAAGTTTCACTTGTTTCTGGCGCGTAAGTTCTCTGCCATTTCCGTTCAGCCTGACGGGTATTTAACTTTGCTATTTTCAGCTCTTCGGAGAACCACTTGGAAGCCTCATGCTGCCTCAAGCAACTGGCTTTGCTTTGTAGTGGGGCATGTATCTCACTCGCCTTTAGTTGCCAGTTTGTAATGACTGACTCAAACTTGTCAACATTGTCTATTCTTGGCGGTAGGTTAGATGCCAAGGTATTGTGGAAATCAGGCAACTTGATACGATTCCAGTTCCTAGTCAGTAATTTAGGCCAGCAGAGGGTTTGGCTAATAATATCCCACTTAAAGTAAAATTTATACGATAGTGATCTGACCAGACACACAGCTTGACTGTTAAACTCTGGACTGAAACATTAGTGGTCCATAATTGGTCAAGTGCATGACCTTTAATATGTGTAGGCTCGTGTATGTGTCCTTCTAGATTCAGGTTATTTAGCAAGTCTGTGAATTCCTTGGAGCCCTTGCTCCCCTCTTCCTCATTTGCCCAATAATTCAGATCTCCAACTAACAAGATTTTTGCGTAATCTATGGTTAAGGGTGCAAGATAATTGGCGAGTTCTTTAGTAAATTCCCCCATCGCAATCGGAGGCCTGTAAATCAGAACACATACTAGTGTGGACGTGGGAGAGTCCAATTTTAGAGTAAGACTGTCCACCGATGCAACTTCTAGGGGGGAGATGACAGTGAAGGAGAGGTGCTTTTTTACCGCTGCTGCTACCCATCCTCCTCTTTTCCCAGTAGGTCTATTGGTCTGTAAGAGATAATAGTTGCCAGGTAACGCTGCCAGTATATCTGGGGTAGATTCCATAGTCAACCACGTTTCTGTTAGTAATAATATATCTGGGGCTTCGGTGTCTAAAAGGTTAAATAATTCTAATTGGTGTTTAAACATAGAGCGTGTGTTTAAAAATGCTATATTTAGCTCCTTAAGTGCTGGGTCATATGTCATGGGCATGGCTGGTTCATACTTGTTTAAGGGAGTTTCGGGCTCGAGAGCAATGGGTACCTCTGCTGGTTCGGAATTTAAAAGGCTAAGCCTTATTAATTTGTTTTTAACTATAGGATCAATCTTCAGTTTCGCCTGAGGTGCCAAAAGTCGCAGTTCTTGGAAAGAGTAAGTAACAATTTGCGCATAGTGGCTGGCCCCAGCCCCCGTCCGGCCGCGGATGGGCGCTGATGGGCTTGCCTTTGTCGCTCCTTCGGGGCACCAGCGGCGCACCCGCTGCACGCGCCCGCTGCGCGTCCGTGCTACCATCATGCTTTTGATCCCTGGTGGCTTCCTGATTCCGCCCCCTCCCTACCCAATTGGATTGGCCCTGTCCAATCAGCTTCCAGATTCAGCCCGGGAAGGCGGAAGGAGCTGCAGTGCCGGCGCGATTAGCCCCGAGGTAAAAAATGCAATTTCAAATTCAATGCAGTTCAACACACAATTTTTAAAAGCACAGTGACAGGATTAAAAGCCTAAATCAAGAGCTAGCGCACTGTTGCAGGCATGAAGGCAACGCATACTATTTTGAACACTTTCAGAGCATCTCGATGTACCACAACAACAAATGATATAGCATCATCCCCCAGGACAGATGCCCTAGTAAGGCCCGTCCAAAAAATCACCCTTAAACTATGCAACAAAGGCAGTGTGAAAAAAAGAAAAAAGAGCAAACCAAAGTCAACAATGGAGTCCACATAGGATCACTGGGGTGACGTGGCACCAGGATGGATGGTCTAGATCGGCCCCAGTGTAGTAGTGACAGTGTTCTGCGATTTCGTGGTGTGGGCCCAACACATAAGCGTATCACATAGTCCCATGCACAAAGTGTATTACCTTCAGACAGGCAACCAGTTCTGAGACGGTTTCACCCAGTGCAGGCCAGTTGCCCCTCTGTCTGTAGTGTCACACTTACAAGGCATCAGTTGATCTTGGAGTGACCTTCGGGCCCTGGTGAATTCCAACAGAAGAGGGGATTGAGCCACTCGAGTCCGAACCCGACTCCTATGGGTGCTCATCCCGGAGGGGGGCAAAGGAATTCATGCTGTGGAGAGAGGCCTCCGCCACCGTGCGGGCCCATTGCTCAGCGACCTGGTCCTTGACTAGTCGAACCCCAGGGGGATGAGGCTTACGACGTCTTGGCTTGGGTACTATCCAACCGCCTTCCACCTGCTCCGGAGGTGGGGTGTGCAGCAAGTCCTTCGCATGGAGCCATGTCCACGTCTTCAGGCGAGTGGAAGATATGGGTCCTGCTGCCATCGATAACACAGAGCTTGGTGGTAAACAGAAGAGCGTATGTGAGATCCAGCTCCCGAAGACATTGTTTGACCCACGAGTATGATCCACGACGGCGTTGCACCTCCAGGGTGAAATCGGGGCATGCTGCTATGCAGGCATTTTCGTAGGTCCAGGAGTCCTTGGTGTGGAAGCATTGTAGAAGCAGTTCTTGGTCACGATAATTAAGGAGACGTGCTATAATGGGGCATGGAGGGGCTCTGGGGTGGGGTGGCCGGCCAGGAGTGCGATGTGCACGTTCAGTGGAGAAACAATTTGGCGCACTGCTCTCCAGGACATTCTTCACTAGCCAGTCTTTCAAAGACATCTCCATAATGGGGCCCTCCGATTGTTCTGGAAAGCCCATTCGGCAAATATTGTTGCGTCTCAATCTGCCCTCTGTGTCTTCCACCCTGCAATGTAGGGTGGCAACTCCTGCTTCAACCTGCTTTAAGCGTTCGTGTAGTGCTTGCACCGATGGACACACCGCTGCCAATGCTGATTCAGTTTCTTCCACCCTGTCCGACAGCTTGTGGTGGCCAGCTCACAGCAAGTTAACTTCCACAGAAACAGAATCAATGCAAGTTTCCAGGGAGGTCTTAGTGGCGATGATGGCCTGGAGCACCCTGTCGAATTGGGTGGAGTGGGTTTGAAGGGTCTTTTTGAGGTGTTAAAGGCTGCAGAGGGTCTTTTCCACCAGTGCCGGATCCATCTCCTCATCGCCCCTGTTCGTAAGCTGCATTATGGCACCCTTGGGTTTCACCATCTTCCTCAGTCAGTGCAGGCCATACAGCGGGGGAATTGAGAGCAGTCACTGCTGTAGACACCTACCCTGCGCTCCCAAGCATAAGGTTGCCAAACTGTGCTTCTAATCACTCATCTGGGCGTGAAGGAGGGTATCGCTGCGCGTGGAGCTCAATTTCACCAGCCCCAGAGGCTCTTCCTTGGGGCATTGGATCAGGTGCCAGGTTGTACAGCAGAAGTCAGTGGGCTTGGGGACAGGATAGATGGCTGCCCAGCTGCAGCGAATGTCCCAGTCTGGTGTAGACAAGAATGAGCACCACATGCTATAGGGGCAGTAGTAGAGAGCCTAGTTTTAGAGCGGCAGGCAAATGGTGTCAGCAAGAGAATCCAGGGATGCCCCAAAGCCAAGGAGCCCTGCATCTCTGGGCGTAGAGAGAATTTGCATCCGGTCGTCCTTGCCAGGAGGCATGTACATGCATTCAAGGGGAGATGTGCCCCTAATCGTGGGTCTGAGGCCCAACAAGAGTCATTCAAATCTGTGCTCAGTCAAGAAAGCGTGGCTCCGGTCCCTGCCGTCCACAGCCTGCCAAGTCCTATGGTCATGGGGGGGCACAAGGACACCACGGTCCAATGTATCAGCCAGGCACCTCAGGGTCGCAGCCACCATCAATGTTGTAGTGTGTAGCGCTGATACGAAAGGGACAGAGTCCTGCCACCCCAGTAGGGTGCTTGCAGCAGGCGCATGGCAGCCCCCAATTCTATGGTGAGGGGGAGCGGGTTCCAATCCACAAGTCTGCAGGGCGGCAGCAGTTAACAGGTATGGCAGTCAGTAAGATATGTACGTCACCAGGCACTGCGGTACCCAGTCATGCACTGCTGGTTGTTGCAGTAGGCCCTTGATCACTGCCCCTGTGCAATCTCAGTACTGAGCACTGGGCGTCGGAGAGGGGCTTTCCGATTCACATGTAATTGTGGGAGCCCCACCTGTTATGGGGCTCTCAGTTGCACTGCAGGCAGGGAGAGCATGTGCTGGGCAGCACAACTCACTGGACACCGGTGCTGGATCCTCCACTTGGCGGTCTGCACATCCGTCAGGGTTCCTGGCAACAGGAGCCATCCAGCGTGGCGTGGGGTCGACCAACCCGCTATGCTCGGCCAGTGAAAAGTAGTGATACCTGCTCGGCCCCTCTTGGTGTAGTGGTAGTAGGTGTGGACACCTCCAGGTCAGGGCGACCCTTGGGATCCACAGCAGGGAACAGGCTCCTCCACGTCGAGTAAAGCATTGCGCTTAACACAGAGCTCTAGCCCTCCAACGGGGCTCCCGCTGCAAGGCAGATCATGCGGCCAACAACGATCCGGGCAAGCGCCTCCGCTCCAGGGGAGACTGTGTCTGGCAATGCCCGTGGGTAGGGCACAGCACGCTGGCAACTGTGCAGGCTGAGGGTGATAGGGATGCGGGGGATAAAAGCAGGATACTTAGCGGGCCAAGCACGGAGCTTCGATTCACACATCTGTTGCGGCCGCCATGTTGGCCACGCCCCTTCGCCAGCCATGTTGTTTTAATGCCTCTTTGCCAGTGTTCAGACTTATATACAGGAAAGTATTAGGTTTTATATTTTTCCCTACCTATTCCCACTTTAGAAAAGTGGTAATAGGTAGCAAGAAATAATTATAAGTTTCTATATATATATTTTTTTTAAATGTACGAAGTACGGTGGTACTACCTAGGAAGTACCACAGTACTTAAAAGAAAATTACGAAGTACCATATTACTACCTAGGAAGTACCGTAGTACTTAAAAAAAATCTTAAAAAATTGAAAATACACTGTAATACACCATATATAAAAGTATAGGGTAGTAAAGTGTATTTACAATTTTTAACATATTTAATTCTGTAAAAAAAAACGGTGTGGAGTACTGCGGAAATACCTAAAACATTCAGTACTTAGTAGATACTAGCGCAGTACACCATAAACCTATTTAAAAATATGTAAACAAAAATAAATACATTTCCCTACCTATTAGCACTTTAATAGGTGGTAATAGGAAGGGAACTATAATAAAACCTACTACTTACCTATATCTAAGGCCCTAACACAGAACACAGCAAAAGTGTAGCAAAAAGAACATGGCTGCCTTTTAATGTCCTAAAGATAGCCATTATCAATTTATATACTAGTTTGTCATCGCCATGTACCACGGTATACCACAAAGGTACTGCCGTATATTGTGGCCCAAAATATAACGAAGGCCTAGCTGCATTATTGTTTTGTGATATTGTTGCGTGACGCATGGTATTGCATGCAACGCAATACTGAAGTCAGTATTTGTTGGAAAACGAGGCAGTATCTGTGAGGCCTACACAAATACCATGACTACATTTGTCCTTCACTGGGAACCAAACACCCAATTGTAGTGCCTGACTCTCAGAGGGTTGCGTTGCAGAGCAGTCTGAGGCTTACTCAAGGAGGTGGTGTGGTGTAGCATTCTTGAAGTAAGACGCTGGATGCAGTAAGGTTGTTGAAGCAGGTTTAATCCAGAAAGAAGATCTCATCCATCAACCAGCAGCCACAGCATTAACTGACCCTGGCTTCAAATACAAACATCTCTATACAAGGGCAGTACTATGACATAATAACATTCTATAAATGATCTAAGCAAGAAGATACAAGAATGTAAGCATATAGAGCGGGGAAGGTATCATAGAGACGAGATGCTGTAGCATACTACACACCTCCCTTCCTTAACAAACTATATACATACTATGCATAGAAAACTATTACATGCAAGTCAAGCATAATCATTAAGATAACCAGGACGTTTAATCACCCTGGAAGAACGCCTAATCTTTTCCAACCCATCGGTATTAAGCGTGGGAAGATGCGTGGGAAGACCAAGAGCAGTGGTGTCATTGCGGGTCACCTCACACCTCCCATCAAACTTCCCCTTTACAATCACCACTCTGTTAAGATTCCATATGCGATGATCTTGAGTTTTTACAGCATTTTTAAAAACTTTGATAACCATCATAGGTTTAAAATACTTAGTAGGAGAACCACCTAAGAGACCAGGACGTTTGATTGAAACCCAATCTCCTACATTCACATTAATTTCTTTTACAGCTCTTTTATTATCAAAATATTTTTTCCTTTCAACAGCCTTCCATTCCTCCCTTTGCTGCACATCCTTTCCATCACAAACACATTCCTTACCCTTGGACAACTCATATCTATTGACCCAAGCAGGTTCAACACAAGTGTTAGGCACTCTGTTTCGGAATAATAGAAAAGGAGTTTTCCCCGTAGTGCCATGAGGAGTCATTCTATACTCCTCAACTTTCTTAAGCACTTCCCCTTTCCATTCCAAAGACGAAGCTTTTGCCATGGCAATGGTCTCTTTGAGAACTCTATTGAATCTCTCAACCATTCCGTTGGTTTCGGGATGATAAAGGGCACAAGTTTTGTGGACTATGCCTCTCGAAGACAGAAACTCCTCCATCTCCTTTGATATTAATTGTACACCATTATCAGTAAGAATAGACTCTGGAGCACCTTCCCTAGAAAATAACACTTTTAAACACTTAATGACATGAACAGAATCGATTACTGACATGAAGAAAACTTCAGGCCACCGAGAGTACATGTCAACAACCACTAGCAGAAACACTTGTAAACCACCATTGTGGACAGGTCCCAAGATATCTAATGCAATATCTTGCCAAGGGCGTGAAGAGCGCCTCCTGAGAACCATGGGTTGCACCCGAGGACAATGAGATTTGTCACTCACGGTGCAAGGGAAACACTCACGTACTACATGCTCCACCTGTTTGTCCATCCCTGGCCACCAGTAGGACATACGCAACCTTTCTTTAGTTTTTGTGAGACCTGCATGGGTAGCATGGGCCAAGTCTACTAATTCTTTCCTGAGACTATTAGGTGGAATCAATCTGGATCCACGAAACAACAGACCATTCTCAACGGACAGTTCGTGCTTTAAATACCAAAAAGGTCTAGTTTGATCAGAGCCTGATTTAACACTAGACCAACCATTTTGCATGAATGCCATCACTTCAGGAATAGTAGAATCCACAACTAATTCTTCACGCCATCTCTCCTCCGAAATGAAGCTATGATCCACTACACAGACCCACTCATTACCAGCATCCACATCATCATCCATGGAACAATCCTTGGGAACGAGCCGCGATAAGGCATCAGCCACTCCATTTTTAATACCAGGAATGTACCTAAGAGAAAAACAATACTCTTGCAGGCCAATAACCCATTTGGTAATTCGACTGGAGATCAAATCCAAACCTTTCTTATTGAATATCTCCACCAAGGGTTTATGGTCTGTTCGCACTTCAAAGTCAACACCCCACAGAATTTTTTTAGCTTTTTGATGGCCCAAAAGATTGCAAGGGATTCCCTCTCCACAACGGAATAACGAGTCTCAGCATCCCTTAAGCTACGTGACAAAAACATAATAGTTCTTATGCCAGAGGGACCATGCTGCTGTAAAACTGCCCCCAAGCCTTTCTCACTAGCATCAGTGGTGAGAATAGGTTTGACCTTAGGTTCAAAACTCTGCAGGGAAGGAGCTGTACTCAAGCTTTCCTTAATGCAAATAAATTCCTTTTCACATACCTCTGACCATTCAAAATTCACTCCTTTATGCAACAAATATCTCATACTTGTAGAAAGCTCTGCAAAGTTCTTCACGAACTTGGCATAGTACTCCACCATGCCTAAGAACTTCATTAATTCTTCTTTATTGGCAGGCGAGCTCATATTCTGAATAGTGGTCACCAGGTCATCTTTTGGTTTAACTCCATCACCACTTATATTATGTCCTAGATAATTGATGGAATCAGATCTAAATTTACACTTTTCCATTTTTATAGTAAGATTGCATGCACATAACTTTCCTAAAACTAATCTTAATCGGGCATCGTGCTCTTCCACATCATCACCAAATGTGAGAATATCATCTTGATATATGCAGACCCCAGTGAGGTCTTTCAGTACATTCTCCATAGCTCGTTGAAACACGGATGAAGCTGAAACCAAACCAAAAGGCATCCTGATGAACCTAAACGTGCCAAATGGTGTAATGAATGCCGTAAGATCTCTACAGGATTCCTCCAGTTCAATTTGATGGTATGCGGAGGTAAGATCAATTGTGCTAAACACTTTTGCACCACCTAGTAATACAAGTAATTCAGTGATATTAGGTAGAGGATATCTATCTACAATTACATTCTTATTTAGTTGGCGCAAGTCAATGCAAAGGCGCAAATCACCATTGGGCTTCCTGGCAGCGACCACCGGAGCTAACCATTCTGTCCCTTCCACTTCTTCTATTATACCACCACCCTTGAGTTTGGAAATTTCCTTTTCCATATCATCTTTTACAGAAAGCGGTACATTTCTCACTTTACAACATACAGGTATGGCATCACTTTTTAATTTAATTTTATGTTGATATCCCCTCAAACATCCCAATTCATGTTTAAAAACACTTGGAAACTCTTTTTCAAGAATATGTAAGAATTCATTTTCTTCAGGCTTCTCTACTTTACAAACTTTATCCTTAATGAGAATAGGAGTAGAAACTTTCTTCTCAATATGAATGGGAGTAGAAATCTTGTCCCTAATTAGGATAGGAGGGTCAGAATTAGGATCCAGAAACACACCTAAATCACCCTGATGTAGCCAGCTAATAATACTGTCCCCTTTCTTGGACACATAAATTTTCCCAGATACATATCTGTTTTTGTACTCAATGAGACCAATAAAATACCCATGTAATTTGATGGGTTCTCCTCCGTAAGCCAAAGGCGTAATATCAGGTTTCAGAAGATTAATTTTTCCTTTCAATTTAGTTTGATAAAATTCATTAGATACAATTGTAATCTTGGCACCTGAATCGAAAAGAACTCTTGTAGGTTTCCCTTCAACAGTAATCGTATCAAAAGGACAAGTCTTTTTACCTTGAACATTTTGAACTTGAACAACAATTTGACCACATTCAAAGTCATCTGAACTTATCTCAGAGTTGTCACCCTCATAAACTTCAACTTTTTGACTCTAATATTAGATTTACTTTTACACATGACAGAGAGATGCCCCTTTCTTTTGCATTTTGCACAAGTTTGACTCAACGCTGGACACCTCTTGTCATTGGCAAGGTGACCAGGGTTGCCACATCTATAGCATTTCAAACTAGTCATTCTATCTTTAGACTCCTCCTTACTAAGATGTAACTTCCCTCTATCTCTTTGAGACTTCTCTCTGTCCCTTTCACTCCATCTTTGGTTTTTAACTTTAACAACTTGTATTTTGGTATCCTTCTCACTCTCCTTTTTTATAACAGCAACACATTTTAAGGAATGCTCTATTCTTTTAGCAACAGTAAGAACTTCATCTAATTTCGGTTCATCACGTAACCAAAGTTCTTCTCTTATTTTCTCCATGTTGCACCCAAACATGAATTGATCACGGATGCGTTCATCACTTAAGTTTTCAAACTTGCATGAAGAAGCAAGTTTTCTTAAGTCAGTCACATAGCCTTCCACGGTTTCATCATCCCTTTGCGTTCTCTTAGCAAAATGATATCTCTCTAGGATGGTACTAACTTTGGGCAAATAGTGCTTATCTAATTTTTTTATGCAAATCTCATATTCATTCAACTCACTTGCCTCTGCATTAGATAAGTCAGGTAAATGATCAAAAACATCTTGACCCTCAGAGCCCAAGCAATGTAGAAGCAATGACGTCTTCCTTTCCACACTAAGGGAAGTTCCACAAACCCTGGCATACCTTTCAAATACGTTTTTCCATTTCTGCCACTTTATTGGTGGTACACCTGGACTACAAAGAAAAAACGGAGCTGCAGTAACATTTTGCATAATGTAAACCACAAAAGAAAAGCACGCTAAGTGTTTGTGCTATTTGAGAGTGAGAACCACTAGAGAAGCAAAAACTGAATTAGAGACAATATATTGCATACACAACTATATACTACACAATTTAAATCCTTGTTAAGAAAACTTAAGTGTGCGTATCATTGAATCAACACGCAATGTAAGGAATCCTTGTAGTAAATGTGCGTATCATTGAGTTGACACGCAATGCAGGTAAATCCTTATCAATATAACAATGTGCGTATCATTGAGAAGATCTACTAAACTAGTAGTAGTATATAACTCAGCCAACGCAGAGAAAAGTGTAATGTTGCTCTCAAAAATGAAGCGAAGATCTTAATTCAGGAACGAACATAAGCTGTCAAAATCTCTCAGCATGTGCAGTGAAGAAGGAACAGTCTATTGTTGCACTAAGCAAATGCAGTAAAGTTATTTATTCAGGCAAATGCTCAGCTATGTAACGTGGGGTAAAATCTCTCAGCATATGAACAGTCAGTCCAACGTTGCTAAAAGCAAATGCAGCAAAGTCATTTACTCAGGCAAACGATCAGCTATGTAACGTGGGGTTTGAACACACCCAGACACGCCCACTCGCCTCTTAATAGGACGAGAAAAGCCAATCATATGAGCGCTGATGAATACAACAGGAAACGTAGAGGCTCCAAGCAGGCAGTAATTCAAGGCGGAACTGATCTCAGGTACGAGAAATGTTATTTACTTGTCTCGCAGCACAAAGACATTGGGTTGAAACTGTCAAATTATAATCACGGCACAAACAGAAACGACCCGCGATTGAAATTCTTTTTCTCCAAGTAGATGGCAGCAGATGATTTACGGGAAGGCCGCTGTGGAATCTCTCACACGCTTGAAAAAAAAACAAAGCTGCTGCGGGACCGTTAGAATGCTTGAGACAGCTGTTCTCGTTACGCTTGCTGCACATATGTTAAAAACAAAATTAAGGTGCTGCAATACCGTCACTAATGTGTAGAATTGGGATCTTTTAAAGTGCATACAGCATATCCCAATAAAATCGTTCTCTGAAGACGATGAAAGCTGAACTTGAAATAGGAGGAAGACTAGTTAAGCAAACACGAAAGCCATAACTAGTGAAGGTCCATAGAGAACAGTATCAGTAAAAGGATGACACTTTACTACAAGCGCGTTAGAGTCAATGACGCTATGTAAAGTGTTTTGAATGTCAATAAAAAGGTTCTCTCTCACCAGATTTGAGCTTTTCTTAAATGGGCTTTGTCTTGTGTTGAGATCTTCTGGAATTGCGCCTGCCGACTACGCCAGTGTAGCATTCTTGAAGTAAGACGCTGGATGCAGTAAGGTTGTTGAAGCAGGTTTAATCCAGAAAGAAGATCTCATCCATCAACCAGCAGCCACAGCATTAACTGACCCTGGCTTCAAATACAAACATCTCTATACAAGGGCAGTACTATGACATAATAACATTCTATAAATGATCTAAGCAAGAAGATACAAGAATGTAAGCATATAGAGCGGGGAAGGTATCATAGAGAGGAGATGCTGTAGCATACTACATGTGGGCTAGTAATCGCCATTACAGGTGCGCAGAAATAACACTCAATAATTGATTGTCCAGTCTGTACTTTGCTTTATAAAAGTAAGAGTACATTTATTAAACACACACACTACTCAATACTATGCACCAATTTACAAATATACATAAGCTGTTGGAATTACTTTGTGACATTGCATAACATCTCCACCCCTCCCGCAGTGGGGTGGGGTCTAGTACCACCACTCCCATGTATGCACATCATCTTGCCCCCTAATGCCGTTAGTTGAACATAACCTGGAGCGAGGGCCCTGCACACTGGCACCATCCCAGTGGCGACCCACCCCATTACCTCAACAAGCATTTAACATAGGCAACCCTGCCCTGGTGACACATAATCCTGACTGAGCATCTCCCACCGACCATACAGGATACACCTCTACATCTTAGGGGCTAACAGTCTGGATTGTTCTTCACCTAAGCGCAGCAGCAAGAATACATGTTTAAGCATCACTTTAGAATGTCAGAACTCATCACATTTGTTGGTCATTAGAATGCATTGCAATTGCAGCCCCTAAAGGCATCACAGATGAACTCACAGGATTAAGCATATACAGCCAGACACCCTAGCAGGAATGTCTGATCAACATAACCCCATTTGGCTTATGACATCACCTTACACAGGTACTTCACATTACACATGTGACTCTCAGTCCCTCTAAAAGAAATAACGTTAGTAAATGCAGTTCTGGTGCAATTACACCTCTTCACCTCCAGGGGATGCCCTTCTCCAGACATCCCCAACTCCGCTCTGCATCACTTGACGCACTTCTCAATACACCCCCAGCTATAGAACCAACGTTCCAGCCCAGGAGGTGTTAAAATGCTGGCTGAGCCCTTGAGGGGTTATTCTTTTCAAGTCCCCATGAGACTTAGGGAGCGACTCCTCTTCTTCGTGCTGGGGGAGGCTGCGTTCTCCTGCAGCTCCCCCTGCACCTCGTCACACATGTGGTGGTGACCCCGTTCTCCTGGGGCCACCACAAGCAAAGAAAAACGCTGTTTGCCCTTGCAGGCGGGCCGGGCCTGCAAGGCATTATGGGGCGCTTCCTCGTCTTCCCTGCATATTATAGTGGCGGCTCCCCCGCTGCTTCGGGGGTAGCTGCCATCCTGGTGCCGGCGGCTTCGCCGCCTCTTCTGCCCTCGATGGGGGCCTGGTCCCACCCGGACCCGCAGGTGAGTGCGTCCATCCGGCTCGGGGAGCCCTCCCCCGGCCGCTCGTCTTCCTCGCAGGGGCCCGGTCCCACCCGGGCACCCCGCATTGCCACAGTGTTGGAGGGCAGCCCGGGGAGCCCACCCCCGGCTGCCCCCGCCGGCTCCCCGACCGGCCAGCACCCTCGCGTGCTGCCGCGGGAGCCGGCACATCTCTTCTGGTCTGCCCACTCTTGCGGGCAGACACGGAGCTGCTGAAGGGTCCGTCCGGACCTCGGGGGAGTGCAACGGCACTCCCCCGCCTTCCTCCATCCCCGGTCTCCGCCATCCACTTGGGACCCGGTGATGGGGTCCCGAACCCCCAGCCATTTCTTCACGGGGAGCGCGACGGCGCTCCCCGGCTTGCCTTCTTCTCCGCCGGGGCCCGGAGTTGGGATCCCGGGCCCCTCCCCCTGCACATCTTCACGGGGAGCGCGACGGTGCTCCCCGGCTTAATGTTCGGCGGGGGCCAGGGTGGGCTCCTGGCACCCCGCGGGGGCATTGTCACGGGGTGCGCGACGGTGCACCCCGACTTCACTTTTGGGGGGCAGCCCCCGGGACCTGACCCACCCCGGGGGCATTCTCTGGACCGGCGGCGGAGCCCCACGCGCTTCGTCGTCAGTTGGCCACAGGTCAAAGGTCGCCTACCTTCTGGGGGGCATATCTCAGCCCCCAAGGGTCCGATCTTCCTGGTTTTGGCCTCTTCTTGCTGCTGGTGGCGCTCCCCAGTCACTGGGAGCACTCTCTTTTGCCCTCTGGGTCTCACAGAGGGGGGATTCGGCAGGGAGCTGTCTTCACTTGCTCCCTGCGCCAGCCTTTCGCCTGGCTCTCCTCCTGGGCCTCTCTTCTCCCTGCGCAGAGGCCCCTGCTTCTGCGCACTGGTCCTGGTCTCTTCTCCTGGCGCTGTTCAGGATCCTGGGACAGTCAGGGGGTTTCTCCTTCCAACTGCCCATTGCCCCAGGCTCC
The DNA here is from genome assembly GCA_963921515.1 of Calotriton arnoldi. Lineage (NCBI taxonomy): Eukaryota > Metazoa > Chordata > Amphibia > Caudata > Salamandridae > Calotriton > Calotriton arnoldi. Next base: position 1,255,505 of record CAWUFW010000478.1, on the reverse strand, counting down.
AGTACCCTCTGCCTCAGCAGACCACACCCCAGAGAGAGCTTCTCTTCCTGTGCAAACACTTTTAAAGAATTGGGGAGGGGGCTGGCAGGAAGTCTCTGTTTGCCCTATCACACAGCGACACATCACTTCCCTGCCCCTGCTCCCTCCTTCCTGCCCAGGCCTCTGGGTTGGTTCAAAATGGCATCGTCCAGGGTCTCATGCCACATGGTCTCTGAGAGCCCATTCCCCCCAGAGCTGCCTTCTCCCTTGTGCAGCTGGGTGCCTGGCACCAGGTGACAGCTGCTGATGGATTAGCCTGTAGCTCCACCCCTCTTCTCTTCTTGGAGAGGAGGTCTTCGCTCTTGGAAGAAAGGTCATTAATCCAGCCTGCTGGGGTCAGCCCCCAGCCAGGCCCTGGTTATGAGCTGACTCAGAGAAATATGACATTTCTGGATGACCCAAAAGCAGTACAAATATGACTTTGGACTCTGCAGAATACTTCTTCTCACATAGGTTACAGTGCACTTTGGTGCGTGTCTGGAATTTGTAGGCCCTAGGAAAGTAAAACTAGCCCATGTGCTCCCTATCCTCATAGGGGAATAAGGAAGTGAAAACAGTAAAACACACTGACTTTCCCTGGCATGTTTCTTCCCAGTGTATAAAGCCTATTCCATGTCACCACCCAATTCTGCATAAGCCCTGCCACACCATTCACTTTCTATCTGCTCCTGGGCTGCGCACGCCAGGAATCTCCCCTGCGCAGCCCGTACACGTGTGCACACGCATGTACACATGTGTCTGCATGTAACCAGCCCGGTGCCCCTTACTCCAGCTGCTGCACAGCGGCCTAGTCAAGCTAGGGGGACACCAGTAAAATCCACATGCAGTCTCTTTCATCATGAGTTCACTGTGGGTGAGTCCCAACTTATGAGGCTCTCCCACAGTAAAAGCTCAACAAATAGGTGCTCAAAAAGCGAAAAATCCGGGCGGCTCAGAGTGTCAGAACCACCTTCTAACACAAGCCGTGCCCAGCTGATTCCTACAGGGAAGAAATAGCCACTCTACATGGGTATTCTTCCCGTAGTCAGCGATAACTAGTTATAAGGGGTTCTGACCAGACCCCCCTTACTCACCAGTTATCCACTCAGACCACCTACTCCTCCCATCCATGAAACCTCCACCCATGACAGGGATCCCAGACTACCCTAAGAACCCTCCGGGCTCTAGGTTAGATACCTCTAGGTCACTCATGGTCTACATGGACTCAGCCTAACTAGGCCCACCTTTGCCCTTGGGCATGCAACACTATGCCTACCACTTCTCTGGACAAGGGTACAGTGCCTCAGCACCGATGCGGTCCTCTGGGATAGGTCTACATCCCATCCCCGGGGTTACTAGCTGGTCTCCCTTCCGGAGTTTGTTCCAACCAGTACCCTCTCTCCGTTTGGTCCTTGCACCCCAAAGATGCAACCTCTCTGGACCCTCACCCTCAGCCTGCCGCTGGGGTCATTCAGCTGCCACCACCCTTTCGGGATGACTGTCTTCCCTAAAGAAAGCACAGCCACTCGTGCTTTCCACACACAGAAAAGCACCCTTGGCCACTGGCCTGGCTCCCTGATAGGACCTCAGACCGGCCTCACTACCACACTGGCAGTGCCAGGGAGGAACACTGAGGGTGCCTCGTCAGACATCCTACAGCTCATTTCCCCCGTCAGTAGCTCCACACGGAAACTACCCCGGGAATCTAGACCCCTTCCTTGTTCTCCGCTGCGAGAACAGGGCCTATGCACCCTTCCCTCCGAGAGGCGCGCTCTCCTCCCGGAGTACCCTTAGAGAGCCTGTGGGCCCCGAGTAAGCTACACCCAGGCCCACCTCTCATGGCTCTCCCCGATCTCCCTGCAGCGCCTTGGGAGACCGTCCAGGGACCCTCATGATCCCTGGATGGCCTGCACCACCCCTTCTGAAGAGCAGGGTCCCTTCACTTAAGATAGACCCCACCTGCCTTCAGGGTAGTACTACCACACTCAGCCATGGACCCTAAAGATCTCGGCTAGGCCTGCACCACCCTTTTGGGAAACACAGGGTCCCTTCCCTTAAGATGGGCCCCACCTGTGTTCAGGGTGGTACTACCTTGCAGAAGTCCACCTCCTGCATCGAGCTAGGGGAACACCCCCATGCTCCTGGTCCTGGGGTCCAAGCCCCACAGGACCTACCTGACTGGTCATCGGCTAGGCATCGCCCCAGCCACCACCTCAGGTTCACACACAAGCTTCAGAATGACATCCTGTTGCTTCCTTGGGTAACCACCTACCCGACCCTGACATCTCAGGGTCCACCACTAACCCTTCACCTGGAATCCAGGGAGCACATCGCCCCCTCTCAGATCTCCACTGGGTCAGTTGCCTAGCCCACCTAGGGTACCTAGGGGCTACCACTACACACCCTTGCTTGAGAACTACCCTCCTTTGGGGCTCCTCCCTACCAGGGGCCACCCCTGGGTTGCTCACCTTCCCCACCAGTTAACCTGGGGGGCCTGCCGGACACACAACTCTACCACACCCTCCTCCCACCGTGGGAAAAGTTTCTTGGGGTCCCCCACCCTGGGAACCCCTGGGGGTTACTACCCGGGGTAAAGAAACCTCCTGCCCCACCCTTCCAGTGGTTTTGGCCTGCGCCAATGGCAAGTAAACTTTCAGCTGGGGAAGGATATCTGGGGTCCCTTCTGTGGAAACCCTCCCTGCCCTTAAAAAGCGCGGGAATCTCCCAGGACCCCTACTTCACCTGTCCCCCTCAAAGGTCAATCCACCCCTACACCCCCACCTGTGATGTAGGTATCAGTTGCTGTCCCTATCTCTTGAGGAGACACCCTCCTCATGCAGGTGTAGTGCATGTAGTGTTAGGGTTCAAAGGTGTACAATATGGCTTAGAACATTTGTATGCAATCATTTCCGGGAAAGCACCATCCCGCTAGCACATGATAATCAACTTAACTCAGTCATATCAATACAGTTTGCATTTAAACCATAATATCTTCACATGACATATATGTGCGCGGGGCTTTCCTTTCCCATACTTATAGTTCACATAACCAAAACTTTGAACCCTTCTCAGAGCCTTGTGCTCTTCCATTTGCTCATTACTGCATAGGTAATGTGTGGCAAAACTAGACTTATCAAATGCCATAAATGCGCACCAGAATGGGATACTATGTATCCCGCCGCTAGACACCAATGTTGGAAAACGAGGCAGTATCTGTGAGGCCTGCACAAAGAACATGACTACATTTGTCCTTCACTGGGAACCAAACACTCAATTGTAGCGCCTGACTCTCAGAGGGGAGCGTTGCAGAGCAGTCTGAGGCTTACTCAAGGGAGGTGGTGTGGGCTAGTAATCGCCATTACAGGTGCGCAGAAATAACACTCAATAATTGATTGTCCAGTCTGTACTTTGCTTTATAAAAGTAAGAGTACATTTATTAAACACACACACTACTCAATACTATGCACCAATTTACAAATATACATAAGCTGTTGGAATTACTTTGTGACATTGCATAACATCTCCACCCCTCCCGCAGAGGGTGGGGTCTAGTACCACCACTCCCATGTATGCACATCATCTTGCCCCCTAATGCCGGTAGTTGAACATAACCTGGAGCGAGGGCCCTGCGCACTGGCACCATCCCAGTGGCGACCCACACCATTACCTCAACAAGCATTTAACATAGGCAACCCTGCCCTGGTGACACATAATCCTGACTGAGCATCTCCCACTGACCATACAGTATACACCTCTACATCCTAGGGACTAACAGTCTGGATTGTTCTTCACCTAAGTGCAGCAGCAAGAATACATGTTTAAGCATCACTTTAGAATGACAGTACTCATCACATTTGTTGGTCATTAGAATGCATTGCAATTACAGCCCCTAAAGGCATCACAGATGAACTCACAGGATTAAGCATATACAGCCAGACACCCTAGCAGGAATGTCTGATCAACATAACCCCATTTGGCTTATGACATCACCTTACAGCCTTTCGCCTGGCTCTCCTCCTGGGCCTCTCTTCTCCCTGCGCAGAGGCCCCTGCTTCTGCGCACTGGTCCTGGTCTCTTCTCCTGGCGCTGTTCAGGATCCTGGGACAGTCAGGGGGTTCCTCCTTCCAACTGCCCATTGCGCCAGGCTCTAGCACCCTCTGCCTCAGCAGACCACACCCCAGAGAGAGCTTCTCTTCCTGTGCAAACACTTTTAAAGAATTGGGGAGGGGGCTGGCAGGAAGTCTCTGTTTGCCCTATCACACAGCGACACATCACTTCCCTGCCCCTGCTCACTCCTTCCTGCCCAGGCCTCTGGGTTGGTTCAAAATGGCGTGGTCCATGGTCTCATGCCACATGGTCTCTGAGAGCCCCTTCCCCCCAGAGCTGCATTCTCCCTTGTGCAGCTGGGTGCCTGGCACCAGGTGACAGCTGCTGATGGATTAGCCTGTAGCTCCACCCCTCTTCTCTTCTTGGAGAGGAGGTCTTCGCCCTTGGAAGAAAGGTCATTAATCCAGCCTGCCGGGGTCAGCCCCCAGCCAGGCCCTGGTTATGAGCTGACTCAGAGAAATATAACATTTCTGGATGACCCAAAAGCAGTACAAATATGACTTTGGACTCTGCAGAATACTTCTTCTCACATAGGTTATAGTGCACTTTTGTGCGTGTCTGGAATTTGTAGGCCCTAGGAAAGTAAAACTAGCCCATGTGCTCCCTATCCTCATAGGGGAATAATGAAGTGAAAACAGTAAAACACACTGACTTTCCCTGGCATGTTTCTTCCCAGTGTATAAAGCCTATTCCATGTCACCACCCAATTCTGCATAAGCCCTGCCACACCATTCACTTTGTATCTGCTCCTGGGCTGCGCACGCCAGGAATCTCCCCTGCGCAGCCCGTATACGTGTGCACACGCATGTACACATGTGTCTGCATGTAACCAGCCCGGTGCCCCTTACTCCAGCTGCTGCACAGCGGCCTAGTCAAGCTAGGGGGACACTAGTAAAATCCACATGCAGTCTCCTTCATCATGAGTTCACTGTGGGTGAGTCCCAACTTATGAGGCTCTCCCACAGTAAAAGCTCAACAAATAGGTGCTCAAAAAGTGAAAAATCCGGGCGGCTCAGAGTGTCAGAACCACCTTCTAACACACGCCGCGCCCAGCTGATTCCTACAGGGAAGAAATAGCCACTCTACATGGGTATTCTTCCCGTAGTCAGCGATAACTAGTTATAAGGGGTTCTGACCAGACCCCCTTACTCACCAGTTATCCGCTCAGACCACCTACTCCTCCCATCCATGAAACCTCCACCCATGACAGGGATCCCAGACTACCCTAAGAACCCTCCGGGCTCTAGGTTAGATACCTCTAGGTCACTCATGGTCTACATGGACTCAGCCTAACTAGGCCCACCTTTGCCCTTGGGCATGCAACACTATGCCTACCACTTCTCTGGACAAGGGTACAGTGCCTCAGCACCGATGCGGTCCTGTGGGATAGGTCTACATCCCATCCCCGGGGTTACTAGCTGGTCTCCCTTCCAGAGTTTGTTCCAACCAGTACCCTCTCTCCGTTTGGTCCTTGCACCCCAAAGATGCAACCTCTCTGGACCCTCACCCTCAGCCTGCCGCTGGGGTCATTCAGCTACCACCACCCTTTCGGGATGACTGTCTTCCCTAAAGAAAGCACAGCCACTCGTGCTTTCCCCACACAGAAAAGCACCCTTGGCCACTGGCCTGGCACCCTGATAGGACCTCAGACTGGCCTCACTACCACACTGGCAGTGCCAGGGAGGAACACTGAGGGTGCCTCGTCAGACATCCTACAGCTCATTCCCCCGTCAGTAGCTCCACACGGAAACTACCCCGGGAACCTAGACCCCTTCCTTGTTCTCCGCTGCGAGAACAGGGCCTATGCACCCTTCCCTCCGAGAGGCGCGCTCTCCTCCCGGAGTACCCTTAGAGAGCCTGTGGGCCCCGAGTAAGCTACACCCAGGCCCACCTCTCATGGCTCTCCCCGATCTCCCTGCAGCGCCTTGGGAGACCGTCCAGGGACCCTCATGATCCCTGGATGGCCTGCACCACCCCTTCTGAAGAGCAGGGTCCCTTCACTTAAGATAGACCCCACCTGCCTTCAGGGTAGTACTACCACACTCAGCCAGGGACCCTAAAGATCCCGGCTAGGCCTGCACCACCCTTTTGGGAAACACAGGGTCCCTTCTCTTAAGAAGGGCCCCACCTGTGTTCAGGGTGGTACTACCTTGCAGAAGTCCACCTCCTGCATCGAGCTAGGGGAACACCCCCATGCTCCTGGTCCTGGGGTCCAAGCCCCACAGGACCTACCTGACTGGTCATCGGCTAGGCATCGCCCCAGCCACCACCTCAGGTTCACACACAAGCTTCAGAATGACATCCTGTTGCTTCCTTGGGTAACCACCTACCCAACCCTGACATCTCAGGGTCCACCACTAACCCTTCACCTGGAATCCAGGGAGCACATCGCCCCCTCTCAGATCTCCACTGGGTCAGTTGCCTTGCCCACCTAGGGTACCTAGGGGCTACCACTACACACTCTTGCTTGAGAACTACCCTCCTTTGGGGCTCCTCCCTACCAGGGGCCACCCCTGGGTTGCTCACCTTCCCCACCAGTTAACCTGGGGGGCCTGCCGGACACACAACTCTACCACACCCTCCTCCCACCGTGGGAAAAGTTTCTTGGGGTCCCCCACCCTGGGAACCCCTGGGGGGTTACTACCCGGGGTAAAGAAACCTCCTGCCCCACCCTTCCAGTGGTTTTGGCCTGCGCCAATGGCAAGTAAACTTTCAGCTGGGGAAGGATATCTGGGGTCCCTTCTGTGGAAACCCTCCCTGCCCTTAAAAGGCGCGGGAATCTCCCAGGACCCCTACTTCACCTGTCCCCCTCAAAGGTCAATCCACCCCTACACCCCCACCTGTGATGTAGGTATCAGGTGCTGTCCCTATCTCTTGAGGAGACACCCTCCTCATGCAGGTGTAGTGCATGTAGTGTTAGGGTTCAAAGGTGTACAATATGGCTTAGAACATTTGTATGCAATCATTTCCGGGAAAGCACCATCCCGCTAGCACATGATAATCAACTTAACTCAGTCATATCAATACAGTTTGCATTTAAACCATAATATCTTCACATGACATATATGTGCGCAGGGCTTTCCTTTCCCATACTTATAGTTCACATAAGCAAAACTTTGAACCCTTCTCAGAGCCTTGTGCTCTTCCATTTGCTCATTACTGCAGAGGTAATGTGTGGCAAAACTAGACTTATCAAATGCCATAAATGCGCACCAGAATGGGATACTATGTATCCCGCCGCTAGACACCAATGTTGGAAAACGAGGCAGTATCTGTGAGGCCTGCACAAAGAACATGACTACATTTGTCCTTCACTGGGAACCAAACACTCAATTGTAGCGCCTGACTCTCAGAGGGGAGCGTTGCAGAGCAGTCTGAGGCTTACTCAAGGGAGGTGGTGTGGGCTAGTAATCGCCATTACAGGTGCGCAGAAATAACACTCAATAATTGATTGTCCAGTCTGTACTTTGCTTTATAAAAGTAAGAGTACATTTATTAAACACACACACTACTCAATACTATGCACCAATTTACAAATATACATAAGCTGTTGGAATTACTTTGTGACATTGCATAACATCTCCACCCCTCCCGCAGGGGGGTGGGGTCTAGTACCACCACTCCCATGTATGCACATCATCTTGCCCCCTAATGCCGGTAGTTGAACATAACCTGGAGCGAGGGCCCTGCGCACTGGCACCATCCCAGTGGCGACCCACACCATTACCTCAACAAGCATTTAACATAGGCAACCCTGCCCTGGTGACACATAATCCTGACTGAGCATCTCCCACTGACCATACAGGATACACCTCTACATCCTAGGGGCTAACAGTCTGGATTGTTCTTCACCTAAGTGCAGCAGCAAGAATACATGTTTAAGCATCACTTTAGAATGACAGTACTCATCACATTTGTTGGTCATTAGAATGCATTGCAATTACAGCCCCTAAAGGCATCACAGATGAACTCACAGGATTAAGCATATACAACCAGACACCCTAGCAGGAATGTCTGATCAACATAACCCCATTTGGCTTATGACATCACCTTACAGCCTTTCGCCTGGCTCTCCTCCTGGGTCTCTCTTCTCCCTGCGCAGAGGCCCCTGCTTCTGCGCACTGGTCCTGGTCTCTTCTCCTGGCGCTGTTCAGGATCCTGGGACAGTCAGGGGGTTCCTCCTTCCAACTGCCCATTGCACCAGGCTCTAGCACCCTCTGCCTCAGCAGACCACACCCCAGAGAGAGCTTCTCTTCCTGTGCAAACACTTTTAAAGAATTGGGGAGGGGGCTGGCAGGAAGTCTCTGTTTGCCCTATCACACAGCGACACATCACTTCCCTGCCCCTGCTCCCTCCTTCCTGCCCAGGCCTCTGGGTTGGTTCAAAATGGCGTGGTCCATGGTCTCATGCCACATGGTCTCTGAGAGCCCCTTCCCCCCAGAGCTGCATTCTCCCTTGTGCAGCTGGGTGCCTGGCACCAGGTGACAGCTGCTGATGGATTAGCCTGTAGCTCCACCCCTCTTCTCTTCTTGGAGAGGAGGTCTTCGCTCTTGGAAGAAAGGTCATTAATCCAGCCTGCCGGGGTCAGCCCCCAGCCAGGCCCTGGTTATGAGCTGACTCAGAGAAATATAAAATTTCTGGATGACCCAAAAGCAGTACAAATATGACTTTGGACTCTGCAGAATACTTCTTCTCACATAGGTTATAGTGCACTTTTGTGCGTGTCTGGAATTTGTAGGCCCTAGGAAAGTAAAACTAGCCCATGTGCTCCCTATCCTCATAGGGGAATAATGAAGTGAAAACAGTAAAACACACTGACTTTCCCTGGCATGTTTCTTCCCAGTGTATAAAGCCTATTCCATGTCACCACCCAATTCTGCATAAGCCCTGCCACACCATTCACTTTGTATCTGCTCCTGGGCTGCGCACGCCAGGAATCTCCCCTGCGCAGCCCGTATACGTGTGCACACGCATGTACACATGTGTCTGCATGTAACCAGCCCGGTGCCCCTTACTCCAGCTGCTGCACAGCGGCCTAGTCAAGCTAGGGGGACACTAGTAAAATCCACATGCAGTCTCCTTCATCATGAGTTCACTGTGGGTGAGTCCCAACTTATGAGGCTCTCCCACAGTAAAAGCTCAACAAATAGGTGCTCAAAAAGTGAAAAATCCGGGCGGCTCAGAGTGTCAGAACCACCTTCTAACACACGCCGCGCCCAGCTGATTCCTACAGGGAAGAAATAGCCACTCTACATGGGTATTCTTCCCGTAGTCAGCGATAACTAGTTATAAGGGGTTCTGACCAGACCCCACTTACTCACCAGTTATCCGCTCAGACCACCTACTCCTCCCATCCATGAAACCTCCACCCATGACAGGGATCCCACACTACCCTAAGAACCCTCCGGGCTCTAGGTTAGATACCTCTAGGTCACTCATGGTCTACATGGACTCAGCCTAACTAGGCCCACCTTTGCCCTTGGGCATGCAACACTATGCCTACCACTTCTCTGGACAAGGGTACAGTGCCTCAGCACCGATGCGGTCCTGTGGGATAGGTCTACATCCCATCCCCGGGGTTACTAGCTGGTCTCCCTTCCGGAGTTTGTTCCAACCAGTACCCTCTCTCCGTTTGGTCCTTGCACCCCAAAGATGCAACCTCTCTGGACCCTCACCCTCAGCCTGCCGCTGGGGTCATTCAGCTACCACCACCCTTTCGGGATGACTGTCTTCCCTAAAGAAAGCACAGCCACTCGTGCTTTCCCCACACAGAAAAGCACCCTTGGCCACTGGCCTGGCTCCCTGATAGGACCTCAGACCGGCCTCACTACCACACTGGCAGTGCCAGGGAGGAACACTGAGGGTGCCTCGTCAGACATCCTACAGCTCATTCCCCCCGTCAGTAGCTCCACACGGAAACTACCCCGGGAACCTAGACCCCTTCCTTGTTCTCCGCTGCGAGAACAGGGCCTATGCACCCTTCCCTCCGAGAGGCGCGCTCTCCTCCCGGAGTACCCTTAGAGAGCCTGTGGGCCCGAGTAAGCTACACCCAGGCCCACCTCTCATGGCTCTCCCCGATCTCCCTGCAGCGCCTTGGGAGACCGTCCAGGGACCCTCATGATCCCTGGATGGCCTGCACCACCCCTTCTGAAGAGCAGGGTCCCTTCACTTAAGATAGACCCCACCTGCCTTCAGGGTAGTACTACCACACTCAACCAGGGACCCTAAAGATCCCGGCTAGGCCTGCACCACCCTTTTGGGAAACACAGGGTCCCTTCTCTTAAGAAGGGCCCCACCTGTGTTCAGGGTGGTACTACCTTGCAGAAGTCCACCTCCTGCATCGAGCTAGGGGAACACCCCCATGCTCCTGGTCCTGGGGTCCAAGCCCCACAGGACCTACCTGACTGGTCATCGGCTAGGCATCGCCCCAGCCACCACCTCAGGTTCACACACAAGCTCAGAATGACATCCTGTTGCTTCCTTGGGTAACCACCTACCCGACCCTGACATCTCAGGGTCCACCACTAACCCTTCACTTGGAATCCAGGGAGCACATCGCCCCCTCTCAGATCTCCACTGGGTCAGTTGCCTTGCCCACCTAGGGTACCTAGGGGCTACCACTACACACTCTTGCTTGAGAACTACCCTCCTTTGGGGCTCCTCCCTACCAGGGGCCACCCCTGGGTTGCTCACCTTCCCCACCAGTTAACCTGGGGGGCCTGCCGGACACACAACTCTACCACACCCTCCTCCCACCGTGGGAAAAGTTTCTTGGGGTCCCCTACCCTGGGAACCCCTGGGGGGTTACTACCCGGGGTAAAGAAACCTCCTGCCCCACCCTTCCAGTGGTTTTGGCCTGCGCCAATGGCAAGTAAACTTTCAGCTGGGGAAGGATATCTGGGGTCCCTTCTGTGGAAACCCTCCCTGCCCTTAAAAGGCGCGGGAATCTCCCAGGACCCCTACTTCACCTGTCCCCCTCAAAGGTCAATCCACCCCTACACCCCCACCTGTGATGTAGGTATCAGGTGCTATCCCTATCTCTTGAGGAGACACCCTCCTCATGCAGGTGTAGTGCATGTAGTGTTAGGGTTCAAAGGTGTACAATATGGCTTAGAACATTTGTATGCAATCATTTCCGGGAAAGCACCATCCCGCTAGCACATGATAATCAACTTAACTCAGTCATATCAATACAGTTTGCATTTAAACCATAAAATCTTCACATGACATATATGTGCGCAGGGCTTTCCTTTCCCATACTTATAGTTCACATAAGCAAAACTTTGAACCCTTCTCAGAGCCTTGTGCTCTTCCATTTGCTCATTACTGCATAGGTAATGTGTGGCAAAACTAGACTTATCAAATGCCATAAATGCGCACCAGAATGGGATACTATGTATCCCGCCGCTAGACACCAATGTTGGAAAACGAGGCAGTATCTGTGAGGCCTGCACAAAGAACATGACTACATTTGTCCTTCACTGGGAACCAAACACTCAATTGTAGCGCCTGACTCTCAGAGGGGAGCGTTGCAGAGCAGTCTGAGGCTTACTCAAGGGAGGTGGTGTGGGCTAGTAATCGCCATTACAGGTGCGCAGAAATAACACTCAATAATTGATTGTCCAGTCTGTACTTTGCTTTATAAAAGTAAGAGTACATTTATTAAACACACACACTACTCAATACTATGCACCAATTTACAAATATACATAAGCTGTTGGAATTACTTTGTGACATTGCATAACATCTCCACCCCTCCCGCAGGAGGGTGGGATCTAGTACCACCACTCCCATGTATGCACATCATCTTGCCCCCTAATGCCGGTAGTTGAACATAACCTGGAGCGAGGGCCCTGCGCACTGGCACCATCCCAGTGGTGACCCACACCATTACCTCAACAAGCATTTAACATAGGCAACCCTGCCCTGGTGACACATAATCCTGACTGAGCATCTCCCACTGACCATACAGGATACACCTCTACATCCTAGGGGCTAACAGTCTGGATTGTTCTTCACCTAAGTGCAGCAGCAAGAATACATGTTTAAGCATCACTTTAGAATGACAGTACTCATCACATTTGTTGGTCATTAGAATGCATTGCAATTACAGCCCCTAAAGGCATCACAGATGAACTCACAGGATTAAGCATATACAGCCAGACACCCTAGCAGGAATGTCTGATCAACATAACCCCATTTGGCATATGACATCACCTTACAGCCTTTCGCCTGGCTCTCCTCCTGGGCCTCTCTTTTCCCTGCGCAGAGGCCCCTGCTTCTGCGCACTGGTCCTGGTCTCTTCTCCTGGCGCTGTTCAGGATCCTGGGACAGTCAGGGGGTTCCTCCTTCCAACTGCCCATTGCGCCAGGCTCTAGCACCCTCTGCCTCAGCAGATCACACCCCAGAGAGAGCTTCTCTTCCTGTGCAAACACTTTTAAAGAATTGGGGAGGGGGCTGGCAGGAAGTCTCTGTTTGCCCTATCACACAGCGACACATCACTTCCCTGCCCCTGCTCCCTCCTTCCTGCCCAGGCCTCTGTGTTGGTTCAAAATGGCGTGGTCCAGGGTCTCATGCCACATGGTCTCTGAGAGCCCCTTCCCCCCAGAGCTGCATTCTCCCTTGTGCAGCTGGGTGCCTGGCACCAGATGACAGCTGCTGATGGATTAGCCTGTAGCTCCACCCCTCTTCTCTTCTTGGAGAGGAGGTCTTCGCTCTTGGAAGAAAGGTCATTAATCCAGCCTGCCGGGGTCAGCCCCCAGCCAGGCCCTGGTTATGAGCTGACTCAGAGAAATATAACATTTCTGGATGACCCAAAAGCAGTACAAATATGACTTTGGACTCTGCAGAATACTTCTTCTCACATAGGTTACAGTGCACTTTGGTGCGTGTCTGGAATTTGTAGGCCCTAGGAAAGTAAAACTAGCCCATGTGCTCCCTATCCTCATAGGGGAATAATGAAGTGAAAACAGTAAAACACACTGACTTTCCCTGGCATGTTTCTTCCCAGTGTATAAAGCCTATTCCATGTCACCACCCAATTCTGCATAAGCCCTGCTACACCATTCACTTTGTATCTGCTCCTGGGCTGCGCACGCCAGGAATCTCCCCTGCGCAGCCCGTACACGTGTGCACACGCATGTACACATGTGTCTGCATGTAACCAGCCCGGTGCCCCATACTCCAGCTGCTGCACAGCGGCCTAGTCAAGCTAGGGGGACACCAGTAAAATCCACATGCAGTCTCTTTCATCATGAGTCCACTGTGGGTGAGTCCCAACTTATGAGGCTCTCCCACAGTAAAAGCTCAACAAATAGGTGCTCAAAAAGTGAAAAATCCGGGCGGCTCAGAGTGTCAGAACCACCTTCTAACACACGCCGCGCCCAGCTGATTCCTACAGGGAAGAAATAGCCACTCTACATGGGTATTCTTCCCGTAGTCAGCGATAACTAGTTATAAGGGGTTCTGACCAGACCCCCCTTACTCACCAGTTATCCGCTCAGACCACCTACTCCTCCCATCCATGAAACCTCCACCCATGACAGGGATCCCAGACTACCCTAAGAACCCTCCGGGCTCTAGGTTAGATACCTCTAGGTCACTCATGGTCTACATGGACTCAGCCTAACTAGGCCCACCTTTGCCCTTGGGCATGCAACACTATGCCTACCACTTCTCTGGACAAGGGTACAGTGCCTCAGCACCAATGCGGTCCTCTGGGATAGGTCTACATCCCATCCCCGGGGTTACTAGCTGGTCTCCCTTCCGGAGTTTGTTCCAACCAGTACCCTCTCTCCGTTTGGTCCTTGCACCCCAAAGATGCAACCTCTCTGGACCCTCACCCTCAGCCTGCCGCTGGGGTCATTCAGCTACCACCACCCTTTCGGGATGACTGTCTTCCCTAAAGAAAGCACAGCCACTCGTGCCTTCCCCACACAGAAAAGCACCCTTGGCCACTGGCCTGGCTCCCTGATAGGACCTCAGACCGGCCTCACTACCACACTGGCAGTGCCTGGGAGGAACACTGAGGGTGCCTCGTCAGACATCCTACAGCTCATTCACCCGTCAGTAGCTCCACACGGAAACTACCCCGGGAACCTAGACCCCTTCCTTGTTCTCCGCTGCGAGAACAGGGCCTATGCACCCTTCCCTCCGAGAGGCGCGCTCTCCTCCCGGAGTACCCTTAGAGAGCCTGTGGGCCCCGAGTTAGCTACACCCAGGCCCACCTCTCATGGCTCTCCCCGATCTCCCTGCAGCGCCTTGGGAGACCGTCCAGGGACCCTCATGATCCCTGGATGGCCTGCACCACCCCTTCTGAAGAGCAGGGTCCCTTCACTTAAGATAGGCCCCACCTGCCTTCAGGGTAGTACTACCACACTCAGCCAGGGACCCTAAAGATCCCAGCTAGGCCTGCACCACCCCTTTGGGAAACACAGGGTCCCTTCCCTTAAGATGGGCCCCACCTGTGTTCAGGGTGGTACTACCTTGCAGAAGTCCACCTCCTGCATCGAGCTAGGGGAACACCCCCATGCTCCTGGTCCTGGGGTCCAAGCCCCACAGGACCTACCTGACTGGTCATTGGCTAGGCATCGCCGCAGCCACCACCTCAGGTTCACACACAAGCTTCAGAATGACATCCTGTTACTTCCTTGGGTAACCACCTACCCGACCCTGACATCTCAGGGTCCACCACTAACCCTTCACCTGGAATCCAGGGAGCACATCCCCCCTCCCAGATCTCCACTGGGTCAGTTACCTAGCCCACCTAGGGTACCTAGGGGCTACCACTACACACCCTAGCTTGAGAACTACCCTCCTTTGGGCCCCCCCCTACCAGGGGCCACCCCTGGGTTGCTCACCTTCCCCACCAGTTAACCTGGGGGGCCTGCCGGACACGCAACTCTACCACACCCTCCTCCCACCGTGGGAAAAGTTTCTTGGGGTCCCCCACCCTGGGAACCCCTGGGGGGTTACTACCCGGGGTAAATAAACCTCCTGCCCCACCCTTCCATTGGTTTTGGCCTGCACCAATGGCAAGTAAACTTTCAGCTGGGGAAGGATATCTGGGGCCCCTTCTGTGGAAACCCTCCCTGCCCTTAAAAAGCGCGGGAATCTCCCAGGACCCCTACTTCACCTGTCCCCCTCAAAGGTCAATCCACCCCTATACCCCCACCTGTGATGTAGGTATCAGTTGCTGTCCCTATCTCTTGAGGAGACACCCTCCTCATGCAGGTGTAGTGCATGTAGTGTTAGGGTTCAAAGGTGTACAATATGGCTTAGAACATTTGTATGCAATAATTTCCGGGAAAGCACCATCCCGCTAGCACATGATAATCAACTTAACTCAGTCATATCAATACAGTTTACATTTAAACCATAATATCTTCACATGACATATATGTGCGCGGGGCTTTCCTTTCCCATACTTATAGTTCACATAACCAAAACTTTGAACCCTTCTCAGAGCCTTGTGCGCTTCCATTTGCTCATTACTGCATAGGTAATGTGTGGCAAAACTAGACTTATCAAATGCCATAAATGCGCACCAGAATGGGATACTATGTATCCCGCCGCTAGACACCAATGTTGGAAAACGAAGAAGTATCTGTGAGGCCTGCACAAAGAACATGACTACATTTGTCCTTCACTGGGAACCAAACACTCAATTGTAGCGCCTGACTCTCAGAGGGGAGCATTGCAGAGCAGTCTGAGGCTTACTCAAGGGAGGTGGTGTGGGCTAGTAATCGCCATTACAGGTGTGCAGAAATAACACTCAATAATTGATTGTCCAGTCTGTACTTTGCTTTATAAAAGTAAGAGTACGTTTATTAAACACACACACTACTCAATACTATGCACCAATTTACAAATATACATAAGCTGTTGGAATTACTTTGTGACATTGCATAACATCTCCACCCCTCCCGCAGGGGGGTGGGGTCTAGTACCACCACTCCCATGTATGCACATCATCTTGCCCCTTAATGCCGTTAGTTGAACATAACCTGGAGCGAGGGCCCTGCGCACTGGCACCATCTCAGTGGCGACCCACACCATTACCTCAACAAGCATTTAACATAGGCAACCCTGCCCTGGTGACACATAATCCTGACTGAGCATCTCCCACTGACCATACAGGATACACCTCTACATCTTAGGGGCTAACAGTCTGCATTGTTCTTCACCTAAGCGCAGCAGCAAGAATACATGTTTAAGTATCACTTTAGAATGACAGTACTCATCACATTTGTTGGTCATTAGAATGCATTGCAATTACAGCCCCTAAAGGCATCACAGATGAACTCACAGGATTAAGCATATACAGCCAGACACCCTAGCAGGAATGTCTGATCAACATAACCCCATTTGGCTTATGACATCACCTTACACAGGTACTTCACATTACACATGTCACTCTCAGTCCCTCTAAAAGAAATAACGTTAGTAAATGCAGTTCTAGTGCAATTACACCTCTTCACCTCCAGGGGATGCCCTTCATCACTTGGCGCACTTCTCAATACACCCCCAGCTATAGAACCAACGTTCCAGCCCAGGAGGTGTTAAAATGCTGGCTGAGCCCTTGAGGGGTTATTCTTTTCAAGTCCCCATGAGACTTAGGGAGGGACTCCTCTTCTTCGTGCTGGGGGAGTCTGCGTTCTCCTGCAGCTCCCCCTGCACCTCGTCACACATGTGGTGGTGACCCCGTTCTCCTGGGGCCACCACAAGCAAAGAAAAACGCTGTTTGCCCTTGCAGGCTGGTCCGGGCCTGCAAGGCATTATGGGGCGCTTCCTCGTCTTCCCTGCATATTATAGTAGCGGCTCCCCCGCTGCTTCGGGGGGAGCCGCGATCCTGCTGCCGGCGGCTTCGCCGCCTCTTCTGCCCTCGATGGGGGCCCGGTCCCACCCGGACCCCCAGGTGAGTGCGTCCATCCGGCTCGGGGAACCCACCCCCGGCCGCTCGTCTTCCTCGCAGGGGCCCGGTCCCACCCGGGCACCCCGCATTGCCACAGTGTTGGAGGGCAGCCCGGGGAGCCCACCCCCGGCTGCCACCGCCGGCTCCCCGACCGGCCAGCACCCTTGCGTGCTGCCGCGGGAGCCGGCACATCTCTTCTGGTCTGCCCGCTCCTGCGGGCAGACACGGAGCTGCTGACGGGTCCGTCCGGACCTCGGGGGAGTGCGACGGCACTCCCCCGCCTTCCTCCATCCCCGGTCTCCGCCATCCACTTGGGACCCGGGGATGGGGTCCCGGGCCCCCAGCCATTTCTTCACGGGGAGCGCGACGGCGCTCCCCGGCTTGCCTTCTTCTCCGCCGGGGCCCGGAGTTGGGATCCCGGGCCCCTCCTCTGCCTTCACGGGGAGCGCGACGGCGCTCCCCGACTTGTGCTCAGCTGCCATTGCTGGATTTCCAAAAAGCATCATGTATCAAGATTACATTTGGAATGTGGTATCAATGCAGTCCTGAGATCTCTTGAGATATTCAGTAATCGAGTGGTATTGTCAGTGATGTTCAGTTCAATGCAATGATTTTAAATGGTACATCCAGAAGTTTTCTCTGCCACAAAATATTTTCAATAAACGAATAAAAAAAATTAACATGCCTTAGAGGCTTTTTTTTTTTACACATTTACAACTCGGAGTACTTTAAAAATAATGGTAAGCTCTGCTGGATGGACCCAGGAAACTCACTGCAATTTTTTAAAAATGTTGTTAGGGTCCCCCCCGCCTGAGCCATCCAGTGGCCCCATGGACCCTTTCCCCCAGGACACTACTGTGCCCTGCCTGCAAGAGCCGGCAGGGAGGACTCTAACTACCTGCCCATGCTCTTGTGGGCAGGGAATACAGGTTTGCTCCTGCCCGGCAGGAGCAGAGGAAGCTGGTCCCACCGGGCAGGAGCAAACACCGTCTGCTGCATTGGTATGGGTGCAGGCAGAGGATTCAGCAGGGGCTGCAGGGCCATGTACCTCCCCCTGTGGCCCCATGGCTGCATGTGCAATGGGTGTCCTGTGTGGGAGCGGGGCTCTAACGGCATTTTTTAATGTGGCCACGGAAGAGGGGACCCCGGTTTATGGCTTTGGAAGAGGGCCACATAACCTCCTTCCCCATAAACTGCTATCGGCCCCAGCGGATAGGTCCCCAGGGACGTCTAAAGGCTTGGAGAGGGGACTGCACACCCACTCTTCAATAACTATATTTACTGCCCCGGGAATGGGGTGTCTGGGGTCTAAAAATGGTTTGAGGAGGGGGGCCAAGCAAATAGAGTTGCACCAACTTACGGGTCCTGGCTCAGCTCAGGAGCATAAAACACAAAATGTAGTGTTCCACATTTTTATTTTATTTGTCGGTTGGAACTGTATGACTAATTAAAAAATAAAAGACATTTGGGGCCATGGGGCAGTCCCTCTGGGACGCCTCAACACGGACTAGGGTGGTAGGGTATTCCTCCCCTGCCCCCTTATGTGGTTCATTAAGAACCACAAGTCCTTGAGTCCTGTAATGGCTGCTGCAACATTTCTTTTCATGTTGCAGCCAGCCAATAAGAATGCTCGCTCTGAAAAAGCACCCCCGACTAATCAGAAGGCTTACATATTTGAATTTCAGCCCAACGGCCTGATATACATACATTTTGAATCTTAATTTCTCAAAAATGATGGAACACAATTACAATAAAAGACATTTGGGGCCATGGGGGAGTCCCTCTGGGATGCCTCAACATGGACTAGAGTGGCAGGGTATTCCTCCCCTGCCGCCTTATGTCCTTCATTAAAAAAAACAAGTCCTTGAGTCCTGTAATGGCCACTGCAACATTTCTTTTCATGTTGTGGACAGCCAATCAGAATGTTCGCTCTGAAAAAGCACCCTCAACCAATCAGAAGGCTTACATTTTTGAATTTCAGCCCAACGGCCTGATAAACATACATTTTGAACCTTAATTTCTCAAAAATGACTGAACACAATTACACTAAATCACAAAAATGCACACTTTCTAAGTAAAGATCTAGTTTTTTGACAAATCTGGTGTAATTCCATAAGGTAGTTTGGGCTGTATAGCTGTTAAAAAATCCCTATGGAAATTGCATGTGTAAAGTACATTTTGAGACCCCCTTTTTCTTGGCCCGCTTAAGGCAACACCCTGAAGGTTTCAAGGAAAGAGCTGAGGTGGATGAAATTTTTGTTTGGAAAGTTTCGTGAAGATTTTTTTAAACGGCACCAAAGTTGTTAGCTAACAAAAAAACGCTCTTACTATCGTAACTGGATTCTAACTATAACTACTCAGTGGCAACAACCACTGTGTAATATGTATATGTATTTTTTCACTGAAAAAAACAAAGATTAAATTGACATTATAGGTAGGTATGGTAAGAACATCTCAGCTTACGTTAAAAAAACTCCAGAAATTCCCTGAAAAAAACAACAGTTAAGGTGACGGTATAGTTAGCTGTTGATATGAAATAAAAACGAAAGTTTATAAAAACACTAACATTTATAAGTTATAGTCTAATGAGTTAACTATATCTGGCACCTCCGCCATGCGCTGCTTATGACAGCACATATTACATCATTTATGGCACTTTAAATGGTATAATTGATGATATCCCTGATTACATTATTGATAAGCTATCCTGTTTTAGGTTTAAACCTATAATAATTGATAAAGCTCCACCAAAAGGAAAATAGCCCTCACCAGTGAAAACATGTAAACACTGAAAAAACACCTTCACAACCAAAAACTAAATGCCATTCAAAGAAAGGAAAAGGTGAGTGAGAGTCATTTTTATTTCTTCCTGAAGTAACCAATACAATGTAACTTTGTTATACAAGGCAACAGCAAGAAAGACTGGGCTAACAT
The DNA here is from genome assembly GCA_963921515.1 of Calotriton arnoldi. Classification (NCBI taxonomy): domain Eukaryota; kingdom Metazoa; phylum Chordata; class Amphibia; order Caudata; family Salamandridae; genus Calotriton; species Calotriton arnoldi. The sequence continues at coordinate 1,235,533 of CAWUFW010000478.1, read as the reverse complement.
TATTCTGATTGAGTTTTGTTGTTTAGGGATGTCACTAAAATATTGTTTCTTCTTCCTTTTGCTTTTTTACAGTTTTGTGGTCTTTGGTCTAAAGATGCCTGGTTTTGAATCATGTTTTAGGTCTTATTTAATTATTTTATAAACTGTAGTGAATCAGGAAATATCAAAATCATATTTAATATTTTGGCTATGTTTGATTCTTTCACTGATAGGTAAAATGGCTGGTTTCATAAGAATGTTTCCCAATATGTGCCATCACATTTACCACAGACAGAGAATGGGTGAAACCCTCTAATACATCAGCCCCCCTTTCTAGCGAGTCAGTATTGATAGTAGGTGAATTGCCAAATACCCCAGGCTTTAAACATTCAATGCAAGGTGTAGTGACAGGTATATGTGAAAAGAGTGCTGTCACCAAGCATCTGGGATAGTGGTGAAAACATGACACCAGACGTTTGGAAAACATGTAAAAGTGTCACTTGGAATGTTGCTGCAAAATGTTCTTACCAAAATCAACAAAGATTGTAGTGATATCGTTTGTATTCGTAGTTATTCAGCTATGTATATGAAACAGTTGTGTGGTGACCTGTCAAAATCGTTAGCCGAGCTCAAGTGCTTCCCTGTAAGAGATTCTTGCCACTTGCCAGATGGTATGCTGAAAGCATCTTTACAATCTTCAGAGTTAATGAAAAATGCTATTGACTTTGGAGTCCATTCTCGTGCAGTTTTGTTATGTGCGGAAACTAAAACGCAAATATTTTGTGCTATATGTGGCATCAAAGAAAGAGTGAGACATAGTTGGTAGACTGCACACCGATGTACTCCAATTTTAGTTGCTCAACTATTCTAGAGCTATGAAGGCGTGCAAGCTTGAAAGGCGCTCCGCCCAATGTGCATAGATAATAATGAAAAAGAAGGGAACCTGTTCTGGTCCCCGTACAAGCTGCACAGCCATGTATGCGAATGAATCAAATGAATCAAAGTATCAATGTCATCCTTCAGTTCATCAATTATTTATTCTTTATCTTTACATCTTTTTCTCCACAATTTTCAATTCGTTTTACTCATTCCAATAATTCTTCTCAAATTTTTTTAGTAGCATGGGAGAGTTAACAATTCCGCATGTCACAATTTAAAAATGCCCAATGCATTTCGGGAATGTTCCCTTCATCAGGGGCATCTAAAATACAGAAAATTTATAAAAGACTATCAGCATGGTTATTCCACACCTACCTCAATTAACAAACTTGTTACAACATCATGCTCAATGTAAATATTCAATTGCAATGCAAGTTCAATGTGTTTCCATAAAATGCAACATATGTTTATGAACAACCAATGTTTTATGCAACTCATGGTGTCTCCAACACATTGAACTTGCATTGCAATTGAATATTTACATTGAGCATGATGTTGTAACAAGTTTGTTAATTGAGGTAGGTGTGGAATAACCATGCTGATGGTCTTTTTATAAATTTTCTGTATTTTAGATGCCCCTGATGAAGGGAACATTCCCGAAATGCATTGGGCATTTTTAAATTGTGACATGCGGAATTGTTAACTCTCCCATGCTACTGAAAACATTTGAGAAGAATTATTGGAATGAGTAAAACAAATTGAAAATTGTGGAGAAAAAGATGTAAAGATACAGAATAAATAATTGATGAACTGAAGGATGACATTGATACTTTGATTCATTTGATTCATTCGCATACATGGCTGTGCAGCTTGAACAGGTTCCCTTCTTTTTCAGCATCAAAGAAAGAGTCATCCCAACTGTGTCATTTAGCCGGTGGTTCTCAGCCCTAGAGGCCGTGAATGCTATATTATCCATGTGGTGACCGTTTACAGAATATTTGCTTAGTGATGATGCCAAAGGCATGAAATGTGAGGATCTTCAGTCGCCTATTGATAGTGATGTGAAAAAAGTACACTCTACTGCATTCTTAGATTTTGACAGGAAAACATGACTGTTGTAGTGGACATAATCAAAAAACTAGAGTCGGAAAACACCCTTGTCTACCAAGTGTTCAGCGTAATTGGTGAAGATGTGAAACATCTCCTTGAGAGCAGGCTGGGCAACAATTTTAAGGACTTTAGCACTGCAACAAGTTCCATGTTAGAATTCTTGCCACTTAGTAAGCAAAGAAATGTTGAGGAGCAATTTAGGAAATTTTATTTTGCAGTGCATGAGAAATGACTTGCAATGATGCATAGAAATGTCCCTTCACCAACCATGGCAATTGAAGTTAATGAAGCCTCACCGAGGTACTCTGCACAAGTTCTAGATCCCTTCCGTAAAGGGGATTTTTCTCCAGACCTTGAAAAGTACTGCTTCATTTTTGACCGCTTCAATAACTGAGGTCATATGCACCTAGTTCATCGCATAAGTTGCACAACCTGTCCCAGAGAATCACAATCTTCAGGTGCACCAGTATTGGCATGGAAAGCTATGTCAGTGGCCAGAGGTGGCAAATTGTGTACTGGCTGTTTTGGCGTTGCCCGTCTCAAGTGCCAATGTTGAGATGGATTTTCAAAGATAAACATTTACATGGAAAGGAAAGAGCGAGCGTGCATGACCAAAGACTCAGTAAAGAAGTATGTATGGTGTACCACACTAAGTTTGATTTGTAAAAATGTGTTTGGACCTCATATACCCTGTATGCACACTGTCTATACACATGCACTATCAGTGCAGAAAGCAAGTAATAATAAAAGTGGCATTTTCCATAAACACCCGAAAAACACTGTTTCTGTTGTTTTTAATGGCACGAAACAGTGTAACCACTGATAACCACTGTTTTTTAAGGTATTGAAATCACTGGAAAACACTGAAAAAACACCACCAGAATTTACCAAAAATAGAAACTGAAAACAGGAAAGCCAAATTATTGATGACATCACTGGTCCTGTGGTACTGAGGCCTCTGGCTAGGCACTGCACCAAACACCCCCTTCAGCAGTGTGCAGCAGGGGGTTGGCGGCAGGGCCTGGCTTCTGGCCAGGTCCTGTGTTCAACACCTCCACAGCCGACCAACTGCAAGCCTAAGGCCATGCACAGTGGGGAGCTGCCCGCATTAAAAAAAAATATTCAAGTACAGCAGTACTCCTCCTGTACCTGCCATGCAAGCTTCCCAGACGAAGCTTGCACAGTACAGCTTTACTATGCAGTAGAAGCTTGTAGAGCAGTACCTCATGGAAGGGCCGGGATGGGTCCCAAAGGAATACTGTGGCACCAGCGGGCAAAAATTATTATTTTAATTTTAACCTCTGGGGGTCAAGGTGTCTCTAACCAGGCTCCTTATGCCATTTTTAAAACTTTTGCAGGACAAGGATTACCTGAATCCTGTAATGGCGGCCCCAACATTTTGTTTTAGAGTAGCAGCAAGCCAATCACATAACTTGGTCCCATGGCACTGGTACTGGTCCTGAGGTACCGAAATGGCTGATTGAAGAGAAAGCTGATATGGCCAAATTGAAGACTCTTGTTTTTTAATTTTCAATACCACAGGGCTCCTGCAGGACCATCTGTCTGGATATACCTCACTTTTGAACCCCTTTATGTATGATATTTGAAATGTCATCAGTGATGTCAATAATGATATCATATACCATGTCATGAGTGATGAAATATGTGAGTTCATACACAGTGCATGGCGGATAGCAAGTTATAGTTAATTTACTGAACAATAACTGGTGAATTTCAGTGTTTTTGTTTTGGTTTTAAACATTAGTTTTTAAATCATTTCCACACCTATCTATAACGTTAGTTTATCCTTTGCTTTTTCAGTGTATTTCTATGGTTTATTTAACGCAAGCTAAGATCTTATTACCATACCTAGCTATAATGTCACTTTAAACTTTAGTTTTTTCTTTGTGAATTTCGTTTTAATGTAAGGGAAGATCATATTATCATACCTAACTACAACGCTTCTTTAACCTCTGTTTTTTTCAGTGATTTTCATGTTTTTTTAAATCATATTCACGTGGGAGGGGGTTGGCCTAGGCCCACACCCACGGGTGGTCAACCCACTACAGATGGCTCTCCATGATCAGCTTGCTGCCCATGCCCTGTTTCACCTGCCTCTGTCCCCTGCCTCCTGCACTTTATGGTAAGCATTCCACCTCTGTCATCCTCCTGTCTACCCTCTGTTTTCAACCTGCCTGCCCCTGCTCTCTGTGTTCCATTATTCTGCTACTGCCCCCTTTCCTCCTTGGTCTCTTATGCTGCCACTGCCCCTTGCAGGCACTGCACCCTATATCTATTCCTGCTCCAACTTGCTTCCCTTTCCCCCATTCTCTGTGTGCATGCCCCTGCTCCCTATTCTCCCTGGTCTCTTATGCTGCCACTGCCCCTTGCAGGCCCTGCGCCCTATATTTATTCCTGCTCCTACTTGCCTCCCCTTGACCCGTTCTTTGTGTGCATGGTCCTGCTCCCTCCCTGCCTGGTCTGTTGTGCTGCCACTGCCCCTGTGTTGCCACTGGTCCTTCTTTGCTGGCCAACCTGCCTCTCCCTGCACCTGCCCCTACCCTTCTTTGTGTGCATATAGCTGGCCCTTTCCTCCCTGTTTGGCTGTGCTGCCACTGCCCCTGTATAGCTGCAGCCCTCTGCTCCTACCTACCCTCCTCCCCCTGTTCTCTGTGTGCATGTGTTAGAAATTGGGTTCCTAGTTGACTGGGGTATGAGCCATGGTCAAGTAGTAACCACAATCCTAGTCAGGCTAAGGCACAAGTACACCCCAAATTAACCTGTGCTCACCCTCTGGTAGCTTGACAGAGATCAGTCAGGCTTAACTGTTGGGGCAATGTGTAAAGTATTTGTGCAACGCTTCAAACAGTAAATCAGTGAAAACACAACACAAAGATTCTACACCAGGTTAGAACATAGCTCCTAATTCATTAAATTAAACAAGACCAAAACGACAAAAATCCAATAACTAGAACTTGATATATTGAATTTTTAAGTCTGAAGGAAACTATGGAGGTTGGAAGCAAAAAAACGCTATTTGGGATATCTGGCCGAGCCGGACCGGGACAAAGTCAAAAGTGCAGGCTGACCGCGATGGAGTGTGGATCCTCTACAGGGACACAGTTAGGCTCGCTGAATCAAAGTAACTCAATCCTGGTTGTGGAGCGCTTGCATGGATCCGTGTCAAAGACGCACCATGCAGCAGAGGCAATGAGTCCGTTTCGAAATGCGATGAGGCTGTGGTGTGAGGTTCTGATGCATCGGCAGTTGAAAATTCTGTAGACGGGGCTTGCGATTGCGACGGAGCTTACGCCCATGTTGAGCATACAAGGCAAAGTGGAGATGATGCGTCGGTTCTGATGAGCAGTGAAATTGTGATGCAGAGGTTCAGCACCATCGTCGAGGCTGCCGTCGCAAAGAGATGTAAGGATCTTGTGCTGGGAAAAGCATCATGCAGTGTCAGTTCCAAATGCGATGCGTCGGTCCCAGATGCGGAATGCAGCTGCGATGCAAGTCTTTTGTGACTGGTTCAATCCTTGTAACAGCAGCGATGTGTTGGTTCTGCTTGAAGATGCACTGCTCAATCAAGGAGATGCGTCAGTTTAACTTGGGGATGCAGCGCTCAGCAGAGGAATGTCCACTGCCTCCTACACTTTATGGTAAGCTTTCCACCTCTGTCATCCTCCTGTCTGCCCTCTGTTTTCCATCTGCTTGTCCCTGCCCTCTGTGGTCCATTGTTCTGCTACTGACCCCCCCTAGTAAGCACCCTCCATTCTCTGTGTGCGTGTCCTTGCCCTCTCCCTCTCAGGTCGTCTGTGCTGACAATGCCACTCCCACCTGCCCTCCATTGATGCACCAACCCCGCTGCCACTAATTCCTCCATGTGCGTGCCTCTGCTTGGTTCCTCCCTGGTCCTTTGTGCTGCCACTGCTCCTGTGCATCCACTGCACCTCCATTGCTGTCCCTGTCCCCTCCCCTTGAACTCCTGTTCTTGGTGTGCATGATCTTGCCCTCATCCTTCCCTGGTCCATTCTGCTGTCATTGCCCCTGCGCTACCACTGCCTTACATTAAAGCTCCTGCCCCTTCCCCCTGCCACCACCATTCCTCATGTGCATGTTGCTTCCCCTCTCCTCCCTGGTCTCTTGTGCTGCCACTGCCCTTTGCAGGCACTGCACCCTATATCTATTCCTGCTCCAACTTGTTTCCCTTTCCCCCATTCTCTGTGTGCATACCCCTGCTCCCTATTCCCCTGGTCTCTTATGCTGCCACTGCCCCTTGCAGGCCCTGCGCCCTATATTTATTCCTGCTCCTACTTGCCTCCCCTTCCCCCGTTCTCTGTGTACATGCCCTTGCTCCCTTCCTGCCTGGTTTGTTGCGCTGCCACTGCCCCTGTGTTGCCACTGCTCCTACTTTGCTGCCCCGCTTGCCGCTCTCTGCACCTGCCCCCACCCTTCATTGTGTGCATATAGCTGCCCCTTTCCTCCCTGGTTGGTTGTGTTGCCACTGCCTCTGTGTAGCCGCTGCCCTCTGCTCCTACCTACCCTCCTCCCCCTGTTCTCTGTGTGCATGTGTTAGAAATTGGGTTCCTCGTTGACTGGGGTATGAGCCATGTGGTCAAGTAGTAACCACAATCCTAGTCAGGGCAAGTCACAAGTACACCCCAAATTAACCTGTGCTCACCCTCTGGTAGCTTGGCAGAGAGCAGTCAGGCTTAACTGTAGGGGCAATGTGTATAGATGGGGTGCACTTAGTCGACAGCAGCGGGTGGTGGGTGGGGGATAGGTTGGGAAGTTGGGGGGGAGGGGGGAGGGAGAGCATAGTGGCATCATTCAACGAAACTCCTTGGTAGGAATTGGGACGCCAATCCATAAGGGTAATAGCGCAGACTAATGAGACCACAGATTGAGGTCGCTGCTAAGTCAAGGAGTTAGGATACGGGATATGATTACTGTTCTGAAATGCGTATACTATGCCATAACTGAAAATGACAATAAAGTCTGTTTAAAAAAAAAACTGTAGGGGCAATGTGTAAAGTATTTGTGCAATGCTTCAAACAGTAAAGCAGTGAAAACACAACAGAAAGATTCCACACCAGGTTAGAACATAGCTCCTAATTCAGTAAATAAAACACGACCAAAACTACTAAAATCCAATAAGTAGAACTTGAGATATTGAATTTTAAAGTTTGAAGGAAACTATAGAGGTTCGAAGCAAAAAGCACTATTTGAGATATCTGGCCAAGCTGGACCGGGACAAAGTCAAAAGTGCAGGCTGACCGCGATGGAGTGTGGGTCCTCTACAGTGACACAGTTAGGCCCGCTGAATCAAAGTAACTCAATCCTGGTTGTGGAGCACTTGCGTGGATCCGCGTTAAAGATGCGCCGCGCAGCAGAGACAATCCATTGGTTTCAAAATACGATGAGGCTGTGTTGAGCATGCGAGGCACAGTGGAGACGATGCTTCGGTTCCGATTAGCAGTGAATCTGCAATGCAAAGGTTCAGAGCCGTCATCGAGACTGCCGTCGATGAGAGATGAAAGGATCTTGTGCTAGGAAGAGCATCATGCAGTGTCAGTTCCAAAGTCGATGCGTCGGTCCCAGATGTGGGATGCAGCTGCGATGCAAGTCTTTTGTGACAGATTCAATCCACGCAACAGCAGGGATGCGTCGGTTCTGCTTGAAGATGTGCCACTCAATCGGGTAAATGCGTCAGTTCAACTCAGGGATACAATGCTCAGCAGAGGAATGAGTCAGTTCCGCTGGAGAAGCACCTTAGGCCCACTACCAGGGGTCCAGAACTGGGATGGCACCACTTCAAAGGGTAGACTCACAGATGGCAGAGCCTTAGGTGCACAAGCAGAGATGTTGGAAGTCTTTTATGTCCCTGAGACTTCAGATCAGGAGGCCAGCCAGCTAGCCCTGGGAGTCACTCTGGGTTCAAGTGCTGCAGGTCCAGTCCCCTCACACAGGAAAGAGAGCAGCAGGTCAGCACAGCATGGTAGGAGTACAGCAAAACAGCAGCCCAGAAGAGTGTCAGTCTTTTCAGCAGCACTGCAGTCCTTCTTCTTGGCAGAGTCTTCACAGGTCCAGAAGTGCACTGAAGAAGTAGTGTCAGAGGTCCAGTACTTATTCCCAGCTGTGCACCTGAAGTGGAGGAGATATGCCTTTGAAGTGCATAGAGATCCTCCCTTCCTGCTCTTGCTCCAGACTCAATACAGGGGTGTATGCAGCCCTTTATGTGGGGACAGGACAGAGCGTATTCAGGTGTAAGGGAAGCTGGGTCCAACTCCTCCCTCCCATCTTGCTCGGATGGCCCATCAAGTCACAACTAAGCTCCCATTATGTGTGACTGTCTAGGGGGAATATACAAAGCCCAACTGTCACCCACCCCAAACATGTGATCAGAGACAGGCAGCTGGCACCAAATGGCTAAAGTCAGAAAATGCCAACTTTATAAAAGTGGTATTTTCAGAATTGTAATTTAAAATCACAATAAGTTAGCATTTTAAATTAGGATTCCAGAGACACTAGACTCGGGGGTCTAATCTCTTCCCAATTGGAAATTACACTTAGAAAACGTAATACGGTAATCCCAATGTCATTCTATAGCAGAGATAGGCCTTGCAGTAGTGAAAAACGACTTTGGGAGTTTTTCGCTACCAGGACATGTAAAACTTAAAAGTTCATGTCCTGCCTTTTAAATGCATTGCACTCTGCCCTCTGGGTTATCCAGGGCCTAACTTAGGCGTGACTTATATGTGTCAAAAGAAAAGGTTTAGGCCTGGAAAAAAGTTTATTGTGCCAGGTCGACATGGCAGTGTAAACTGTAAACACAGGCTCTGCAATGGCTACTTACGTTAGTGGCACAATCAGTGCTGCAGGTCCACTATTTAATTTGCAAACCCTGGTACAGGGAGTACCACTTTACTAGGGACTTATAAGTAAATTAAATATGGCAATTGGGGATGAACCAATATTACCATGTTTAAAGGAGAGAGCACAAGCACTGTAGCACTGGTTAGCAGTGGTAAAGTGCATAGAGTCCTAAAACCAGCAGAAACTAGGTCAGAAAAAGTGGAGGAGGAAGGCAAAAGGTTGGGGGCAAGACCATCCTAAGGCTGTCAGGTCTAACAGCATACCATTGCCACCTGTGCTGCCATTACCCGCTACTGCTGACTCTGCTCCCATCCCTTTTATTCTCAGTTTATGTGCCCCTGTCCCCTCCCTCCCTCCCTAGTCCTTTTTGCTGTCACTGCCCCTGTGCTGCCATTGCCCCCTGTTGATTCCCCTGCCCCCTCCCCCAGCCCCTCTTCGCCGTGTGCATACTCCTGCCCATTCATCTCTGGACCATTGTGCTGCAACTGCTCTCCATTGCTGCCCCTGCACTCCTGTTCTCTATTTAATGCCCCGGTCCCCATCCTTCCTGGTATGTTGTCAGGTGCGTCCGGCACATGTAAGAGCGGTGGGGCGGTGGGGTGGGACGGGGGCCAGGCAGGGCGGGAGGGGGGTGCAAGTCGACAGATGACGGGATAGGTAAAATTAAATAAAAAAGAAATAAAACTACTTACCTTGTGCTCGCCGCATCGCCGCATCGGTGATGCAACGAGCGCAAGGTAAGTGTTTTTTTTAATTTAATTTTACCTATCCTGTCGACTTCCACCCACACCCTGACCCCCCCCGCTCTTACCTGGGCCGGCCGCGCCTGGAGGTTGTTCTGCCACTGCACTCCTCTGCTGCCTCTGCCGGCCCCCCACCTACCCCCCAGTACTTCATGTGCCTGTCCCTTCCCCATCCCTGGTCTGTTGTGCTGCCACTGCCCGTGTTCTGCCACTGTCCTTCATTGCTGCCCTTTCCCTCCCCCATTCCCTATTTGCTTGCCCCTGCTCCCCCATCCCTCCCTGGTCCGTTGTACTGCCTCTGTCCGTGTGCTGTCACTGCCCTCCATTGCAGTTCCTACCCATCATTTTCCATGTGGGTGCCCCTACCCTCTCCCTCCCTGGTCTGTTCTGCTGCCACTGCCCCTCTACTGCCACTGCCCTCCATTGCTGCCCTTTTCCCGTTCCCCCTTCTGCCTGCCCTGTGTTCCCAGTGTGCGTGGCCCTGCTCCCTCCCTCCCTGGTCCATTGTGGTGCCACTGCCCTCCGTTACTACACCTGCCCCCACTTGCATCCTTCTCCATGTGTGTGCCTCTGCCCTCTCCCTCTGTGGTTGGTTGTGCTGCCACTGCCTCTGTGTTGTCACTAACCTCCGTTGCTGCCCCTGCCTTCTTTTCCCTTATTCTCTATGTTTGTTCCCCTCCCCCTCTGTCCCTGGTCTGTTGTGCTGCTACTGACCCTCTCTCCTGCCCTGTGTTGCTGTCCCTGCTCCTGAAGGGTCGGGAATACATTTTTTTTTTAAACGTTTGCAGTACTACGGTACCACGTGTGGGTCTGTGATGTGTACTGCAGTAGTAGATCTTTGGTACCATAGTAACCGTCAAGCGAATTATTCGTTTTTTGGTCTTTTATCCAACTAGGTGTTCCCTTTAGACCCCCCTGATGGCCCCAGGTGTGGTCACCCTGCCCCCATATGGGCTTTTCGCAAAACAAACTTCCGTACTTGGGAAACTGAGTCACCCAGTCTTGTAATGGCGACCATAGCATTTTGTTTCTGACTGCGGCCAGCCCCCTGTTCCCTGTGTGCGTGCCTTTGCCTCCTCCATCCCTGGTCCATTGTACTGCCCCTGACCCTGTGCTGCCAGTACCCTCTGTTATTTCCCCTGTCTGTGCCCCGTCTATATATGGTATGAGGTGAAATATTGCATTTAGGGGTTCCAGTGACATCATAAACTACAAAGCCGAAGGCTGAGTGGATTGTAAATGTCACTAGAACTCCAAGATGCCAACATACTACCACATTACACATTTTATCCTTTATGTATTTTTTGTATATTGCGTGCTTATATTGGGAGAATAATTTTGTAAACAGTGTTTTCTTCAAAGAGCACCCCACAATAAGCATCAGTGGAATTAGAATGTTTAGGTTTTATTGACCTTTCATGACTAAATTGTTAATAAAACAATGAACAATTGAGAATTCCAATGGATTTATGCAATTCTGTCGTACAGTTGTAGATGTACCACATTTGCCACATAATTTGAAGATTTAAAAAAAAAAAAACCTTTTCTAGCTCAAATAGATGAAAAGTATACTGCCAGAGAATGAGCCACAAAATGTCTGATTTTTGTGTCATAATTTACAGAACTGTGGCATATAATTTAGTTCTCCATGCTGTGCAATCCATGTAGTCCTGAAAATATAAAGATCTACAGAGTGGTTTAGGAGATGTTATTATGTTGATGAACTCCCAAAACACCCAAATAATTTTTATACATAAATTAGAATTTTCCCCTGCATTCAGACCAATCAGCTGACCAAACATAATGGCTGTAGCATGGTGTGTCTTTCTGAACCGGTTATGTGGTCAAAAAAGGTTGAAGTTCTTCTGTGCTGGCAGTGTGGGAAGGGATGCATCCGCAGAGGTCCTCTCCTACGAGAGCGTCTCTATCCACTATTTACTCAATCAGCATATGGAGAAGTGTGGCTCAATGGTTAGAGCGGCAGACCCTGATGCAGAGATCTGGCCTGGGACCAGGGTTCAATTCCCGCCTCGGCGGGTCTTGGGCTCAACTTCCTCGGACCTGATAATTCTCGCCTCGGTGCCTATTCTAATCATGGGTCCCACTCTGCAACTCTGGGCAATAGCTTGCTTAATCTCCACAACGGCCCCACCAGCGCTGGGATGCCTGGCTTCACCTTGGGGGTGCCCAGGAGTGGACATTTCACAGGGAAAAGCCAGGAAGGGTTCCACAGCGGTATGCGTTCAGCGCCAGGAAGCCTCAGGGTAGCAGTGCGCTTTACAAGTACAAATTCATTTCATTTCATATCAACATCCTAGAAATGGTATTGGAATCTGCATCCCCAATCCGTGATGCACATTTTGCATATATACTAGGGCAGTGGTTCCCAAACTTTTGACTCTGGGGACCCCCATTGAGTCACCACTGGAAGCCGGGGACCCCCAAGCAAATAGTTGGATTTAAATTTCAAACATTAAAACAGTAATTCGAAAAAAATAAACACACGTGTGCACACAAAACAAATACTCGAATTACTAAGGATTTTAGGGGCATATTTAGAAGCCCCTATCGCCATGGGAACATCACTCTTTGTGATGTTCCCGTGGCGATAGGGGCTTCGCCTTATTTACAAGGCAGCGTTAAGCCACCTAACGTGGCTTAACACTGCCTTGTAAATAAGGCCCCCTTTCATGCAATGCTTATCGTGAAAGGGGTGAGCAGTGGGAGTTGCGGTGAGCGTTCCTCTATTTACAAGGGTAGCGTAAATAAGAGGCAGCACCAAAATTAAGACCATGTAAAACCTGCTTTATTTCTCCTCGTTTTTGCTTTTTCCTATGGAAAAAGCAAAGCACTTGGATTGTTTGTTTAGGAAGGTGACCCTTCCTGCACACAAACAATCTTTAAAAAATTACATTTTCTAATCTTCCATGTGTGCTGCATTCGGCAGCACACATAGAAGTGGCAAAACGGCATTTCAAAATTGTTCATGTGCAGGAAGGGGGAACGTCCGGCACATAAACAATCTTACCCTGCACGCAGATACCCTAGCACTATGGTGCAAGGGTTTCTGCGTTGGCACTACACTGCTAAGTGTAGCACCAGCGCAGGGGGAAACGCAGAGCTGCACCATATTCTTGAAAATATGGTGCAGCCCTGCATTTCTGAAGTGGCGGAGCGTGTCGTTAAGCCAAGTAGGCTAACGACATGCTACACCAATTCTGTTGTAAATTTCCCCCTTAGTATTTAATATTGAAAGAATTTGCAAAAAAACGTGACTAACTTTTGAATGGTTGGTTTTATTTCGCAGTATGAGGCTCCTGCCAGACTGGAAACCCAAAGCTGCCCTGGCAAATGTTTTCAGACCAGTCCCTATACGGTGCACACCAAGTGCAGTGAGTGAGCCTGACCACTACAAAGGGGGCTTTGGGAGGCTCACCCCCCCAAAAAACTGTAGGAAACAATGGTGCTGCCTACAACACATTTATCATTATATAATGAATTGTATTAGCTTTTAAAGAATAGTAAATGAAGACCTTACTATGCACCAGGATGCGAAAATCTTTGTTGGGGTTCTTCAATGATTCCCTTGTTATCACCCTCCAACAGTGCCTCTCATCTCTCCATAGCTCCTCTGTCACATGTATTTTATTTGTTTTATAGCATCTCTCATACCATTGTAGGATGTCAGAGCACTTTACATCACACACATATAGAGACAATGAATCATATGTGTAAATCAGTGTATAGAAAATGTTACATAAGGCAAAGGGGACTACAAGGTGTAGGATTCACATGCCATTCATAATGGTAGGCATTTTTAAAGAGTGTTTGGTCTGGAGAAGAACAAACTCAGGATTCAGAACATAACACAGTGGTTAACATTGACTTTAACAATAAAAATGTATTTCCACCCAAATAAACCTTTTTAGCAGCATCAGGATAATGATAGACTGGGAAAAAACATAAGTTACAAACTTGTACCATGCAGTTTGCAAGCAGCTCTTTGATGACAGTTTAGAGGTCACTGTGCTAGATTACGATTGTCCCTTATGAATTGCACAGCAACAAAAGAATCTCTGTGACAAAAGCAGTAACCCACTGACCTATTCACATAAAATACTGTTTTTTAAAATGCATGTGACTCGTTCTTTGCAGTAGGCATATTAACCCTCTGTGCTACATTAGAGAAGTCAAAGCTGCCACTGGACAAAACTCTCATCTCTCTCCAGCAGGTACATTAATCACTGGCATTTTCTTGACACTTTTATTGTTGCTCAAACTGCTAATTATACAAGGAATTTTGCAGTGCTTTTAAAACTGCTGCCTGCGGACCCCCTGGGAATGTTCCACGGACCCCTGGGCGTCCGCGGACCACAGTTTGGGAAACACTGTACTAGGGGGCATATTTATGAGTCCCTTGCGCTGCCTTGATGTCACTTTTTGTGACGCTCCAGAGGAGAAAATCACAATTATGAAGTCACGCACAGCCACTTGGCATGGCTTTGAATAGCCTCAGATATGGATTAAGGCAAGGCAGCCAAATCACTGCATTGCCTTACTCTGGGCTAGGGTGATATCCCATGGGCTTTGTGGTGGGTGTTCCCATGCAACACTCATGGATTTTGACGCTTCCTCAGATTAACAAAACCATGTATACCTGGGAATGTACCAAAACTTTACACCTCCCCAGGGGAAGCGCAACAAGGAGAAATAACTTTTTTTTCTCCTTATTTTTAGGTCTCGCCGTGAAAGCCAGCGCTTCAGCGCTGGCTCTGGGCGAGACATTTTGTAGTGGGCTTGCAGAAATGCGACCACAACTTTTGGCTAGCCTAGAGCATGCGAGTACGCGCGCAGTATCGCGCATTCCTCGCATCGCTCCAGGCGCCATGTGGCTTTCATCTCACTTGCTCGAGGCGCTCCAGGCGCCATCTGGCTTTCATCAAAGAATTCTACGGTTGAACAGGCAGGAGGGGCCGGACAAGGACACATTGGCTTTTTTTGTTTAATTTAAAGTTTATTCAATTCTACGGCTGAGCAAGCAGGAGGGGCCGGACAAGGACACATTGGCTTTTTTTGTTTAATTTAAAGTTTATTCTCACTCATTCCTTGACTTTTTTTTTAAAAGTTCATTCTCTGTGAAGGCAACATTGGCTATTTTTTTTCGGCATTTATATCTTCAGTCTCTCTTGATCCCCCCACTTTTTTATACACTTTCTCTGTCTTTCACTATTTCCACACTCTCTCATTCTCTCTCTTCACCACAGCATCTCTCAGCACCACCACAGCACCACTCAGCACCACCACACCACCACTCAGCACAACCACAGCATCACTCAGCATCTCCACAGCACCACCCCAACATCACTCAGCACCACCACAGCATCACTCAGCACCACAACAGCACCACAACAGCATCACTCTGCACTACCACAGCACCACTCAGCACCACCACAGCATCACTCAGCACCACCACACCACCACTCAGCACCACCACAGCACCACCCCAGCATCACTCAGCACCAGCACAGTACCACCACAGCATCACTCAGCACCACCACAGCACCACCATAGCATCACTCAGCACCACCACAGCATCACTCAGCACCACCAGAGCATCAGTAAGCACAACAACAGCATCACTAAGCACCACCACAACACCACTCAGCACCACCACAGCATCACTCAGCACCACCCGAGCATCACTCAGCACCAACACAGCACCACCACTGCATCACTCAGCAACACCACAGCATCACTCAGCAAGACCACAGCATCACTCAGCACCACCACAGCACCACTACGCACCACCACAGCATCACTCAGCATCTCCACAGCATCACTCAGCACCACCACAGCACCACCCCAGCATCACTCAGCACCAGCACAGCACCACCACAACACCACTCAGCAACACCACAGCATCACTCAGCACCACCACAGCACCACCCCAGCATCACTGAGCACCACCACAGCATCACTCAGCACCACCACAGCACAACTCAGCACCACCACAGCATCACTCAGCATCTCCACAGCATCACTCAGCACCACCACAGCACCACCACAGCATCACTCGGCACCACCACAGCATCACTCGGCACCACCACAGCATCACTCAACACCACCACTGCATCACTCAGCACCACCACAGCACCACCACAGCATCACTCAGTATCTCCACAGCACTACCCCAACATCACTCAGCACAGCACCAGCACAGCATCACTCAGCACCACCACAGCATCACTCAGCACCACCACAGCACCACTCAGCACCACCACCACAGCATCACTCAGCACGACCACACCACCACTCAGCACCACCACAGCACCACCACAGCATCACTCAGCACCACCACAGCACCACTCAGCACCACCACAGCACCACCACACCACCACTCAGCACCACCACAGCACCACCCCAGCATCACTCAGCACCAGCACAGTACCACCACAGCATCACTCAGCTCCACAACAGCACCACCACAGCATCACTCAGCACTACCACAGCACCACCACAGCATCACTCAGCACCACCACAGCATCAGTAAGCACAACAGCATCACCAAGCACCACCACACCACTCAGCACCACCACAGCATCACTCAGCACCACAGCACCACCCCAGCATCACTCAGCAACACCACAGCATCACTCAGCACCACCACAGCACCACTCAGCGCCACCACAGCATCACTAAGCATCACTCAGCACCACCACAGTATCAGTAATCACCACCACAGCATCACTAAGCACCACCACAGCACAACAGCATCACTCAGCACCACCACAGCACCACTCAGCACCACCCCAGCACCACCCCAGCACCACCCCAACATAACTCAGCACCAGCACAGCACCACCACAGCATCACTCAGCACCACTACAGCACCACAACAGCATCACTCTGCACCACCACAGCACCACTCAGCACCACCACAGCATCACTCAGCACCACCACACCACCACTCAGCTCCACCACAGCACCACCCCAGCATCACTCAGCACCAGCACAGTACCACCACAGCATCACTCAGCACCACCACAGCACCACTCAGCACCACCACAGCATCACTCAGCACCACCACAGCACCACCACAGCACCACTCAGCACCACCACAGCATCACTCAGCACCACCACACCACCACTCAGCACCACCACAGCACCACCCCAGCATCACTCAGCACCAGCACAGTACCACCACAGCATCACTCAGCACCACCACAGCACCACCATAGCATCACTCAGCATCACCACAGCACAACCACAGCATCACTCAGCACCACCACAGCATCAGGAAGCACAACAACAGCATCACTAAGCACCACCACAACACCACTCAGCACCACCACAGCCTCACTCAGCACCACCACAGCACCACCCCAGCATCACTCAGCACCAACACAGCACCACCACAGCATCACTCAGCAACACCACAGCATCACTCGGCACCACCACAGCATCACTCAGCACCACCACAGCACCACAACAGCATCACTCTGCACCACCACAGCACCACTCAGCACCACCACAGCATCACTCAGCACCACCACACCACCACTCAGCACCAGCAGGCATTGGCATAGCCAATAGGTCTCGCTTTTGGGACCTTATAAGTATTTAGTTATGCAGCACAATATCCTTGCTGCAATAACATCAACTGTTGCATGGCTAAAAACGTATAAGGTCCCAAAGGCGAGACCTATTGGCTATGCCAATGCTTATTTCTTCTTTCTATGTGTGCTGAATTCTACATTCTGAATTCTGAGGAAAAAGCCTCACAGGATTGTTCTTGTGCAGGAAGGTGTTCCTTCCTGCACAAAAACAACCCTGGAAGCTTTTTTTTTTTAACAAGAACACGCAGGTGTGTGACTAATGCTGATACCGTGGTAGTGATTAATGCTACCCCAAATCTAGGAAATGCACACAACAATCCAGGGGTCCCCCTACATTAGGATGGTAATAGGTTGTGCACCACAGTTGGACAAAATGATGCAGTGTCCTAGCACAAACGTGTGTTGTGATTGCTGCTATAGCCAGACAATGATATCTTGTAAAGGGGAAGTCAGAATCATGCACTAGGATTGAAACCTGTGACATATAGGTTGAATACAAATATCAGCAGTAGTTGTATTGACCCGCTGAGCTAGCGTACTTGATATTGAGCCTCTCTGTACCAACAAAGCTCTCACACAGAGGAAGCACATTCCTTGCATGTCACAGATTCACAGACAATCTGTCACTGGCACTCGGTACACGAAGCACGAATGGGGTGTTCCACTAAGGCTCGGAGTTAATTTCTCTGAGACCTTCAAGGCACCGGGGGGCATATTTACAAGCCCCTTGCGCCACTTTTGCGCCGCCGTTGCGTCACTTATGTGACGCAGCGGTGACGCAAAACATGCGCCACGTTGCGCAATATTTACAACGTGACGCATCTAGGGAGATGCGTCACGTTGTAAACCCCTGCGACACATGAAACCTGCGTCAGGTTTCATGTGGGCGTTCCGGCGCAGGGTGGGCGTTCCCTCGCAGGTACGCCTCGTAAAAGTGACGCAGTGAAATCTACAAGATTTCACTGAGTCACTTTACGCCCATGCTGCGTCAAAACCCTGCGCCTGCTTGAAGCAGGCGTAAGGATTGACGCAGCATGTTAGGCATAGGGCACCCCGAGCCTTGCTGGAGCCGCGTCGCGCTTGCGACGCGACTCCAGCAATGCGCCGCCTTTCCGTCGGGGGATGCGACACGCATCTGCCCATCCGTGCGCCACGGCGCGCCGCATTGTAAATGCGGCGCATCGGCGGTGGCGCAAGGGCAAACTTGCGTGACGCATTTTCCCTGGCGCATCCCTGCTGATTTGCAGGGATGCGCCAGGGAACGTAAATATGCCCCAGGGTCTCTATAGGAAACGCGCCTTTTCTGCGTGGTGACACTTGTTTTTTGCCTTTTGTTGGACCCTATTTCAATAGTGCTTTTTAGACTCCGCACAATGGGGCACTGCTGTTCAGTACCCAGTGTATGTTCTTTGACACCTAAACATGGAGAAATTTACTAATCCTTGATTGGCATATTTAACTTTTGTATAAGGCCATAGTGTGTTGTGCAGAAATACACCCATGGCATGGAAAGTTAACTGTCATCTGTGGGCTGCAGCACCTATTGTGCCATCCACTAATGGGACAAAAGAAAACATGGCTTCAGGCCTAACAATCTATTCTGACTGCCTAGCACTTTTTGGTATTATTCCTATTTAAAACATAAACATTTCATGTCTGGTTCCACGTATTGGATTTGTGTAGTTTTTGTGTCAGGGCCTGCACTTAACAATCTACTGCATTCTGGGAATTGTAGTCTTTGTGCACTTCAAATTGAACCAATTGAATTGACACACTTGAAAACAATGACTTGTAAAAGGAAAGCTTGTGAATGGGATGTGCAGTTTCTGGTGACGTGGGGCAAGTGGTCCCCCCAACCTCCATGTCAGAATCATAGAATCATTTTAATAGTACTGAAGCACAATTTGTAGTTTTCCACATCGCAATGGAGAGTTTAGAGAGTTAAGAAAGGTACAATTCTGTCCACGTTCTGCTATTCATTAGTGAATGTCCAAGGTCAAACCCTTGAACCCTCTTTGTAGACGCAGATATGACGAGGTTTAGTAAATTCCTCCCCTAGGCTAGTGATTGTCACCATTCTATCTGGAGCCTGATCAAATTCCCTATCAACTCTAGAATCACAAATCAGTGCCTCGGTCAACACCTGTTTTGCTCATTTGTAATCACTACTCCGCATTCTGTACTGTTGTGCATCTTAGGTAAACAAACAATATGAGGAGTACAACCAGGAGACACAGTAAAGTCTCCAAAGTATTGGGATAAAGGGCACAAGAGAGGAAATGTCCTTTCTTAAGAAGACCCCTCACTCACCAACCTAGTTGGTGACATGCTTCATCATCGGGGTCCCACCCGAATGGCCGAATGCCATCCGGGTGTGCTTCAACACCTGATTACAGTGGAGCAGGTTTGTTTTCTGTGTAGGTGAGTGAAATGGTGATTTAAAAATTGGCCAAATATAACTCAAAATTATTTTTTTAATAATAGAGCACCTGGACAATATTAAAAATGAATCATAAGACACCCTTTTGGTTAAATTGTCCAACTGGTATCTTTAAGTAAAAATGTGCAAAAAAGTGCGGAAAAAAAAAAGTGCGAAAAAAAGGGTCTACATGTTTCAACCTAATGTCGGTATTACTAGGTTTTCGTCAGGACCAAGAGTACATGACCCGGGCGGTCTACACACGCTAAGGTGTACCCTGCCCTTGATCACTGTTACCTAACTCTGTACTCACAGTTAGGAGTCCTTTCATCCGAGTAA
This sequence comes from Calotriton arnoldi, assembly GCA_963921515.1. Taxonomy (NCBI): domain Eukaryota; kingdom Metazoa; phylum Chordata; class Amphibia; order Caudata; family Salamandridae; genus Calotriton; species Calotriton arnoldi. The sequence goes on along the minus strand of CAWUFW010000478.1, from coordinate 1,215,572 downwards.
TTGAAAGGAAAAAACTATGTAACGCATGATTGCGTGCCTCATGGGAGTGGGGGTCAAGGTGCTGGCTCAGTTGCGTAATAGCGAGTCACCAGTCACCGGCTGCTTCGCCTATACTACAGACCTGCTACAGCTCCCCGAGGCTCGCAATCATGCGTTACATAGTTTTTTCCTTTCAATTACTCGGATGAAAGGACTCCTAACTGTGAGTACAGAGTTAGGTAACAGTGATCAAGGGCAGGGTACACCTTAGCGTGTGTAGACCGCCCGGGTCACGTACTCTTGGTCCTGACGAAAACCTAGTAATACCGACATTAGGTTGAAACATGTAGACCCTTTTTTTCGCACTTTTTTGCACATTTTTACTTAAAGATACCAGTTGGTCAATTTAACCAAAAGGGTGTCTTATGATTCATTTTTAATATTGTCCAGGTGCTCTATTATTAAAAAACTAATTTTGAGTTATATTTGGCCAATTTTTAAATCACCATTTCACTCACCTACACAGAAAACAAACCTGCTCCACTGTAATCAGGTGTTGAAGCACACCCGGATGGCATTCGGCCATTCGGGTGGGACCCCGATGATGAAGCATGTCACCAACTAGGTTGGTGAGTGAGGGGTCTTCTTAAGAAAGGACATTTCCTCTCTTGTGCCCTTTATCCCAATACTTTGGAGACTTTACTGTGTCTCCTGGTTGTACTCCTCATATTGTTTGTTTACTTAATTTAAAGGGGATCAGGAGTATACCCCTCCACTTTTGTGGCAATCCCTTTCTCTCTTTTGTGTTTTTGTACTGTTGTGCATCTTGCCAGGAAGTTCATTATGAAAGATGTTGTTTCCTCTGGACTTGACCATTGAAGATCATTCACCATTAAAGTGGCCCTTAAGTTGGTGTTTTAGAGCCCTGCATGTGGCAGGTACAATGAGTCTAGAGCACAGCTGCTCTACTACTAAGGCCATCAAAGAGTGTCAGCCCCTCCCTCAAGGGGCTTCCCTCTCTAGCCATCGCTTCAAATGTGATCTCACTATTTTGGTCCTCCTTTCTACATCTGCATATAGTACAAATTAATGACCAGAACCTAGAGATCTGTTCCCCCTAACCTATTGAGCTTTCCAAAATGTCAAAGGGTCAATTGTATGACGTCAAGGATGCTGAATGGCATCCTGAAGATTGAAGTTCATCTGAAAACCTGCCATATGACCCAATAACCTCAAGTACAAAATAATACGAGCCTAAAACCAAAAGGCTACCTCGGTGGCAGGTGTGCAATTTATGAATGTTATTAACATGACAAACCATGCTGCAGGTCCGCACTGTCACCCGACTGCATGTCTTCTTCACAAAGTTCAAGACCGCCTTGTTATTGATTCTGCTGCAGGTATAGAAGCTGCAATTCAAACCTTTAGGAAACCAGGAGTCACCAGGCTGAAATTAAAAGGAGACGAAGCAACTATAACCATGTGATCTTGTGCAGGTTTAAGTATACTTTGGAATTGTCATCTAGGCAGCAAAAAGAAACTATTTACCTCGCACGAACTCTGTAGGTGGCGCATCACGTTTTATAATGTACAAAAGAAAGTTAAACCCTATATTGAACAGTTTCAATGTCACTTTCATAGCAACCAATAACACAGATTGTTCTAACATTTTTCTTAGGCTTAATATTGAGATTTCAAATCAGTAATTTAGGTTCCGCAGCCTATAACACTACTGACGTTGACAGGTGTAAGATGCCAGCCAGATCCTCTCCTTCAGAGGCAAATAAAATAACTGCTTGTCAGTCTTTGTTCTTGCCGCGAGTACACAAAACGTATTCACTTCAATACCCGCTGGACCTTCTAATCAAGCAATATGAATGAACAAAGGATCTTCACCTTGTTCACTTTGGAAATGGATCGGAATTTCCCTCTTTTGGTACATGAGGAATTACTGAGGAAATCGGACCTAGAATGACTGATTCCTCTGATAATTCGTAATTTCCAAGGGTACCCTCAGGGTCCCACATGTAATAGCCCGGATTTTCCTCATCCCTGGAGGTACTGATTCCTTCGGGGGTGGGAAAAATCTGGCAATTACTAGTGGGACCATGAAGGTGCCTTTAAGAATGAGTAATTTCCAGGAATGGCTAAATCCGGGAATGAGTCCCGTATGAAAAGACGACGTACAACAAAAAAGGATTAAAAAAAAGAACTTACTTGCATCCCGCCGCATTGCCGTCTTCTGTTCCTTTCATGGCTCCACTGCAGGCAGAGGATCCCAGACTCCCCTGCGACCAATCCTGAAGCTGCTCTCATACTTGCAGCTTCAGGATTGGCCTGAGCGCTGATGATTTGCACTCCCAGGGAGACTGGGAGCCTGTGCTTTGCTGTCTCCAACCCAGCAACGCAACTGGGCTGTAAAGAGCTTCAGTGCGCATGACGAATTGGCCGGCCTGAGACGGCCCGCCACATTGTCAATCGCACTGATAACAGTGCATACCACTCCCGTAGGTGCCTGTTATCCCCCTGACCCCACCCTCAAGACTCCGGGAAACTAAATAAAATGATAATAAACCCAGTTTTATGATCGTTTTCTTTTTTTTTACCCTGCTGGCGGGAGGGGGGCGACGACACTCCTCCGCCATAATGGAGCAGCCGCCCCAGGATTATCCCCATGTTAAAATAAACAGAGCTCCAAAAAAACAGCGGATTCATAATTCTGATGGGGCCAGTTACTGATGTTACCAGCCTCTTCCGAATCAAGAGGTTACCTGTAGTGAAGGCTCTACAGCCTAGCTGGATAGGTTTCAGGCTGCTACTCCACATCAGGAGAGAGGGTGACTTAGGTACAATCTATGATATATCAGGGTGCATGAATGGCTAGAGGGGTTCTGGATTGAGTTGTTACCTACGCTAGGCTGTTTACTACAGCTGATATCTCATGGTGGTACTCTTACACTACAATTCAAGAAACTATACCTGTCATTGTAATGAGATTTGGGTTTTGTGACAGCTAAAAATACTCAAATCCCAGATAATTTATAAACATATATTTAGTAAAGCCTTTAACAGTTCTTTGGTAACCAGAAGATTATTAGCCAGTGGCGGCTCCTCTGCTAAGGCGGAGGAGTGTTGCCCCACTGCTCTGCGGGCAGTGTAAAAAGGATGAAAACGAGAATGATAATAACTAATGTTATTATCATTTTTGTTTTCCTTCCTGCTGGGGTGCGGGGTGGGGCGGTTGGGGCTGGGCTGGCCAGTGCCGGGGGCAGGGATGGAGTGTTAAGCACACTCTCTAAGGGGCATATTCACAAGGACCTATCTCCGATTTATCTCCATCTTAACGCATCAAAAGTGGAGATAGATTTAACACCCCATTCACAAGCGGGTGCAAACTGCAGACATCGCCAGTATTCCCGCGATAACTGCCCCAAAACTTATCCCCAGGGAGGACACCACCAACTAACCCTAATGAGATGCAGAGTAGGCGTTCCCGTGCAAAAACACACGAAAACACCACAACACCACATTCACAACGAACTGCCAGATCTGCGATGCGAGTCAAAACCACGCGATAAGCCGCTGTAGCAGCAGGTATTTAACACCTGCCTCCTGCTGGTGTAAAGCCGGACGACTACCTGCAGTAGGCAACGGAGCCCCGCACACAGCCACACCCGAAGAACAAACAACGCCATAGAGCTACTCATCATGCAGCTCGGAGCCCCAACAGGGCCCCAACACCCACCGTCACCACCCCCAGGACCGCCACCACCCCCAGGACCCGGACCCGCACCCCCCCCGGACCACCACAGAGGCAGCGCAGAGTAAGACAGCGGACCTACCGAAAACGCACCAGTCTCACAGACCTAATGCCTGAGGAAGTCATTGCCCACTACAGGCTCAAAAGGACAACCATCATCCGCATCATGACCCACATCACCCACAGGTTGACGGTCCCAACCCAGCGGAGAAGCAATATCCCTCGGCAGACAAAGCTGCTGGCTGTGCTGCACCTGTTGGCCTCTGGTACCTTCCAACCAACAACTGCCAGAGTCGGAGGAGTCTCACAGCCAGCCCTATTAAAGTTCATCACACCTGTCCTGGATGCCATCATCAGCTTCATACCCCAGTACCTTCACTTCCCCCACACTGCGCAGGAACAGCTGGAGACAAAGCAAGGCTTCTACGCCTTTGCTAGCTTCCCACACGTGTTGGGGGCCATTGACTGCACACATGTCCCACTTGTGCCCCCTGCGGATACTGCACACCACTACCGCAACAGAAAGCACACGCATTCCATCAATGTGCAGGCAATAGTGGACCACCGGGGAATGTTCACCAATGTCGTCGCAAACTACCCCGGCAGTGTGCACGATTCCTACATCTTCCGACAGTCCATCATCAACCAGCGCTTCCAGGATGGCACATATGGAACTAGACTGCTCGTTGGTAAGTGCCAAATCAACACACCACACACCTCAAAGCCACCATCACACAACGCACAACTGTGGGAGTGCACACGTGACCAAACCACATACAACATGTCAATCAACATGCCCACCTACCAGACACGACAACACAACTCCTTGGTGATCCTGGGCTTCCCCTGCACACAATACAGCTATATCATGGCACCACAGCCACACAACAGCTGAACGTGTGGAGATGCGGAATGCAGCCATGTGCGAAGGATGCAAGTGACCTGTGAATGGGAATGTACACAACGACAAGTGAGGCGTGGATGTGCTGGACAGACATGGGTATGCAAACCACAGATATGTTCATGCAGACATCAACTGCTGGTGACTGGACAGTAGTGAACACAAGGAGATGATGGACGGAGCGCCGAAACTTTTCAGACACTCACCCCCAGTCACAGATCTGGTTTGAATCCATCATCGTTCTTTAGCTCACTTTGCCACCCTAGTTTAGACACAGCTATATGCAAATCAGTCTTGACCCTGTGCCTCATGGGAACAGTCCAGACCAAACTGCCAAGCCATGTCTTCCCTGGACCGGAAACAAGCATCCTGGGACCAGTTTTGGGCTAACAGCCCTCATCAGCCAGGCTAGCTTGAATCCAGTGGCAAAGTGAGCAAGGGACACACGTCTGGGCATACCCTGCCAACTTAGGGCGAACAAAGCAAACACAAGGAGATGATGGACGGAGCGCCGAAACTTTTCAGACACTCACCCCCGTCACAGATCTGGGTTGAATCCATCATCATTCTTTAGCTCACTTTGCCACCCCAGTTTAGACACAGCTATATGCAAATCAGTCTTGACCCTGTGCCTCATGGGAACAGTCCAGACCGAACTGCCAAGCCATGTCTTCCCTGGACCGGAAATAAGCATCCTGGGACCGGTTTCGGGCTAACAGCCCTCATCAGCCAGGCTAGCTTGAATCCAGTGACAAAGTGAGCAAGGGACCCACGTCTGGGCATACCCTGCCAACTTAGGGCGAACAAAGCAAACACAAGGAGATGATGGACGGAGCGCCGAAACTTTTCAGACACTCACCCCCAGTCACAGATCTGGGTTGAATCCATCATCGTTCTTTAGCTCACTTTGCCACCCCAGTTTAGACACAGCTATATGCAAATCAGTCTTGACCCTGTGCCTCATGGGAACAGTCCAGACCGAACTGCCAAGCCATGTCTTCCCTGGACCGGAAACAAGCATCCTGGGACCGGTTTCGGGCTAACAGCCCTCATCAGCCAGGCTAGCTTGAATCCAGTGGCAAAGTGAGCAAGGGACGGTTTTTGTTCACACCCCTGCGCAGGCCTTGCGTACTCCGGGCCAACCCACTACGCTCACGCACACAGGGGGGGACGCAGCGAGCGACATTTCCGCGATCTGACCCACGGCCTGGGGTGACATGGTTGTGTCCACTGTTCACTACTGTCCGATGATGGATTCAACCCAGATCTGTGACTGGGGGTGAGTGTCTGAAAAGTTTCGGCGCTCCGTCCATCATCTCCTTGTGTTTGCTTTGTTCGCCCTAAGTTGGCAGGGTATGCCCAGACATGTAAACCCTGTTGCGCAGAGCGTGGTTCTCTCCCGGAAAGGCCAACGTCACTGCCAGGGCGGCGCCTCGCAGTCCGCCACGAGGCTGACGCTGTGAGCAGCGGGGCCTGCTGCACCCCAGGACGCTGATACCCAGACCAGGCCTGCCCACCCCAGCGCTCCAAGGCCGCACTGCTCACCTGCCGACACCGTCGTGTGTCAAAGAGGGCCCACCACGTGCCAGTGCTAGCTCCAAGACCCATGCCTGCAACCTTGGCGGCCTCCTCAGGCCATCGATGTCCTCCGTGACACAGGCCCCCAGGGGTCCCCATTCGTTGACATACTCCACCGCTGCAGCTGGGCTGCACTGCAGCCCAGCATGTCCCACATCTTGAACTGAGTCATCATTAATCAATGGCAGGGTCCATGCCAGTGTGCGCAGGGGGAGGACTGAGAGGGAGATGCGTCACAGTCCGGTGGAAACACGGATCATGGTTACGGAGGAGGTCAACCAGTAGCAAGGACTGACCTGGTGCCACTAACCCTGTGCGCCGTGAGTGACCGTCAGCCTCCGGCGGAACATCGTTGGTGTCTGAGCCTGTGGCCTGGGTGTTGTCATCAGCAACGGGCAGGTACGGACTTGGTGTCTGGCATGAGTCTGTGGCATTCATATCCGCAATGTTGCCGGACACAGCTGGCATGTGCCCTCTGCATCATGCCCTGGGGGTACACCTCCCATTCTCCCCCGAGACACTCCGCGGAAGGCACCTCTGAGACATACGAGACCCTGCTCTGCCCTCATGACCCTACCCCAGTCTCCCTCAGGTCAGCGTCCCGAGGCGGTAGGCCCGTGTCGGCCGCTGTGCATCCGGGGCCACTAACCCTGTGCGACTCAAGTCATGCTCTCTTGTTGTTCTGACATTGCATTTCTGAGTGCCTGATGAGTGTTGGAGTTGTTGCCAGCACCAGCTACTCCCTGAGGGCTGGCTTACACTCACCCCACACACAGCCAGCACAGGCGTCACTGGATTAGTGGGCCTGCCATCACATCATGCCGAACCAAGTATTGACTCTTTTCTCTCTGCACTGTCCCGGGTGATCAAGGATATGCACTCTGCCCTTGGATGATGACACCCCTCCGAGACCCGAACACACCCGCCCAGAGGCAGTACAATGCGGCCCACATACGCACCAGGGGCATCGTTGAATGCACATTTGGCGTGTTGAAGTCACGTTTCAGGTGCCTGGACGGCACAGGTGGAAAGCTCCTGTACAGCCCGGACATCGTGTGCAAGATGATCGTTGCATATTGTGTGTTGCACAACATCTGTGTACGCACCAATAACCCATGGATCCCAGTTCCAGAAGTACCGGACGATGATGGGGACGATGGGGCAGGTGGCCCACATCCCACTGCAGCTGTGGCAGGAATGGCCCGTAGGAACACCATCATTGCCAATTTCTTCTCATGAGAACGTCACATTGTGGCCGTCCCTGGCAATCATGGGACAGTACAAAATGTCCACAAGCACAGCATGTGTGAATAAAACATATTTGCAGGTTACAGGTTGTACTTGTACATTGTCATGTCACAGTTTCCTGCTGTGCCAAATGTGATTTGCCATGTTGTGCACATTTGCGGCACCAGTTGTGTCCTGTGTTCTGTTGTGGAGGTGTTGCTGTTTGTACCGGGATGTTGTCAATGTCGAGGTGCACTTATACTTATGTGCGTATGCTGCACGGTGGGTGATTCGCTCCTGCGGCTCTGATTTGTCTGCCACTGATCCCTTTCATGTGGTGTGCCTGTCAGTTCTGTGCTTCCACGGTGCTGAGATGTTGCAGACTTGGGTAACTTGTGCTCTTTGTCGAGTTGTGAGTCTTGGGCATGGTTTGTCCGCAGATGTGTCGTTGACGTCAGGGGTTGTTTGTGCAGGTAGTTGTGTCCGAGTGTGACCTGCTCCTTTTCGGGTGTTGTCCGCACTCAGCCACCTCAGTGTTGTGCTGTGTACATTGCCATGATGATTGGCCTGCAGCCAAGCTACTCGTCATGTGGTGTCTCTTGCATTGTCAGTGTGGCTGACGTATGTGCATGTTTGCTGTGTTTCGCACGTGGGCATGTGTTGGTTGTGTGAATGTTGATGTGTTGGGTGGGTGCCCCTTTGGGCACATGGTGTTCGTGGGACTACTTGGTGTTTGTGTGTGTGCTGAAGTGTTCCCGTGGGATCAGGGACATGATCCAGAGTCATTGTGGGTGTGCAGTGTGCCCTGCTTGATTGTGCATGTGTGCCATTGTGGCCATCTCCCCCCGTCCCCCCACTCCCAGGTCGCTACGCACCATGTTGATGTAATGTTGGGTCATGTTGGGCAGTGTCCAGATCACCAACTCATGTCACCGTCTCCCGACTGGTGACTGTGGCCACCATCTTCTCCATGTCATTAAGCTCCTGGTGTTCTGCTGGCCACCCTCCTCCGGGGTGCGTTGCTGCTTTCGTGTTGGCAGCGAGTTTCTGCTTGGTTTTGCCATTCACATCAGTCCAGCGCCTCTTGTGCTCTTCCATTGTCCTCCTCTGCCATGCGATGGCATTCACATGGTCCGAGGTGGTGTGCCATCTTTGCCTCTTTGTTGCCAATGACACGTTGGAGGTGACGTACAATTGGTGGTGGTGTTCTGTCTCATCCATGGCGATAATCGGGTTTTCCTGTGGACTGTACCCCGTCTTCCTCTTCCTCTTCTCATTGCCCTTCCACGAGCCCTGTATTCCTGGGTGTTCCTCCGTGGGGATTGTGGGGTTCATGTTGTCCTCTGCAGTCGGTCAGGGTGCATCCAAGGTACTCCGCAGTTGATTTCGTTTTTAGTGGCATTTTCCGTATGCTGTTCTTGTGCTTTTTCCCACATTACGCGTGGGTATTGCTGGCCTCTCGCTGGTTTTCACTGTTTTCTTATCGCATTTGGGCACATCGCGTCTTTTTACGCGTTGGGGTTTGTGTTTTTATCTCCATCGCGGTGGTTGTATCGCGGACATTGGCCGCGTTTTCGGGGGACTATCGCATGGTACCGCCGTGTTGTGAATTCCACGTTAACACAGGGTTATTTTCCCTCGATAGGCTCCGATGTGTAAAGTTGCGTTAACATTTTTTGGAGATGTTTAGCACACGTTCTTGTGAATATCCCCCTAAGTGTGCATGACTGCTTGGTTGGCCCTTTTGGGCCAGGCAAACAGTCCTGCGCACTTTGCATCTTCCCCTCCAGGCTGCATTGTACAGCCTGGTGGTGAACATGCCCAGCCTCCAAGCCCCTGTCTGAGCGCTGAACCACGGAGCTCAGACCAATCACAAAGCTGCTGTAAGGCAGCGTTGTGATTGGACAGGGGATTCTGGGAGGCTGTGTGCTTCCTGTTGCTGCGCCAGAAGACTATGGAGGAGAGGCAGCGGCACCCAGGTAAGTCCTTTTTTTTTTTATTACCCCCCTCCTCTCACCCTCCCTCACATCACCACCCAAGCTCAGTAGCAGCCTCTGCTGTTATTAGCTCTATCAATAAGCATAACATCAAAGTCCCATTGTTTCAATAAGTGCACCTTACTATGGAAAGCCATGGGTGATTTGGGGAGCTGTGGGACGGACACTGTTAAATCTCCCCTTTCTCGTGATACCCTTGTGGAGTGATAATACTCATCAACAGAGATTTCAGTTTCTGCCTTGGTAAGGCGCTCCCTGACCCAAAGGGTTGATTCGTAATTGTGCAAATTGTGACAAATTGGGTTTTATGAATGTATGGCCCAACAATGACTGCACTGAATGTCATTAATGGGTCATAAAAGTGGGCTCTGGATTTATAAGTTTCTTCCAACCTGGGGCAAAAATTTCAGTACTGCACTTTTTTCTGGACTAGACAGTTTTTCGCGAGGGAGAGTTTATTTAGATGCTTTCAGGACAAGTGCCTTTCATACAATAAATTCATAGCATCGGTGCATCCTTACAAAGGAGGGCTGCAAACAAGGAGAATAGGAAGGTTAACAACATTGAGTATGAGATATAGATGTTTTCATTTTTATGTATGGCTCTCATATAGAGCAATTAGCATGAATAACTGAATTCTAAATCCAATAATTCACTACTAGGGCGCAACAACAGTGGGTAAAACACGTTACCCACTGTTGCTACGTCATAAAGGAATTCCCGGCTGCTCTCTCTGGACCGTCTGACAGCCTAAGAGAACAGCATTAGAGAGCAGGAAGCAGCACTTCTGGAGGGCAGGGAAGGCACAGAGAGTGGTGGGGGTGGGTGTGGGTGGCAGGACGCCAGGTATTTTTAAAATCTTTTTTTACATTAAGTACATGGAGGAATGAGCATGTTAAGTATGGATCCCCCTCCTGCCCCCCATTTCTCCTCTTCCCCTGTGTATTAGCTGAAAGCAGGGTAAGATGATTTGGGGGGGGGGGGCATACATAACATAAAATTACAAAATGGTAAAAAGTAAACAACAAGGATGTTTTTTGTCTCTGGGTTCTGAGGGACATCATAGACAAGTCAAACTTAGCTCTCGTTGTCTATATGTTATTCAGTGAAAAACACCACTATTATTCCCTATTGCCTATCTATAATTCTATATGTGTTATATGTGTGTTATGTTCCTTAATCAAACTGCAACTTGACTCTGGCAAGTATATATTCTCTAGTGCTGTTCGGGTATGTGCAACACTGAAGCAGTGTGGTACTCCAGGGCCTTTGCCTTTTAAATATACAATATTCTGTCCTTCCTCCTTGGTCCACATACGCGTTGGCTTTGGCATGTGAATTGACTCTTCAAGATGGTTGTTTATATTGCCGTACTGTGTTGCTTCTGTGGTTTTTGCCATAATCAATCTGCAACTTTTGCATTGACAATTGCTTTTTTTCTTTCTGAACAGCTCTTGGCCAAGAATTGGCACATCAGCCTGGTTGCTGAGTCTGAGATATTGCAAGGAGAGAAAAATGTCATTTCCTCATTTGGTTCCGGGTGTTCTTTGGCTATAGCTTGCAAGATTGTCCTTTTTCTGGTGTCATCATAAAGTGGGCAGTTCATTGTGAAGTGGAGCTGGTCTTCTATTTTGTTGCACACACAATTTTATATTGGGTCCAGGTTTCATTTATATAGGAGTTTATCAAGTGGGAGGGTTCCATTTCTGCCCCTGGCAAACAGCTTATTCTCTCTTGAATTTAACATCCTCATCAGATAAGCATGGGGGTACTGTGAAGTGTCAAAATCCCAATCTAACCTGATGTATAGAAATTGTCTAAGGCATTCAGTTCTCTCTCTTGCTGGAGCTTGCTGAATTGTTTTTCAGTCCATTTACCTTCTTCCAAGGCACAGCTCCTAAGCTTTGCTGTTGGGTTTTTGTTCAGATACTAAGCTGTGACAAAATCCTTTTTCCAGGATGAAACGCATTTTGATTCACGTGCCATGCTGAAATGGTCCTTCCAACTACTCACACACCCATTGACACCCCCACAATCACTCACACACCCACTCACACAAGCACTCCCACACCCACTCCCACACGGACATCCATAGTCACACAGCCACTCACATAATATATGTTAGAAGTAGTATCACTCATTAGTAGTACACCTACTATACAAATTTAAGTTTTGTAGTAGCTTAGTATATATGTTTAACACTCAAAAACATGTAGAAAACACTTACAATCACTGGATGATGTTATCAGTGATGTCATTTGAGATGCCATCAGTGATGTCATTAGTGATGTCACTGACCATGTCATGAGTGATGTAACATGTGAGGTAATTAACAGTGCATTGCGTGGTAACTATAACTGCTGAATTTCAATGGTATTGTACGAGTGAAATCTGAGCCTAACTATAATGTCCATGAAACCTCTGGTTTTTTCACAGAATTTCTAAGGTTTTTTTAAATTCTATTTCCTAACTATTAAGTCCCTGTAACCTTTGTTTTTTTTGTGTGAATTTCTACCGTTTTTTAATTATAACGTTCCTGTAACCTTTGTTTTCTTAAGTGAATTATTAAGTTTTTTTATTTTATTTCCTAACTGTAACTAGTAACCTTTGAGAAATGGCAAATGTACGGGAGGGAGCTATCTATTGCAAGTCTGCTCTCTTATTGTGTCTTTCGATGGACTTGTCACTGCCCCACCCCTTAACTCTCATAGGTGGCATCACCGCACTGATCAAAACAAGGGATATTTCGAAGCAATTCATGCAACTAAGTTTCCATGAAAGCAAAAGCCTGCCTACCCTTCTAGGTATATGTGCCCTATGAATACCCTTTTTTCAAATGGTTTGTATACCCTTTGACAGTACTAGCAACTATGACGGCGAAGAAGACATTTTTGCATGACACTGCCTGTGAGACAATAACATTATTGAATGTGGCGTGTATGTTCCTGCATATCTTTCAACAATTTTCAACTTCGAAAAAAGTTGTAGAATAGATATAATACTTATTCGCGACTGTACATCAAATTACCTTAGCCAGTTTCTGTGATTGTTTGGTGTAAAGGCCACTTTTTTTTACCAAAAGCCTACTTTTTGTCACCTTATTATTACAGAGCTGAATTATATTGCTGTGCCCAGTTGTTTAACTTTAGCACAGTTCTGGGGGAAGACAATAAATAACATAAAGGAAGGCCTGGTTGATGCAGCCTCCTACCACACGGGTTCAGCCTGAAAAGAAATTAGATTCCCCACCTTTCTGTGGTTGTGTGCTACATGCTCCAACATGGAAAACATTTAACTATCATACTCAAGAAGAGAAATCATTGCTATTGAAGAAAATCCAATCATATTACTATTTAGTAAAGGTATAGAAAATTGTGCAGTCATAGATATGGCCAACAGAGCTACTAATTTATGCTCAATCCCAAGGACTGGATAGTTAACTGAAACAACTCAGTTATCACAGGCAGAAAGGTACACACCGTTTTATGTCTGTTTCAGTTATTTGCTCAGTAGAGGCCAATTTGAGGCAGAGGAGTGCACCTGGAGCCCTTTCACAAACCGAGATCAACCTTCCACTTTAAAAGCACTACCCGTGCACCTTTTGCCTGAACCTTCAAGCATGCCTTCACGTCTCCTTACTTTTGAGGCGCTGCCTGCATAGAATTCGCATCTTTACACTGCCCGCTGATTTTGTGCCACTGAATACACGATTCATGAGACACCCCAAAAAGTTCTTAAAAGTGAAAGGGAATACAATCAGATGAAGAACAACCTCTTAAGCATTGGCAATCGGGTAGCTGCAGCCATGTGCTGTAGCAGGCAAAATATTGCAATAAAACATCAAACATACCAAACGTTCTTCCGTCGCTCAGCCAGAAAATACAAGCAAAACAATGAGTTTGTAAGATAGAGCCATTAGGGTAAGACTATGGCCAATGGCTAAAAGACCCATGCGCTCTTTGCAATTAGTGTGCCACCAATGTTATGTGTATGAAGAAAAACAGTTCATGGTCCTGCCTAGGGTCAATAACTGTAGCCTGCTGGTGCCACTGAAATATTCTCAATTAGTCATTCTGTAGCCCCACCTGCTGCCCGGGCAAAACAACTGCGATTAAATGGCCATTTTCCCGAACAACACATAAGTCTAAACAAAGTGTCAAACAAACAAAAACATTGTGCTACCTCCGTCAAAGCCGCCCGCCCCCTGTCCTGCACTCTCTACTGTGGGCAACACAGCAGAAACACATGCTCACCCCCTGGACTCGTCCCACCTCACCTTACCTCTCTTCTGTCCTCAGCCGCACCTATACGAGATCCCAGACAGCGGCAACCAGTGTGAATGTTGGGGACCAAGGGGGTAGCCTCAAGTTCCCAGCCCACTCCTCATCACCCGCAGGAGCTGGCATTGCTCCCGCACGCAGGGAGCTGCTGGAAATTTAGCTCCCTGCGTGCAGAAGCAATACTTTCATCTCTTTCCCTTACTGCATGTCTGCAGGCAGGGACAGAGGTGAAATCTCTGTTTCCAGCAAGCGGGAGCATTTTGACAGCACCCGCTTGCTGGAAGCAGAGTGTTTGCTTTTGCTTGGTGGAAGAAGCAAAGCAAACAGCTATCTCCCATGGGTGGGCACCTCAGGAGATAGCAGGAGCTGGTCCTAGGGTGTGGTGGTCACCAGGCCCGCATATGGCCCGGGAGGGGGGCCGCGCAGCCCCCTACCTCTTTTTTAAAAAGTAATTGGCCTCGGGGAGGTGGTGGTCCATGTAGATTCCTGTTGGAAATTGCCATTTCTGCAGGGTTACCCCCAAATGTTTTGCCCTCTGACCTCCTGTTTTGCTGACATCATTTTTGGTGGCTTAAGGATTCTGGGAATTTTACCATTGCTAACCAGTGCTCTGGTACTCTGTACTCAAAACATGGTAACATTGGCTCATCCCCAACTGGCATATTTAATTTACTTGTAAGTCCCTAGTAAAGTGCACTCTATGTGCCCAGGGCATCCAAATTAGATGCTACTAGTGGGCCTGCAGCAATGATTGTGCGACCCACTCCAGTAGCCTTTAAAATGGCTCAGGACTGCCACTGCAGAGTCTGTGTGTGCAGTTTTAAACTGCCATTTCGACCTGGCAAGTTAACCTACTTGCCAGGTCAAACTTCCCCTTTTATTACATATAAGTCACCCCTAAGGTAGGCCCGAGGCAGCTCTATAGGCAGGGTGAAATGTATTTAAAAGGTAGGACATGTACTTTTGAGTTTTACATGTCCTGGTAGTGAAAAACTGCTACATTTGTTTTTCACTATGGCAAGGCCTATCTCTCCCATAGGTTAACATTGGAATTTCCTTGAAACATCTTTTAAGTGTACTTTACAATTGGGAAAAGATAGAGATTTCGAGTTTGGTTTCTCTGGACTCACAACTCAAAAGTCGAATTTTAAACTGTAAGTCTGAAAATGCCACTTTTAGAAAGTTAGCCTTTTCTTACTTAACCATTCTGTGCTTCTGCCTGTCTCTGAATACACGTCTGGGTTGCGGTGACAGCTGGGCTTTGTGCATTCCCTTACACAGTCGCACAAAGGGAGAAGGGTTGTGACATTTGCATCCTGATGGCCCATCACCAGGCTGATTGGCCTTCCTGAGGGAGGAGCTGACACTTGCACCTGAATAGGGCTGTGCCTGTCCCCACACAAAGAGCTGCATACACCCCTGTCATGAGTCTGGAGCCAGGGCAGGAAAGGCAGGGACCTTGTGATCTTCAAAGGCCTCTTTGATGACTCTCCCACTTTAAAGGCACATTTGGGTAAAAGTACTGGACCCCTGACACCACCTAATTAGAATGTTGCTGGAACCAAGGACATTCTGCTTTGAAGAAGAGCTGCTGTGCTGTAGGAGAGACTGCCACTTTGCTACCTGAATTGCTGTGTTGGCCTGCTGCCTGTTGATTGCTGTGCTGTAGGAGGGACTGGACCTGCTCTCTACATCCTTGAACCCAAGTTTCTCCAAGGGAGTGTTGGCTTGCCTCCTGTTCTCTGAAGTCTCAGGGTACGAAAGGTCTTGCAACTCTGCTGGTGCTGCTGGACTAAGCCATCCGATTGTCCTACCCTTGCCTGAGGGGCCCCCTCCAGTCATGGGACTCA